>OY725344.1:29077008-29677008 GCA_963243735.1 Neocrepidodera transversa | reverse complement strand
CAGAATTTTTTTATATACAATTATTCTACGTCACATTTCTAATATTGCGCCGTTTTTCGAGTTCAAATCCGACCAATAGTAGCGGAGATATACGTTAAGGCCCTTTTGGCGTTTCTTCTGCGCAGAATTTTTTTTATATGAAAATATTCTACGACAAATGTCAAATATAGCGCCGTTTTTCGCGTTTAAATCCGACCAATAGTAACGGAGATATACGTTAAGGTCCTTTTGGCGTCTCTTCTGCGCAGATTTTTTTTATTTGCAATTATTCTACGCCACATTTCAAATGTAGCGCCGTTTTTCGCGTTAAAATCGGACCTATAGTAACGGAGATATACGTTAATGCCCTTTTGGCGTTTCTTCTGCGCAGAATTTTTTTTATATGAAAATATTCTACGACAAATGTTAAATATAGCGCCGTTTTTGCGTTTAAATCCGACCAATAGTAACGGAGATATACGTTAAGGTCCTTTTGGCGTTTCTTCTGCGCAGATTTTTTTTATTTGCAATTATTCTACGCCACATTTCAAATGTAGCGCCGTTTTTCGCGTTAAAATCGGACCTATAGTAACGGAGATATACGTTAATGCCCTTTTGGCGTTTCTTCTGCGCAGAATTTTTTTATATGAAAATATTCTACGACAAATGTCAAATATAGCGCCGTTTTTCGCGTTTAAATCCGACCAATAGTAACGGAGATATACGTTAAGGTCCTTTTGGCGTTTCTTCTGCGCAGAATTTTTTTATAGGCAATTATTCTACGTCACATTTCAAATATAGCGCAGTTTTTCGCGTTTAAATCCGACCAATAGTAACGGAGATAGAGAGTCAACGTTCCTTCTGCGCACGTTTTTTTTTGTTGAATTAAATTTTTTTCCAAATGCTGTGACGGTAGTCGATAATGCTGGCACCTTCGCGTCCCCACGTTTCCCGCGTAGCTTCACAAACTTTTCCCCAGATCTGGGGAAATTGTGACGTCACGCCATGAATCGGTATAACAAATTTCCCCAGAGTGGGCTCGTATGAATACATTGCCATTTCCGGAGTTTAAATCCGACCGTTGATAACGAACTTAGCCCCGAATGCCCTTTTGGTGTTTCTTCTGCGCAGGATAAATGTGTGAAATAGAGGGAAACTATCATGTTGGCAATAATTATAGACTAAGAGACAGTTGGTAACGCCTTTTTGTACGAAAGTATCAACACTGATATATTATAGTGGAAATGACAAGGTCTCAATTGATTTTTTAGTAAATGCTACTTTTTGACACACCCTGTATATGATAATTTTTCGTTCATCTACTCTTCTATTCAGCGTAGAGGGAAACTATCATGTTGGGGTTGATGGGGGTAGTTGGGATTTTATAGGGGGTAGTTGGGATTTGATACTTATTTGTCCCTTACTCCTTGTGGTATTAGCTATTTTATCAATTTTCCTGTAAATACTGGGTAGTTGAGGGTTAGAGGGGGTAGTTGGGATTTTATGACTATTTGTTCCTCAATTTAAATCTATGATGTGTCACGTGATATATTTCATTCATTTTTTCCCCCACCACGTTTTGAGCCAATGCCGTTTTCCGCGTTTAAATCGGACCAATAGTAACGGAGATATAAGCTAAAGCCCTTTCGGCGTTTCTTCTCCGCAGGATTTTTTTATACGTATTAATTATATGGTAGATTTCAAATAGACGGCCGTTTCCCACGTTTAAATCGGACCAATAGTAACGGAGATATTTACTACGGTCCTTTTGGCTTTCGTACTGCGCATGTTTTTTCTTTACGTATTTATTATACGTCACATTTAAAATACACTGCCGTTTTACGCGTTTAAATCGGACCAATAGAAACGGAGATATAAGCTAAGGCCCTTTTGGCTTTCGTACTGCTCATGTTATTTCTTTACGTATTTATTATACGTCACATTTAAAATACACTTCCGTTTCCCGCGTTTAAATCGCACCAATAGTAACGGAGATATAAGCTAAGGTCCTTTTGGATTTTGTACTGCGCATGTTTTTTCATTACGTATTTTTTATACGTCACATTTAAAACACACTGCCGTTTTCCACGTTTAAATCGGACCAATAGTAACGGAGATATAAGCTAAGGCCCTTTTGGCTTTCGTACTGCGCATGTTCTTTCTTTTGGTATTTATTATACGCCACATTTAAAATACACTTCCGTTTCCCGCGTTTAAATCGGACCAATAGTAAGGGAGATATAAGCCAAGGTCCTTTTGGCTTTTGTACTGCGCATGTTTTTTCATTACGTATACCCTATACGTCACATTTAAAATACACTGCCGTTTCCCGCGTTTAAATCGGACCAATAGTAACGGAGATATATTATATTGTGGCTTAAGAATTGCTACAAAAAGATGGCTAGTAGCGACATCTGTTTGTTAGCGGCAGTACTACATCTTAGAGTTATGAAGAGTACTATATTTTTAGTCCGCAGACATTTTCTATCCTAATATTTAAAGTATGCCACATGCCGCCATTTTTATCTGCGTCTCTTTCTGGTACGCTGAATTTCCTATACTTCTCTCTCTAACACATTGAATTCCCTATAGTGGCGGTAGTAGTGGCTTAGGTGATCTACTTTCGTTGTTCGATTTCGTTGTTCGATTCGTTATTCGATTTCGTTGTTCGATTTCGTTATTCGATTTCGTTGTTCCATTTTGTTGTTCAATTTCGTTGTTCGATTTCGTTGTTAGATTTCGTTGTTAGATTTCGTTGTTCGATTTCGTTGTTCGATTTCGTTGTTCGATTTCGTTGTTCGATTTCGTTGTTCGATTTCGTTGTTCGATTTCGAAGTTCGATTTCGTTGTTCGATTGCGTTGTTCCATTTCGTTGTTCTATTTCGTTGTTCGATTTCGTTGTTCGATTCGTTATTCGATTTCGTTGTTCGATTTCGTTGTTCGATTTCGTTGTTCGATTTCGTTGTTCCATTTTGTTGTTCGATTTCGTTGTTCGATTTCGTTGTTCTATATTGTTGCATGATTTCGTGGTTCGATTTCGTTGTTCGATTGCGTTGTTCCATTTCGTTGTTCTATTTCGTGGTTCGATTTATAGTGGTTTCAGTTTGTTGTTCGATTTCGTTGTTCGATATCGAAGTTGGATTTCGTTGTTCAATTTCGTTGTTCTATTTCGTTGTTAGATTTCGTTGTTCGATTCGTTATTCGATTTCGTTGTTCGATTTCGTTGTTCGATTTCGTTGTTAGATTTCGTTGTTCGATTTCGTTGTTCGATTTCGTTGTTCGATTTCGTTGTTCGATTTCGTTGTTCGATTTCGTTGTTCGATTTCGTTGTTCGATTTCGTTGTTCGATTTCGTTATTCCATTTCGTTGTTCGATTTCGTTGTTCGATTTCGTTGTTAGATTTCGAAGTTCGATTTCGTTGTTCGATTGCGTTGTTCCATTTCGTTGTTCTATTTCGTTGTTGGATTTCATTTTTCGATTTCGTTGTTCGATTTCGTTGTTCCATTTCGTTGTTCGATTTCGTTGTTCGATTTCGTTGTTCGATTTCGTTGTTCGCTCGTTGATCGATTTCGTTGTTCGATTTCGTTGTTCGATTTCGTTGTTCGATTGCGTTGTTCCATTTCGTTGTTCTATTTCGTGGTTCGATTAGTGGTATCAGTTTGTTGTTCGATATCGAAGTTGGATTTCGTTGTTCAATTTCGTTGTTTTATTTCGTTGTTCGATTTCGTTGTTCGATTCGTTATTCGATTTCGTTGTTCGATTGCGTTGTTCGATTTCGTTGTTCGATTTCGTTGTTCCATTTCGTTGTTCTATTTCGTGGTTCGATTAGTGGTATCAGTTTGTTGTTCGATTTCGTTGTTCGATATCGAAGTTGGATTTCGTTGTTCAATTTCGTTGTTTTATTTCGTTGTTCGATTTCGTTGTTCGATTTCGTTGTTCGATTTCGAAGTTCGATTTCGTTGTTCGATTGCGTTGTTCCATTTCGTTGTTCTATTTCGTTGTTGGATTTCATTTTTCGATTTCGTTGTTCGATTTCGTTGTTCCATTTCGTTGTTCGATTTCGTTGTTCGATTTCGTTGTTCGATTTCGTTGTTCGCTCGTTGATCGATTTCGTTGTTCGATTTCGTTGTTCGATTTCGTTGTTCGATTTCGTTATTCCATTTCGTTGTTCGATTTCGTTGTTCGATTTCGTTGTTCGATTTCGAAGTTCGATTTCGTTGTTCGATTGCGTTGTTCCATTTCGTTGTTCTATTTCGTTGTTGGATTTCATTTTTCGATTTCGTTGTTCGATTTCGTTGTTCCATTTCGTTGTTCGATTTCGTTGTTCGATTTCGTTGTTCGATTTCGTTGTTCGATTTCGTTGTTCGATTTCGTTGTTCGATTGCGTTGTTCCATTTCGTTGTTCTATTTCGTGGTTCGATTAGTGGTATCAGTTTGTTGTTCGATTTCGTTGTTCGATATCGAAGTTGGATTTCGTTGTTCAATTTCGTTGTTTTATTTCGTTGTTCGATTTCGTTGTTCGATTCGTTATTCGATTTCGTTGTTCGATTGCGTTGTTCGATTTCGTTGTTCGATTTCGTTGTTCCATTTTGTTGTTCGATTTCGTTGTTCGATTTCGTTGTTAGATTTCATTGTTCGATTTCGTTGTTCGATTCGTTATTCGATTTCGTTGTTCGATTTCGTTGTTCGATTTCGTTGTTCGATTTCGTTGTTCCATTTTGTTGTTCGATTTCGTTGTTCGATTTCGTTGTTCGATTACGATGTTCGATTTCATTGTTCGATTTCGTTGTTCGATTTCGTTGTTCGATTTCGTTGTTCGATTTTGTTGTTCGATTTCGTTGTTCGATTTCTTTGTTCGATTTCGTTGTTCGATTTCGTTGTTCCATTTCGTTGTTCGATTTCGTTGTTCGATTTCGTTGTTCGATTTCGTTGTTCGATTTCGTTGATCGATTTCGTTGTTCGATTTCGTTGTTCGATTTCGTTGTTCGATTGCGTTGTTCCATTTCGTTGTTCTATTTCGTGGTTCGATTTAGTGGTATCAGTTTGTTCGATTTTGTTGTTCGATATCGAAGTTGGATTTCGTTGTTCAATTTCGTTGTTCTATTTCGTTGTTCGATTTCGTTGTTCGATTTCGTTGTTCGATTCGTTATTCGATTTCGTTGTTCGATTTCGTTGTTCGATTTCGTTGTTCGATTTCGTTGTTCCATTTTGTTATTCGATTTCGTTGTTCGATTTCGTTGTTAGATTTCGTTGTTCGATTTCGTTGTTCGATTTCGTTGTTCGATTTCGTTGTTCGATTTCGTTGTTCGATATCGAAGTTGGATTTCGTAGGTCAATTTCGTTGTTCTATTTCGTTGTTCTATTTCGTTGTTCGATTTCGTTGTTCGATTCGTTATTCGATTTCGTTGTTCGATTTCGTTGTTCGATTTCGTTGTTCGATTTCGTTGTTCGATTTCGTTGTTCGATTTCGTTGTTCCATTTCGTTGTTCGATATCGGTGTTCGATTTCGTTGTTTGATTTCGTTGTTCGATTTCGAAATTCGATTTCGTTGTTCGATTTCGTTGTTCGATTTTGTTGTTCGATTTCGTTGTTCGATTTCGTTGTTCGATTTCGTTGTTCGATTTCGTTGTTCGATTTCGTTGTCCGATTCCGTTGTTCGATTTCGTTGTTCGTTTTCGTTGTTCTATATTGTTGCATGATTTCGTTATTCGATTTCGTTGTTCGACTGCGTTGTTCCATTTCGTTGTTCTATTTCGTGGTTCGATTTATAGTGGTTTCAGTTTGTTGTTCGATGTCGTTGTTCGATATCGAAGTTGGATTTCGTTGTTCAATTTCGTTGTTCTATTTCGTTGTTCGATTTCGTTGTTCGATTCGTTATTCGATTTCGTTGTTCGATTTCGTTGTTCGATTTCTTTGTTCGATTTCGTTGTTAGATTTCGTTGTTCGATTTCGTTGTTCGATTTCGTTGTTCGATTTCGTTGTTCGATTTCGTTGTTCGATTTCGTTGTTCCATTTCTTTGTTCGATTTCGTTGTTCCATTTTGTTGTTCGATTTCGTTGTTCGATTTCGTTGTTAGATTTCGTTGTTCGATTTCGTTGTTCGATTACGTTGTTCGATTTCGTTGTTCGATTTCGTTGTTCGATTTCGTTGTTCGATATCGAAGTTGGATTTCGTTGTTCAATTTCGTTGTTCTATTTCGTTGTTCGATTTCGTTGTTCGATTCGTTATTCGATTTCGTTGTTCGATTTCGTTGTTCGATTTCGTTGTTCGATTTCGTTGTTCCATTTTGTTGTTCGATTTCGTTGTTCGATTTCGTTGTTCTATATTGTTGCATGATTTCGTGGTTCGATTTCGTTGTTCGATTGCGTTGTTCCATTTCGTTGTTCTATTTCGTGGTTCGATTTATAGTGGTTTCAGTTTGTTGTTCGATTTCGTTGTTCGATATCGAAGTTGGATTTCGTTGTTCAATTTCGTTGTTCTATTTCGTTGTTCGATTTCGTTGTTCGATTCGTTAATCGATTTCGTTGTTCGATTTCGTTGTTCAATTTCGTTGTTCGATTTCGTTGTTCCACTTTGTTGTTCGATTTCGTTGTTCGATTTCGTTGTTCGATTTCGTTGTTCGATTTCGTTGTTCGATTTCGTTGTTCGATTTCGTTGTTCGATTTCGTTGTTCGATTTCTTTGTTCCATTTTGTTGTTCGATTTCGTTGTTCGATTTCGTTATTCGATTTAGTGATTCGAATTCGTTGTTCGAATTCGTTGTTCGTTTTCGTTGTTCGATTTCGTTGTTCCATTTTGTTGTTCGATTTCGTTGTTCGATTTCGTTGTTCGATTTCGTTGTTCGATTTCGTTGTTCCATTTTGTTGTTCGATTTCGTTGTTCGATTTCGTTATTCGATTTAGTGATTCGAATTCGTTGTTCGATTTCGTTGTTCGATTTCGTTGTTCAATTTCGTTGTCCGATTTCGTTGTTCCACTTTGTTGTTCGATTTCGTTGTTCGATTTCGTTGTTCGATTTCGTTGTTCGATTGCGTTGTTCCATTTCGTTGTTCTATTTCGTGGTTCGATTTATAGTGGTTTCAGTTTGTTGTTCGATTTCGTTGTTCGATATCGAAGTTGGATTTCGTTGTTCAATTTCGTTGTTCTATTTCGTTGTTCGATTTCGTTGTTCGATTCGTTAATCGATTTCGTTGTTCGATTTCGTTGTTCAATTTCGTTGTTCGATTTCGTTGTTCCACTTTGTTGTTCGAATTCATTGTTCGAATTCGTTGTTCGTTTTCGTTGTTCGATTTCGTTGTTCGATTCGTTATTCGATTTCGTTGTTCCATTTTGTTGTTCGATTTCGTTGTTCGATTTCGTTATTCGATTTAGTGATTCGAATTCGTTGTTCGAATTCGTTGTTCGTTTTCGTTGTTCGATTTCGTTGTTCCACTTTGTTGTTCGATTTCGTTATTCCATTTCGTTGTTCGATTTCGTTGTTCGATTTCGAAGTTCGATTTCGTTGTTCGATTGCGTTGTTCCATTTCGTTGTTCTATTTCGTTGTTGGATTTCATTTTTCGATTTCGTTGTTCGATTTCGTTGTTCCATTTCGTTGTTCGATTTCGTTGTTCGATTTCGTTGTTCGATTTCGTTGTTCGCTCGTTGATCGATTTCGTTGTTCGATTTCGTTGTTCGATTTCGTTGTTCGATTGCGTTGTTCCATTTCGTTGTTCTATTTCGTGGTTCGATTAGTGGTATCAGTTTGTTGTTCGATTTCGTTGTTCGATATCGAAGTTGGATTTCGTTGTTCAATTTCGTTGTTTTATTTCGTTGTTCGATTTCGTTGTTCGATTCGTTATTCGATTTCGTTGTTCGATTGCGTTGTTCGATTTCGTTGTTCGATTTCGTTGTTCCATTTTGTTGTTCGATTTCGTTGTTCGATTTCGTTGTTAGATTTCATTGTTCGATTTCGTTGTTCGATTCGTTATTCGATTTCGTTGTTCGATTTCGTTGTTCGATTTCGTTGTTCGATTTCGTTGTTCCATTTTGTTGTTCGATTTCGTTGTTCGATTTCGTTGTTCGATTACGATGTTCGATTTCGTTGTTCGATTTCGTTGTTCGATTTCGTTGTTCGATTTCGTTGTTCGATTTTGTTGTTCGATTTCGTTGTTCGATTTCTTTGTTCGATTTCGTTGTTCGATTTCGTTGTTCCATTTCGTTGTTCGATTTCGTTGTTCGATTTCGTTGTTCGATTTCGTTGTTCGATTTCGTTGATCGATTTCGTTGTTCGATTTCGTTGTTCGATTTCGTTGTTCGATTGCGTTGTTCCATTTCGTTGTTCTATTTCGTGGTTCGATTTAGTGGTATCAGTTTGTTGTTCGATTTTGTTGTTCGATATCGAAGTTGGATTTCGTTGTTCAATTTCGTTGTTCGATTTCGTTGTTCGATTTCGTTGTTCGATTTCGTTGATCGATTTCGTTGTTCGATTTCGTTGTTCGATTTCGTTGTTCGATTGCGTTGTTCCATTTCGTTGTTCTATTTCGTGGTTCGATTAGTGGTATCAGTTTGTTGTTCGATTTCGTTGTTCGATATCGAAGTTGGATTTCGTTGTTCAATTTCGTTGTTTTATTTCGTTGTTCGATTTCGTTGTTCGATTCGTTATTCGATTTCGTTGTTCGATTGCGTTGTTCGATTTCGTTGTTCGATTTCGTTGTTCCATTTCGTTGTTCTATTTCGTGGTTCGATTAGTGGTATCAGTTTGTTGTTCGATTTCGTTGTTCGATATCGAAGTTGGATTTCGTTGTTCAATTTCGTTGTTTTATTTCGTTGTTCGATTTCGTTGTTCGATTTCGTTGTTCGATTTCGAAGTTCGATTTCGTTGTTCGATTGCGTTGTTCCATTTCGTTGTTCTATTTCGTTGTTGGATTTCATTTTTCGATTTCGTTGTTCGATTTCGTTGTTCCATTTCGTTGTTCGATTTCGTTGTTCGATTTCGTTGTTCGATTTCGTTGTTCGCTCGTTGATCGATTTCGTTGTTCGATTTCGTTGTTCGATTTCGTTGTTCGATTTCGTTATTCCATTTCGTTGTTCGATTTCGTTGTTCGATTTCGTTGTTCGATTTCGAAGTTCGATTTCGTTGTTCGATTGCGTTGTTCCATTTCGTTGTTCTATTTCGTTGTTGGATTTCATTTTTCGATTTCGTTGTTCGATTTCGTTGTTCCATTTCGTTGTTCGATTTCGTTGTTCGATTTCGTTGTTCGATTTCGTTGTTCGCTCGTTGATCGATTTCGTTGTTCGATTTCGTTGTTCGATTTCGTTGTTCGATTGCGTTGTTCCATTTCGTTGTTCTATTTCGTGGTTCGATTAGTGGTATCAGTTTGTTGTTCGATTTCGTTGTTCGATATCGAAGTTGGATTTCGTTGTTCAATTTCGTTGTTTTATTTCGTTGTTCGATTTCGTTGTTCGATTCGTTATTCGATTTCGTTGTTCGATTGCGTTGTTCGATTTCGTTGTTCGATTTCGTTGTTCCATTTTGTTGTTCTATTTCGTGGTTCGATTAGTGGTATCAGTTTGTTGTTCGATTTCGTTGTTCGATATCGAAGTTGGATTTCGTTGTTCAATTTCGTTGTTTTATTTCGTTGTTCGATTTCGTTGTTCGATTTCGTTGTTCGATTTCGAAGTTCGATTTCGTTGTTCGATTGCGTTGTTCCATTTCGTTGTTCTATTTCGTTGTTGGATTTCATTTTTCGATTTCGTTGTTCGATTTCGTTGTTCCATTTCGTTGTTCGATTTCGTTGTTCGATTTCGTTGTTCGATTTCGTTGTTCGCTCGTTGATCGATTTCGTTGTTCGATTTCGTTGTTCGATTTCGTTGTTCGATTTCGTTATTCCATTTCGTTGTTCGATTTCGTTGTTCGATTTCGTTGTTCGATTTCGAAGTTCGATTTCGTTGTTCGATTGCGTTGTTCCATTTCGTTATTCTATTTCGTTGTTGGATTTCATTTTTCGATTTCGTTGTTCGATTTCGTTGTTCCATTTCGTTGTTCGATTTCGTTGTTCGATTTCGTTGTTCGATTTCGTTGTTCGCTCGTTGATCGATTTCGTTGTTCGATTTCGTTGTTCGATTTCGTTGTTCGATTGCGTTGTTCCATTTCGTTGTTCTATTTCGTGGTTCGATTAGTGGTATCAGTTTGTTGTTCGATTTCGTTGTTCGATATCGAAGTTGGATTTCGTTGTTCAATTTCGTTGTTTTATTTCGTTGTTCGATTTCGTTGTTCGATTCGTTATTCGATTTCGTTGTTCGATTGCGTTGTTCGATTTCGTTGTTCGATTTCGTTGTTCCATTTTGTTGTTCGATTTCGTTGTTCGATTTCGTTGTTAGATTTCATTGTTCGATTTCGTTGTTCGATTCGTTATTCGATTTCGTTGTTCGATTTCGTTGTTCGATTTCGTTGTTCGATTTCGTTGTTCCATTTTGTTGTTCGATTTCGTTGTTCGATTTCGTTGTTCGATTACGATGTTCGATTTCGTTGTTCGATTTCGTTGTTCGATTTCGTTGTTCGATTTCGTTGTTCGATTTTGTTGTTCGATTTCGTTGTTCGATTTCTTTGTTCGATTTCGTTGTTCGATTTCGTTGTTCCATTTCGTTGTTCGATTTCGTTGTTCGATTTCGTTGTTCGATTTCGTTGTTCGATTTCGTTGATCGATTTCGTTGTTCGATTTCGTTGTTCGATTTCGTTGTTCGATTGCGTTGTTCCATTTCGTTGTTCTATTTCGTGGTTCGATTTAGTGGTATCAGTTTGTTGTTCGATTTTGTTGTTCGATATCGAAGTTGGATTTCGTTGTTCAATTTCGTTGTTCTATTTCGTTGTTCGATTTCGTTGTTCGATTTCGTTGTTCGATTCGTTATTCGATTTCGTTGTTCGATTTCGTTGTTCGATTTCGTTGTTCGATTTCGTTGTTCCATTTTGTTATTCGATTTCGTTGTTCGATTTCGTTGTTAGATTTCGTTGTTCGATTTCGTTGTTCGATTTCGTTGTTCGATTTCGTTGTTCGATTTCGTTGTTCGATATCGAAGTTGGATTTCGTAGGTCAATTTCGTTGTTCTATTTCGTTGTTCTATTTCGTTGTTCGATTTCGTTGTTCGATTCGTTATTCGATTTCGTTGTTCGATTTCGTTGTTCGATTTCGTTGTTCGATTTCGTTGTTCGATTTCGTTGTTCGATTTCGTTGTTCCATTTCGTTGTTCGATATCGGTGTTCGATTTCGTTGTTCGATTTCGTTGTTCGATTTCGAAATTCGATTTCGTTGTTCGATTTCGTTGTTCGATTTTGTTGTTCGATTTCGTTGTTCGATTTCGTTGTTCGATTTCGTTGTTCGATTTCGTTGTTCGATTTCGTTGTCCGATTCCGTTGTTCGATTTCGTTGTTCGTTTTCGTTGTTCTATATTGTTGCATGATTTCGTTATTCGATTTCGTTGTTCGACTGCGTTGTTCCATTTCGTTGTTCTATTTCGTGGTTCGATTTATAGTGGTTTCAGTTTGTTGTTCGATGTCGTTGTTCGATATCGAAGTTGGATTTCGTTGTTCAATTTCGTTGTTCTATTTCGTTGTTCGATTTCGTTGTTCGATTCGTTATTCGATTTCGTTGTTCGATTTCGTTGTTCGATTTCTTTGTTCGATTTCGTTGTTAGATTTCGTTGTTCGATTTCGTTGTTCGATTTCGTTGTTCGATTTCGTTGTTCGATTTCGTTGTTCGATTTCGTTGTTCCATTTCTTTGTTCGATTTCGTTGTTCCATTTTGTTGTTCGATTTCGTTGTTCGATTTCGTTGTTAGATTTCGTTGTTCGATTTCGTTGTTCGATTACGTTGTTCGATTTCGTTGTTCGATTTCGTTGTTCGATTTCGTTGTTCGATATCGAAGTTGGATTTCGTTGTTCAATTTCGTTGTTCTATTTCGTTGTTCGATTTCGTTGTTCGATTCGTTAATCGATTTCGTTGTTCGATTTCGTTGTTCAATTTCGTTGTTCGATTTCGTTGTTCCACTTTGTTGTTCGATTTCGTTGTTCGATTTCGTTGTTCGATTTCGTTGTTCGATTTCGTTGTTCGATTTCGTTGTTCGATTTCGTTGTTCGATTTCGTTGTTCGATTTCGTTGTTCCATTTTGTTGTTCGATTTCGTTGTTCGATTTCGTTATTCGATTTAGTGATTCGAATTCGTTGTTCGAATTCGTTGTTCGTTTTCGTTGTTCGATTTCGTTGTTCCATTTTGTTGTTCGATTTCGTTGTTCGATTTCGTTGTTCGATTTCGTTGTTCGATTTCGTTGTTCGATTTCGTTGTTCCATTTTGTTGTTCGATTTCGTTGTTCGATTTCGTTATTCGATTTAGTGATTCGAATTCGTTGTTCGATTTCGTTGTTCGATTTCATTGTTCAATTTCGTTGTTCGATTTCGTTGTTCCACTTTGTTGTTCGATTTCGTTGTTCGATTTCGTTGTTCGATTTCGTTGTTCGATTTCGTTGTTCGATTGCGTTGTTCCATTTCGTTGTTCTATTTCGTGGTTCGATTTATAGTGGTTTCAGTTTGTTGTTCGATTTCGTTGTTCGATATCGAAGTTGGATTTCGTTGTTCAATTTCGTTGTTCTATTTCGTTGTTCGATTTCGTTGTTCGATTCGTTAATCGATTTCGTTGTTCGATTTCGTTGTTCAATTTCGTTGTTCGATTTCGTTGTTCCACTTTGTTGTTCGAATTCATTGTTCGAATTCGTTGTTCGTTTTCGTTGTTCGATTTCGTTGTTCGATTCGTTATTCGATTTCGTTGTTCCATTTTGTTGTTCGATTTCGTTGTTCGATTTCGTTATTCGATTTAGTGATTCGAATTCGTTGTTCGAATTCGTTGTTCGTTTTCGTTGTTCGATTTCGTTGTTCCATTTTGTTGTTCGATTTCGTTGTTCGATTTCGTTGTTCGATTTCGTTATTCCATTTCGTTGTTCGATTTCGTTGTTCGATTTCGTTGTTCGATTTCGAAGTTCGATTTCGTTGTTCGATTGCGTTGTTCCATTTCGTTGTTCTATTTCGTTGTTGGATTTCATTTTTCGATTTCGTTGTTCGATTTCGTTGTTCCATTTCGTTGTTCGATTTCGTTGTTCGATTTCGTTGTTCGATTTCGTTGTTCGCTCGTTGATCGATTTCGTTGTTCGATTTCGTTGTTCGATTTCGTTGTTCGATTGCGTTGTTCCATTTCGTTGTTCTATTTCGTGGTTCGATTAGTGGTATCAGTTTGTTGTTCGATTTCGTTGTTCGATATCGAAGTTGGATTTCGTTGTTCAATTTCGTTGTTTTATTTCGTTGTTCGATTTCGTTGTTCGATTCGTTATTCGATTTCGTTGTTCGATTGCGTTGTTCGATTTCGTTGTTCGATTTCGTTGTTCCATTTTGTTGTTCGATTTCGTTGTTCGATTTCGTTGTTAGATTTAATTGTTCGATTTCGTTGTTCGATTCGTTATTCGATTTCGTTGTTCGATTTCGTTGTTCGATTTCGTTGTTCGATTTCGTTGTTCCATTTTGTTGTTCGATTTCGTTGTTCGATTTCGTTGTTCGATTACGATGTTCGATTTCGTTGTTCGATTTCGTTGTTCGATTTCGTTGTTCGATTTCGTTGTTCGATTTCGTTGTTCGATTTCGTTGATCGATTTCGTTGTTCGATTTCGTTGTTCGATTTCGTTGTTCGATTGCGTTGTTCCATTTCGTTGTTCTATTTCGTGGTTCGATTTAGTGGTATCAGTTTGTTGTTCGATTTTGTTGTTCGATATCGAAGTTGGATTTCGTTGTTCAATTTCGTTGTTCTATTTCGTTGTTCGATTTCGTTGTTCGATTTCGTTGTTCGATTCGTTATTCGATTTCGTTGTTCGATTTCGTTGTTCGATTTCGTTGTTCGATTTCGTTGTTCCATTTTGTTATTCGATTTCGTTGTTCGATTTCGTTGTTAGATTTCGTTGTTCGATTTCGTTGTTCGATTTCGTTGTTCGATTTCGTTGTTCGATTTCGTTGTTCGATATCGAAGTTGGATTTCGTAGGTCAATTTCGTTGTTCTATTTCGTTGTTCTATTTCGTTGTTCGATTTCGTTGTTCGATTCGTTATTCGATTTCGTTGTTCGATTTCGTTGTTCGATTTCGTTGTTCGATTTCGTTGTTCGATTTCGTTGTTCGATTTCGTTGTTCCATTTCGTTGTTCGATATCGGTGTTCGATTTCGTTGTTCGATTTCGTTGTTCGATTTCGAAATTCGATTTCGTTGTTCGATTTCGTTGTTCGATTTTGTTGTTCGATTTCGTTGTTCGATTTCGTTGTTCGATTTCGTTGTTCGATTTCGTTGTTCGATTTCGTTGTCCGATTCCGTTGTTCGATTTCGTTGTTCGTTTTCGTTGTTCTATATTGTTGCATGATTTCGTTATTCGATTTCGTTGTTCGACTGCGTTGTTCCATTTCGTTGTTCTATTTCGTGGTTCGATTTATAGTGGTTTCAGTTTGTTGTTCGATGTCGTTGTTCGATATCGAAGTTGGATTTCGTTGTTCAATTTCGTTGTTCTATTTCGTTGTTCGATTTCGTTGTTCGATTCGTTATTCGATTTCGTTGTTCGATTTCGTTGTTCGATTTCTTTGTTCGATTTCGTTGTTAGATTTCGTTGTTCGATTTCGTTGTTCGATTTCGTTGTTCGATTTCGTTGTTCGATTTCGTTGTTCGATTTCGTTGTTCCATTTCTTTGTTCGATTTCGTTGTTCCATTTTGTTGTTCGATTTCGTTGTTCGATTTCGTTGTTAGATTTCGTTGTTCGATTTCGTTGTTCGATTACGTTGTTCGATTTCGTTGTTCGATTTCGTTGTTCGATTTCGTTGTTCGATATCGAAGTTGGATTTCGTTGTTCAATTTCGTTGTTCTATTTCGTTGTTCGATTTCGTTGTTCGATTCGTTATTCGATTTCGTTGTTCGATTTCGTTGTTCGATTTCGTTGTTCGATTTCGTTGTTCCATTTTGTTGTTCGATTTCGTTGTTCGATTTCGTTGTTCTATATTGTTGCATGATTTCGTGGTTCGATTTCGTTGTTCGATTGCGTTGTTCCATTTCGTTGTTCTATTTCGTGGTTCGATTTATAGTGGTTTCAGTTTGTTGTTCGATTTCGTTGTTCGATATCGAAGTTGGATTTCGTTGTTCAATTTAGTTGTTCTATTTCGTTGTTCGATTTCGTTGTTCGATTCGTTAATCGATTTCGTTGTTCGATTTCGTTGTTCAATTTCGTTGTTCGATTTCGTTGTTCCACTTTGTTGTTCGATTTCGTTGTTCGATTTCGTTGTTCGATTTCGTTGTTCGATTTCGTTGTTCGATTTCGTTGTTCGATTTCGTTGTTCGATTTCGTTGTTCCATTTTGTTGTTCGATTTCGTTGTTCGATTTCGTTATTCGATTTAGTGATTCGAATTCGTTGTTCGAATTCGTTGTTCGTTTTCGTTGTTCGATTTCGTTGTTCCATTTTGTTGTTCGATTTCGTTGTTCGATTTCGTTGTTCGATTTCGTTGTTCGATTTCGTTGTTCGATTTCGTTGTTCCATTTTGTTGTTCGATTTCGTTGTTCGATTTCGTTATTCGATTTAATGATTCGAATTCGTTGTTCGATTTCGTTGTTCGATTTCGTTGTTCAATTTCGTTGTTCGATTTCGTTGTTCCACTTTGTTGTTCGATTTCGTTGTTCGATTTCGTTGTTCGATTTCGTTGTTCGATTGCGTTGTTCCATTTCGTTGTTCTATTTCGTTGTTCGATTTATAGTGGTTTCAGTTTGTTGTTCGATTTCGTTGTTCGATATCGAAGTTGGATTTCGTTGTTCAATTTCGTTGTTCTATTTCGTTGTTCGATTTCGTTGTTCGATTCGTTAATCGATTTCGTTGTTCGATTTCGTTGTTCAATTTCGTTGTTCGATTTCGTTGTTCCACTTTGTTGTTCGAATTCATTGTTCGAATTCGTTGTTCGTTTTCGTTGTTCGATTTCGTTGTTCGATTCGTTATTCGATTTCGTTGTTCCATTTTGTTGTTCGATTTCGTTGTTCGATTTCGTTATTCGATTTAGTGATTCGAATTCGTTGTTCGAATTCGTTGTTCGTTTTCGTTGTTCGATTTCGTTGTTCCATTTTGTTGTTCGATTTCGTTGTTCGATTTCGTTGTTCGATTTCGTTGTTCGATTTCGTTGTTCGATTTCGTTGTTCCATTTTGTTGTTCGATTTCGTTGTTCGATTTCGTTATTCGATTTAGTGATTCGAATTCGTTCGAATTCGTTGTTCGTTTTCGTTGTTCGATTTCGTTGTTCGATTCGTTATTCGATTTCGTTGTTCGATTTCGTTGTTCGATTTCGTTGTTCGATTTCGTTGTTCGATTTCGTTGTTCCATTTTGTTGTTCGATTTCGTTGTTCGATTTTGTTGTTAGATTTCGTTGTTCGATTTCGTTGTTCGATTTCGTTGTTCGATTTCGTTGTTCGATTTTGTTGTTCGATTTCGTTGTTCGATTTCGTTGTTCGATTTCGTTGTTCGATTTCGTTGTTCCATTTCGTTGTTCGATTTCGTTGTTCGATTTCGTTGATCGATTTCGTTGTTCGATTTCGTTGTTCGATTTCGTTGTTCGATTGCGTTGTTCCATTTCGTTGTTCTATTTCGTGGTTAGATTTAGTGGTTTCAGTTTGTTGTTCGATTTCGTTGTTCGATATCGAAGTTGGATTTCGTTGTTCAATTTCGTTGTTCTATTTCGTTGTTCGATTTCGTTGTTCGATTCGTTATTCGATTTCGTTGTTCGATTTCGTTGTTCGATTTCGTTGTTCCATTTTGTTGTTCGATTTCGTTGTTCGATTTCGTTGTTAGATTTCGTTGTTCGATTTCGTTGTTCGATTTCGTTGTTCGATTTCGTTGTTCGATTTCGTTGTTCGATATCGAAGTTGGATTTCGTAGGTCAATTTCGTTGTTCTATTTCGTTGTTCTATTTCGTTGTTCGATTTCGTTGTTCGATTCGTTATTCGATTTCGTTGTTCGATTTCGTTGTTCGATTTCGTTGTTCGATTTCGTTGTTCGATTTCGTTGTTCCATTTCGTTGTTCGATATCGTTGTTCGATTTCGTTGTTCGATTTCGTTGTTCGATTTCGTTGTTCGATTTCGAAGTTCGATTTCGTTGTTCGATTTCGTTGTTCGATTTCGTTGTTCGATTTTGTTGTTCGATTTCGTTGTTCGATTTCGTTGTTCGATTTCGTTGTTCGATTTCGTTGTTCGATTTCGTTGTCCGATTCCGTTGTTCGATTTCGTTGTTCGTTTTCGTTGTTCTATATTGTTGCATGATTTCGTGATTCGATTTCGTTGTTCGATTGCGTTGTTCCATTTCGTTGTTCTATTTCGTGGTTCGATTTATAGTGGTTTCAGTTCGTTGTTCGATGTCGTTGTTCGATATCGAAGTTGGATTTCGTTGTTCAATTTCGTTGTTCTATTTCGTTATTCGATTTCGTTGTTCGATTCGTTATTCGATTTCGTTGTTCGATTTCGTTGTTCGATTTCGTTGTTCGATTTCGTTGTTCGATTTCGTTGTTCGATTTCGTTGTTCCATTTTGTTGTTCGATTTCGTTGTTCTATATTGTTGCATGATTTCGTGGTTCGATTTCGTTGTTCGATTGCGTTGTTCCATTTCGTTGTTCTATTTCGTGGTTCGATTTATAGTGGTTTCAGTTTGTTGTTCGATTTCGTTGTTCGATATCGAAGTTGGATTTCGTTGTTCAATTTCGTTGTTCTATTTCGTTGTTCGTTTTCGTTGTTCGATTCGTTAATCGATTTCGTTGTTCGATTTCGTTGTTCGATTTCGTTGTTCCATTTTGTTGTTCGATTTCGTTGTTCGATTTCGTTGTTCGATTTCGTTGTTCGATTTCGTTGTTCCATTTTGTTGTTCGATTTCGTTGTTCGATTTCGTTGTTAGATTTCGTTGTTCGATTTCGTTGTTTGATTTCGTTGTTCGATTTCGTTGTTCGATATCGAAGTTGGATTTCGTAGGTCAATTTCGTTGTTCTATTTCGTTGTTCTATTTCGTTGTTCGATTTCGTTGTTCGATTCGTTATTCGATTTCGTTGTTCGATTTCGTTGTTCGATTTCGTTGTTCGATTTCGTTGTTCGATTTCGTTGTTCCATTTCGTTGTTCGATATCGTTGTTCGATTTCGTTGTTCGATTTCGTTGTTCGATTTCGTTGTTCGATTTCGAAGTTCGATTTCGTTGTTCGATTTCGTTGTTCGATTTCGTTGTTCGATTTTGTTGTTCGATTTCGTTGTTCGATTTCGTTGTTCGATTTCGTTGTTCGATTTCGTTGTTCGATTTCGTTGTCCGATTCCGTTGTTCGATTTCGTTGTTCGTTTTCGTTGTTCTATATTGTTGCATGATTTCGTGATTCGATTTCGTTGTTCGATTGCGTTGTTCCATTTCGTTGTTCTATTTCGTGGTTCGATTTATAGTGGTTTCAGTTCGTTGTTCGATGTCGTTGTTCGATATCGAAGTTGGATTTCGTTGTTCAATTTCGTTGTTCTATTTCGTTATTCGATTTCGTTGTTCGATTCGTTATTCGATTTCGTTGTTCGATTTCGTTGTTCGATTTCGTTGTTCGATTTCGTTGTTCCATTTTGTTGTTCGATTTCGTTGTTCTATATTGTTGCATGATTTCGTGGTTCGATTTCGTTGTTCGATTGCGTTGTTCCATTTCGTTGTTCTATTTCGTGGTTCGATTTATAGTGGTTTCAGTTTGTTGTTCGATTTCGTTGTTCGATATCGAAGTTGGATTTCGTTGTTCAATTTCGTTGTTCTATTTCGTTGTTCGTTTTCGTTGTTCGATTCGTTAATCGATTTCGTTGTTCGATTTCGTTGTTCGATTTCGTTGTTCCATTTTGTTGTTCGATTTCGTTGTTCGATTTCGTTGTTCGATTTCGTTGTTCGATTTCGTTGTTCCATTTTGTTGTTCGATTTCGTTGTTAGATTTCGTTGTTCGATTTCGTTGTTCGATTTCGTTGTTCGATTTCGTTATTCGATTTAGTGATTCGAATTCGTTGTTCGTTTTCGTTGTTCGATTTCGTTGTTCGATTCGTTATTCGATTTCGTTGTTCGATTTCGTTGTTCGATTTCGTTGTTCGATTTCGTTGTTCCATTTTGTTGTTCGATTTCGTTGTTCGATTTCGTTGTTAGATTTCGTTGTTCGATTTCGTTGTTCGATTTCGTTGTTCGATTTCGTTGTTCGATTTCGTTGTTCGATTTCGTTGTTCGATTTCGTTGTTCCATTTTGTTGTTCGATTTCGTTGTTCGATTTCGTTGTTAGATTTCGTTGTTCGATTTCGTTGTTCGATTTCGTTGTTCGATTTCGTTGTTCGATTGCGTTGTTCCATTTCGTTGTTCTTTTTCGTGGTTCGATTTAGTGGTTTCAGTTTGTTGTTCGATTTCGTTGTTCGATATCGAAGTTGGATTTCGTTGTTCAATTTCGTTGTTCTATTTCGTTGTTCGATTTCGTTGTTCGATTCGTTATTCGATTTCGTTGTTCGATTTCGTTGTTCGATTTCGTTGTTCGATTTCGTTGTTCGATTTTGTTGTTCGATTTCGTTGTTCGATTTCGTTGTTCGATTTCGTTGTTCCATTTCGTTGTTCGATTTCGTTGTTCAATTTCGTTGTTCTATTTCGTTGTTCGATTTCGTTGTTCGGTTCGTTATTCGATTTCGTTGTTCGATTTCGTTGTTAGATTTCGTTGTTCGATTTCGTTGTTCGATTTCGTTGTTCGATTTCGTTGTTCGATTTCGTTGTTCGATTTCGTTGTTAGATTTCGTTGTTCGATATCGAAGTTGGATTTCGTAGGTCAATTTCGTTGTTCTATTTCGGTGTTCTATTTCGTTGTTCGATTTCGTTGTTCGATTCGTTATTCGATTTCGTTGTTCGATTTCGTTGTTCGATTTCGTTGTTCGATTTCGTTGTTCCATTTCGTTGTTCGATATCGTTGTTCGATTTCGTTGTTCGATTTCGTTGTTCGATTTCGTTGTTCGATTTCGAAGTTCGATTTCGTTGTTCGATTTCGTTGTTCGATTTCGTTGTTCGATTTCGTTCGATTTCGTTGTTCGATTTCGTTGTTCGATTTCGTTGTTCGATTTCGTTGTTCGATTTCGTTGTTCGATTTCGTTGTCCGATTCCGTTGTTCGATTTCGTTGTTCGTTTTCGTTGTTCTATATTGTTGCATGATTTCGTGATTCGATTTCGTTGTTCGATTGCGTTGTTCCATTTCATTGTTCTATTTCGTGGTTCGATTTATAGTGGTTTCAGTTTGTTGTTCGATGTCGTTCGATATCGAAGTTGGATTTCGTTGTTCCATTTTGTTGTTCGATTTCGTTGTTCGATTTCGTTGTTAGATTTCGTTGTTCGATTTCGTTGTTCGATTTCGTTGTTCGATTTCGTTGTTCGATTTCGTTGTTCGATTTCGTTGTTCCATTTTGTTGTTCGATTTCGTTGTTCGATTTCGTTGTTAGATTTCGTTGTTCGATTTCGTTGTTCGATTTCGTTGTTCGATTTCGTTGTTCGATTTCGTTGTTCGATTTCGTTGTTCGATTTCGTTGTTCGATTTCGTTGTTCGATTGCGTTGTTCCATTTCGTTGTTCTTTTTCGTGGTTCGATTTAGTGGTTTCAGTTTGTTGTTCGATTTCGTTGTTCGATATCGAAGTTGGATTTCGTTGTTCAATTTCGTTGTTCTATTTCGTTGTTCGATTTCGTTGTTCGATTCGTTATTCGATTTCGTTGTTCGATTTCGTTGTTCGATTTCGTTGTTCGATTTCGTTGTTCGATTTTGTTGTTCGATTTCGTTGTTCGATTTCGTTGTTCGATTTCGTTGTTCCATTTCGTTGTTCGATTTCGTTGTTCAATTTCGTTGTTCTATTTCGTTGTTCGATTTCGTTGTTCGGTTCGTTATTCGATTTCGTTGTTCGATTTCGTTGTTAGATTTCGTTGTTCGATTTCGTTGTTCGATTTCGTTGTTCGATTTCGTTGTTCGATTTCGTTGTTAGATTTCGTTGTTCGATATCGAAGTTGGATTTCGTAGGTCAATTTCGTTGTTCTATTTCGGTGTTCTATTTCGTTGTTCGATTTCGTTGTTCGATTCGTTATTCGATTTCGTTGTTCGATTTCGTTGTTCGATTTCGTTGTTCGATTTCGTTGTTCCATTTCGTTGTTCGATATCGTTGTTCGATTTCGTTGTTCGATTTCGTTGTTCGATTTCGTTGTTCGATTTCGAAGTTCGATTTCGTTGTTCGATTTCGTTGTTCGATTTCGTTCGATTTCGTTGTTCGATTTCGTTGTTCGATTTCGTTGTTCGATTTCGTTGTTCGATTTCGTTGTTCGATTTCGTTGTCCGATTCCGTTGTTCGATTTCGTTGTTCGTTTTCGTTGTTCTATATTGTTGCATGATTTCGTGATTCGATTTCGTTGTTCGATTGCGTTGTTCCATTTCATTGTTCTATTTCGTGGTTCGATTTATAGTGGTTTCAGTTTGTTGTTCGATGTCGTTCGATATCGAAGTTGGATTTCGTTGTTCAATTTCGTTGTTCTATTTCGTTGTTCGATTTCGTTGTTCGATTCGTTATTCGATTTCGTTGTTCGATTTCGTTATTCGATTTCGTTGTTCCATTTTGTTGTTCAATTTCGTTGTTCGATTTCGTTGTTAGATTTCGTTGTTAGATTTCGTTGTTCGATTTCGTTGTTCGATTTCGTTGTTCGATTTCGTTGTTCGATTTCGTTGTTCGATTTCGTTGTTCGATTTCGAAGTTCGATTTCGTTGTTCGATTGCGTTGTTCCATTTCGTTGTTCTATTTCGTTGTTCGATTTCGTTGTTCGATTCGTTATTCGATTTCGTTGTTCGATTTCGTTGTTCGATTTCGTTGTTCGATTTCGTTGTTCCATTTTGTTGTTCGATTTCGTTGTTCGATTTCGTTGTTCGATTTCGTTGTTCTATATTGTTGCATGATTTCGTGGTTCGATTTCGTTGTTCGATTGCGTTGTTCCATTTCGTTGTTCTATTTCGTGGTTCGATTTATAGTGGTTTCAGTTTGTTGTTCGATTTCGTTGTTCGATATCGAAGTTGGATTTCGTTGTTCAATTTCGTTGTTCTATTTCGTTGTTAGATTTCGTTGTTCGATTCGTTATTCGATTTCGTTGTTCGATTTCGTTGTTCGATTTCGTTGTTAGATTTCGTTGTTCGATTTCGTTGTTCGATTTCGTTGTTCGATTTCGTTGTTCGATTTCGTTGTTCGATTTCGTTGTTCGATTTCGTTGTTCGATTTCGTTGTTCGATTTAGTTATTCCATTTCGTTGTTCGATTTCGTTGTTCGATTTCGTTGTTCGATTTCGAAGTTCGATTTCGTTGTTCGATTGCGTTGTTCCATTTCGTTGTTCTATTTCGTTGTTGGATTTCATTTTTCGATTTCGTTGTTCGATTTCGTTGTTCCATTTCGTTGTTCGATTTCGTTGTTCGATTTCGTTGTTCGATTTCGTTGTTCGCTCGTTGATCGATTTCGTTGTTCGATTTCGTTGTTCGATTTCGTTGTTCGATTGCGTTGTTCCATTTCGTTGTTCTATTTCGTGGTTCGATTAGTGGTATCAGTTTGTTGTTCGATTTCGCTGTTCGATATCGAAGTTGGATTTCGTTGTTCAATTTCGTTGTTCTATTTCGTTGTTCGATTTCGTTGTTCGATTCGTTATTCGATTTCGTTGTTCGATTGCGTTGTTCGATTTCGTTGTTCGATTTCGTTGTTCCATTTTGTTGTTCGATTTCGTTGTTCGATTTCGTTGTTAGATTTCATTGTTCGATTTCGTTGTTCGATTCGTTATTCGATTTCGTTGTTCGATTTCGTTGTTCGATTTCGTTGTTCCATTTTGTTGTTCGATTTCGTCGTTCGATTTCGTCGTTCGATTTCGTTGTTCGATTACGATGTTCGATTTCGTTGTTCGATTTCGTTGTTCGATTTCGTTGTTCGATTTTGTTGTTCGATTTCGTTGTTCGATTTCTTTGTTCGATTTCGTTGTTCGATTTCGTTGTTCCATTTCGTTGTTCGATTTCGTTGTTCGATTTCGTTGTTCGATTTCGTTGTTCGATTTCGTTGATCGATTTCGTTGTTCGATTTCGTTGTTCGATTTCGTTGTTCGATTGCGTTGTTCCATTACGTTGTTCTATTTCGTGGTTCGATTTAGTGGTATCAGTTTGTTGTTCGATTTTGTTGTTCGATATCGAAGTTGGATTTCGTTGTTCAATTTCGTTGTTCTATTTCGTTGTTCGATTTCGTTGTTCGATTTCGTTGTTCGATTTCGTTGTTCGATTTCGTTGTTCCATTTTGTTGTTCGATTTCGTTGTTCGATTTCGTTGTTCGATTACGATGTTCGATTTCGTTGTTCGATTTCGTTGTTCGATTTCGTTGTTCGATTCGTTATTCGATTTCGTTGTTCGATTTCGTTGTTCGATTTCGTTGTTCGATTTCGTTGTTCCATTTTGTTGTTCGATTTCGTTGTTCGATTTCGTTGTTAGATTTCGTTGTTCGATTTCGTTGTTCGATTTCGTTGTTCGATTTCGTTGTTCGATTTCGTTGTTCGATATCGAAGTTGGATTTCGTAGGTCAATTTCGTTGTTCTATTTCGTTGTTCTATTTCGTTGTTCGATTTCGTTGTTCGATTCGTTATTCGATTTCGTTGTTCGATTTCGTTGTTCGATTTCGTTGTTCGATTTCGTTGTTCGATTTCGTTGTTCGATTTCGTTGTTCCATTTCGTTGTTCGATATCGGTGTTCGATTTCGTTGTTCGATTTCGTTGTTCGATTTCGAAATTCGATTTCGTTGTTCGATTTCGTTGTTCGATTTTGTTGTTCGATTTCGTTGTTCGATTTCGTTGTTCGATTTCGTTGTTCGATTTCGTTGTTCGATTTCGTTGTCCGATTCCGTTGTTCGATTTCGTTGTTCGTTTTCGTTGTTCTATATTGTTGCATGATTTCGTTATTCGATTTCGTTGTTCGACTGCGTTGTTCCATTTCGTTGTTCTATTTCGTGGTTCGATTTATAGTGGTTTCAGTTTGTTGTTCGATGTCGTTGTTCGATATCGAAGTTGGATTTCGTTGTTCAATTTCGTTGTTCTATTTCGTTGTTCGATTTCGTTGTTCGATTCGTTATTCGATTTCGTTGTTCGATTTCGTTGTTCGATTTCTTTGTTCGATTTCGTTGTTAGATTTCGTTGTTCGATTTCGTTGTTCGATTTCGTTGTTCGATTTCGTTGTTCGATTTCGTTGTTCGATTTCGTTGTTCCATTTCTTTGTTCGATTTCGTTGTTCCATTTTGTTGTTCGATTTCGTTGTTCGATTTCGTTGTTAGATTTCGTTGTTCGATTTCGTTGTTCGATTACGTTGTTCGATTTCGTTGTTCGATTTCGTTGTTCGATTTCGTTGTTCGATATCGAAGTTGGATTTCGTTGTTCAATTTCGTTGTTCTATTTCGTTGTTCGATTTCGTTGTTCGATTCGTTATTCGATTTCGTTGTTCGATTTCGTTGTTCGATTTCGTTGTTCGATTTCGTTGTTCCATTTTGTTGTTCGATTTCGTTGTTCGATTTCGTTGTTCTATATTGTTGCATGATTTCGTGGTTCGATTTCGTTGTTCGATTGCGTTGTTCCATTTCGTTGTTCTATTTCGTGGTTCGATTTATAGTGGTTTCAGTTTGTTGTTCGATTTCGTTGTTCGATATCGAAGTTGGATTTCGTTGTTCAATTTCGTTGTTCTATTTCGTTGTTCGATTTCGTTGTTCGATTCGTTAATCGATTTCGTTGTTCGATTTCGTTGTTCAATTTCGTTGTTCGATTTCGTTGTTCCACTTTGTTGTTCGATTTCGTTGTTCGATTTCGTTGTTCGATTTCGTTGTTCGATTTCGTTGTTCGATTTCGTTGTTCGATTTCGTTGTTCGATTTCGTTGTTCCATTTTGTTGTTCGATTTCGTTGTTCGATTTCGTTATTCGATTTAGTGATTCGAATTCGTTGTTCGAATTCGTTGTTCGTTTTCGTTGTTCGATTTCGTTGTTCCATTTTGTTGTTCGATTTCGTTGTTCGATTTCGTTGTTCGATTTCGTTGTTCGATTTCGTTGTTCCATTTTGTTGTTCGATTTCGTTGTTCGATTTCGTTATTCGATTTAGTGATTCGAATTCGTTGTTCGATTTCGTTGTTCGATTTCGTTGTTCAATTTCGTTGTTCGATTTCGTTGTTCCACTTTGTTGTTCGATTTCGTTGTTCGATTTCGTTGTTCGATTTCGTTGTTCGATTTCGTTGTTCGATTGCGTTGTTCCATTTCGTTGTTCTATTTCGTGGTTCGATTTATAGTGGTTTCAGTTTGTTGTTCGATTTCGTTGTTCGATATCGAAGTTGGATTTCGTTGTTCAATTTCGTTGTTCTATTTCGTTGTTCGATTTCGTTGTTCGATTCGTTAATCGATTTCGTTGTTCGATTTCGTTGTTCAATTTCGTTGTTCGATTTCGTTGTTCCACTTTGTTGTTCGAATTCATTGTTCGAATTCGTTGTTCGTTTTCGTTGTTCGATTTCGTTGTTCGATTCGTTATTCGATTTCGTTGTTCCATTTTGTTGTTCGATTTCGTTGTTCGATTTCGTTATTCGATTTAGTGATTCGAATTCGTTGTTCGAATTCGTTGTTCGTTTTCGTTGTTCGATTTCGTTGTTCCATTTTGTTGTTCGATTTCGTTGTTCGATTTCGTTGTTCGATTTCGTTGTTCGATTTCGTTGTTCGATTTCGTTGTTCCATTTTGTTGTTAGATTTCGTTGTTCGATTTCGTTATTCGATTTAGTGATTCGAATTCGTTGTTCGAATTCGTTGTTCGTTTTCGTTGTTCGATTTCGTTGTTCGATTCGTTATTCGATTTCGTTGTTCGATTTCGTTGTTCGATTTCGTTGTTCGATTTCGTTGTTCGATTTCGTTGTTCCATTTTGTTGTTCGATTTCGTTGTTCGATTTTGTTGTTAGATTTCGTTGTTCGATTTCGTTGTTCGATTTCGTTGTTCGATTTCGTTGTTCGATTTTGTTGTTCGATTTCGTTGTTCGATTTCGTTGTTCGATTTTGTTGTTCGATTTCGTTGTTCCATTTCGTTGTTCGATTTCGTTGTTCGATTTCGTTGATCGATTTCGTTGTGCGATTTCGTTGTTCGATTTCGTTGTTCGATTGCGTTGTTCCATTTCGTTGTTCTATTTCGTGGTTAGATTTAGTGGTTTCAGTTTGTTGTTCGATTTCGTTGTTCGATATCGAAGTTGGATTTCGTTGTTCAATTTCGTTGTTCTATTTCGTTGTTCGATTTCGTTGTTCGATTCGTTATTCGATTTCGTTGTTCGATTTCGTTGTTCGATTTCGTTGTTCGATTTCGTTGTTCCATTTTGTTGTTCGATTTCGTTGTTCGATTTCGTTGTTAGATTTCGTTGTTCGATTTCGTTGTTCGATTTCGTTGTTCGATTTCGTTGTTCGATATCGAAGTTGGATTTCGTAGGTCAATTTCGTTGTTCTATTTCGTTGTTCTATTTCGTTGTTCGATTTCGTTGTTCGATTCGTTATTCGATTTCGTTGTTCGATTTCGTTGTTCGATTTCGTTGTTCGATTTCGTTGTTCGATTTCGTTGTTCCATTTCGTTGTTCGATATCGTTGTTCGATTTCGTTGTTCGATTTCGTTGTTCGATTTCGTTGTTCGATTTCGAAGTTCGATTTCGTTGTTCGATTTCGTTGTTCGATTTCGTTGTTCGATTTTGTTGTTCGATTTCGTTGTTCGATTTCGTTGTTCGATTTCGTTGTTCGATTTCGTTGTTCGATTTCGTTGTCCGATTCCGTTGTTCTATTTCGTTGTTCGTTTTCGTTGTTCTATATTGTTGCATGATTTCGTGATTCGATTTCGTTGTTCGATTGCGTTGTTCCATTTCGTTGTTCTATTTCGTGGTTCGATTTATAGTGGTTTCAGTTCGTTGTTCGATGTCGTTGTTCGATATCGAAGTTGGATTTCGTTGTTCAATTTCGTTGTTCTATTTCGTTATTCGATTTCGTTGTTCGATTCGTTATTCGATTTCGTTGTTCGATTTCGTTGTTCGATTTCGTTGTTCCATTTTGTTGTTCGATTTCGTTGTTCTATATTGTTGCATGATTTCGTGGTTCGATTTCGTTGTTCGATTGCGTTGTTCCATTTCGTTGTTCTATTTCGTGGTTCGATTTATAGTGGTTTCAGTTTGTTGTTCGATTTCGTTGTTCGATATCGAAGTTGGATTTCGTTGTTCAATTTCGTTGTTCTATTTCGTTGTTCGTTTTCGTTGTTCGATTCGTTAATCGATTTCGTTGTTCGATTTCGTTGTTCGATTTCGTTGTTCCATTTTGTTGTTGGATTTCGTTGTTCGATTTCGTTGTTCGATTTCGTTGTTCGATTTCGTTGTTCCATTTTGTTGTTCGATTTCGTTGTTAGATTTCGTTGTTCGATTTCGTTGTTCGATTTCGTTGTTCGATTTCGTTATTCGATTTAGTGATTCGAATTCGTTGTTCGTTTTCGTTGTTCGATTTCGTTGTTCGATTCGTTATTCGATTTCGTTGTTCGATTTCGTTGTTCGATTTCGTTGTTCGATTTCGTTGTTCCATTTTGTTGTTCGATTTCGTTGTTCGATTTCGTTGTTAGATTTCGTTGTTCGATTTCGTTGTTCGATTTCGTTGTTCGATTTCGTTGTTCGATTTCGTTGTTCGATTTCGTTGTTCCATTTTGTTGTTCGATTTCGTTGTTCGATTTCGTTGTTAGATTTCGTTGTTCGATTTCGTTGTTCGATTTCGTTGTTCGATTTCGTTGTTAGATTTCGTTGTTCGATTTCGTTGTTCGATTTCGTTGTTCGATTTCGTTGTTCCATTTTGTTGTTCGATTTCGTTGTTCGATTTCGTTGTTAGATTTCGTTGTTCGATTTCGTTGTTAGATTTCGTTGTTCGATTTCGTTGTTCGATTTCGTTGTTCGATTTCGTTGTTCGATTTCGTTGTTCGATTTCGTTGTTCGATTTCGTTGTTCGATTTCGTTGTTCGATTGCGTTGTTCCATTTCGTTGTTCTTTTTCGTGGTTCGATTTAGTGGTTTCAGTTTGTTGTTCGATATCGAAGTTGGATTTCGTTGTTCAATTTCGTTGTTCTATTTCGTTGTTCGATTTCGTTGTTCGATTCGTTATTCGATTTCGTTGTTCGATTTCGTTGTTCGATTTCGTTGTTCGATTTCGTTGTTCGATTTTGTTGTTCGATTTCGTTGTTCGATTTCGTTGTTCGATTTCGTTGTTCCATTTCGTTGTTCGATTTCGTTGTTCGATTTCGTTGTTCGATTTCGTTGTTCCATTTTGTTGTTCGATTTCGTTGTTCGATTTCGTTGTTCGATTTCGTTGTTCGATTTCGTTGTTCCATTTTGTTGTTCGATTTCGTTGTTAGATTTCGTTGTTCGATTTCGTTGTTCGATTTCGTTGTTCGATTTCGTTATTCGATTTAGTGATTCGAATTCGTTGTTCGTTTTCGTTGTTCGATTTCGTTGTTCGATTCGTTATTCGATTTCGTTGTTCGATTTCGTTGTTCGATTTCGTTGTTCGATTTCGTTGTTCGATTTCGTTGTTCCATTTTGTTGTTCGATTTCGTTGTTCGATTTCGTTGTTAGATTTCGTTGTTCGATTTCGTTGTTCGATTTCGTTGTTCGATTTTGTTGTTCGATTTCGTTGTTCGATTTCGTTGTTCGATTTCGTTGTTCCATTTCGTTGTTCGATTTCGTTGTTCGATTTCGTTGTTCGATTGCGTTGTTCCATTTCGTTGTTCTTTTTCGTGGTTCGATTTAGTGGTTTCAGTTTGTTGTTCGATTTCGTTGTTCGATATCGAAGTTGGATTTCGTTGTTCCATTTCGTTGTTCTTTTTCGTGGTTCGATTTAGTGGTTTCAGTTTGTTGTTCGATTTCGTTGTTCGATATCGAAGTTGGATTTCGTTGTTCAATTTCGTTGTTCTATTTCGTTGTTCGATTTCGTTGTTCAATTTCGTTGTTCGATTTCGTTGTCCGATTCCGTTGTTCGATTTCGTTGTTCGTTTTCGTTGTTCTATATTGTTGCATGATTTCGTGATTCGATTTCGTTGTTCGATTGCGTTGTTCCATTTCGTTGTTCTATTTCGTGGTTCGATTTATAGTGGTTTCAGTTTGTTGTTCGATGTCGTTGTTCGATATCGAAGTTGGATTTCGTTGTTCAATTTCGTTGTTCTATTTCGTTGTTCGATTTCGTTGTTCGATTCGTTATTCGATTTCGTTGTTCGATTTCGTTATTCGATTTCGTTGTTCCATTTTGTTGTTCAATTTCGTTGTTCGATTTCGTTGTTAGATTTCGTTGTTAGATTTCGTTGTTCGATTTCGTTGTTCGATTTCGTTGTTCGATTTCGTTGTTCGATTTCGTTGTTCGATTTCGTTGTTCGATTTCGAAGTTCGATTTCGTTGTTCGATTGCGTTGTTCCATTTCGTTGTTCTATTTCGTTGTTCGATTTCGTTGTTCGATTCGTTATTCGATTTCGTTGTTCGATTTCGTTGTTCGATTTCGTTGTTCGATTTCGTTGTTCCATTTTGTTGATCGATTTCGTTGTTCGATTTCGTTGTTCTATATTGTTGCATGATTTCGTGGTTCGATTTCGTTGCTCGATTGCGTTGTTCCATTTCGTTGTTCGATTTCGTTGTCCGATTCCGTTGTTCGATTTCGTTGTTCGATTTCGAAGTTCGATTTCGTTGTTCGATTGCGTTGTTCCATTTCGTTGTTCTATTTCGTTGTTCGATTTCGTTGTTCGATTCGTTATTCGATTTCGTTGTTCGATTTCGTTGTTCGATTTCGTTGTTCGATTTCGTTGTTCGATTTCGTTGTTCCATTTTGTTGTTCGATTTCGTTGTTCGATTTCGTTGTTCTATATTGTTGCATGATTTCGTGGTTCGATTTCGTTGTTCTATTTCGTTGTTCGATTTCGTTGTTCGATTCGTTATTCGATTTCGTTGTTCGATTTCGTTATTCGATTTCGTTGTTCCATTTTGTTGTTCAATTTCGTTGTTCGATTTCGTTGTTAGATTTCGTTGTTAGATTTCGTTGTTCGATTTCGTTGTTCGATTTCGTTGTTCGATTTCGTTGTTCGATTTCGTTGTTCGATTTCGTTGTTCGATTTCGAAGTTCGATTCGTTATTCGATTTCGTTGTTCGATTTCGTTGTTCGATTTCGTTGTTCGATTTCGTTGTTCGATTTCGTTGTTCCATTTCGTTGTTCGATATCGGTGTTCGATTTCGTTGTTCGATTTCGTTGTTCGATTTCGAAATTCGATTTCGTTGTTCGATTTCGTTGTTCGATTTTGTTGTTCGATTTCGTTGTTCGATTTCGTTGTTCGATTTCGTTGTTCGATTTCGTTGTTCGATTTCGTTGTTCGATTTCGTTGTCCGATTCCGTTGTTCGATTTCGTTGTTCGTTTTCGTTGTTCTATATTGTTGCATGATTTCGTTATTCGATTTCGTTGTTCGACTGCGTTGTTCCATTTCGTTGTTCTATTTCGTGGTTCGATTTATAGTGGTTTCAGTTTGTTGTTCGATGTCGTTGTTCGATATCGAAGTTGGATTTCGTTGTTCAATTTCGTTGTTCTATTTCGTTGTTCGATTTCGTTGTTCGATTCGTTATTCGATTTCGTTGTTCGATTTCGTTGTTCGATTTCGTTGTTCGATTTCGTTGTTAGATTTCGTTGTTCGATTTCGTTGTTCGATTTCGTTGTTCGATTTCGTTGTTCGATTTCGTTGTTCCATTTCTTTGTTCGATTTCGTTGTTCCATTTTGTTGTTCGATTTCGTTGTTCGATTTCGTTGTTAGATTTCGTTGTTCGATTTCGTTGTTCGATTACGTTGTTCGATTTCGTTGTTCGATTTCGTTGTTCGATTTCGTTGTTCGATATCGAAGTTGGATTTCGTTGTTCAATTTCGTTGTTCTATTTCGTTGTTCGATTTCGTTGTTCGATTCGTTATTCGATTTCGTTGTTCGATTTCGTTGTTCGATTGCGTTGTTCCATTTCGTTGTTCTATTTCGTTGTTCGATTTCGTTGTTCGATTCGTTATTCGATTTCGTTGTTCGATTTCGTTGTTCGATTTCGTTGTTCGATTTCGTTGTTCCATTTTGTTGATCGATTTCGTTGTTCGATTTCGTTGTTCTATATTGTTGCATGATTTCGTGGTTCGATTTCGTTGCTCGATTGCGTTGTTCCATTTCGTTGTTCGATTTCGTTGTCCGATTCCGTTGTTCGATTTCGTTGTTCGATTTCGAAGTTCGATTTCGTTGTTCGATTGCGTTGTTCCATTTCGTTGTTCTATTTCGTTGTTCGATTTCGTTGTTCGATTCGTTATTCGATTTCGTTGTTCGATTTCGTTGTTCGATTTCGTTGTTCGATTTCGTTGTTCGATTTCGTTGTTCCATTTTGTTGTTCGATTTCGTTGTTCGATTTCGTTGTTCTATATTGTTGCATGATTTCGTGGTTCGATTTCGTTGTTCTATTTCGTTGTTCGATTTCGTTGTTCGATTCGTTATTCGATTTCGTTGTTCGATTTCGTTATTCGATTTCGTTGTTCCATTTTGTTGTTCAATTTCGTTGTTCGATTTCGTTGTTAGATTTCGTTGTTAGATTTCGTTGTTCGATTTCGTTGTTCGATTTCGTTGTTCGATTTCGTTGTTCGATTTCGTTGTTCGATTTCGTTGTTCGATTTCGAAGTTCGATTCGTTATTCGATTTCGTTGTTCGATTTCGTTGTTCGATTTCGTTGTTCGATTTCGTTGTTCGATTTCGTTGTTCCATTTCGTTGTTCGATATCGGTGTTCGATTTCGTTGTTCGATTTCGTTGTTCGATTTCGAAATTCGATTTCGTTGTTCGATTTCGTTGTTCGATTTTGTTGTTCGATTTCGTTGTTCGATTTCGTTGTTCGATTTCGTTGTTCGATTTCGTTGTTCGATTTCGTTGTTCGATTTCGTTGTCCGATTCCGTTGTTCGATTTCGTTGTTCGTTTTCGTTGTTCTATATTGTTGCATGATTTCGTTATTCGATTTCGTTGTTCGACTGCGTTGTTCCATTTCGTTGTTCTATTTCGTGGTTCGATTTATAGTGGTTTCAGTTTGTTGTTCGATGTCGTTGTTCGATATCGAAGTTGGATTTCGTTGTTCAATTTCGTTGTTCTATTTCGTTGTTCGATTTCGTTGTTCGATTCGTTATTCGATTTCGTTGTTCGATTTCGTTGTTCGATTTCGTTGTTCGATTTCGTTGTTAGATTTCGTTGTTCGATTTCGTTGTTCGATTTCGTTGTTCGATTTCGTTGTTCGATTTCGTTGTTCCATTTCTTTGTTCGATTTCGTTGTTCCATTTTGTTGTTCGATTTCGTTGTTCGATTTCGTTGTTAGATTTCGTTGTTAGATTTCGTTGTTCGATTTCGTTGTTCGATTTTGTTGTTCGATTTCGTTGTTCGATTTCGTTGTTCCATTTCGTTGTTCTATTTCGTTGTTCGATTTCGTTGTTCGATTCGTTATTCGATTTCGTTGTTCGATTTCGTTGTTCGATTTCGTTGTTCGATTTCGTTGTTCGATTTCGTTGTTCCATTTTGTTGTTCGATTTCGTTGTTCGATTTCGTTGTTCTATATTGTTGCATGATTTCGTGGTTCGATTTCGTTGTTCTATTTCGTTGTTCGATTTCGTTGTTCGATTCGTTATTCGATTTCGTTGTTCGATTTCGTTATTCGATTTCGTTGTTCCATTTTGTTGTTCAATTTCGTTGTTCGATTTCGTTGTTAGATTTCGTTGTTAGATTTCGTTGTTCGATTTCGTTGTTCGATTTCTTTGTTCGATTTCGTTGTTCGATTTCGTTGTTCCATTTCGTTGTTCGATTTCGTTGTTCGATTTCGTTGTTCGATTTCGTTGTTCGATTTCGTTGATCGATTTCGTTGTTCGATTTCGTTGTTCGATTTCGTTGTTCGATTGCGTTGTTCCATTTCGTTGTTCTATTTCGTGGTTCGATTTAGTGGTATCAGTTTGTTGTTCGATTTTGTTGTTCGATATCGTAGTTGGATTTCGTTGTTCAATTTCGTTGTTCTATTTCGTTGTTCGATTTCGTTGTTCGATTTCGTTGTTCGATTCGTTATTCGATTTCGTTGTTCGATTTCGTTGTTCGATTTCGTTGTTCGATTTCGTTGTTCCATTTTGTTATTCGATTTCGTTGTTCGATTTCGTTGTTAGATTTCGTTGTTCGATTTCGTTGTTCGATTTCGTTGTTCGATTTCGTTGTTCGATTTCGTTGTTCGATATCGAAGTTGGATTTCGTAGGTCAATTTCGTTGTTCTATTTCGTTGTTCTATTTCGTTGTTCGATTTCGTTGTTCGATTCGTTATTCGATTTCGTTGTTCGATTTCGTTGTTCGATTTCGTTGTTCGATTTCGTTGTTCGATTTCGTTGTTCGATTTCGTTGTTCCATTTCGTTGTTCGATATCGGTGTTCGATTTCGTTGTTCGATTTCGTTGTTCGATTTCGAAATTCGATTTCGTTGTTCGATTTCGTTGTTCGATTTTGTTGTTCGATTTCGTTGTTCGATTTCGTTGTTCGATTTCGTTGTTCGATTTCGTTGTTCGATTTCGTTGTCCGATTCCGTTGTTCGATTTCGTTGTTCGTTTTCGTTGTTCTATATTGTTGCATGATTTCGTTATTCGATTTCGTTGTTCGACTGCGTTGTTCCATTTCGTTGTTCTATTTCGTGGTTCGATTTATAGTGGTTTCAGTTTGTTGTTCGATGTCGTTGTTCGATATCGAAGTTGGATTTCGTTGTTCAATTTCGTTGTTCTATTTCGTTGTTCGATTTCGTTGTTCGATTCGTTATTCGATTTCGTTGTTCGATTTCGTTGTTCGATTTCTTTGTTCGATTTCGTTGTTAGATTTCGTTGTTCGATTTCGTTGTTCGATTTCGTTGTTCGATTTCGTTGTTCGATTTCGTTGTTCGATTTCGTTGTTCCATTTCTTTGTTCGATTTCGTTGTTCCATTTTGTTGTTCGATTTCGTTGTTCGATTTCGTTGTTAGATTTCGTTGTTCGATTTCGTTGTTCGATTACGTTGTTCGATTTCGTTGTTCGATTTCGTTGTTCGATTTCGTTGTTCGATATCGAAGTTGGATTTCGTTGTTCAATTTCGTTGTTCTATTTCGTTGTTCGATTTCGTTGTTCGATTCGTTAATCGATTTCGTTGTTCGATTTCGTTGTTCAATTTCGTTGTTCGATTTCGTTGTTCCACTTTGTTGTTCGATTTCGTTGTTCGATTTCGTTGTTCGATTTCGTTGTTCGATTTCGTTGTTCGATTTCGTTGTTCGATTTCGTTGTTCGATTTCGTTGTTCCATTTTGTTGTTCGATTTCGTTGTTCGATTTCGTTATTCGATTTAGTGATTCGAATTCGTTGTTCGAATTCGTTGTTCGTTTTCGTTGTTCGATTTCGTTGTTCCATTTTGTTGTTCGATTTCGTTGTTCGATTTCGTTGTTCGATTTCGTTGTTCGATTTCGTTGTTCGATTTCGTTGTTCCATTTTGTTGTTCGATTTCGTTGTTCGATTTCGTTATTCGATTTAGTGATTCGAATTCGTTGTTCGATTTCGTTGTTCGATTTCATTGTTCAATTTCGTTGTTCGATTTCGTTGTTCCACTTTGTTGTTCGATTTCGTTGTTCGATTTCGTTGTTCGATTTCGTTGTTCGATTTCGTTGTTCGATTGCGTTGTTCCATTTCGTTGTTCTATTTCGTGGTTCGATTTATAGTGGTTTCAGTTTGTTGTTCGATTTCGTTGTTCGATATCGAAGTTGGATTTCGTTGTTCAATTTCGTTGTTCTATTTCGTTGTTCGATTTCGTTGTTCGATTCGTTAATCGATTTCGTTGTTCGATTTCGTTGTTCAATTTCGTTGTTCGATTTCGTTGTTCCACTTTGTTGTTCGAATTCATTGTTCGAATTCGTTGTTCGTTTTCGTTGTTCGATTTCGTTGTTCGATTCGTTATTCGATTTCGTTGTTCCATTTTGTTGTTCGATTTCGTTGTTCGATTTCGTTATTCGATTTAGTGATTCGAATTCGTTGTTCGAATTCGTTGTTCGTTTTCGTTGTTCGATTTCGTTGTTCCATTTTGTTGTTCGATTTCGTTGTTCGATTTCGTTGTTCGATTTCGTTATTCCATTTCGTTGTTCGATTTCGTTGTTCGATTTCGTTGTTCGATTTCGAAGTTCGATTTCGTTGTTCGATTGCGTTGTTCCATTTCGTTGTTCTATTTCGTTGTTGGATTTCATTTTTCGATTTCGTTGTTCGATTTCGTTGTTCCATTTCGTTGTTCGATTTCGTTGTTCGATTTCGTTGTTCGATTTCGTTGTTCGCTCGTTGATCGATTTCGTTGTTCGATTTCGTTGTTCGATTTCGTTGTTCGATTGCGTTGTTCCATTTCGTTGTTCTATTTCGTGGTTCGATTAGTGGTATCAGTTTGTTGTTCGATTTCGTTGTTCGATATCGAAGTTGGATTTCGTTGTTCAATTTCGTTGTTTTATTTCGTTGTTCGATTTCGTTGTTCGATTCGTTATTCGATTTCGTTGTTCGATTGCGTTGTTCGATTTCGTTGTTCGATTTCGTTGTTCCATTTTGTTGTTCGATTTCGTTGTTCGATTTCGTTGTTAGATTTAATTGTTCGATTTCGTTGTTCGATTCGTTATTCGATTTCGTTGTTCGATTTCGTTGTTCGATTTCGTTGTTCGATTTCGTTGTTCCATTTTGTTGTTCGATTTCGTTGTTCGATTTCGTTGTTCGATTACGATGTTCGATTTCGTTGTTCGATTTCGTTGTTCGATTTCGTTGTTCGATTTCGTTGTTCGATTTCGTTGTTCGATTTCGTTGATCGATTTCGTTGTTCGATTTCGTTGTTCGATTTCGTTGTTCGATTGCGTTGTTCCATTTCGTTGTTCTATTTCGTGGTTCGATTTAGTGGTATCAGTTTGTTGTTCGATTTTGTTGTTCGATATCGAAGTTGGATTTCGTTGTTCAATTTCGTTGTTCTATTTCGTTGTTCGATTTCGTTGTTCGATTTCGTTGTTCGATTCGTTATTCGATTTCGTTGTTCGATTTCGTTGTTCGATTTCGTTGTTCGATTTCGTTGTTCCATTTTGTTATTCGATTTCGTTGTTCGATTTCGTTGTTAGATTTCGTTGTTCGATTTCGTTGTTCGATTTCGTTGTTCGATTTCGTTGTTCGATTTCGTTGTTCGATATCGAAGTTGGATTTCGTAGGTCAATTTCGTTGTTCTATTTCGTTGTTCTATTTCGTTGTTCGATTTCGTTGTTCGATTCGTTATTCGATTTCGTTGTTCGATTTCGTTGTTCGATTTCGTTGTTCGATTTCGTTGTTCGATTTCGTTGTTCGATTTCGTTGTTCGATTTCGTTGTTCCATTTCGTTGTTCGATATCGGTGTTCGATTTCGTTGTTCGATTTCGTTGTTCGATTTCGAAATTCGATTTCGTTGTTCGATTTCGTTGTTCGATTTTGTTGTTCGATTTCGTTGTTCGATTTCGTTGTTCGATTTCGTTGTTCGATTTCGTTGTTCGATTTCGTTGTCCGATTCCGTTGTTCGATTTCGTTGTTCGTTTTCGTTGTTCTATATTGTTGCATGATTTCGTTATTCGATTTCGTTGTTCGACTGCGTTGTTCCATTTCGTTGTTCTATTTCGTGGTTCGATTTATAGTGGTTTCAGTTTGTTGTTCGATGTCGTTGTTCGATATCGAAGTTGGATTTCGTTGTTCAATTTCGTTGTTCTATTTCGTTGTTCGATTTCGTTGTTCGATTCGTTATTCGATTTCGTTGTTCGATTTCGTTGTTCGATTTCTTTGTTCGATTTCGTTGTTAGATTTCGTTGTTCGATTTCGTTGTTCGATTTCGTTGTTCGATTTCGTTGTTCGATTTCGTTGTTCGATTTCGTTGTTCCATTTCTTTGTTCGATTTCGTTGTTCCATTTTGTTGTTCGATTTCGTTGTTCGATTTCGTTGTTAGATTTCGTTGTTCGATTTCGTTGTTCGATTACGTTGTTCGATTTCGTTGTTCGATTTCGTTGTTCGATTTCGTTGTTCGATATCGAAGTTGGATTTCGTTGTTCAATTTCGTTGTTCTATTTCGTTGTTCGATTTCGTTGTTCGATTCGTTATTCGATTTCGTTGTTCGATTTCGTTGTTCGATTTCGTTGTTCGATTTCGTTGTTCCATTTTGTTGTTCGATTTCGTTGTTCGATTTCGTTGTTCTATATTGTTGCATGATTTCGTGGTTCGATTTCGTTGTTCGATTGCGTTGTTCCATTTCGTTGTTCTATTTCGTGGTTCGATTTATAGTGGTTTCAGTTTGTTGTTCGATTTCGTTGTTCGATATCGAAGTTGGATTTCGTTGTTCAATTTAGTTGTTCTATTTCGTTGTTCGATTTCGTTGTTCGATTCGTTAATCGATTTCGTTGTTCGATTTCGTTGTTCAATTTCGTTGTTCGATTTCGTTGTTCCACTTTGTTGTTCGATTTCGTTGTTCGATTTCGTTGTTCGATTTCGTTGTTCGATTTCGTTGTTCGATTTCGTTGTTCGATTTCGTTGTTCCATTTTGTTGTTCGATTTCGTTGTTCGATTTCGTTATTCGATTTAGTGATTCGAATTCGTTGTTCGAATTCGTTGTTCGTTTTCGTTGTTCGATTTCGTTGTTCCATTTTGTTGTTCGATTTCGTTGTTCGATTTCGTTGTTCGATTTCGTTGTTCGATTTCGTTGTTCGATTTCGTTGTTCCATTTTGTTGTTCGATTTCGTTGTTCGATTTCGTTATTCGATTTAATGATTCGAATTCGTTGTTCGATTTCGTTGTTCGATTTCGTTGTTCAATTTCGTTGTTCGATTTCGTTGTTCCACTTTGTTGTTCGATTTCGTTGTTCGATTTCGTTGTTCGATTTCGTTGTTCGATTGCGTTGTTCCATTTCGTTGTTCTATTTCGTTGTTCGATTTATAGTGGTTTCAGTTTGTTGTTCGATTTCGTTGTTCGATATCGAAGTTGGATTTCGTTGTTCAATTTCGTTGTTCTATTTCGTTGTTCGATTTCGTTGTTCGATTCGTTAATCGATTTCGTTGTTCGATTTCGTTGTTCAATTTCGTTGTTCGATTTCGTTGTTCCACTTTGTTGTTCGAATTCATTGTTCGAATTCGTTGTTCGTTTTCGTTGTTCGATTTCGTTGTTCGATTCGTTATTCGATTTCGTTGTTCCATTTTGTTGTTCGATTTCGTTGTTCGATTTCGTTATTCGATTTAGTGATTCGAATTCGTTGTTCGAATTCGTTGTTCGTTTTCGTTGTTCGATTTCGTTGTTCCATTTTGTTGTTCGATTTCGTTGTTCGATTTCGTTGTTCGATTTCGTTGTTCGATTTCGTTGTTCGATTTCGTTGTTCCATTTTGTTGTTCGATTTCGTTGTTCGATTTCGTTATTCGATTTAGTGATTCGAATTCGTTCGAATTCGTTGTTCGTTTTCGTTGTTCGATTTCGTTGTTCGATTCGTTATTCGATTTCGTTGTTCGATTTCGTTGTTCGATTTCGTTGTTCGATTTCGTTGTTCCATTTTGTTGTTAGATTTCGTTGTTCGATTTTGTTGTTAGATTTCGTTGTTCGATTTCGTTGTTCGATTTCGTTGTTCGATTTCGTTGTTCGATTTTGTTGTTCGATTTCGTTGTTCGATTTCGTTGTTCGATTTCGTTGTTCGATTTCGTTGTTCCATTTCGTTGTTCGATTTCGTTGTTCGATTTCGTTGATCGATTTCGTTGTTCGATTTCGTTGTTCGATTTCGTTGTTCGATTGCGTTGTTCCATTTCGTTGTTCTATTTCGTGGTTAGATTTAGTGGTTTCAGTTTGTTGTTCGATTTCGTTGTTCGATATCGAAGTTGGATTTCGTTGTTCAATTTCGTTGTTCTATTTCGTTGTTCGATTTCGTTGTTCGATTCGTTATTCGATTTCGTTGTTCGATTTCGTTGTTCGATTTCGTTGTTCCATTTTGTTGTTCGATTTCGTTGTTCGATTTCGTTGTTAGATTTCGTTGTTCGATTTCGTTGTTCGATTTCGTTGTTCGATTTCGTTGTTCGATTTCGTTGTTCGATATCGAAGTTGGATTTCGTAGGTCAATTTCGTTGTTCTATTTCGTTGTTCTATTTCGTTGTTCGATTTCGTTGTTCGATTCGTTATTCGATTTCGTTGTTCGATTTCGTTGTTCGATTTCGTTGTTCGATTTCGTTGTTCGATTTCGTTGTTCCATTTCGTTGTTCGATATCGTTGTTCGATTTCGTTGTTCGATTTCGTTGTTCGATTTCGTTGTTCGATTTCGAAGTTCGATTTCGTTGTTCGATTTCGTTGTTCGATTTCGTTGTTCGATTTTGTTGTTCGATTTCGTTGTTCGATTTCGTTGTTCGATTTCGTTGTTCGATTTCGTTGTTCGATTTCGTTGTCCGATTCCGTTGTTCGATTTCGTTGTTCGTTTTCGTTGTTCTATATTGTTGCATGATTTCGTGATTCGATTTCGTTGTTCGATTGCGTTGTTCCATTTCGTTGTTCTATTTCGTGGTTCGATTTATAGTGGTTTCAGTTCGTTGTTCGATGTCGTTGTTCGATATCGAAGTTGGATTTCGTTGTTCAATTTCGTTGTTCTATTTCGTTATTCGATTTCGTTGTTCGATTCGTTATTCGATTTCGTTGTTCGATTTCGTTGTTCGATTTCGTTGTTCGATTTCGTTGTTCGATTTCGTTGTTCGATTTCGTTGTTCCATTTTGTTGTTCGATTTCGTTGTTCTATATTGTTGCATGATTTCGTGGTTCGATTTCGTTTTTCGATTGCGTTGTTCCATTTCGTTGTTCTATTTCGTGGTTCGATTTATAGTGGTTTCAGTTTGTTGTTCGATTTCGTTGTTCGATATCGAAGTTGGATTTCGTTGTTCAATTTCGTTGTTCTATTTCGTTGTTCGTTTTCGTTGTTCGATTCGTTAATCGATTTCGTTGTTCGATTTCGTTGTTCGATTTCGTTGTTCCATTTTGTTGTTCGATTTCGTTGTTCGATTTCGTTGTTCGATTTCGTTGTTCGATTTCGTTGTTCCATTTTGTTGTTCGATTTCGTTGTTCGATTTCGTTGTTAGATTTCGTTGTTCGATTTCGTTGTTTGATTTCGTTGTTCGATTTCGTTGTTCGATATCGAAGTTGGATTTCGTAGGTCAATTTCGTTGTTCTATTTCGTTGTTCTATTTCGTTGTTCGATTTCGTTGTTCGATTCGTTATTCGATTTCGTTGTTCGATTTCGTTGTTCGATTTCGTTGTTCGATTTCGTTGTTCGATTTCGTTGTTCCATTTCGTTGTTCGATATCGTTGTTCGATTTCGTTGTTCGATTTCGTTGTTCGATTTCGTTGTTCGATTTCGAAGTTCGATTTCGTTGTTCGATTTCGTTGTTCGATTTCGTTGTTCGATTTTGTTGTTCGATTTCGTTGTTCGATTTCGTTGTTCGATTTCGTTGTTCGATTTCGTTGTTCGATTTCGTTGTCCGATTCCGTTGTTCGATTTCGTTGTTCGTTTTCGTTGTTCTATATTGTTGCATGATTTCGTGATTCGATTTCGTTGTTCGATTGCGTTGTTCCATTTCGTTGTTCTATTTCGTGGTTCGATTTATAGTGGTTTCAGTTCGTTGTTCGATGTCGTTGTTCGATATCGAAGTTGGATTTCGTTGTTCAATTTCGTTGTTCTATTTCGTTATTCGATTTCGTTGTTCGATTCGTTATTCGATTTCGTTGTTCGATTTCGTTGTTCGATTTCGTTGTTCGATTTCGTTGTTCCATTTTGTTGTTCGATTTCGTTGTTCTATATTGTTGCATGATTTCGTGGTTCGATTTCGTTGTTCGATTGCGTTGTTCCATTTCGTTGTTCTATTTCGTGGTTCGATTTATAGTGGTTTCAGTTTGTTGTTCGATTTCGTTGTTCGATATCGAAGTTGGATTTCGTTGTTCAATTTCGTTGTTCTATTTCGTTGTTCGTTTTCGTTGTTCGATTCGTTAATCGATTTCGTTGTTCGATTTCGTTGTTCGATTTCGTTGTTCCATTTTGTTGTTCGATTTCGTTGTTCGATTTCGTTGTTCGATTTCGTTGTTCGATTTCGTTGTTCCATTTTGTTGTTCGATTTCGTTGTTAGATTTCGTTGTTCGATTTCGTTGTTCGATTTCGTTGTTCGATTTCGTTATTCGATTTAGTGATTCGAATTCGTTGTTCGTTTTCGTTGTTCGATTTCGTTGTTCGATTCGTTATTCGATTTCGTTGTTCGATTTCGTTGTTCGATTTCGTTGTTCGATTTCGTTGTTCCATTTTGTTGTTCGATTTCGTTGTTCGATTTCGTTGTTAGATTTCGTTGTTCGATTTCGTTGTTCGATTTCGTTGTTCGATTTCGTTGTTCGATTTCGTTGTTCGATTTCGTTGTTCCATTTTGTTGTTAGATTTCGTTGTTCGATTTCGTTGTTCGATTTCGTTGTTCGATTTCGTTATTCGATTTAGTGATTCGAATTCGTTGTTCGTTTTCGTTGTTCGATTTCGTTGTTCGATTCGTTATTCGATTTCGTTGTCCGATTTCGTTGTTCGATTTCGTTGTTCGATTTCGTTGTTCCATTTTGTTGTTCGATTTCGTTGTTCGATTTCGTTGTTCGATTTCGTTGTTCAATTTCGTTGTTCGATTTCGTTGTTCCACTTTGTTGTTCGATTTCGTTGTTCGATTTCGTTGTTCGATTTCGTTGTTCGATTTCGTTGTTCGATTTCGTTGTTCGATTTCGTTGTTCGATTTCGTTGTTCGATTTCGTTGTTCGATTTCGTTGTTCGATTTCGTTATTCGATTTAGTGATTCGAATTCGTTGTTCGAATTCGTTGTTCGTTTTCGTTGTTCGATTTCGTTGTTCCATTTTGTTGTTCGATTTCGTTGTTCGATTTCGTTGTTCGATTTCGTTGTTCGATTTCGTTGTTCGATTTCGTTGTTCCATTTTGTTGTTCGATTTCGTTGTTCGATTTCGTTATTCGATTTAATGATTCGAATTCGTTGTTCGATTTCGTTGTTCGATTTCGTTGTTCAATTTCGTTGTTCGATTTCGTTGTTCCACTTTGTTGTTCGATTTCGTTGTTCGATTTCGTTGTTCGATTTCGTTGTTCGATTGCGTTGTTCCATTTCGTTGTTCTATTTCGTTGTTCGATTTATAGTGGTTTCAGTTTGTTGTTCGATTTCGTTGTTCGATATCGAAGTTGGATTTCGTTGTTCAATTTCGTTGTTCTATTTCGTTGTTCGATTTCGTTGTTCGATTCGTTAATCGATTTCGTTGTTCGATTTCGTTGTTCAATTTCGTTGTTCGATTTCGTTGTTCCACTTTGTTGTTCGAATTCATTGTTCGAATTCGTTGTTCGTTTTCGTTGTTCGATTTCGTTGTTCGATTCGTTATTCGATTTCGTTGTTCCATTTTGTTGTTCGATTTCGTTGTTCGATTTCGTTATTCGATTTAGTGATTCGAATTCGTTGTTCGAATTCGTTGTTCGTTTTCGTTGTTCGATTTCGTTGTTCCATTTTGTTGTTCGATTTCGTTGTTCGATTTCGTTGTTCGATTTCGTTGTTCGATTTCGTTGTTCGATTTCGTTGTTCCATTTTGTTGTTCGATTTCGTTGTTCGATTTCGTTATTCGATTTAGTGATTCGAATTCGTTCGAATTCGTTGTTCGTTTTCGTTGTTCGATTTCGTTGTTCGATTCGTTATTCGATTTCGTTGTTCGATTTCGTTGTTCGATTTCGTTGTTCGATTTCGTTGTTCGATTTCGTTGTTCCATTTTGTTGTTCGATTTCGTTGTTCGATTTTGTTGTTAGATTTCGTTGTTCGATTTCGTTGTTCGATTTCGTTGTTCGATTTCGTTGTTCGATTTTGTTGTTCGATTTCGTTGTTCGATTTCGTTGTTCGATTTCGTTGTTCGATTTCGTTGTTCCATTTCGTTGTTCGATTTCGTTGTTCGATTTCGTTGATCGATTTCGTTGTTCGATTTCGTTGTTCGATTTCGTTGTTCGATTGCGTTGTTCCATTTCGTTGTTCTATTTCGTGGTTAGATTTAGTGGTTTCAGTTTGTTGTTCGATTTCGTTGTTCGATATCGAAGTTGGATTTCGTTGTTCAATTTCGTTGTTCTATTTCGTTGTTCGATTTCGTTGTTCGATTCGTTATTCGATTTCGTTGTTCGATTTCGTTGTTCGATTTCGTTGTTCCATTTTGTTGTTCGATTTCGTTGTTCGATTTCGTTGTTAGATTTCGTTGTTCGATTTCGTTGTTCGATTTCGTTGTTCGATTTCGTTGTTCGATTTCGTTGTTCGATATCGAAGTTGGATTTCGTAGGTCAATTTCGTTGTTCTATTTCGTTGTTCTATTTCGTTGTTCGATTTCGTTGTTCGATTTCGTTGTTCGATTTCGTTGTTCCATTTCGTTGTTCGATATCGTTGTTCGATTTCGTTGTTCGATTTCGTTGTTCGATTTCGTTGTTCGATTTCGAAGTTCGATTTCGTTGTTCGATTTCGTTGTTCGATTTCGTTGTTCGATTTTGTTGTTCGATTTCGTTGTTCGATTTCGTTGTTCGATTTCGTTGTTCGATTTCGTTGTTCGATTTCGTTGTCCGATTCCGTTGTTCGATTTCGTTGTTCGTTTTCGTTGTTCTATATTGTTGCATGATTTCGTGATTCGATTTCGTTGTTCGATTGCGTTGTTCCATTTCGTTGTTCTATTTCGTGGTTCGATTTATAGTGGTTTCAGTTCGTTGTTCGATGTCGTTGTTCGATATCGAAGTTGGATTTCGTTGTTCAATTTCGTTGTTCTATTTCGTTATTCGATTTCGTTGTTCGATTCGTTATTCGATTTCGTTGTTCGATTTCGTTGTTCGATTTCGTTGTTCGATTTCGTTGTTCGATTTCGTTGTTCGATTTCGTTGTTCCATTTTGTTGTTCGATTTCGTTGTTCTATATTGTTGCATGATTTCGTGGTTCGATTTCGTTGTTCGATTGCGTTGTTCCATTTCGTTGTTCTATTTCGTGGTTCGATTTATAGTGGTTTCAGTTTGTTGTTCGATTTCGTTGTTCGATATCGAAGTTGGATTTCGTTGTTCAATTTCGTTGTTCTATTTCGTTGTTCGTTTTCGTTGTTCGATTCGTTAATCGATTTCGTTGTTCGATTTCGTTGTTCGATTTCGTTGTTCCATTTTGTTGTTCGATTTCGTTGTTCGATTTCGTTGTTCGATTTCGTTGTTCGATTTCGTTGTTCCATTTTGTTGTTCGATTTCGTTGTTCGATTTCGTTGTTAGATTTCGTTGTTCGATTTCGTTGTTTGATTTCGTTGTTCGATTTCGTTGTTCGATATCGAAGTTGGATTTCGTAGGTCAATTTCGTTGTTCTATTTCGTTGTTCTATTTCGTTGTTCGATTTCGTTGTTCGATTCGTTATTCGATTTCGTTGTTCGATTTCGTTGTTCGATTTCGTTGTTCGATTTCGTTGTTCGATTTCGTTGTTCCATTTCGTTGTTCGATATCGTTGTTCGATTTCGTTGTTCGATTTCGTTGTTCGATTTCGTTGTTCGATTTCGAAGTTCGATTTCGTTGTTCGATTTCGTTGTTCGATTTCGTTGTTCGATTTTGTTGTTCGATTTCGTTGTTCGATTTCGTTGTTCGATTTCGTTGTTCGATTTCGTTGTTCGATTTCGTTGTCCGATTCCGTTGTTCGATTTCGTTGTTCGTTTTCGTTGTTCTATATTGTTGCATGATTTCGTGATTCGATTTCGTTGTTCGATTGCGTTGTTCCATTTCGTTGTTCTATTTCGTGGTTCGATTTATAGTGGTTTCAGTTCGTTGTTCGATGTCGTTGTTCGATATCGAAGTTGGATTTCGTTGTTCAATTTCGTTGTTCTATTTCGTTATTCGATTTCGTTGTTCGATTCGTTATTCGATTTCGTTGTTCGATTTCGTTGTTCGATTTCGTTGTTCGATTTCGTTGTTCCATTTTGTTGTTCGATTTCGTTGTTCTATATTGTTGCATGATTTCGTGGTTCGATTTCGTTGTTCGATTGCGTTGTTCCATTTCGTTGTTCTATTTCGTGGTTCGATTTATAGTGGTTTCAGTTTGTTGTTCGATTTCGTTGTTCGATATCGAAGTTGGATTTCGTTGTTCAATTTCGTTGTTCTATTTCGTTGTTCGTTTTCGTTGTTCGATTCGTTAATCGATTTCGTTGTTCGATTTCGTTGTTCGATTTCGTTGTTCCATTTTGTTGTTCGATTTCGTTGTTCGATTTCGTTGTTCGATTTCGTTGTTCGATTTCGTTGTTCCATTTTGTTGTTCGATTTCGTTGTTAGATTTCGTTGTTCGATTTCGTTGTTCGATTTCGTTGTTCGATTTCGTTATTCGATTTAGTGATTCGAATTCGTTGTTCGTTTTCGTTGTTCGATTTCGTTGTTCGATTCGTTATTCGATTTCGTTGTTCGATTTCGTTGTTCGATTTCGTTGTTCGATTTCGTTGTTCCATTTTGTTGTTCGATTTCGTTGTTCGATTTCGTTGTTAGATTTCGTTGTTCGATTTCGTTGTTCGATTTCGTTGTTCGATTTCGTTGTTCGATTTCGTTGTTCGATTTCGTTGTTCCATTTTGTTGTTCGATTTCGTTGTTCGATTTCGTTGTTAGATTTCGTTGTTCGATTTCGTTGTTCGATTTCGTTGTTCGATTTCGTTGTTCGATTTCGTTGTTCGATTTCGTTGTTCGATTTCGTTGTTCGATTTCGTTGTTCGATTGCGTTGTTCCATTTCGTTGTTCTTTTTCGTGGTTCGATTTAGTGGTTTCAGTTTGTTGTTCGATTTCGTTGTTCGATATCGAAGTTGGATTTCGTTGTTCAATTTCGTTGTTCTATTTCGTTGTTCGATTTCGTTGTTCGATTCGTTATTCGATTTCGTTGTTCGATTTCGTTGTTCGATTTCGTTGTTCGATTTCGTTGTTCGATTTTGTTGTTCGATTTCGTTGTTCGATTTCGTTGTTCGATTTCGTTGTTCCATTTCGTTGTTCGATTTCGTTGTTCAATTTCGTTGTTCTATTTCGTTGTTCGATTTCGTTGTTCGGTTCGTTATTCGATTTCGTTGTTCGATTTCGTTGTTAGATTTCGTTGTTCGATTTCGTTGTTCGATTTCGTTGTTCGATTTCGTTGTTCGATTTCGTTGTTAGATTTCGTTGTTCGATATCGAAGTTGGATTTCGTAGGTCAATTTCGTTGTTCTATTTCGGTGTTCTATTTCGTTGTTCGATTTCGTTGTTCGATTCGTTATTCGATTTCGTTGTTCGATTTCGTTGTTCGATTTCGTTGTTCGATTTCGTTGTTCCATTTCGTTGTTCGATATCGTTGTTCGATTTCGTTGTTCGATTTCGTTGTTCGATTTCGTTGTTCGATTTCGAAGTTCGATTTCGTTGTTCGATTTCGTTGTTCGATTTCGTTGTTCGATTTCGTTCGATTTCGTTGTTCGATTTCGTTGTTCGATTTCGTTGTTCGATTTCGTTGTTCGATTTCGTTGTTCGATTTCGTTGTCCGATTCCGTTGTTCGATTTCGTTGTTCGTTTTCGTTGTTCTATATTGTTGCATGATTTCGTGATTCGATTTCGTTGTTCGATTGCGTTGTTCCATTTCATTGTTCTATTTCGTGGTTCGATTTATAGTGGTTTCAGTTTGTTGTTCGATGTCGTTCGATATCGAAGTTGGATTTCGTTGTTCCATTTTGTTGTTCGATTTCGTTGTTCGATTTCGTTGTTAGATTTCGTTGTTCGATTTCGTTGTTCGATTTCGTTGTTCGATTTCGTTGTTCGATTTCGTTGTTCGATTTCGTTGTTCCATTTTGTTGTTCGATTTCGTTGTTCGATTTCGTTGTTAGATTTCGTTGTTCGATTTCGTTGTTCGATTTCGTTGTTCGATTTCGTTGTTCGATTTCGTTGTTCGATTTCGTTGTTCGATTTCGTTGTTCGATTTCGTTGTTCGATTGCGTTGTTCCATTTCGTTGTTCTTTTTCGTGGTTCGATTTAGTGGTTTCAGTTTGTTGTTCGATTTCGTTGTTCGATATCGAAGTTGGATTTCGTTGTTCAATTTCGTTGTTCTATTTCGTTGTTCGATTTCGTTGTTCGATTCGTTATTCGATTTCGTTGTTCGATTTCGTTGTTCGATTTCGTTGTTCGATTTCGTTGTTCGATTTTGTTGTTCGATTTCGTTGTTCGATTTCGTTGTTCGATTTCGTTGTTCCATTTCGTTGTTCGATTTCGTTGTTCAATTTCGTTGTTCTATTTCGTTGTTCGATTTCGTTGTTCGGTTCGTTATTCGATTTCGTTGTTCGATTTCGTTGTTAGATTTCGTTGTTCGATTTCGTTGTTCGATTTCGTTGTTCGATTTCGTTGTTCGATTTCGTTGTTAGATTTCGTTGTTCGATATCGAAGTTGGATTTCGTAGGTCAATTTCGTTGTTCTATTTCGGTGTTCTATTTCGTTGTTCGATTTCGTTGTTCGATTCGTTATTCGATTTCGTTGTTCGATTTCGTTGTTCGATTTCGTTGTTCGATTTCGTTGTTCCATTTCGTTGTTCGATATCGTTGTTCGATTTCGTTGTTCGATTTCGTTGTTCGATTTCGTTGTTCGATTTCGAAGTTCGATTTCGTTGTTCGATTTCGTTGTTCGATTTCGTTGTTCGATTTCGTTCGATTTCGTTGTTCGATTTCGTTGTTCGATTTCGTTGTTCGATTTCGTTGTTCGATTTCGTTGTTCGATTTCGTTGTCCGATTCCGTTGTTCGATTTCGTTGTTCGTTTTCGTTGTTCTATATTGTTGCATGATTTCGTGATTCGATTTCGTTGTTCGATTGCGTTGTTCCATTTCATTGTTCTATTTCGTGGTTCGATTTATAGTGGTTTCAGTTTGTTGTTCGATGTCGTTCGATATCGAAGTTGGATTTCGTTGTTCAATTTCGTTGTTCTATTTCGTTGTTCGATTTCGTTGTTCGATTCGTTATTCGATTTCGTTGTTCGATTTCGTTATTCGATTTCGTTGTTCCATTTTGTTGTTCAATTTCGTTGTTCGATTTCGTTGTTAGATTTCGTTGTTAGATTTCGTTGTTCGATTTCGTTGTTCGATTTCGTTGTTCGATTTCGTTGTTCGATTTCGTTGTTCGATTTCGTTGTTCGATTTCGAAGTTCGATTTCGTTGTTCGATTGCGTTGTTCCATTTCGTTGTTCTATTTCGTTGTTCGATTTCGTTGTTCGATTCGTTATTCGATTTCGTTGTTCGATTTCGTTGTTCGATTTCGTTGTTCGATTTCGTTGTTCCATTTTGTTGTTCGATTTCGTTGTTCGATTTCGTTGTTCGATTTCGTTGTTCTATATTGTTGCATGATTTCGTGGTTCGATTTCGTTGTTCGATTGCGTTGTTCCATTTCGTTGTTCTATTTCGTGGTTCGATTTATAGTGGTTTCAGTTTGTTGTTCGATTTCGTTGTTCGATATCGAAGTTGGATTTCGTTGTTCAATTTCGTTGTTCTATTTCGTTGTTAGATTTCGTTGTTCGATTCGTTATTCGATTTCGTTGTTCGATTTCGTTGTTCGATTTCGTTGTTAGATTTCGTTGTTCGATTTCGTTGTTCGATTTCGTTGTTCGATTTCGTTGTTCGATTTCGTTGTTCGATTTCGTTGTTCGATTTCGTTGTTCGATTTCGTTGTTCGATTTAGTTATTCCATTTCGTTGTTCGATTTCGTTGTTCGATTTCGTTGTTCGATTTCGAAGTTCGATTTCGTTGTTCGATTGCGTTGTTCCATTTCGTTGTTCTATTTCGTTGTTGGATTTCATTTTTCGATTTCGTTGTTCGATTTCGTTGTTCCATTTCGTTGTTCGATTTCGTTGTTCGATTTCGTTGTTCGATTTCGTTGTTCGCTCGTTGATCGATTTCGTTGTTCGATTTCGTTGTTCGATTTCGTTGTTCGATTTCGTTGTTCGATTGCGTTGTTCCATTTCGTTGTTCTATTTCGTGGTTCGATTAGTGGTATCAGTTTGTTGTTCGATTTCGCTGTTCGATATCGAAGTTGGATTTCGTTGTTCAATTTCGTTGTTCTATTTCGTTGTTCGATTTCGTTGTTCGATTCGTTATTCGATTTCGTTGTTCGATTGCGTTGTTCGATTTCGTTGTTCGATTTCGTTGTTCCATTTTGTTGTTCGATTTCGTTGTTCGATTTCGTTGTTAGATTTCATTGTTCGATTTCGTTGTTCGATTCGTTATTCGATTTCGTTGTTCGATTTCGTTGTTCGATTTCGTTGTTCCATTTTGTTGTTCGATTTCGTCGTTCGATTTCGTCGTTCGATTTCGTTGTTCGATTACGATGTTCGATTTCGTTGTTCGATTTCGTTGTTCGATTTCGTTGTTCGATTTTGTTGTTCGATTTCGTTGTTCGATTTCTTTGTTCGATTTCGTTGTTCGATTTCGTTGTTCCATTTCGTTGTTCGATTTCGTTGTTCGATTTCGTTGTTCGATTTCGTTGTTCGATTTCGTTGATCGATTTCGTTGTTCGATTTCGTTGTTCGATTTCGTTGTTCGATTGCGTTGTTCCATTTCGTTGTTCTATTTCGTGGTTCGATTTAGTGGTATCAGTTTGTTGTTCGATTTTGTTGTTCGATATCGAAGTTGGATTTCGTTGTTCAATTTCGTTGTTCTATTTCGTTGTTCGATTTCGTTGTTCGATTTCGTTGTTCGATTTCGTTGTTCGATTTCGTTGTTCCATTTTGTTGTTCGATTTCGTTGTTCGATTTCGTTGTTCGATTACGATGTTCGATTTCGTTGTTCGATTTCGTTGTTCGATTTCGTTGTTCGATTCGTTATTCGATTTCGTTGTTCGATTTCGTTGTTCGATTTCGTTGTTCGATTTCGTTGTTCCATTTTGTTGTTCGATTTCGTTGTTCGATTTCGTTGTTAGATTTCGTTGTTCGATTTCGTTGTTCGATTTCGTTGTTCGATTTCGTTGTTCGATTTCGTTGTTCGATATCGAAGTTGGATTTCGTAGGTCAATTTCGTTGTTCTATTTCGTTGTTCTATTTCGTTGTTCGATTTCGTTGTTCGATTCGTTATTCGATTTCGTTGTTCGATTTCGTTGTTCGATTTCGTTGTTCGATTTCGTTGTTCGATTTCGTTGTTCGATTTCGTTGTTCGATTTCGTTGTTCCATTTCGTTGTTCGATATCGGTGTTCGATTTCGTTGTTCGATTTCGTTGTTCGATTTCGAAATTCGATTTCGTTGTTCGATTTCGTTGTTCGATTTTGTTGTTCGATTTCGTTGTTCGATTTCGTTGTTCGATTTCGTTGTTCGATTTCGTTGTTCGATTTCGTTGTCCGATTCCGTTGTTCGATTTCGTTGTTCGTTTTCGTTGTTCTATATTGTTGCATGATTTCGTTATTCGATTTCGTTGTTCGACTGCGTTGTTCCATTTCGTTGTTCTATTTCGTGGTTCGATTTATAGTGGTTTCAGTTTGTTGTTCGATGTCGTTGTTCGATATCGAAGTTGGATTTCGTTGTTCAATTTCGTTGTTCTATTTCGTTGTTCGATTTCGTTGTTCGATTCGTTATTCGATTTCGTTGTTCGATTTCGTTGTTCGATTTCTTTGTTCGATTTCGTTGTTAGATTTCGTTGTTCGATTTCGTTGTTCGATTTCGTTGTTCGATTTCGTTGTTCGATTTCGTTGTTCGATTTCGTTGTTCCATTTCTTTGTTCGATTTCGTTGTTCCATTTTGTTGTTCGATTTCGTTGTTCGATTTCGTTGTTAGATTTCGTTGTTCGATTTCGTTGTTCGATTACGTTGTTCGATTTCGTTGTTCGATTTCGTTGTTCGATTTCGTTGTTCGATATCGAAGTTGGATTTCGTTGTTCAATTTCGTTGTTCTATTTCGTTGTTCGATTTCGTTGTTCGATTCGTTATTCGATTTCGTTGTTCGATTTCGTTGTTCGATTTCGTTGTTCGATTTCGTTGTTCCATTTTGTTGTTCGATTTCGTTGTTCGATTTCGTTGTTCTATATTGTTGCATGATTTCGTGGTTCGATTTCGTTGTTCGATTGCGTTGTTCCATTTCGTTGTTCTATTTCGTGGTTCGATTTATAGTGGTTTCAGTTTGTTGTTCGATTTCGTTGTTCGATATCGAAGTTGGATTTCGTTGTTCAATTTCGTTGTTCTATTTCGTTGTTCGATTTCGTTGTTCGATTCGTTAATCGATTTCGTTGTTCGATTTCGTTGTTCAATTTCGTTGTTCGATTTCGTTGTTCCACTTTGTTGTTCGATTTCGTTGTTCGATTTCGTTGTTCGATTTCGTTGTTCGATTTCGTTGTTCGATTTCGTTGTTCGATTTCGTTGTTCGATTTCGTTGTTCCATTTTGTTGTTCGATTTCGTTGTTCGATTTCGTTATTCGATTTAGTGATTCGAATTCGTTGTTCGAATTCGTTGTTCGTTTTCGTTGTTCGATTTCGTTGTTCCATTTTGTTGTTCGATTTCGTTGTTCGATTTCGTTGTTCGATTTCGTTGTTCGATTTCGTTGTTCCATTTTGTTGTTCGATTTCGTTGTTCGATTTCGTTATTCGATTTAGTGATTCGAATTCGTTGTTCGATTTCGTTGTTCGATTTCGTTGTTCAATTTCGTTGTTCGATTTCGTTGTTCCACTTTGTTGTTCGATTTCGTTGTTCGATTTCGTTGTTCGATTTCGTTGTTCGATTTCGTTGTTCGATTGCGTTGTTCCATTTCGTTGTTCTATTTCGTGGTTCGATTTATAGTGGTTTCAGTTTGTTGTTCGATTTCGTTGTTCGATATCGAAGTTGGATTTCGTTGTTCAATTTCGTTGTTCTATTTCGTTGTTCGATTTCGTTGTTCGATTCGTTAATCGATTTCGTTGTTCGATTTCGTTGTTCAATTTCGTTGTTCGATTTCGTTGTTCCACTTTGTTGTTCGAATTCATTGTTCGAATTCGTTGTTCGTTTTCGTTGTTCGATTTCGTTGTTCGATTCGTTATTCGATTTCGTTGTTCCATTTTGTTGTTCGATTTCGTTGTTCGATTTCGTTATTCGATTTAGTGATTCGAATTCGTTGTTCGAATTCGTTGTTCGTTTTCGTTGTTCGATTTCGTTGTTCCATTTTGTTGTTCGATTTCGTTGTTCGATTTCGTTATTCGATTTAGTGATTCGAATTCGTTGTTCGAATTCGTTGTTCGTTTTCGTTGTTCGATTTCGTTGTTCCATTTTGTTGTTCGATTTCGTTGTTCGATTTCGTTGTTCGATTTCGTTGTTCGATTTCGTTGTTCCATTTTGTTGTTCGATTTCGTTGTTCGATTTCGTTATTCGATTTAGTGATTCGAATTCGTTGTTCGATTTCTTTGTTCGATTTCGTTGTTCGATTTCGTTGTTCCATTTCGTTGTTCGATTTCGTTGTTCGATTTCGTTGTTCGATTTCGTTGTTCGATTTCGTTGATCGATTTCGTTGTTCGATTTCGTTGTTCGATTTCGTTGTTCGATTGCGTTGTTCCATTTCGTTGTTCTATTTCGTGGTTCGATTTAGTGGTATCAGTTTGTTGTTCGATTTTGTTGTTCGATATCGAAGTTGGATTTCGTTGTTCAATTTCGTTGTTCTATTTCGTTGTTCGATTTCGTTGTTCGATTTCGTTGTTCGATTTCGTTGTTCGATTTCGTTGTTCCATTTTGTTGTTCGATTTCGTTGTTCGATTTCGTTGTTCGATTACGATGTTCGATTTCGTTGTTCGATTTCGTTGTTCGATTTCGTTGTTCGATTCGTTATTCGATTTCGTTGTTCGATTTCGTTGTTCGATTTCGTTGTTCGATTTCGTTGTTCCATTTTGTTGTTCGATTTCGTTGTTCGATTTCGTTGTTAGATTTCGTTGTTCGATTTCGTTGTTCGATTTCGTTGTTCGATTTCGTTGTTCGATTTCGTTGTTCGATATCGAAGTTGGATTTCGTAGGTCAATTTCGTTGTTCTATTTCGTTGTTCTATTTCGTTGTTCGATTTCGTTGTTCGATTCGTTATTCGATTTCGTTGTTCGATTTCGTTGTTCGATTTCGTTGTTCGATTTCGTTGTTCGATTTCGTTGTTCGATTTCGTTGTTCCATTTCGTTGTTCGATATCGGTGTTCGATTTCGTTGTTCGATTTCGTTGTTCGATTTCGAAATTCGATTTCGTTGTTCGATTTCGTTGTTCGATTTTGTTGTTCGATTTCGTTGTTCGATTTCGTTGTTCGATTTCGTTGTTCGATTTCGTTGTTCGATTTCGTTGTCCGATTCCGTTGTTCGATTTCGTTGTTCGTTTTCGTTGTTCTATATTGTTGCATGATTTCGTTATTCGATTTCGTTGTTCGACTGCGTTGTTCCATTTCGTTGTTCTATTTCGTGGTTCGATTTATAGTGGTTTCAGTTTGTTGTTCGATGTCGTTGTTCGATATCGAAGTTGGATTTCGTTGTTCAATTTCGTTGTTCTATTTCGTTGTTCGATTTCGTTGTTCGATTCGTTATTCGATTTCGTTGTTCGATTTCGTTGTTCGATTTCTTTGTTCGATTTCGTTGTTAGATTTCGTTGTTCGATTTCGTTGTTCGATTTCGTTGTTCGATTTCGTTGTTCGATTTCGTTGTTCGATTTCGTTGTTCCATTTCTTTGTTCGATTTCGTTGTTCCATTTTGTTGTTCGATTTCGTTGTTCGATTTCGTTGTTAGATTTCGTTGTTCGATTTCGTTGTTCGATTACGTTGTTCGATTTCGTTGTTCGATTTCGTTGTTCGATTTCGTTGTTCGATATCGAAGTTGGATTTCGTTGTTCAATTTCGTTGTTCTATTTCGTTGTTCGATTTCGTTGTTCGATTCGTTATTCGATTTCGTTGTTCGATTTCGTTGTTCGATTTCGTTGTTCGATTTCGTTGTTCCATTTTGTTGTTCGATTTCGTTGTTCGATTTCGTTGTTCTATATTGTTGCATGATTTCGTGGTTCGATTTCGTTGTTCGATTGCGTTGTTCCATTTCGTTGTTCTATTTCGTGGTTCGATTTATAGTGGTTTCAGTTTGTTGTTCGATTTCGTTGTTCGATATCGAAGTTGGATTTCGTTGTTCAATTTCGTTGTTCTATTTCGTTGTTCGATTTCGTTGTTCGATTCGTTAATCGATTTCGTTGTTCGATTTCGTTGTTCAATTTCGTTGTTCGATTTCGTTGTTCCACTTTGTTGTTCGATTTCGTTGTTCGATTTCGTTGTTCGATTTCGTTGTTCGATTTCGTTGTTCGATTTCGTTGTTCGATTTCGTTGTTCGATTTCGTTGTTCCATTTTGTTGTTCGATTTCGTTGTTCGATTTCGTTATTCGATTTAGTGATTCGAATTCGTTGTTCGAATTCGTTGTTCGTTTTCGTTGTTCGATTTCGTTGTTCCATTTTGTTGTTCGATTTCGTTGTTCGATTTCGTTGTTCGATTTCGTTGTTCGATTTCGTTGTTCCATTTTGTTGTTCGATTTCGTTGTTCGATTTCGTTATTCGATTTAGTGATTCGAATTCGTTGTTCGATTTCGTTGTTCGATTTCGTTGTTCAATTTCGTTGTTCGATTTCGTTGTTCCACTTTGTTGTTCGATTTCGTTGTTCGATTTCGTTGTTCGATTTCGTTGTTCGATTTCGTTGTTCGATTGCGTTGTTCCATTTCGTTGTTCTATTTCGTGGTTCGATTTATAGTGGTTTCAGTTTGTTGTTCGATTTCGTTGTTCGATATCGAAGTTGGATTTCGTTGTTCAATTTCGTTGTTCTATTTCGTTGTTCGATTTCGTTGTTCGATTCGTTAATCGATTTCGTTGTTCGATTTCGTTGTTCAATTTCGTTGTTCGATTTCGTTGTTCCACTTTGTTGTTCGAATTCATTGTTCGAATTCGTTGTTCGTTTTCGTTGTTCGATTTCGTTGTTCGATTCGTTATTCGATTTCGTTGTTCCATTTTGTTGTTCGATTTCGTTGTTCGATTTCGTTATTCGATTTAGTGATTCGAATTCGTTGTTCGAATTCGTTGTTCGTTTTCGTTGTTCGATTTCGTTGTTCCATTTTGTTGTTCGATTTCGTTGTTCGATTTCGTTGTTCGATTTCGTTGTTCGATTTCGTTGTTCGATTTCGTTGTTCCATTTTGTTGTTCGATTTCGTTGTTCGATTTCGTTATTCGATTTAGTGATTCGAATTCGTTGTTCGAATTCGTTGTTCGTTTTCGTTGTTCGATTTCGTTGTTCGATTCGTTATTCGATTTCGTTGTTCGATTTCGTTGTTCGATTTCGTTGTTCGATTTCGTTGTTCGATTTCGTTGTTCCATTTTGTTGTTCGATTTCGTTGTTCGATTTTGTTGTTAGATTTCGTTGTTCGATTTCGTTGTTCGATTTCGTTGTTCGATTTCGTTGTTCGATTTTGTTGTTCGATTTCGTTGTTCGATTTCGTTGTTCGATTTTGTTGTTCGATTTCGTTGTTCCATTTCGTTGTTCGATTTCGTTGTTCGATTTCGTTGATCGATTTCGTTGTGCGATTTCGTTGTTCGATTTCGTTGTTCGATTGCGTTGTTCCATTTCGTTGTTCTATTTCGTGGTTAGATTTAGTGGTTTCAGTTTGTTGTTCGATTTCGTTGTTCGATATCGAAGTTGGATTTCGTTGTTCAATTTCGTTGTTCTATTTCGTTGTTCGATTTCGTTGTTCGATTCGTTATTCGATTTCGTTGTTCGATTTCGTTGTTCGATTTCGTTGTTCGATTTCGTTGTTCCATTTTGTTGTTCGATTTCGTTGTTCGATTTCGTTGTTAGATTTCGTTGTTCGATTTCGTTGTTCGATTTCGTTGTTCGATTTCGTTGTTCGATATCGAAGTTGGATTTCGTAGGTCAATTTCGTTGTTCTATTTCGTTGTTCTATTTCGTTGTTCGATTTCGTTGTTCGATTCGTTATTCGATTTCGTTGTTCGATTTCGTTGTTCGATTTCGTTGTTCGATTTCGTTGTTCGATTTCGTTGTTCCATTTCGTTGTTCGATATCGTTGTTCGATTTCGTTGTTCGATTTCGTTGTTCGATTTCGTTGTTCGATTTCGAAGTTCGATTTCGTTGTTCGATTTCGTTGTTCGATTTCGTTGTTCGATTTTGTTGTTCGATTTCGTTGTTCGATTTCGTTGTTCGATTTCGTTGTTCGATTTCGTTGTTCGATTTCGTTGTCCGATTCCGTTGTTCTATTTCGTTGTTCGTTTTCGTTGTTCTATATTGTTGCATGATTTCGTGATTCGATTTCGTTGTTCGATTGCGTTGTTCCATTTCGTTGTTCTATTTCGTGGTTCGATTTATAGTGGTTTCAGTTCGTTGTTCGATGTCGTTGTTCGATATCGAAGTTGGATTTCGTTGTTCAATTTCGTTGTTCTATTTCGTTATTCGATTTCGTTGTTCGATTCGTTATTCGATTTCGTTGTTCGATTTCGTTGTTCGATTTCGTTGATCCATTTTGTTGTTCGATTTCGTTGTTCTATATTGTTGCATGATTTCGTGGTTCGATTTCGTTGTTCGATTGCGTTGTTCCATTTCGTTGTTCTATTTCGTGGTTCGATTTATAGTGGTTTCAGTTTGTTGTTCGATTTCGTTGTTCGATATCGAAGTTGGATTTCGTTGTTCAATTTCGTTGTTCTATTTCGTTGTTCGTTTTCGTTGTTCGATTCGTTAATCGATTTCGTTGTTCGATTTCGTTGTTCGATTTCGTTGTTCCATTTTGTTGTTGGATTTCGTTGTTCGATTTCGTTGTTCGATTTCGTTGTTCGATTTCGTTGTTCCATTTTGTTGTTCGATTTCGTTGTTAGATTTCGTTGTTCGATTTCGTTGTTCGATTTCGTTGTTCGATTTCGTTATTCGATTTAGTGATTCGAATTCGTTGTTCGTTTTCGTTGTTCGTTTTCGTTGTTCGATTCGTTATTCGATTTCGTTGTTCGATTTCGTTGTTCGATTTCGTTGTTCCATTTTGTTGTTCGATTTCGTTGTTCGATTTCGTTGTTCGATTTCGTTGTTCGATTTCGTTGTTCCATTTTGTTGTTCGATTTCGTTGTTCGATTTCGTTGTTAGATTTCGTTGTTCGATTTCGTTGTTTGATTTCGTTGTTCGATTTCGTTGTTCGATATCGAAGTTGGATTTCGTAGGTCAATTTCGTTGTTCTATTTCGTTGTTCTATTTCGTTGTTCGATTTCGTTGTTCGATTCGTTATTCGATTTCGTTGTTCGATTTCGTTGTTCGATTTCGTTGTTCGATTTCGTTGTTCGATTTCGTTGTTCCATTTCGTTGTTCGATATCGTTGTTCGATTTCGTTGTTCGATTTCGTTGTTCGATTTCGTTGTTCGATTTCGAAGTTCGATTTCGTTGTTCGATTTCGTTGTTCGATTTCGTTGTTCGATTTTGTTGTTCGATTTCGTTGTTCGATTTCGTTGTTCGATTTCGTTGTTCGATTTCGTTGTTCGATTTCGTTGTCCGATTCCGTTGTTCGATTTCGTTGTTCGTTTTCGTTGTTCTATATTGTTGCATGATTTCGTGATTCGATTTCGTTGTTCGATTGCGTTGTTCCATTTCGTTGTTCTATTTCGTGGTTCGATTTATAGTGGTTTCAGTTCGTTGTTCGATGTCGTTGTTCGATATCGAAGTTGGATTTCGTTGTTCAATTTCGTTGTTCTATTTCGTTATTCGATTTCGTTGTTCGATTCGTTATTCGATTTCGTTGTTCGATTTCGTTGTTCGATTTCGTTGTTCGATTTCGTTGTTCCATTTTGTTGTTCGATTTCGTTGTTCTATATTGTTGCATGATTTCGTGGTTCGATTTCGTTGTTCGATTGCGTTGTTCCATTTCGTTGTTCTATTTCGTGGTTCGATTTATAGTGGTTTCAGTTTGTTGTTCGATTTCGTTGTTCGATATCGAAGTTGGATTTCGTTGTTCAATTTCGTTGTTCTATTTCGTTGTTCGTTTTCGTTGTTCGATTCGTTAATCGATTTCGTTGTTCGATTTCGTTGTTCGATTTCGTTGTTCCATTTTGTTGTTCGATTTCGTTGTTCGATTTCGTTGTTCGATTTCGTTGTTCGATTTCGTTGTTCCATTTTGTTGTTCGATTTCGTTGTTAGATTTCGTTGTTCGATTTCGTTGTTCGATTTCGTTGTTCGATTTCGTTATTCGATTTAGTGATTCGAATTCGTTGTTCGTTTTCGTTGTTCGATTTCGTTGTTCGATTCGTTATTCGATTTCGTTGTTCGATTTCGTTGTTCGATTTCGTTGTTCGATTTCGTTGTTCCATTTTGTTGTTCGATTTCGTTGTTCGATTTCGTTGTTAGATTTCGTTGTTCGATTTCGTTGTTCGATTTCGTTGTTCGATTTCGTTGTTCGATTTCGTTGTTCGATTTCGTTGTTCCATTTTGTTGTTAGATTTCGTTGTTCGATTTCGTTGTTCGATTTCGTTATTCGATTTAGTGATTCGAATTCGTTGTTCGTTTTCGTTGTTCGATTTCGTTGTTCGATTCGTTATTCGATTTCGTTGTCCGATTTCGTTGTTCGATTTCGTTGTTCGATTTCGTTGTTCCATTTTGTTGTTCGATTTCGTTGTTCGATTTCGTTGTTCGATTTCGTTGTTCAATTTCGTTGTTCGATTTCGTTGTTCCACTTTGTTGTTCGATTTCGTTGTTCGATTTCGTTGTTCGATTTCGTTGTTCGATTTCGTTGTTCGATTTCGTTGTTCGATTTCGTTGTTCGATTTCGTTGTTCCATTTTGTTGTTCGATTTCGTTGTTCGATTTCGTTATTCGATTTAGTGATTCGAATTCGTTGTTCGAATTCGTTGTTCGTTTTCGTTGTTCGATTTCGTTGTTCCATTTTGTTGTTCGATTTCGTTGTTCGATTTCGTTGTTCGATTTCGTTGTTCGATTTCGTTGTTCGATTTCGTTGTTCCATTTTGTTGTTCGATTTCGTTGTTCGATTTCGTTATTCGATTTAATGATTCGAATTCGTTGTTCGATTTCGTTGTTCGATTTCGTTGTTCAATTTCGTTGTTCGATTTCGTTGTTCCACTTTGTTGTTCGATTTCGTTGTTCGATTTCGTTGTTCGATTTCGTTGTTCGATTGCGTTGTTCCATTTCGTTGTTCTATTTCGTTGTTCGATTTATAGTGGTTTCAGTTTGTTGTTCGATTTCGTTGTTCGATATCGAAGTTGGATTTCGTTGTTCAATTTCGTTGTTCTATTTCGTTGTTCGATTTCGTTGTTCGATTCGTTAATCGATTTCGTTGTTCGATTTCGTTGTTCAATTTCGTTGTTCGATTTCGTTGTTCCACTTTGTTGTTCGAATTCATTGTTCGAATTCGTTGTTCGTTTTCGTTGTTCGATTTCGTTGTTCGATTCGTTATTCGATTTCGTTGTTCCATTTTGTTGTTCGATTTCGTTGTTCGATTTCGTTATTCGATTTAGTGATTCGAATTCGTTGTTCGAATTCGTTGTTCGTTTTCGTTGTTCGATTTCGTTGTTCCATTTTGTTGTTCGATTTCGTTGTTCGATTTCGTTGTTCGATTTCGTTGTTCGATTTCGTTGTTCGATTTCGTTGTTCCATTTTGTTGTTCGATTTCGTTGTTCGATTTCGTTATTCGATTTAGTGATTCGAATTCGTTCGAATTCGTTGTTCGTTTTCGTTGTTCGATTTCGTTGTTCGATTCGTTATTCGATTTCGTTGTTCGATTTCGTTGTTCGATTTCGTTGTTCGATTTCGTTGTTCGATTTCGTTGTTCCATTTTGTTGTTCGATTTCGTTGTTCGATTTTGTTGTTAGATTTCGTTGTTCGATTTCGTTGTTCGATTTCGTTGTTCGATTTCGTTGTTCGATTTTGTTGTTCGATTTCGTTGTTCGATTTCGTTGTTCGATTTCGTTGTTCGATTTCGTTGTTCCATTTCGTTGTTCGATTTCGTTGTTCGATTTCGTTGATCGATTTCGTTGTTCGATTTCGTTGTTCGATTTCGTTGTTCGATTGCGTTGTTCCATTTCGTTGTTCTATTTCGTGGTTAGATTTAGTGGTTTCAGTTTGTTGTTCGATTTCGTTGTTCGATATCGAAGTTGGATTTCGTTGTTCAATTTCGTTGTTCTATTTCGTTGTTCGATTTCGTTGTTCGATTCGTTATTCGATTTCGTTGTTCGATTTCGTTGTTCGATTTCGTTGTTCCATTTTGTTGTTCGATTTCGTTGTTCGATTTCGTTGTTAGATTTCGTTGTTCGATTTCGTTGTTCGATTTCGTTGTTCGATTTCGTTGTTCGATTTCGTTGTTCGATATCGAAGTTGGATTTCGTAGGTCAATTTCGTTGTTCTATTTCGTTGTTCTATTTCGTTGTTCGATTTCGTTGTTCGATTCGTTATTCGATTTCGTTGTTCGATTTCGTTGTTCGATTTCGTTGTTCGATTTCGTTGTTCGATTTCGTTGTTCCATTTCGTTGTTCGATATCGTTGTTCGATTTCGTTGTTCGATTTCGTTGTTCGATTTCGTTGTTCGATTTCGAAGTTCGATTTCGTTGTTCGATTTCGTTGTTCGATTTCGTTGTTCGATTTTGTTGTTCGATTTCGTTGTTCGATTTCGTTGTTCGATTTCGTTGTTCGATTTCGTTGTTCGATTTCGTTGTCCGATTCCGTTGTTCGATTTCGTTGTTCGTTTTCGTTGTTCTATATTGTTGCATGATTTCGTGATTCGATTTCGTTGTTCGATTGCGTTGTTCCATTTCGTTGTTCTATTTCGTGGTTCGATTTATAGTGGTTTCAGTTCGTTGTTCGATGTCGTTGTTCGATATCGAAGTTGGATTTCGTTGTTCAATTTCGTTGTTCTATTTCGTTATTCGATTTCGTTGTTCGATTCGTTATTCGATTTCGTTGTTCGATTTCGTTGTTCGATTTCGTTGTTCGATTTCGTTGTTCGATTTCGTTGTTCGATTTCGTTGTTCCATTTTGTTGTTCGATTTCGTTGTTCTATATTGTTGCATGATTTCGTGGTTCGATTTCGTTGTTCGATTGCGTTGTTCCATTTCGTTGTTCTATTTCGTGGTTCGATTTATAGTGGTTTCAGTTTGTTGTTCGATTTCGTTGTTCGATATCGAAGTTGGATTTCGTTGTTCAATTTCGTTGTTCTATTTCGTTGTTCGTTTTCGTTGTTCGATTCGTTAATCGATTTCGTTGTTCGATTTCGTTGTTCGATTTCGTTGTTCCATTTTGTTGTTCGATTTCGTTGTTCGATTTCGTTGTTCGATTTCGTTGTTCGATTTCGTTGTTCCATTTTGTTGTTCGATTTCGTTGTTCGATTTCGTTGTTAGATTTCGTTGTTCGATTTCGTTGTTTGATTTCGTTGTTCGATTTCGTTGTTCGATATCGAAGTTGGATTTCGTAGGTCAATTTCGTTGTTCTATTTCGTTGTTCTATTTCGTTGTTCGATTTCGTTGTTCGATTCGTTATTCGATTTCGTTGTTCGATTTCGTTGTTCGATTTCGTTGTTCGATTTCGTTGTTCGATTTCGTTGTTCCATTTCGTTGTTCGATATCGTTGTTCGATTTCGTTGTTCGATTTCGTTGTTCGATTTCGTTGTTCGATTTCGAAGTTCGATTTCGTTGTTCGATTTCGTTGTTCGATTTCGTTGTTCGATTTTGTTGTTCGATTTCGTTGTTCGATTTCGTTGTTCGATTTCGTTGTTCGATTTCGTTGTTCGATTTCGTTGTCCGATTCCGTTGTTCGATTTCGTTGTTCGTTTTCGTTGTTCTATATTGTTGCATGATTTCGTGATTCGATTTCGTTGTTCGATTGCGTTGTTCCATTTCGTTGTTCTATTTCGTGGTTCGATTTATAGTGGTTTCAGTTCGTTGTTCGATGTCGTTGTTCGATATCGAAGTTGGATTTCGTTGTTCAATTTCGTTGTTCTATTTCGTTATTCGATTTCGTTGTTCGATTCGTTATTCGATTTCGTTGTTCGATTTCGTTGTTCGATTTCGTTGTTCGATTTCGTTGTTCCATTTTGTTGTTCGATTTCGTTGTTCTATATTGTTGCATGATTTCGTGGTTCGATTTCGTTGTTCGATTGCGTTGTTCCATTTCGTTGTTCTATTTCGTGGTTCGATTTATAGTGGTTTCAGTTTGTTGTTCGATTTCGTTGTTCGATATCGAAGTTGGATTTCGTTGTTCAATTTCGTTGTTCTATTTCGTTGTTCGTTTTCGTTGTTCGATTCGTTAATCGATTTCGTTGTTCGATTTCGTTGTTCGATTTCGTTGTTCCATTTTGTTGTTCGATTTCGTTGTTCGATTTCGTTGTTCGATTTCGTTGTTCGATTTCGTTGTTCCATTTTGTTGTTCGATTTCGTTGTTAGATTTCGTTGTTCGATTTCGTTGTTCGATTTCGTTGTTCGATTTCGTTATTCGATTTAGTGATTCGAATTCGTTGTTCGTTTTCGTTGTTCGATTTCGTTGTTCGATTCGTTATTCGATTTCGTTGTTCGATTTCGTTGTTCGATTTCGTTGTTCGATTTCGTTGTTCCATTTTGTTGTTCGATTTCGTTGTTCGATTTCGTTGTTAGATTTCGTTGTTCGATTTCGTTGTTCGATTTCGTTGTTCGATTTCGTTGTTCGATTTCGTTGTTCGATTTCGTTGTTCCATTTTGTTGTTCGATTTCGTTGTTCGATTTCGTTGTTAGATTTCGTTGTTCGATTTCGTTGTTCGATTTCGTTGTTCGATTTCGTTGTTCGATTTCGTTGTTCGATTTCGTTGTTCGATTTCGTTGTTCGATTTCGTTGTTCGATTGCGTTGTTCCATTTCGTTGTTCTTTTTCGTGGTTCGATTTAGTGGTTTCAGTTTGTTGTTCGATTTCGTTGTTCGATATCGAAGTTGGATTTCGTTGTTCAATTTCGTTGTTCTATTTCGTTGTTCGATTTCGTTGTTCGATTCGTTATTCGATTTCGTTGTTCGATTTCGTTGTTCGATTTCGTTGTTCGATTTCGTTGTTCGATTTTGTTGTTCGATTTCGTTGTTCGATTTCGTTGTTCGATTTCGTTGTTCCATTTCGTTGTTCGATTTCGTTGTTCAATTTCGTTGTTCTATTTCGTTGTTCGATTTCGTTGTTCGGTTCGTTATTCGATTTCGTTGTTCGATTTCGTTGTTAGATTTCGTTGTTCGATTTCGTTGTTCGATTTCGTTGTTCGATTTCGTTGTTCGATTTCGTTGTTAGATTTCGTTGTTCGATATCGAAGTTGGATTTCGTAGGTCAATTTCGTTGTTCTATTTCGGTGTTCTATTTCGTTGTTCGATTTCGTTGTTCGATTCGTTATTCGATTTCGTTGTTCGATTTCGTTGTTCGATTTCGTTGTTCGATTTCGTTGTTCCATTTCGTTGTTCGATATCGTTGTTCGATTTCGTTGTTCGATTTCGTTGTTCGATTTCGTTGTTCGATTTCGAAGTTCGATTTCGTTGTTCGATTTCGTTGTTCGATTTCGTTGTTCGATTTCGTTCGATTTCGTTGTTCGATTTCGTTGTTCGATTTCGTTGTTCGATTTCGTTGTTCGATTTCGTTGTTCGATTTCGTTGTCCGATTCCGTTGTTCGATTTCGTTGTTCGTTTTCGTTGTTCTATATTGTTGCATGATTTCGTGATTCGATTTCGTTGTTCGATTGCGTTGTTCCATTTCATTGTTCTATTTCGTGGTTCGATTTATAGTGGTTTCAGTTTGTTGTTCGATGTCGTTCGATATCGAAGTTGGATTTCGTTGTTCCATTTTGTTGTTCGATTTCGTTGTTCGATTTCGTTGTTAGATTTCGTTGTTCGATTTCGTTGTTCGATTTCGTTGTTCGATTTCGTTGTTCGATTTCGTTGTTCGATTTCGTTGTTCCATTTTGTTGTTCGATTTCGTTGTTCGATTTCGTTGTTAGATTTCGTTGTTCGATTTCGTTGTTCGATTTCGTTGTTCGATTTCGTTGTTCGATTTCGTTGTTCGATTTCGTTGTTCGATTTCGTTGTTCGATTTCGTTGTTCGATTGCGTTGTTCCATTTCGTTGTTCTTTTTCGTGGTTCGATTTAGTGGTTTCAGTTTGTTGTTCGATTTCGTTGTTCGATATCGAAGTTGGATTTCGTTGTTCAATTTCGTTGTTCTATTTCGTTGTTCGATTTCGTTGTTCGATTCGTTATTCGATTTCGTTGTTCGATTTCGTTGTTCGATTTCGTTGTTCGATTTCGTTGTTCGATTTTGTTGTTCGATTTCGTTGTTCGATTTCGTTGTTCGATTTCGTTGTTCCATTTCGTTGTTCGATTTCGTTGTTCAATTTCGTTGTTCTATTTCGTTGTTCGATTTCGTTGTTCGGTTCGTTATTCGATTTCGTTGTTCGATTTCGTTGTTAGATTTCGTTGTTCGATTTCGTTGTTCGATTTCGTTGTTCGATTTCGTTGTTCGATTTCGTTGTTAGATTTCGTTGTTCGATATCGAAGTTGGATTTCGTAGGTCAATTTCGTTGTTCTATTTCGGTGTTCTATTTCGTTGTTCGATTTCGTTGTTCGATTCGTTATTCGATTTCGTTGTTCGATTTCGTTGTTCGATTTCGTTGTTCGATTTCGTTGTTCCATTTCGTTGTTCGATATCGTTGTTCGATTTCGTTGTTCGATTTCGTTGTTCGATTTCGTTGTTCGATTTCGAAGTTCGATTTCGTTGTTCGATTTCGTTGTTCGATTTCGTTGTTCGATTTCGTTCGATTTCGTTGTTCGATTTCGTTGTTCGATTTCGTTGTTCGATTTCGTTGTTCGATTTCGTTGTCCGATTCCGTTGTTCGATTTCGTTGTTCGTTTTCGTTGTTCTATATTGTTGCATGATTTCGTGATTCGATTTCGTTGTTCGATTGCGTTGTTCCATTTCATTGTTCTATTTCGTGGTTCGATTTATAGTGGTTTCAGTTTGTTGTTCGATGTCGTTCGATATCGAAGTTGGATTTCGTTGTTCAATTTCGTTGTTCTATTTCGTTGTTCGATTTCGTTGTTCGATTCGTTATTCGATTTCGTTGTTCGATTTCGTTATTCGATTTCGTTGTTCCATTTTGTTGTTCAATTTCGTTGTTCGATTTCGTTGTTAGATTTCGTTGTTAGATTTCGTTGTTCGATTTCGTTGTTCGATTTCGTTGTTCGATTTCGTTGTTCGATTTCGTTGTTCGATTTCGTTGTTCGATTTCGAAGTTCGATTTCGTTGTTCGATTGCGTTGTTCCATTTCGTTGTTCTATTTCGTTGTTCGATTTCGTTGTTCGATTCGTTATTCGATTTCGTTGTTCGATTTCGTTGTTCGATTTCGTTGTTCGATTTCGTTGTTCCATTTTGTTGTTCGATTTCGTTGTTCGATTTCGTTGTTCGATTTCGTTGTTCTATATTGTTGCATGATTTCGTGGTTCGATTTCGTTGTTCGATTGCGTTGTTCCATTTCGTTGTTCTATTTCGTGGTTCGATTTATAGTGGTTTCAGTTTGTTGTTCGATTTCGTTGTTCGATATCGAAGTTGGATTTCGTTGTTCAATTTCGTTGTTCTATTTCGTTGTTAGATTTCGTTGTTCGATTCGTTATTCGATTTCGTTGTTCGATTTCGTTGTTCGATTTCGTTGTTAGATTTCGTTGTTCGATTTCGTTGTTCGATTTCGTTGTTCGATTTCGTTGTTCGATTTCGTTGTTCGATTTCGTTGTTCGATTTCGTTGTTCGATTTCGTTGTTCGATTTAGTTATTCCATTTCGTTGTTCGATTTCGTTGTTCGATTTCGTTGTTCGATTTCGAAGTTCGATTTCGTTGTTCGATTGCGTTGTTCCATTTCGTTGTTCTATTTCGTTGTTGGATTTCATTTTTCGATTTCGTTGTTCGATTTCGTTGTTCCATTTCGTTGTTCGATTTCGTTGTTCGATTTCGTTGTTCGATTTCGTTGTTCGCTCGTTGATCGATTTCGTTGTTCGATTTCGTTGTTCGATTTCGTTGTTCGATTTCGTTGTTCGATTGCGTTGTTCCATTTCGTTGTTCTATTTCGTGGTTCGATTAGTGGTATCAGTTTGTTGTTCGATTTCGCTGTTCGATATCGAAGTTGGATTTCGTTGTTCAATTTCGTTGTTCTATTTCGTTGTTCGATTTCGTTGTTCGATTCGTTATTCGATTTCGTTGTTCGATTGCGTTGTTCGATTTCGTTGTTCGATTTCGTTGTTCCATTTTGTTGTTCGATTTCGTTGTTCGATTTCGTTGTTAGATTTCATTGTTCGATTTCGTTGTTCGATTCGTTATTCGATTTCGTTGTTCGATTTCGTTGTTCGATTTCGTTGTTCCATTTTGTTGTTCGATTTCGTCGTTCGATTTCGTCGTTCGATTTCGTTGTTCGATTACGATGTTCGATTTCGTTGTTCGATTTCGTTGTTCGATTTCGTTGTTCGATTTTGTTGTTCGATTTCGTTGTTCGATTTCTTTGTTCGATTTCGTTGTTCGATTTCGTTGTTCCATTTCGTTGTTCGATTTCGTTGTTCGATTTCGTTGTTCGATTTCGTTGTTCGATTTCGTTGATCGATTTCGTTGTTCGATTTCGTTGTTCGATTTCGTTGTTCGATTGCGTTGTTCCATTTCGTTGTTCTATTTCGTGGTTCGATTTAGTGGTATCAGTTTGTTGTTCGATTTTGTTGTTCGATATCGAAGTTGGATTTCGTTGTTCAATTTCGTTGTTCTATTTCGTTGTTCGATTTCGTTGTTCGATTTCGTTGTTCGATTTCGTTGTTCGATTTCGTTGTTCCATTTTGTTGTTCGATTTCGTTGTTCGATTTCGTTGTTCGATTACGATGTTCGATTTCGTTGTTCGATTTGGTTGTTCGATTTCGTTGTTAGATTTCGTTGTTCGATTTCGTTGTTCGATTACGTTGTTCGATTTCGTTGTTCGATTTCGTTGTTCGATTTCGTTGTTCGATATCGAAGTTGGATTTCGTTGTTCGATTTCGTTGTTCGATTTCGTTGTTCGATTTCGTTGTTCGATTTCGTTGTTCCATTTTGTTGTTCGATTTCGTTGTTCGATTTCGTTGTTCGATTTCGTTGTTCGATTTCGTTGTTCGATTTCGTTGTTCGATTTCGTTGTTCGATTTAGTTATTCCATTTCGTTGTTCGATTTCGTTGTTCGATTTCGTTGTTCGATTTCGAAGTTCGATTTCGTTGTTCGATTGCGTTGTTCCATTTCGTTGTTCTATTTCGTTGTTGGATTTCATTTTTCGATTTCGTTGTTCGATTTCGTTGTTCCATTTCGTTGTTCGATTTCGTTGTTCGATTTCGTTGTTCGATTTCGTTGTTCGCTCGTTGATCGATTTCGTTGTTCGATTTCGTTGTTCGATTTCGTTGTTCGATTTCGTTGTTCGATTGCGTTGTTCCATTTCGTTGTTCTATTTCGTGGTTCGATTAGTGGTATCAGTTTGTTGTTCGATTTCGCTGTTCGATATCGAAGTTGGATTTCGTTGTTCAATTTCGTTGTTCTATTTCGTTGTTCGATTTCGTTGTTCGATTCGTTATTCGATTTCGTTGTTCGATTGCGTTGTTCGATTTCGTTGTTCGATTTCGTTGTTCCATTTTGTTGTTCGATTTCGTTGTTCGATTTCGTTGTTAGATTTCATTGTTCGATTTCGTTGTTCGATTCGTTATTCGATTTCGTTGTTCGATTTCGTTGTTCGATTTCGTTGTTCCATTTTGTTGTTCGATTTCGTCGTTCGATTTCGTCGTTCGATTTCGTTGTTCGATTACGATGTTCGATTTCGTTGTTCGATTTCGTTGTTCGATTTCGTTGTTCGATTTTGTTGTTCGATTTCGTTGTTCGATTTCTTTGTTCGATTTCGTTGTTCGATTTCGTTGTTCCATTTCGTTGTTCGATTTCGTTGTTCGATTTCGTTGTTCGATTTCGTTGTTCGATTTCGTTGATCGATTTCGTTGTTCGATTTCGTTGTTCGATTTCGTTGTTCGATTGCGTTGTTCCATTTCGTTGTTCTATTTCGTGGTTCGATTTAGTGGTATCAGTTTGTTGTTCGATTTTGTTGTTCGATATCGAAGTTGGATTTCGTTGTTCAATTTCGTTGTTCTATTTCGTTGTTCGATTTCGTTGTTCGATTTCGTTGTTCGATTTCGTTGTTCGATTTCGTTGTTCCATTTTGTTGTTCGATTTCGTTGTTCGATTTCGTTGTTCGATTACGATGTTCGATTTCGTTGTTCGATTTCGTTGTTCGATTTCGTTGTTCGATTCGTTATTCGATTTCGTTGTTCGATTTCGTTGTTCGATTTCGTTGTTCGATTTCGTTGTTCCATTTTGTTGTTCGATTTCGTTGTTCGATTTCGTTGTTAGATTTCGTTGTTCGATTTCGTTGTTCGATTTCGTTGTTCGATTTCGTTGTTCGATTTCGTTGTTCGATATCGAAGTTGGATTTCGTAGGTCAATTTCGTTGTTCTATTTCGTTGTTCTATTTCGTTGTTCGATTTCGTTGTTCGATTCGTTATTCGATTTCGTTGTTCGATTTCGTTGTTCGATTTCGTTGTTCGATTTCGTTGTTCGATTTCGTTGTTCGATTTCGTTGTTCCATTTCGTTGTTCGATATCGGTGTTCGATTTCGTTGTTCGATTTCGTTGTTCGATTTCGAAATTCGATTTCGTTGTTCGATTTCGTTGTTCGATTTTGTTGTTCGATTTCGTTGTTCGATTTCGTTGTTCGATTTCGTTGTTCGATTTCGTTGTTCGATTTCGTTGTCCGATTCCGTTGTTCGATTTCGTTGTTCGTTTTCGTTGTTCTATATTGTTGCATGATTTCGTTATTCGATTTCGTTGTTCGACTGCGTTGTTCCATTTCGTTGTTCTATTTCGTGGTTCGATTTATAGTGGTTTCAGTTTGTTGTTCGATGTCGTTGTTCGATATCGAAGTTGGATTTCGTTGTTCAATTTCGTTGTTCTATTTCGTTGTTCGATTTCGTTGTTCGATTCGTTATTCGATTTCGTTGTTCGATTTCGTTGTTCGATTTCTTTGTTCGATTTCGTTGTTAGATTTCGTTGTTCGATTTCGTTGTTCGATTTCGTTGTTCGATTTCGTTGTTCGATTTCGTTGTTCGATTTCGTTGTTCCATTTCTTTGTTCGATTTCGTTGTTCCATTTTGTTGTTCGATTTCGTTGTTCGATTTCGTTGTTAGATTTCGTTGTTCGATTTCGTTGTTCGATTACGTTGTTCGATTTCGTTGTTCGATTTCGTTGTTCGATTTCGTTGTTCGATATCGAAGTTGGATTTCGTTGTTCAATTTCGTTGTTCTATTTCGTTGTTCGATTTCGTTGTTCGATTCGTTATTCGATTTCGTTGTTCGATTTCGTTGTTCGATTTCGTTGTTCGATTTCGTTGTTCCATTTTGTTGTTCGATTTCGTTGTTCGATTTCGTTGTTCTATATTGTTGCATGATTTCGTGGTTCGATTTCGTTGTTCGATTGCGTTGTTCCATTTCGTTGTTCTATTTCGTGGTTCGATTTATAGTGGTTTCAGTTTGTTGTTCGATTTCGTTGTTCGATATCGAAGTTGGATTTCGTTGTTCAATTTCGTTGTTCTATTTCGTTGTTCGATTTCGTTGTTCGATTCGTTAATCGATTTCGTTGTTCGATTTCGTTGTTCAATTTCGTTGTTCGATTTCGTTGTTCCACTTTGTTGTTCGATTTCGTTGTTCGATTTCGTTGTTCGATTTCGTTGTTCGATTTCGTTGTTCGATTTCGTTGTTCGATTTCGTTGTTCGATTTCGTTGTTCCATTTTGTTGTTCGATTTCGTTGTTCGATTTCGTTATTCGATTTAGTGATTCGAATTCGTTGTTCGAATTCGTTGTTCGTTTTCGTTGTTCGATTTCGTTGTTCCATTTTGTTGTTCGATTTCGTTGTTCGATTTCGTTGTTCGATTTCGTTGTTCGATTTCGTTGTTCCATTTTGTTGTTCGATTTCGTTGTTCGATTTCGTTATTCGATTTAGTGATTCGAATTCGTTGTTCGATTTCGTTGTTCGATTTCGTTGTTCAATTTCGTTGTTCGATTTCGTTGTTCCACTTTGTTGTTCGATTTCGTTGTTCGATTTCGTTGTTCGATTTCGTTGTTCGATTTCGTTGTTCGATTGCGTTGTTCCATTTCGTTGTTCTATTTCGTGGTTCGATTTATAGTGGTTTCAGTTTGTTGTTCGATTTCGTTGTTCGATATCGAAGTTGGATTTCGTTGTTCAATTTCGTTGTTCTATTTCGTTGTTCGATTTCGTTGTTCGATTCGTTAATCGATTTCGTTGTTCGATTTCGTTGTTCAATTTCGTTGTTCGATTTCGTTGTTCCACTTTGTTGTTCGAATTCATTGTTCGAATTCGTTGTTCGTTTTCGTTGTTCGATTTCGTTGTTCGATTCGTTATTCGATTTCGTTGTTCCATTTTGTTGTTCGATTTCGTTGTTCGATTTCGTTATTCGATTTAGTGATTCGAATTCGTTGTTCGAATTCGTTGTTCGTTTTCGTTGTTCGATTTCGTTGTTCCATTTTGTTGTTCGATTTCGTTGTTCGATTTCGTTGTTCGATTTCGTTGTTCGATTTCGTTGTTCGATTTCGTTGTTCCATTTTGTTGTTCGATTTCGTTGTTCGATTTCGTTATTCGATTTAGTGATTCGAATTCGTTGTTCGAATTCGTTGTTCGTTTTCGTTGTTCGATTTCGTTGTTCGATTCGTTATTCGATTTCGTTGTTCGATTTCGTTGTTCGATTTCGTTGTTCGATTTCGTTGTTCGATTTCGTTGTTCCATTTTGTTGTTCGATTTCGTTGTTCGATTTTGTTGTTAGATTTCGTTGTTCGATTTCGTTGTTCGATTTCGTTGTTCGATTTCGTTGTTCGATTTTGTTGTTCGATTTCGTTGTTCGATTTCGTTGTTCGATTTTGTTGTTCGATTTCGTTGTTCCATTTCGTTGTTCGATTTCGTTGTTCGATTTCGTTGATCGATTTCGTTGTGCGATTTCGTTGTTCGATTTCGTTGTTCGATTGCGTTGTTCCATTTCGTTGTTCTATTTCGTGGTTAGATTTAGTGGTTTCAGTTTGTTGTTCGATTTCGTTGTTCGATATCGAAGTTGGATTTCGTTGTTCAATTTCGTTGTTCTATTTCGTTGTTCGATTTCGTTGTTCGATTCGTTATTCGATTTCGTTGTTCGATTTCGTTGTTCGATTTCGTTGTTCGATTTCGTTGTTCCATTTTGTTGTTCGATTTCGTTGTTCGATTTCGTTGTTAGATTTCGTTGTTCGATTTCGTTGTTCGATGTCGTTGTTCGATTTCGTTGTTCGATTTCGTTGTTCGATTTCGAAGTTCGATTTCGTTGTTCGATTTCGTTGTTCGATTTCGTTGTTCGATTTTGTTGTTCGATTTCGTTGTTCGATTTCGTTGTTCGATTTCGTTGTTCGATTTCGTTGTTCGATTTCGTTGTCCGATTCCGTTGTTCTATTTCGTTGTTCGTTTTCGTTGTTCTATATTGTTGCATGATTTCGTGATTCGATTTCGTTGTTCGATTGCGTTGTTCCATTTCGTTGTTCTATTTCGTGGTTCGATTTATAGTGGTTTCAGTTCGTTGTTCGATGTCGTTGTTCGATATCGAAGTTGGATTTCGTTGTTCAATTTCGTTGTTCTATTTCGTTATTCGATTTCGTTGTTCGATTCGTTATTCGATTTCGTTGTTCGATTTCGTTGTTCGATTTCGTTGTTCCATTTTGTTGTTCGATTTCGTTGTTCTATATTGTTGCATGATTTCGTGGTTCGATTTCGTTGTTCGATTGCGTTGTTCCATTTCGTTGTTCTATTTCGTGGTTCGATTTATAGTGGTTTCAGTTTGTTGTTCGATTTCGTTGTTCGATATCGAAGTTGGATTTCGTTGTTCAATTTCGTTGTTCTATTTCGTTGTTCGTTTTCGTTGTTCGATTCGTTAATCGATTTCGTTGTTCGATTTCGTTGTTCGATTTCGTTGTTCCATTTTGTTGTTGGATTTCGTTGTTCGATTTCGTTGTTCGATTTCGTTGTTCGATTTCGTTGTTCCATTTTGTTGTTCGATTTCGTTGTTAGATTTCGTTGTTCGATTTCGTTGTTCGATTTCGTTGTTCGATTTCGTTATTCGATTTAGTGATTCGAATTCGTTGTTCGTTTTCGTTGTTCGATTTCGTTGTTCGATTCGTTATTCGATTTCGTTGTTCGATTTCGTTGTTCGATTTCGTTGTTCGATTTCGTTGTTCCATTTTGTTGTTCGATTTCGTTGTTCGATTTCGTTGTTAGATTTCGTTGTTCGATTTCGTTGTTCGATTTCGTTGTTCGATATCGAAGTTGGATTTCGTTGTTCCATTTCGTTGTTCTTTTTCGTGGTTCGATTTAGTGGTTTCAGTTTGTTGTTCGATTTCGTTGTTCGATATCGAAGTTGGATTTCGTTGTTCAATTTCGTTGTTCTATTTCGTTGTTCGATTTCGTTGTTCGATTTCGTTGTTCGATTTCGTTGTCCGATTCCGTTGTTCGATTTCGTTGTTCGATTTCGTTGTTCTATATTGTTGCATGATTTCGTGATTCGATTTCGTTGTTCGATTGCGTTGTTCCATTTCGTTGTTCTATTTCGTGGTTCGATTTATAGTGGTTTCAGTTTGTTGTTCGATGTCGTTGTTCGTTTTCGTTGTTCGATTTCGTTGTTCGATTCGTTATTCGATTTCGTTGTTCGATTTCGTTGTTCGATTTCGTTGTTCGATTTCGTTGTTCCATTTTGTTGTTCGATTTCGTTGTTCGATTTCGTTGTTAGATTTCGTTGTTCGATTTCGTTGTTCGATTTCGTTGTTCGATTTCGTTGTTCAATTTCGTTGTTCGATTTCGTTGTTCCATTTTGTTGTTCGATTTCGTTGTTCGATTTCGTTGTTAGATTTCGTTGTTCGATTTCGTTGTTCGATTTCGTTGTTCGATTTCGTTGTTAGATTTCGTTGTTCGATTTCGTTGTTCGATTTCGTTGTTCGATTTCGTTGTTCGATTTCGTTGTTCCATTTTGTTGTTCGATTTCGTTGTTCGATTTCGTTGTTAGATTTCGTTGTTCGATTTCGTTGTTAGATTTCGTTGTTCGATTTCGTTGTTCGATTTCGTTGTTCGATTTCGTTGTTCGATTTCGTTGTTCGATTTCGTTGTTCGATTTCGTTGTTCGATTTCGTTGTTCGATTGCGTTGTTCCATTTCGTTGTTCTTTTTCGTGGTTCGATTTAGTGGTTTCAGTTTGTTGTTCGATATCGAAGTTGGATTTCGTTGTTCAATTTCGTTGTTCTATTTCGTTGTTCGATTTCGTTGTTCGATTCGTTATTCGATTTCGTTGTTCGATTTCGTTGTTCGATTTCGTTGTTCGATTTCGTTGTTCGATTTTGTTGTTCGATTTCGTTGTTCGATTTCGTTGTTCGATTTCGTTGTTCGATTTCGTTGTTCGATTTCGTTGTTCGATTTCGTTGTTCCATTTTGTTGTTCGATTTCGTTGTTCGATTTCGTTGTTAGATTTCGTTGTTCGATTTCGTTGTTAGATTTCGTTGTTCGATTTCGTTGTTCGATTTCGTTGTTCGATTTCGTTGTTCGATTTCGTTGTTCGATTTCGTTGTTCGATTTCGTTATTCGATTTAGTGATTCGAATTCGTTGTTCGTTTTCGTTGTTCGATTTCGTTGTTCGATTCGTTATTCGATTTCGTTGTTCGATTTCGTTGTTCGATTTCGTTGTTCGATTTCGTTGTTCGATTTCGTTGTTCCATTTTGTTGTTCGATTTCGTTGTTCGATTTCGTTGTTAGATTTCGTTGTTCGATTTCGTTGTTCGATTTCGTTGTTCGATTTTGTTGTTCGATTTCGTTGTTCGATTTCGTTGTTCGATTTCGTTGTTCCATTTCGTTGTTCGATTTCGTTGTTCGATTTCGTTGTTCGATTGCGTTGTTCCATTTCGTTGTTCTTTTTCGTGGTTCGATTTAGTGGTTTCAGTTTGTTGTTCGATTTCGTTGTTCGATATCGAAGTTGGATTTCGTTGTTCCATTTCGTTGTTCTTTTTCGTGGTTCGATTTAGTGGTTTCAGTTTGTTGTTCGATTTCGTTGTTCGATATCGAAGTTGGATTTCGTTGTTCAATTTCGTTGTTCTATTTCGTTGTTCGATTTCGTTGTTCGATTTCGTTGTTCGATTTCGTTGTCCGATTCCGTTGTTCGATTTCGTTGTTCGTTTTCGTTGTTCTATATTGTTGCATGATTTCGTGATTCGATTTCGTTGTTCGATTGCGTTGTTCCATTTCGTTGTTCTATTTCGTGGTTCGATTTATAGTGGTTTCAGTTTGTTGTTCGATGTCGTTGTTCGATATCGAAGTTGGATTTCGTTGTTCAATTTCGTTGTTCTATTTCGTTGTTCGATTTCGTTGTTCGATTCGTTATTCGATTTCGTTGTTCGATTTCGTTATTCGATTTCGTTGTTCCATTTTGTTGTTCAATTTCGTTGTTCGATTTCGTTGTTAGATTTCGTTGTTAGATTTCGTTGTTCGATTTCGTTGTTCGATTTCGTTGTTCGATTTCGTTGTTCGATTTCGTTGTTCGATTTCGTTGTTCGATTTCGAAGTTCGATTTCGTTGTTCGATTGCGTTGTTCCATTTCGTTGTTCTATTTCGTTGTTCGATTTCGTTGTTCGATTCGTTATTCGATTTCGTTGTTCGATTTCGTTGTTCGATTTCGTTGTTCGATTTCGTTGTTCCATTTTGTTGATCGATTTCGTTGTTCGATTTCGTTGTTCTATATTGTTGCATGATTTCGTGGTTCGATTTCGTTGCTCGATTGCGTTGTTCCATTTCGTTGTTCGATTTCGTTGTCCGATTCCGTTGTTCGATTTCGTTGTTCGATTTCGAAGTTCGATTTCGTTGTTCGATTGCGTTGTTCCATTTCGTTGTTCTATTTCGTTGTTCGATTTCGTTGTTCGATTCGTTATTCGATTTCGTTGTTCGATTTCGTTGTTCGATTTCGTTGTTCGATTTCGTTGTTCGATTTCGTTGTTCCATTTTGTTGTTCGATTTCGTTGTTCGATTTCGTTGTTCTATATTGTTGCATGATTTCGTGGTTCGATTTCGTTGTTCTATTTCGTTGTTAGATTTCGTTGTTCGATTTCGTTGTTCGATTCGTTATTCGATTTCGTTGTTCGATTTCGTTATTCGATTTCGTTGTTCCATTTTGTTGTTCAATTTCGTTGTTCGATTTCGTTGTTAGATTTCGTTGTTAGATTTCGTTGTTCGATTTCGTTGTTCGATTTCGTTGTCCGATTCCGTTGTTCGATTTCGTTGTTCGTTTTCGTTGTTCTATATTGTTGCATGATTTCGTGATTCGATTTCGTTGTTCGATTGCGTTGTTCCATTTCGTTGTTCTATTTCGTGGTTCGATTTATAGTGGTTTCAGTTTGTTGTTCGATGTCGTTGTTCGATATCGAAGTTGGATTTCGTTGTTCAATTTCGTTGTTCTATTTCGTTGTTCGATTTCGTTGTTCGATTCGTTATTCGATTTCGTTGTTCGATTTCGTTATTCGATTTCGTTGTTCCATTTTGTTGTTCAATTTCGTTGTTCGATTTCGTTGTTAGATTTCGTTGTTAGATTTCGTTGTTCGATTTCGTTGTTCGATTTCGTTGTTCGATTTCGTTGTTCGATTTCGTTGTTCGATTTCGTTGTTCGATTTCGAAGTTCGATTTCGTTGTTCGATTGCGTTGTTCCATTTCGTTGTTCTATTTCGTTGTTCGATTTCGTTGTTCGATTCGTTATTCGATTTCGTTGTTCGATTTCGTTGTTCGATTTCGTTGTTCGATTTCGTTGTTCCATTTTGTTGATCGATTTCGTTGTTCGATTTCGTTGTTCTATATTGTTGCATGATTTCGTGGTTCGATTTCGTTGCTCGATTGCGTTGTTCCATTTCGTTGTTCGATTTCGTTGTCCGATTCCGTTGTTCGATTTCGTTGTTCGATTTCGAAGTTCGATTTCGTTGTTCGATTGCGTTGTTCCATTTCGTTGTTCTATTTCGTTGTTCGATTTCGTTGTTCGATTCGTTATTCGATTTCGTTGTTCGATTTCGTTGTTCGATTTCGTTGTTCGATTTCGTTGTTCGATTTCGTTGTTCCATTTTGTTGTTCGATTTCGTTGTTCGATTTCGTTGTTCTATATTGTTGCATGATTTCGTGGTTCGATTTCGTTGTTCTATTTCGTTGTTCGATTTCGTTGTTCGATTCGTTATTCGATTTCGTTGTTCGATTTCGTTATTCGATTTCGTTGTTCCATTTTGTTGTTCAATTTCGTTGTTCGATTTCGTTGTTAGATTTCGTTGTTAGATTTCGTTGTTCGATTTCGTTGTTCGATTTCGTTGTTCGATTTCGTTGTTCGATTTCGTTGTTCGATTTCGTTGTTCGATTTCGAAGTTCGATTCGTTATTCGATTTCGTTGTTCGATTTCGTTGTTCGATTTCGTTGTTCGATTTCGTTGTTCGATTTCGTTGTTCCATTTCGTTGTTCGATATCGGTGTTCGATTTCGTTGTTCGATTTCGTTGTTCGATTTCGAAATTCGATTTCGTTGTTCGATTTTGTTGTTCGATTTCGTTGTTCGATTTCGTTGTTCGATTTCGTTGTTCGATTTCGTTGTTCGATTTCGTTGTTCGATTTCGTTGTCCGATTCCGTTGTTCGATTTCGTTGTTCGTTTTCGTTGTTCTATATTGTTGCATGATTTCGTTATTCGATTTCGTTGTTCGACTGCGTTGTTCCATTTCGTTGTTCTATTTCGTGGTTCGATTTATAGTGGTTTCAGTTTGTTGTTCGATGTCGTTGTTCGATATCGAAGTTGGATTTCGTTGTTCAATTTCGTTGTTCTATTTCGTTGTTCGATTTCGTTGTTCGATTCGTTATTCGATTTCGTTGTTCGATTTCGTTGTTCGATTTCGTTGTTCGATTTCGTTGTTAGATTTCGTTGTTCGATTTCGTTGTTCGATTTCGTTGTTCGATTTCGTTGTTCGATTTCGTTGTTCCATTTCTTTGTTCGATTTCGTTGTTCCATTTTGTTGTTCGATTTCGTTGTTCGATTTCGTTGTTAGATTTCGTTGTTCGATTTCGTTGTTCGATTACGTTGTTCGATTTCGTTGTTCGATTTCGTTGTTCGATTTCGTTGTTCGATATCGAAGTTGGATTTCGTTGTTCTATTTCGTTGTTCGATTTCGTTGTTCGATTCGTTATTCGATTTCGTTGTTCGATTTCGTTGTTCGATTGCGTTGTTCCATTTCGTTGTTCTATTTCGTTGTTCGATTTCGTTGTTCGATTCGTTATTCGATTTCGTTGTTCGATTTCGTTGTTTGGTTTCCTTTGTTCGATTTCGTTGTTCCATTTTGTTGATCGATTTCGTTGTTCGATTTCGTTGTTCTATATTGTTGCATGATTTCGTGGTTCGATTTCGTTGCTCGATTGCGTTGTTCCATTTCGTTGTTCGATTTCGTTGTCCGATTCCGTTGTTCGATTTCGTTGTTCGATTTCGAAGTTCGATTTCGTTGTTCGATTGCGTTGTTCCATTTCGTTGTTCTATTTCGTTGTTCGATTTCGTTGTTCGATTCGTTATTCGATTTCGTTGTTCGATTTCGTTGTTCGATTTCGTTGTTCGATTTCGTTGTTCGATTTCGTTGTTCCATTTTGTTGTTCGATTTCGTTGTTCGATTTCGTTGTTCTATATTGTTGCATGATTTCGTGGTTCGATTTCGTTGTTCTATTTCGTTGTTCGATTTCGTTGTTCGATTCGTTATTCGATTTCGTTGTTCGATTTCGTTATTCGATTTCGTTGTTCCATTTTGTTGTTCAATTTCGTTGTTCGATTTCGTTGTTAGATTTCGTTGTTAGATTTCGTTGTTCGATTTCGTTGTTCGATTTCGTTGTTCGATTTCGTTGTTCGATTTCGTTGTTCGATTTCGTTGTTCGATTTCGAAGTTCGATTCGTTATTCGATTTCGTTGTTCGATTTCGTTGTTCGATTTCGTTGTTCGATTTCGTTGTTCGATTTCGTTGTTCCATTTCGTTGTTCGATATCGGTGTTCGATTTCGTTGTTCGATTTCGTTGTTCGATTTCGAAATTCGATTTCGTTGTTCGATTTCGTTGTTCGATTTTGTTGTTCGATTTCGTTGTTCGATTTCGTTGTTCGATTTCGTTGTTCGATTTCGTTGTTCGATTTCGTTGTTCGATTTCGTTGTCCGATTCCGTTGTTCGATTTCGTTGTTCGTTTTCGTTGTTCTATATTGTTGCATGATTTCGTTATTCGATTTCGTTGTTCGACTGCGTTGTTCCATTTCGTTGTTCTATTTCGTGGTTCGATTTATAGTGGTTTCAGTTTGTTGTTCGATGTCGTTGTTCGATATCGAAGTTGGATTTCGTTGTTCAATTTCGTTGTTCTATTTCGTTGTTCGATTTCGTTGTTCGATTCGTTATTCGATTTCGTTGTTCGATTTCGTTGTTCGATTTCGTTGTTCGATTTCGTTGTTAGATTTCGTTGTTCGATTTCGTTGTTCGATTTCGTTGTTCGATTTCGTTGTTCGATTTCGTTGTTCCATTTCTTTGTTCGATTTCGTTGTTCCATTTTGTTGTTCGATTTCGTTGTTCGATTTCGTTGTTAGATTTCGTTGTTCGATTTCGTTGTTCGATTACGTTGTTCGATTTCGTTGTTCGATTTCGTTGTTCGATTTCGTTGTTCGATATCGAAGTTGGATTTCGTTGTTCAATTTCGTTGTTCTATTTCGTTGTTCGATTTCGTTGTTCGATTCGTTATTCGATTTCGTTGTTCGATTTCGTTGTTCGATTTCGTTGTTCGATTTCGTTGTTCCATTTTGTTGTTCGATTTCGTTGTTCGATTTCGTTGTTCTATATTGTTGCATGATTTCGTGGTTCGATTTCGTTGTTCGATTGCGTTGTTCCATTTCGTTGTTCTATTTCGTGGTTCGATTTATAGTGGTTTCAGTTTGTTGTTCGATTTCGTTGTTCGATATCGAAGTTGGATTTCGTTGTTCAATTTCGTTGTTCTATTTCGTTGTTCGATTTCGTTGTTCGATTCGTTAATCGATTTCGTTGTTCGATTTCGTTGTTCAATTTCGTTGTTCGATTTCGTTGTTCCACTTTGTTGTTCGATTTCGTTGTTCGATTTCGTTGTTCGATTTCGTTGTTCGATTTCGTTGTTCGATTTCGTTGTTCCATTTTGTTGTTCGATTTCGTTGTTAGATTTCGTTGTTCGATTTAGTGATTCGAATTCGTTGTTCGAATTCGTTGTTCGTTTTCGTTGTTCGATTTCGTTGTTCGATTCGTTATTCGATTTCGTTGTTCCATTTTGTTGTTCGATTTCGTTGTTCGATTTCGTTATTCGATTTAGTGATTCGAATTCGTTGTTCGAATTCGTTGTTCGTTTTCGTTGTTCGATTTCGTTGTTCCATTTTGTTGTTCGATTTCGTTGTTCGATTTCGTTGTTCGATTTCGTTGTTCGATTTCGTTGTTCAATTTTGTTGTTCGATTTCGTTGTTCGATTTCGTTATTCGATTTAGTGATTCGAATTCGTTGTTCGAATTCGTTGTTCGTTTTCGTTGTTCGATTTCGTTGTTCGATTCGTTATTCGATTTCGTTGTTCGATTTCGTTGTTCGATTTCGTTGTTCGATTTCGTTGTTCGATTTCGTTGTTCCATTTTGTTGTTCGATTTCGTTGTTCGATTTCGTTGTTAGATTTCGTTGTTCGATTTCGTTGTTCGATTTCGTTGTTCGATTTCGTTGTTCGATTTTGTTGTTCGATTTCGTTGTTCGATTTCGTTGTTCGAATTCGTTGTTCGTTTTCGTTGTTCGATTTCGTTGTTCCATTTTGTTGTTCGATTTCGTTGTTCGATTTCGTTGTTCGATTTCGTTGTTCGATTTCGTTGTTCGATTTCGTTGTTCGATTTCGTTGTTCGATTTTGTTGTTCGATTTCGTTGTTCGATTTCGTTGTTCGATTTCGTTGTTCCATTTCGTTGTTCGATTTCGTTGTTCGTTTTCGTTGTTCTATATTGTTGCATGATTTCGTGATTCGATTTCGTTGTTCGATTGCGTTGTTCCATTTCGTTGTTCTATTTCGTGGTTCGATTTATAGTGGTTTCAGTTCGTTGTTCGATGTCGTTGTTCGATATCGAAGTTGGATTTCGTTGTTCAATTTCGTTGTTCTATTTCGTTATTCGATTTCGTTGTTCGATTCGTTATTCGATTTCGTTGTTCGATTTCGTTGTTCGATTTCGTTGTTCGATTTCGTTGTTCCATTTTGTTGTTCGATTTCGTTGTTCTATATTGTTGCATGATTTCGTGGTTCGATTTCGTTGTTCGATTGCGTTGTTCCATTTCGTTGTTCTATTTCGTGGTTCGATTTATAGTGGTTTCAGTTTGTTGTTCGATTTCGTTGTTCGATATCGAAGTTGGATTTCGTTGTTCAATTTCGTTGTTCTATTTCGTTGTTCGTTTTCGTTGTTCGATTCGTTAATCGATTTCGTTGTTCGATTTCGTTGTTCGATTTCGTTGTTCCATTTTGTTGTTGGATTTCGTTGTTCGATTTCGTTGTTCGATTTCGTTGTTCGATTTCGTTGTTCCATTTTGTTGTTCGATTTCGTTGTTAGATTTCGTTGTTCGATTTCGTTGTTCGATTTCGTTGTTCGATTTCGTTATTCGATTTAGTGATTCGAATTCGTTGTTCGTTTTCGTTGTTCGATTTCGTTGTTCGATTCGTTATTCGATTTCGTTGTTCGATTTCGTTGTTCGATTTCGTTGTTCGATTTCGTTGTTCCATTTTGTTGTTCGATTTCGTTGTTCGATTTCGTTGTTAGATTTCGTTGTTCGATTTCGTTGTTCGATTTCGTTGTTCGATTTCGTTGTTCGATTTCGTTGTTCGATTTCGTTGTTCCATTTTGTTGTTCGATTTCGTTGTTCGATTTCGTTGTTAGATTTCGTTGTTCGATTTCGTTGTTCGATTTCGTTGTTCGATTTCGTTGTTAGATTTCGTTGTTCGATTTCGTTGTTCGATTTCGTTGTTCGATTTCGTTGTTCGATTTCGTTGTTCCATTTTGTTGTTCGATTTCGTTGTTCGATTTCGTTGTTAGATTTCGTTGTTCGATTTCGTTGTTAGATTTCGTTGTTCGATTTCGTTGTTCGATTTCGTTGTTCGATTTCGTTGTTCGATTTCGTTGTTCCATTTTGTTGTTCGATTTCGTTGTTCGATTTCGTTGTTAGATTTCGTTGTTCGATTTCGTTGTTCGATTTCGTTGTTCGATTTCGTTGTTAGATTTTGTTGTTCGATTTCGTTGTTCGATTTCGTTGTTAGATTTCGTTGTTCGATTTCGTTGTTCGATTTCGTTGTTCGATTTCGTTGTTAGATTTCGTTGTTCGATTTCGTTGTTCGATTTCGTTGTTCGATTTCGTTGTTCGATTTCGTTGTTCCATTTTGTTGTTCGATTTCGTTGTTCGATTTCGTTGTTAGATTTCGTTGTTCGATTTCGTTGTTAGATTTCGTTGTTCGATTTCGTTGTTCGATTTCGTTGTTCGATTTCGTTGTTCTATTTCGTTGTTCGATTTCGTTGTTCGATTCGTTATTCGATTTCGTTGTTCGATTTCGTTGTTCGATTTCGTTGTTCGATTTCGTTGTTAGATTTCGTTGTTCGATTTCGTTGTTCGATTTCGTTGTTCGATTTCGTTGTTCGATTTCGTTGTTCCATTTCTTTGTTCGATTTCGTTGTTCCATTTTGTTGTTCGATTTCGTTGTTCGATTTCGTTGTTAGATTTCGTTGTTCGATTTCGTTGTTCGATTACGTTGTTCGATTTCGTTGTTCGATTTCGTTGTTCGATTTCGTTGTTCGATATCGAAGTTGGATTTCGTTGTTCAATTTCGTTGTTCTATTTCGTTGTTCGATTTCGTTGTTCGATTCGTTATTCGATTTCGTTGTTCGATTTCGTTGTTCGATTTCGTTGTTCGATTTCGTTGTTCCATTTTGTTGTTCGATTTCGTTGTTCGATTTCGTTGTTCTATATTGTTGCATGATTTCGTGGTTCGATTTCGTTGTTCGATTGCGTTGTTCCATTTCGTTGTTCTATTTCGTGGTTCGATTTATAGTGGTTTCAGTTTGTTGTTCGATTTCGTTGTTCGATATCGAAGTTGGATTTCGTTGTTCAATTTCGTTGTTCTATTTCGTTGTTCGATTTCGTTGTTCGATTCGTTAATCGATTTCGTTGTTCGATTTCGTTGTTCAATTTCGTTGTTCGATTTCGTTGTTCCACTTTGTTGTTCGATTTCGTTGTTCGATTTCGTTGTTCGATTTCGTTGTTCGATTTCGTTGTTCGATTTCGTTGTTCCATTTTGTTGTTCGATTTCGTTGTTAGATTTCGTTGTTCGATTTAGTGATTCGAATTCGTTGTTCGAATTCGTTGTTCGTTTTCGTTGTTCGATTTCGTTGTTCGATTCGTTATTCGATTTCGTTGTTCCATTTTGTTGTTCGATTTCGTTGTTCGATTTCGTTATTCGATTTAGTGATTCGAATTCGTTGTTCGAATTCGTTGTTCGTTTTCGTTGTTCGATTTCGTTGTTCCATTTTGTTGTTCGATTTCGTTGTTCGATTTCGTTGTTCGATTTCGTTGTTCAATTTTGTTGTTCGATTTCGTTGTTCGATTTCGTTATTCGATTTAGTGATTCGAATTCGTTGTTCGAATTCGTTGTTCGTTTTCGTTGTTCGATTTCGTTGTTCGATTCGTTATTCGATTTCGTTGTTCGATTTCGTTGTTCGATTTCGTTGTTCGATTTCGTTGTTCGATTTCGTTGTTCCATTTTGTTGTTCGATTTCGTTGTTCGATTTCGTTGTTAGATTTCGTTGTTCGATTTCGTTGTTCGATTTCGTTGTTCGATTTCGTTGTTCGATTTTGTTGTTCGATTTCGTTGTTCGATTTCGTTGTTCGAATTCGTTGTTCGTTTTCGTTGTTCGATTTCGTTGTTCCATTTTGTTGTTCGATTTCGTTGTTCGATTTCGTTGTTCGATTTCGTTGTTCGATTTCGTTGTTCGATTTCGTTGTTCGATTTCGTTGTTCGATTTTGTTGTTCGATTTCGTTGTTCGATTTCGTTGTTCGATTTCGTTGTTCCATTTCGTTGTTCGATTTCGTTGTTCGTTTTCGTTGTTCTATATTGTTGCATGATTTCGTGATTCGATTTCGTTGTTCGATTGCGTTGTTCCATTTCGTTGTTCTATTTCGTGGTTCGATTTATAGTGGTTTCAGTTCGTTGTTCGATGTCGTTGTTCGATATCGAAGTTGGATTTCGTTGTTCAATTTCGTTGTTCTATTTCGTTATTCGATTTCGTTGTTCGATTCGTTATTCGATTTCGTTGTTCGATTTCGTTGTTCGATTTCGTTGTTCGATTTCGTTGTTCCATTTTGTTGTTCGATTTCGTTGTTCTATATTGTTGCATGATTTCGTGGTTCGATTTCGTTGTTCGATTGCGTTGTTCCATTTCGTTGTTCTATTTCGTGGTTCGATTTATAGTGGTTTCAGTTTGTTGTTCGATTTCGTTGTTCGATATCGAAGTTGGATTTCGTTGTTCAATTTCGTTGTTCTATTTCGTTGTTCGTTTTCGTTGTTCGATTCGTTAATCGATTTCGTTGTTCGATTTCGTTGTTCGATTTCGTTGTTCCATTTTGTTGTTGGATTTCGTTGTTCGATTTCGTTGTTCGATTTCGTTGTTCGATTTCGTTGTTCCATTTTGTTGTTCGATTTCGTTGTTAGATTTCGTTGTTCGATTTCGTTGTTCGATTTCGTTGTTCGATTTCGTTATTCGATTTAGTGATTCGAATTCGTTGTTCGTTTTCGTTGTTCGATTTCGTTGTTCGATTCGTTATTCGATTTCGTTGTTCGATTTCGTTGTTCGATTTCGTTGTTCGATTTCGTTGTTCCATTTTGTTGTTCGATTTCGTTGTTCGATTTCGTTGTTAGATTTCGTTGTTCGATTTCGTTGTTCGATTTCGTTGTTCGATTTCGTTGTTCGATTTCGTTGTTCGATTTCGTTGTTCCATTTTGTTGTTCGATTTCGTTGTTCGATTTCGTTGTTAGATTTCGTTGTTCGATTTCGTTGTTCGATTTCGTTGTTCGATTTCGTTGTTAGATTTCGTTGTTCGATTTCGTTGTTCGATTTCGTTGTTCGATTTCGTTGTTCGATTTCGTTGTTCCATTTTGTTGTTCGATTTCGTTGTTCGATTTCGTTGTTAGATTTCGTTGTTCGATTTCGTTGTTAGATTTCGTTGTTCGATTTCGTTGTTCGATTTCGTTGTTCGATTTCGTTGTTCGATTTCGTTGTTCCATTTTGTTGTTCGATTTCGTTGTTCGATTTCGTTGTTAGATTTCGTTGTTCGATTTCGTTGTTCGATTTCGTTGTTCGATTTCGTTGTTAGATTTTGTTGTTCGATTTCGTTGTTCGATTTCGTTGTTAGATTTCGTTGTTCGATTTCGTTGTTCGATTTCGTTGTTCGATTTCGTTGTTAGATTTCGTTGTTCGATTTCGTTGTTCGATTTCGTTGTTCGATTTCGTTGTTCGATTTCGTTGTTCCATTTTGTTGTTCGATTTCGTTGTTCGATTTCGTTGTTAGATTTCGTTGTTCGATTTCGTTGTTAGATTTCGTTGTTCGATTTCGTTGTTCGATTTCGTTGTTCGATTTCGTTGTTCGATTTCGTTGTTCGATTTCGTTGTTCGATTTCGTTGTTCGATTTCGTTGTTCCATTTTGTTGTTCGATTTCGTTGTTCGATTTCGTTGTTAGATTTCGTTGTTCGATTTCGTTGTTAGATTTCGTTGTTCGATTTCGTTGTTCGATTTCGTTGTTCGATTTCGTTGTTCGATTTCGTTGTTCCATTTTGTTGTTCGATTTCGTTGTTCGATTTCGTTGTTAGATTTCGTTGTTCGATTTCGTTGTTCGATTACGTTGTTCGATTTCGTTGTTCGATTTCGTTGTTCGATTTCGTTGTTCGATATCGAAGTTGGATTTCGTTGTTCAATTTCGTTGTTCTATTTCGTTGTTCGATTTCGTTGTTCGATTCGTTATTCGATTTCGTTGTTCGATTTCGTTGTTCGATTTCGTTGTTCGATTTCGTTGTTCCATTTTGTTGTTCGATTTCGTTGTTCGATTTCGTTGTTCTATATTGTTGCATGATTTCGTGGTTCGATTTCGTTGTTCGATTGCGTTGTTCCATTTCGTTGTTCTATTTCGTGGTTCGATTTATAGTGGTTTCAGTTTGTTGTTCGATTTCGTTGTTCGATATCGAAGTTGGATTTCGTTGTTCAATTTCGTTGTTCTATTTCGTTGTTCGATTTCGTTGTTCGATTCGTTAATCGATTTCGTTGTTCGATTTCGTTGTTCAATTTCGTTGTTCGATTTCGTTGTTCCACTTTGTTGTTCGATTTCGTTGTTCGATTTCGTTGTTCGATTTCGTTGTTCGATTTCGTTGTTCGATTTCGTTGTTCCATTTTGTTGTTCGATTTCGTTGTTAGATTTCGTTGTTCGATTTAGTGATTCGAATTCGTTGTTCGAATTCGTTGTTCGTTTTCGTTGTTCGATTTCGTTGTTCGATTCGTTATTCGATTTCGTTGTTCCATTTTGTTGTTCGATTTCGTTGTTCGATTTCGTTATTCGATTTAGTGATTCGAATTCGTTGTTCGAATTCGTTGTTCGTTTTCGTTGTTCGATTTCGTTGTTCCATTTTGTTGTTCGATTTCGTTGTTCGATTTCGTTGTTCGATTTCGTTGTTCGATTTCGTTGTTCAATTTTGTTGTTCGATTTCGTTGTTCGATTTCGTTATTCGATTTAGTGATTCGAATTCGTTGTTCGAATTCGTTGTTCGTTTTCGTTGTTCGATTTCGTTGTTCGATTCGTTATTCGATTTCGTTGTTCGATTTCGTTGTTCGATTTCGTTGTTCGATTTCGTTGTTCGATTTCGTTGTTCCATTTTGTTGTTCGATTTCGTTGTTCGATTTCGTTGTTAGATTTCGTTGTTCGATTTCGTTGTTCGATTTCGTTGTTCGATTTCGTTGTTCGATTTTGTTGTTCGATTTCGTTGTTCGATTTCGTTGTTCGAATTCGTTGTTCGTTTTCGTTGTTCGATTTCGTTGTTCCATTTTGTTGTTCGATTTCGTTGTTCGATTTCGTTGTTCGATTTCGTTGTTCGATTTCGTTGTTCGATTTCGTTGTTCGATTTCGTTGTTCGATTTTGTTGTTCGATTTCGTTGTTCGATTTCGTTGTTCGATTTCGTTGTTCCATTTCGTTGTTCGATTTCGTTGTTCGTTTTCGTTGTTCTATATTGTTGCATGATTTCGTGATTCGATTTCGTTGTTCGATTGCGTTGTTCCATTTCGTTGTTCTATTTCGTGGTTCGATTTATAGTGGTTTCAGTTCGTTGTTCGATGTCGTTGTTCGATATCGAAGTTGGATTTCGTTGTTCAATTTCGTTGTTCTATTTCGTTATTCGATTTCGTTGTTCGATTCGTTATTCGATTTCGTTGTTCGATTTCGTTGTTCGATTTCGTTGTTCGATTTCGTTGTTCCATTTTGTTGTTCGATTTCGTTGTTCTATATTGTTGCATGATTTCGTGGTTCGATTTCGTTGTTCGATTGCGTTGTTCCATTTCGTTGTTCTATTTCGTGGTTCGATTTATAGTGGTTTCAGTTTGTTGTTCGATTTCGTTGTTCGATATCGAAGTTGGATTTCGTTGTTCAATTTCGTTGTTCTATTTCGTTGTTCGTTTTCGTTGTTCGATTCGTTAATCGATTTCGTTGTTCGATTTCGTTGTTCGATTTCGTTGTTCCATTTTGTTGTTGGATTTCGTTGTTCGATTTCGTTGTTCGATTTCGTTGTTCGATTTCGTTGTTCCATTTTGTTGTTCGATTTCGTTGTTAGATTTCGTTGTTCGATTTCGTTGTTCGATTTCGTTGTTCGATTTCGTTATTCGATTTAGTGATTCGAATTCGTTGTTCGTTTTCGTTGTTCGATTTCGTTGTTCGATTCGTTATTCGATTTCGTTGTTCGATTTCGTTGTTCGATTTCGTTGTTCGATTTCGTTGTTCCATTTTGTTGTTCGATTTCGTTGTTCGATTTCGTTGTTAGATTTCGTTGTTCGATTTCGTTGTTCGATTTCGTTGTTCGATTTCGTTGTTCGATTTCGTTGTTCGATTTCGTTGTTCCATTTTGTTGTTCGATTTCGTTGTTCGATTTCGTTGTTAGATTTCGTTGTTCGATTTCGTTGTTCGATTTCGTTGTTCGATTTCGTTGTTAGATTTCGTTGTTCGATTTCGTTGTTCGATTTCGTTGTTCGATTTCGTTGTTCGATTTCGTTGTTCCATTTTGTTGTTCGATTTCGTTGTTCGATTTCGTTGTTAGATTTCGTTGTTCGATTTCGTTGTTAGATTTCGTTGTTCGATTTCGTTGTTCGATTTCGTTGTTCGATTTCGTTGTTCGATTTCGTTTTTCCATTTTGTTGTTCGATTTCGTTGTTCGATTTCGTTGTTAGATTTCGTTGTTCGATTTCGTTGTTCGATTTCGTTGTTCGATTTCGTTGTTAGATTTCGTTGTTCGATTTCGTTGTTCGATTTCGTTGTTCGATTTCGTTGTTCCATTTCGTTGTTCGATATCGGTGTTCGATTTCGTTGTTCGATTTCGTTGTTCGATTTCGAAATTCGATTTCGTTGTTCGATTTCGTTGTTCGATTTTGTTGTTCGATTTCGTTGTTCGATTTCGTTGTTCGATTTCGTTGTTCGATTTCGTTGTTCGATTTCGTTGTTCGATTTCGTTGTCCGATTCCGTTGTTCGATTTCGTTGTTCGTTTTCGTTGTTCTATATTGTTGCATGATTTCGTTATTCGATTTCGTTGTTCGACTGCGTTGTTCCATTTCGTTGTTCTATTTCGTGGTTCGATTTATAGTGGTTTCAGTTTGTTGTTCGATGTCGTTGTTCGATATCGAAGTTGGATTTCGTTGTTCAATTTCGTTGTTCTATTTCGTTGTTCGATTTCGTTGTTCGATTCGTTATTCGATTTCGTTGTTCGATTTCGTTGTTCGATTTCGTTGTTCGATTTCGTTGTTAGATTTCGTTGTTCGATTTCGTTGTTCGATTTCGTTGTTCGATTTCGTTGTTCGATTTCGTTGTTCCATTTCTTTGTTCGATTTCGTTGTTCCATTTTGTTGTTCGATTTCGTTGTTCGATTTCGTTGTTAGATTTCGTTGTTCGATTTCGTTGTTCGATTACGTTGTTCGATTTCGTTGTTCGATTTCGTTGTTCGATTTCGTTGTTCGATATCGAAGTTGGATTTCGTTGTTCAATTTCGTTGTTCTATTTCGTTGTTCGATTTCGTTGTTCGATTCGTTATTCGATTTCGTTGTTCGATTTCGTTGTTCGATTTCGTTGTTCGATTTCGTTGTTCCATTTTGTTGTTCGATTTCGTTGTTCGATTTCGTTGTTCTATATTGTTGCATGATTTCGTGGTTCGATTTCGTTGTTCGATTGCGTTGTTCCATTTCGTTGTTCTATTTCGTGGTTCGATTTATAGTGGTTTCAGTTTGTTGTTCGATTTCGTTGTTCGATATCGAAGTTGGATTTCGTTGTTCAATTTCGTTGTTCTATTTCGTTGTTCGATTTCGTTGTTCGATTCGTTAATCGATTTCGTTGTTCGATTTCGTTGTTCAATTTCGTTGTTCGATTTCGTTGTTCCACTTTGTTGTTCGATTTCGTTGTTCGATTTCGTTGTTCGATTTCGTTGTTCGATTTCGTTGTTCGATTTCGTTGTTCCATTTTGTTGTTCGATTTCGTTGTTAGATTTCGTTGTTCGATTTAGTGATTCGAATTCGTTGTTCGAATTCGTTGTTCGTTTTCGTTGTTCGATTTCGTTGTTCGATTCGTTATTCGATTTCGTTGTTCCATTTTGTTGTTCGATTTCGTTGTTCGATTTCGTTATTCGATTTAGTGATTCGAATTCGTTGTTCGAATTCGTTGTTCGTTTTCGTTGTTCGATTTCGTTGTTCCATTTTGTTGTTCGATTTCGTTGTTCGATTTCGTTGTTCGATTTCGTTGTTCGATTTCGTTGTTCAATTTTGTTGTTCGATTTCGTTGTTCGATTTCGTTATTCGATTTAGTGATTCGAATTCGTTGTTCGAATTCGTTGTTCGTTTTCGTTGTTCGATTTCGTTGTTCGATTCGTTATTCGATTTCGTTGTTCGATTTCGTTGTTCGATTTCGTTGTTCGATTTCGTTGTTCGATTTCGTTGTTCCATTTTGTTGTTCGATTTCGTTGTTCGATTTCGTTGTTAGATTTCGTTGTTCGATTTCGTTGTTCGATTTCGTTGTTCGATTTCGTTGTTCGATTTTGTTGTTCGATTTCGTTGTTCGATTTCGTTGTTCGAATTCGTTGTTCGTTTTCGTTGTTCGATTTCGTTGTTCCATTTTGTTGTTCGATTTCGTTGTTCGATTTCGTTGTTCGATTTCGTTGTTCGATTTCGTTGTTCGATTTCGTTGTTCGATTTCGTTGTTCGATTTTGTTGTTCGATTTCGTTGTTCGATTTCGTTGTTCGATTTCGTTGTTCCATTTCGTTGTTCGATTTCGTTGTTCGTTTTCGTTGTTCTATATTGTTGCATGATTTCGTGATTCGATTTCGTTGTTCGATTGCGTTGTTCCATTTCGTTGTTCTATTTCGTGGTTCGATTTATAGTGGTTTCAGTTCGTTGTTCGATGTCGTTGTTCGATATCGAAGTTGGATTTCGTTGTTCAATTTCGTTGTTCTATTTCGTTATTCGATTTCGTTGTTCGATTCGTTATTCGATTTCGTTGTTCGATTTCGTTGTTCGATTTCGTTGTTCGATTTCGTTGTTCCATTTTGTTGTTCGATTTCGTTGTTCTATATTGTTGCATGATTTCGTGGTTCGATTTCGTTGTTCGATTGCGTTGTTCCATTTCGTTGTTCTATTTCGTGGTTCGATTTATAGTGGTTTCAGTTTGTTGTTCGATTTCGTTGTTCGATATCGAAGTTGGATTTCGTTGTTCAATTTCGTTGTTCTATTTCGTTGTTCGTTTTCGTTGTTCGATTCGTTAATCGATTTCGTTGTTCGATTTCGTTGTTCGATTTCGTTGTTCCATTTTGTTGTTGGATTTCGTTGTTCGATTTCGTTGTTCGATTTCGTTGTTCGATTTCGTTGTTCCATTTTGTTGTTCGATTTCGTTGTTAGATTTCGTTGTTCGATTTCGTTGTTCGATTTCGTTGTTCGATTTCGTTATTCGATTTAGTGATTCGAATTCGTTGTTCGTTTTCGTTGTTCGATTTCGTTGTTCGATTCGTTATTCGATTTCGTTGTTCGATTTCGTTGTTCGATTTCGTTGTTCGATTTCGTTGTTCCATTTTGTTGTTCGATTTCGTTGTTCGATTTCGTTGTTAGATTTCGTTGTTCGATTTCGTTGTTCGATTTCGTTGTTCGATTTCGTTGTTCGATTTCGTTGTTCGATTTCGTTGTTCCATTTTGTTGTTCGATTTCGTTGTTCGATTTCGTTGTTAGATTTCGTTGTTCGATTTCGTTGTTCGATTTCGTTGTTCGATTTCGTTGTTAGATTTCGTTGTTCGATTTCGTTGTTCGATTTCGTTGTTCGATTTCGTTGTTCGATTTCGTTGTTCCATTTTGTTGTTCGATTTCGTTGTTCGATTTCGTTGTTAGATTTCGTTGTTCGATTTCGTTGTTAGATTTCGTTGTTCGATTTCGTTGTTCGATTTCGTTGTTCGATTTCGTTGTTCGATTTCGTTGTTCGATTTCGTTGTTCGATTTCGTTGTTCGATTTCGTTGTTCGATTGCGTTGTTCCATTTCGTTGTTCTTTTTCGTGGTTCGATTTAGTGGTTTCAGTTTGTTGTTCGATATCGAAGTTGGATTTCGTTGTTCAATTTCGTTGTTCTATTTCGTTGTTCGATTTCGTTGTTCGATTCGTTATTCGATTTCGTTGTTCGATTTCGTTGTTCGATTTCGTTGTTCGATTTCGTTGTTCGATTTTGTTGTTCGATTTCGTTGTTCGATTTCGTTGTTCGATTTCGTTGTTCCATTTCGTTGTTCGATTTCGTTGTTCGATTTCGTTGTTCGATTTCGTTGTTCCATTTTGTTGTTCGATTTCGTTGTTCGATTTCGTTGTTCGATTTCGTTGTTCGATTTCGTTGTTCCATTTTGTTGTTCGATTTCGTTGTTAGATTTCGTTGTTCGATTTCGTTGTTCGATTTCGTTGTTCGATTTCGTTATTCGATTTAGTGATTCGAATTCGTTGTTCGTTTTCGTTGTTCGATTTCGTTGTTCGATTCGTTATTCGATTTCGTTGTTCGATTTCGTTGTTCGATTTCGTTGTTCGATTTCGTTGTTCGATTTCGTTGTTCCATTTTGTTGTTCGATTTCGTTGTTCGATTTCGTTGTTAGATTTCGTTGTTCGATTTCGTTGTTCGATTTCGTTGTTCGATTTTGTTGTTCGATTTCGTTGTTCGATTTCGTTGTTCGATTTCGTTGTTCCATTTCGTTGTTCGATTTCGTTGTTCGATTTCGTTGTTCGATTGCGTTGTTCCATTTCGTTGTTCTTTTTCGTGGTTCGATTTAGTGGTTTCAGTTTGTTGTTCGATTTCGTTGTTCGATATCGAAGTTGGATTTCGTTGTTCCATTTCGTTGTTCTTTTTCGTGGTTCGATTTAGTGGTTTCAGTTTGTTGTTCGATTTCGTTGTTCGATATCGAAGTTGGATTTCGTTGTTCAATTTCGTTGTTCTATTTCGTTGTTCGATTTCGTTGTTCGATTTCGTTGTTCGATTTCGTTGTCCGATTCCGTTGTTCGATTTCGTTGTTCGTTTTCGTTGTTCTATATTGTTGCATGATTTCGTGATTCGATTTCGTTGTTCGATTGCGTTGTTCCATTTCGTTGTTCTATTTCGTGGTTCGATTTATAGTGGTTTCAGTTTGTTGTTCGATGTCGTTGTTCGATATCGAAGTTGGATTTCGTTGTTCAATTTCGTTGTTCTATTTCGTTGTTCGATTTCGTTGTTCGATTCGTTATTCGATTTCGTTGTTCGATTTCGTTATTCGATTTCGTTGTTCCATTTTGTTGTTCAATTTCGTTGTTCGATTTCGTTGTTCGATTTCGAAGTTCGATTTCGTTGTTCGATTGCGTTGTTCCATTTCGTTGTTCTATTTCGTTGTTCGATTTCGTTGTTCGATTCGTTATTCGATTTCGTTGTTCGATTTCGTTGTTCGATTTCGTTGTTCGATTTCGTTGTTCCATTTTGTTGATCGATTTCGTTGTTCGATTTCGTTGTTCTATATTGTTGCATGATTTCGTGGTTCGATTTCGTTGCTCGATTGCGTTGTTCCATTTCGTTGTTCGATTTCGTTGTCCGATTCCGTTGTTCGATTTCGTTGTTCGATTTCGAAGTTCGATTTCGTTGTTCGATTGCGTTGTTCCATTTCGTTGTTCTATTTCGTTGTTCGATTTCGTTGTTCGATTCGTTATTCGATTTCGTTGTTCGATTTCGTTGTTCGATTTCGTTGTTCGATTTCGTTGTTCGATTTCGTTGTTCCATTTTGTTGTTCGATTTCGTTGTTCGATTTCGTTGTTCTATATTGTTGCATGATTTCGTGGTTCGATTTCGTTGTTCTATTTCGTTGTTCGATTTCGTTGTTCGATTCGTTATTCGATTTCGTTGTTCGATTTCGTTATTCGATTTCGTTGTTCCATTTTGTTGTTCAATTTCGTTGTTCGATTTCGTTGTTAGATTTCGTTGTTAGATTTCGTTGTTCGATTTCGTTGTTCGATTTCGTTGTTCGATTTCGTTGTTCGATTTCGTTGTTCGATTTCGTTGTTCGATTTCGAAGTTCGATTCGTTATTCGATTTCGTTGTTCGATTTCGTTGTTCGATTTCGTTGTTCGATTTCGTTGTTCGATTTCGTTGTTCCATTTCGTTGTTCGATATCGGTGTTCGATTTCGTTGTTCGATTTCGTTGTTCGATTTCGAAATTCGATTTCGTTGTTCGATTTCGTTGTTCGATTTTGTTGTTCGATTTCGTTGTTCGATTTCGTTGTTCGATTTCGTTGTTCGATTTCGTTGTTCGATTTCGTTGTTCGATTTCGTTGTCCGATTCCGTTGTTCGATTTCGTTTTTCGTTTTCGTTGTTCTATATTGTTGCATGATTTCGTTATTCGATTTCGTTGTTCGACTGCGTTGTTCCATTTCGTTGTTCTATTTCGTGGTTCGATTTATAGTGGTTTCAGTTTGTTGTTCGATGTCGTTGTTCGATATCGAAGTTGGATTTCGTTGTTCAATTTCGTTGTTCTATTTCGTTGTTCGATTTCGTTGTTCGATTCGTTATTCGATTTCGTTGTTCGATTTCGTTGTTCGATTTCGTTGTTCGATTTCGTTGTTAGATTTCGTTGTTCGATTTCGAAATTCGATTTCGTTGTTCGATTTCGTTGTTCGATTTTGTTGTTCGATTTCGTTGTTCGATTTCGTTGTTCGATTTCGTTGTTCGATTTCGTTGTTCGATTTCGTTGTTCGATTTCGTTGTCCGATTCCGTTGTTCGATTTCGTTGTTCGTTTTCGTTGTTCTATATTGTTGCATGATTTCGTTATTCGATTTCGTTGTTCGACTGCGTTGTTCCATTTCGTTGTTCTATTTCGTGGTTCGATTTATAGTGGTTTCAGTTTGTTGTTCGATGTCGTTCGATATCGAAGTTGGATTTCGTTGTTCAATTTCGTTGTTCTATTTCGTTGTTCGATTTCGTTGTTCGATTCGTTATTCGATTTCGTTGTTCGATTTCGTTGTTCGATTTCGTTGTTCGATTTCGTTGTTAGATTTCGTTGTTCGATTTCGTTCGATTTCGTTGTTCGATTTCGTTGTTCGATTTCGTTGTTCCATTTCTTTGTTCGATTTCGTTGTTCCATTTTGTTGTTCGATTTCGTTGTTCGATTTCGTTGTTAGATTTCGTTGTTCGATTTCGTTGTTCGATTACGTTGTTCGATTTCGTTGTTCGATTTCGTTGTTCGATTTCGTTGTTCGATATCGAAGTTGGATTTCGTTGTTCAATTTCGTTGTTCTATTTCGTTGTTCGATTTCGTTGTTCGATTCGTTATTCGATTTCGTTGTTCGATTTCGTTGTTCGATTTCGTTGTTCGATTTCGTTGTTCCATTTTGTTGTTCGATTTCGTTGTTCGATTTCGTTGTTCTATATTGTTGCATGATTTCGTGGTTCGATTTCGTTGTTCGATTGCGTTGTTCCATTTCGTTGTTCTATTTCGTGGTTCGATTTATAGTGGTTTCAGTTTGTTGTTCGATTTCGTTGTTCGATATCGAAGTTGGATTTCGTTGTTCAATTTCGTTGTTCTATTTCGTTGTTCGATTTCGTTGTTCGATTCGTTAATCGATTTCGTTGTTCGATTTCGTTGTTCAATTTCGTTGTTCGATTTCGTTGTTCCACTTTGTTGTTCGATTTCGTTGTTCGATTTCGTTGTTCGATTTCGTTGTTCGATTTCGTTGTTCGATTTCGTTGTTCCATTTTGTTGTTCGATTTCGTTGTTAGATTTCGTTGTTCGATTTAGTGATTCGAATTCGTTGTTCGAATTCGTTGTTCGTTTTCGTTGTTCGATTTCGTTGTTCGATTCGTTATTCGATTTCGTTGTTCCATTTTGTTGTTCGATTTCGTTGTTCGATTTCGTTATTCGATTTAGTGATTCGAATTCGTTGTTCGAATTCGTTGTTCGTTTTCGTTGTTCGATTTCGTTGTTCCATTTTGTTGTTCGATTTCGTTGTTCGATTTCGTTGTTCGATTTCGTTGTTCGATTTCGTTGTTCAATTTTGTTGTTCGATTTCGTTGTTCGATTTCGTTATTCGATTTAGTGATTCGAATTCGTTGTTCGAATTCGTTGTTCGTTTTCGTTGTTCGATTTCGTTGTTCGATTCGTTATTCGATTTCGTTGTTCGATTTCGTTGTTCGATTTCGTTGTTCGATTTCGTTGTTCGATTTCGTTGTTCCATTTTGTTGTTCGATTTCGTTGTTCGATTTCGTTGTTAGATTTCGTTGTTCGATTTCGTTGTTCGATTTCGTTGTTCGATTTCGTTGTTCGATTTTGTTGTTCGATTTCGTTGTTCGATTTCGTTGTTCGAATTCGTTGTTCGTTTTCGTTGTTCGATTTCGTTGTTCCATTTTGTTGTTCGATTTCGTTGTTCGATTTCGTTGTTCGATTTCGTTGTTCGATTTCGTTGTTCGATTTCGTTGTTCGATTTCGTTGTTCGATTTTGTTGTTCGATTTCGTTGTTCGATTTCGTTGTTCGATTTCGTTGTTCCATTTCGTTGTTCGATTTCGTTGTTCGATTTCGTTGTTCGATTTCGTTGTTCGATTTCGTTGTTCGATTTCGTTGTTCGATTGCGTTGTTCCATTTCGTTGTTCTTTTTCGTGGTTCGATTTAGTGGTTTCAGTTAGTTGTTCGATTTCGTTGTTCGATTTCGTTGTTCGATTTCGTTGTTCCATTTTGTTGTTCGATTTCGTTGTTAGATTTCGTTGTTCGATTTCGTTGTTCGATTTCGTTGTTCCATTTCGTTGTTCGATTTCGTTGTTCGATTTCGTTGTTCGATTTCGTTGTTCGATTTCGTTGTTCGATTTCGTTGTTCGATTGCGTTGTTCCATTTCGTTGTTCTTTTTCGTGGTTTCAGTTAGTTGTTCGATTTCGTTGTTCGATTTCGTTGTTCGATTTCGTTGTTCCATTTCTTTGTTCGATTTCGTTGTTCCATTTTGTTGTTCGATTTCGTTGTTCGATTTCGTTGTTAGATTTCGTTGTTCGATTTCGTTGTTCGATTACGTTGTTCGATTTCGTTGTTCGATTTCGTTGTTCGATTTCGTTGTTCGATATCGAAGTTGGATTTCGTTGTTCAATTTCGTTGTTCTATTTCGTTGTTCGATTTCGTTGTTCGATTCGTTATTCGATTTCGTTGTTCGATTTCGTTGTTCGATTTCGTTGTTCGATTTCGTTGTTCCATTTTGTTGTTCGATTTCGTTGTTCGATTTCGTTGTTCTATATTGTTGCATGATTTCGTGGTTCGATTTCGTTGTTCGATTGCGTTGTTCCATTTCGTTGTTCTATTTCGTGGTTCGATTTATAGTGGTTTCAGTTTGTTGTTCGATTTCGTTGTTCGATATCGAAGTTGGATTTCGTTGTTCAATTTCGTTGTTCTATTTCGTTGTTCGATTTCGTTGTTCGATTCGTTAATCGATTTCGTTGTTCGATTTCGTTGTTCAATTTCGTTGTTCGATTTCGTTGTTCCACTTTGTTGTTCGATTTCGTTGTTCGATTTCGTTGTTCGATTTCGTTGTTCGATTTCGTTGTTCCATTTTGTTGTTCGATTTCGTTGTTAGATTTCGTTGTTCGATTTAGTGATTCGAATTCGTTGTTCGAATTCGTTGTTCGTTTTCGTTGTTCGATTTCGTTGTTCGATTCGTTATTCGATTTCGTTGTTCCATTTTGTTGTTCGATTTCGTTGTTCGATTTCGTTATTCGATTTAGTGATTCGAATTCGTTGTTCGAATTCGTTGTTCGTTTTCGTTGTTCGATTTCGTTGTTCCATTTTGTTGTTCGATTTCGTTGTTCGATTTCGTTGTTCGATTTCGTTGTTCGATTTCGTTGTTCAATTTTGTTGTTCGATTTCGTTGTTCGATTTCGTTATTCGATTTAGTGATTCGAATTCGTTGTTCGAATTCGTTGTTCGTTTTCGTTGTTCGATTTCGTTGTTCGATTCGTTATTCGATTTCGTTGTTCGATTTCGTTGTTCGATTTCGTTGTTCGATTTCGTTGTTCGATTTCGTTGTTCCATTTTGTTGTTCGATTTCGTTGTTCGATTTCGTTGTTAGATTTCGTTGTTCGATTTCGTTGTTCGATTTCGTTGTTCGATTTCGTTGTTCGATTTTGTTGTTCGATTTCGTTGTTCGATTTCGTTGTTCGAATTCGTTGTTCGTTTTCGTTGTTCGATTTCGTTGTTCCATTTTGTTGTTCGATTTCGTTGTTCGATTTCGTTGTTCGATTTCGTTGTTCGATTTCGTTGTTCGATTTCGTTGTTCGATTTCGTTGTTCGATTTTGTTGTTCGATTTCGTTGTTCGATTTCGTTGTTCGATTTCGTTGTTCCATTTCGTTGTTCGATTTCGTTGTTCGATTTCGTTGTTCGATTTCGTTGTTCGATTTCGTTGTTCGATTTCGTTGTTCGATTGCGTTGTTCCATTTCGTTGTTCTTTTTCGTGGTTCGATTTAGTGGTTTCAGTTAGTTGTTCGATTTCGTTGTTCGATTTCGTTGTTCGATTTCGTTGTTCCATTTTGTTGTTCGATTTCGTTGTTAGATTTCGTTGTTCGATTTCGTTGTTCGATTTCGTTGTTCGATTTCGTTATTCGATTTAGTGATTCGAATTCGTTGTTCGTTTTCGTTGTTCGATTTCGTTGTTCGATTCGTTATTCGATTTCGTTGTTCGATTTCGTTGTTCGATTTCGTTGTTCGATTTCGTTGTTAGATTTCGTTGTTCGATTTCGTTGTTCCATTTTGTTGTTCGATTTCGTTGTTCGATTTCGTTGTTAGATTTCGTTGTTCGATTTCGTTGTTCGATTTCGTTGTTCGATTTTGTTGTTCGATTTCGTTGTTCGATTTTGTTGTTCGATTTCGTTGTTCGATTTCGTTGTTCGATTTCGTTGTTCGATTTCGTTGTTCGATTTCGTTGTTCGATTTCGTTGTCCGATTCCGTTGTTCGATTTCGTTTTTCGTTTTCGTTGTTCTATATTGTTGCATGATTTCGTTATTCGATTTCGTTGTTCGACTGCGTTGTTCCATTTCGTTGTTCTATTTCGTGGTTCGATTTATAGTGGTTTCAGTTTGTTGTTCGATGTCGTTGTTCGATATCGAAGTTGGATTTCGTTGTTCAATTTCGTTGTTCTATTTCGTTGTTCGATTTCGTTGTTCGATTCGTTATTCGATTTCGTTGTTCGATTTCGTTGTTCGATTTCGTTGTTCGATTTCGTTGTTAGATTTCGTTGTTCGATTTCGAAATTCGATTTCGTTGTTCGATTTCGTTGTTCGATTTTGTTGTTCGATTTCGTTGTTCGATTTCGTTGTTCGATTTCGTTGTTCGATTTCGTTGTTCGATTTCATTGTTCGATTTCGTTGTCCGATTCCGTTGTTCGATTTCGTTGTTCGTTTTCGTTGTTCGTTTTCGTTGTTCTATATTGTTGCATGATTTCGTTATTCGATTTCGTTGTTCGACTGCGTTGTTCCATTTCGTTGTTCTATTTCGTGGTTCGATTTATAGTGGTTTCAGTTTGTTGTTCGATGTCGTTGTTCGATATCGAAGTTGGATTTCGTTGTTCAATTTCGTTGTTCTATTTCGTTGTTCGATTTCGTTGTTCGATTCGTTATTCGATTTCGTTGTTCGATTTCGTTGTTCGATTTCGTTGTTCGATTTCGTTGTTAGATTTCGTTGTTCGATTTCGTTCGATTTCGTTGTTCGATTTCGTTGTTCGATTTCGTTGTTCCATTTCTTTGTTCGATTTCGTTGTTCCATTTTGTTGTTCGATTTCGTTGTTCGATTTCGTTGTTAGATTTCGTTGTTCGATTTCGTTGTTCGATTACGTTGTTCGATTTCGTTGTTCGATTTCGTTGTTCGATTTCGTTGTTCGATATCGAAGTTGGATTTCGTTGTTCAATTTCGTTGTTCTATTTCGTTGTTCGATTTCGTTGTTCGATTCGTTATTCGATTTCGTTGTTCGATTTCGTTGTTCGATTTCGTTGTTCGATTTCGTTGTTCCATTTTGTTGTTCGATTTCGTTGTTCGATTTCGTTGTTCTATATTGTTGCATGATTTCGTGGTTCGATTTCGTTGTTCGATTGCGTTGTTCCATTTCGTTGTTCTATTTCGTGGTTCGATTTATAGTGGTTTCAGTTTGTTGTTCGATTTCGTTGTTCGATATCGAAGTTGGATTTCGTTGTTCAATTTCGTTGTTCTATTTCGTTGTTCGATTTCGTTGTTCGATTCGTTAATCGATTTCGTTGTTCGATTTCGTTGTTCAATTTCGTTGTTCGATTTCGTTGTTCCACTTTGTTGTTCGATTTCGTTGTTCGATTTCGTTGTTCGATTTCGTTGTTCGATTTCGTTGTTCGATTTCGTTGTTCCATTTTGTTGTTCGATTTCGTTGTTAGATTTCGTTGTTCGATTTAGTGATTCGAATTCGTTGTTCGAATTCGTTGTTCGTTTTCGTTGTTCGATTTCGTTGTTCGATTCGTTATTCGATTTCGTTGTTCCATTTTGTTGTTCGATTTCGTTGTTCGATTTCGTTATTCGATTTAGTGATTCGAATTCGTTGTTCGAATTCGTTGTTCGTTTTCGTTGTTCGATTTCGTTGTTCCATTTTGTTGTTCGATTTCGTTGTTCGATTTCGTTGTTCGATTTCGTTGTTCGATTTCGTTGTTCAATTTTGTTGTTCGATTTCGTTGTTCGATTTCGTTATTCGATTTAGTGATTCGAATTCGTTGTTCGAATTCGTTGTTCGTTTTCGTTGTTCGATTTCGTTGTTCGATTCGTTATTCGATTTCGTTGTTCGATTTCGTTGTTCGATTTCGTTGTTCGATTTCGTTGTTCGATTTCGTTGTTCCATTTTGTTGTTCGATTTCGTTGTTCGATTTCGTTGTTAGATTTCGTTGTTCGATTTCGTTGTTCGATTTCGTTGTTCGATTTCGTTGTTCGATTTTGTTGTTCGATTTCGTTGTTCGATTTCGTTGTTCGAATTCGTTGTTCGTTTTCGTTGTTCGATTTCGTTGTTCCATTTTGTTGTTCGATTTCGTTGTTCGATTTCGTTGTTCGATTTCGTTGTTCGATTTCGTTGTTCGATTTCGTTGTTCGATTTCGTTGTTCGATTTTGTTGTTCGATTTCGTTGTTCGATTTCGTTGTTCGATTTCGTTGTTCCATTTCGTTGTTCGATTTCGTTGTTCGATTTCGTTGTTCGATTTCGTTGTTCGATTTCGTTGTTCGATTTCGTTGTTCGATTGCGTTGTTCCATTTCGTTGTTCTTTTTCGTGGTTCGATTTAGTGGTTTCAGTTAGTTGTTCGATTTCGTTGTTCGATTTCGTTGTTCGATTTCGTTGTTCCATTTTGTTGTTCGATTTCGTTGTTAGATTTCGTTGTTCGATTTCGTTGTTCGATTTCGTTGTTCGATTTCGTTATTCGATTTAGTGATTCGAATTCGTTGTTCGTTTTCGTTGTTCGATTTCGTTGTTCGATTCGTTATTCGATTTCGTTGTTCGATTTCGTTGTTCGATTTCGTTGTTCGATTTCGTTGTTAGATTTCGTTGTTCGATTTCGTTGTTCCATTTTGTTGTTCGATTTCGTTGTTCGATTTCGTTGTTAGATTTCGTTGTTCGATTTCGTTGTTCGATTTCGTTGTTCGATTTTGTTGTTCGATTTCGTTGTTCGATTTCGTTGTTCGATTTCGTTGTTCCATTTCGTTGTTCGATTTCGTTGTTCGATTTCGTTGTTCGATTGCGTTGTTCCATTTCGTTGTTCTTTTTCGTGGTTCGATTTAGTGGTTTCAGTTTGTTGTTCGATTTCGTTGTTCGATATCGAAGTTGGATTTCGTTGTTCCATTTCGTTGTTCTTTTTCGTGGTTCGATTTAGTGGTTTCAGTTTGTTGTTCGATTTCGTTGTTCGATATCGAAGTTGGATTTCGTTGTTCAATTTCGTTGTTCTATTTCGTTGTTCGATTTCGTTGTTCGATTTCGTTGTTCGATTTCGTTGTCCGATTCCGTTGTTCGATTTCGTTGTTCGTTTTCGTTGTTCTATATTGTTGCATGATTTCGTGATTCGATTTCGTTGTTCGATTGCGTTGTTCCATTTCGTTGTTCTATTTCGTGGTTCGATTTATAGTTTCAGTTTGTTGTTCGATGTCGTTGTTCGATATCGAAGTTGGATTTCGTTGTTCAATTTCGTTGTTCTATTTCGTTGTTCGATTTCGTTGTTCGATTCGTTATTCGATTTCGTTGTTCGATTTCGTTATTCGATTTCGTTGTTCCATTTTGTTGTTCAATTTCGTTGTTCGATTTCGTTGTTAGATTTCGTTGTTAGATTTCGTTGTTCGATTTCGTTGTTCGATTTCGTTGTTCGATTTCGTTGTTCGATTTCGTTGTTCGATTTCGTTGTTCGATTTCGAAGTTCGATTTCGTTGTTCGATTGCGTTGTTCCATTTCGTTGTTCTATTTCGTTGTTCGATTTCGTTGTTCGATTCGTTATTCGATTTCGTTGTTCGATTTCGTTGTTCGATTTCGTTGTTCGATTTCGTTGTTCCATTTTGTTGATCGATTTCGTTGTTCGATTTCGTTGTTCTATATTGTTGCATGATTTCGTGGTTCGATTTCGTTGTTCGATTGCGTTGTTCCATTTCGTTGTTCGATTTCGTTGTCCGATTCCGTTGTTCGATTTCGTTGTTCGATTTCGAAGTTCGATTTCGTTGTTCGATTGCGTTGTTCCATTTCGTTGTTCTATTTCGTTGTTCGATTTCGTTGTTCGATTCGTTATTCGATTTCGTTGTTCGATTTCGTTGTTCGATTTCGTTGTTCGATTTCGTTGTTCGATTTCGTTGTTCCATTTTGTTGTTCGATTTCGTTGTTCGATTTCGTTGTTCTATATTGTTGCATGATTTCGTGGTTCGATTTCGTTGTTCTATTTCGTTGTTCGATTTCGTTGTTCGATTCGTTATTCGATTTCGTTGTTCGATTTCGTTATTCGATTTCGTTGTTCCATTTTGTTGTTCGATTTCGTTGTTCGATTTCGTTGTTAGATTTCGTTGTTCGATTTCGTTGTTCGATTTCGTTGTTCGATTTTGTTGTTCGATTTCGTTGTTCGATTTCGTTGTTCGATTTCGTTGTTCCATTTCGTTGTTCGATTTCGTTGTTCGATTTCGTTGTTCGATTTCGTTGTTCGATTGCGTTGTTCCATTTCGTTGTTCTTTTTCGTGGTTCGATTTAGTGGTTTCAGTTTGTTGTTCGATTTCGTTGTTCGATATCGAAGTTGGATTTCGTTGTTCAATTTCGTTGTTCTATTTCGTTGTTCGATTTCGTTGTTCGATTTCGTTGTTCGATTTCGTTGTCCGATTCCGTTGTTCGATTTCGTTGTTCGTTTTCGTTGTTCTATATTGTTGCATGATTTCGTGATTCGATTTCGTTGTTCGATTGCGTTGTTCCATTTCGTTGTTCTATTTCGTGGTTCGATTTATAGTGGTTTCAGTTTGTTGTTCGATGTCGTTGTTCGATATCGAAGTTGGATTTCGTTGTTCAATTTCGTTGTTCTATTTCGTTGTTCGATTTCGTTGTTCGATTCGTTATTCGATTTCGTTGTTCGATTTCGTTATTCGATTTCGTTGTTCCATTTTGTTGTTCAATTTCGTTGTTCGATATCGTTGTTAGATTTCGTTGTTAGATTTCGTTGTTCGATTTCGTTGTTCGATTTCGTTGTTCGATTTCGTTGTTCGATTTCGTTGTTCGATTTCGTTGTTCGATTTCGAAGTTCGATTTCGTTGTTCGATTGCGTTGTTCCATTTCGTTGTTCTATTTCGTTGTTCGATTTCGTTGTTCGATTCGTTATTCGATTTCGTTGTTCGATTTCGTTGTTCGATTTCGTTGTTCGATTTCGTTGTTCCATTTTGTTGATCGATTTCGTTGTTCGATTTCGTTGTTCTATATTGTTTCATGATTTCGTGGTTCGATTTCGTTGTTCGATTGCGTTGTTCCATTTCGTTGTTCGATTTCGTTGTCCGATTCCGTTGTTCGATTTCGTTGTTCGATTTCGAAGTTCGATTTCGTTGTTCGATTGCGTTGTTCCATTTCGTTGTTCTATTTCGTTGTTCGATTTCGTTGTTCGATTCGTTATTCGATTTCGTTGTTCGATTTCGTTGTTCGATTTCGTTGTTCGATTTCGTTGTTCGATTTCGTTGTTCGATTTCGTTGTTCCATTTTGTTGTTCGATTTCGTTGTTCGATTTCGTTGTTCGATTTCGTTGTTCTATATTGTTGCATGATTTCGTGGTTCGATTTCGTTGTTCTATTTCGTTGTTCGATTTCGTTGTTCGATTCGTTATTCGATTTCGTTGTTCGATTTCGTTATTCGATTTCGTTGTTCCATTTTGTTGTTCAATTTCGTTGTTCGATTTCGTTGTTAGATTTCGTTGTTAGATTTCGTTGTTCGATTTCGTTGTTCGATTTCGTTGTTCGATTTCGTTGTTCGATTTCGTTGTTCGATTTCGTTGTTCGATTTCGAAGTTCGATTCGTTATTCGATTTCGTTGTTCGATTTCGTTGTTCGATTTCGTTGTTCGATTTCGTTGTTCGATTTCGTTGTTCGATTTCGTTGTTCGATTTTGTTGTTCGATTTCGTTGTTCGATTTCGTTGTTCGATTTCGTTGTTCGATTTCGTTGTTCGATTTCGTTGTCCGATTCCGTTGTTCGATTTCGTTGTTCGTTTTCGTTGTTCTATATTGTTGCATGATTTCGTTATTCGATTTCGTTGTTCGACTGCGTTGTTCCATTTCGTTGTTCTATTTCGTGGTTCGATTTATAGTGGTTTCAGTTTGTTGTTCGATGTCGTTGTTCGATATCGAAGTTGGATTTCGTTGTTCAATTTCGTTGTTCTATTTCGTTGTTCGATTTCGTTGTTCGATTTCGTTGTTCGATTTCGTTGTTCGATTTCGTTGTTCGATATCGAAGTTGGATTTCGTTGTTCAATTTCGTTGTTCTATTTCGTTGTTCGATTTCGTTGTTCGATTCGTTATTCGATTTCGTTGTTCGATTTCGTTGTTCGATTTCGTTGTTAGATTTCGTTGTTCGATTTCGTTGTTCGATTTCGTTGTTCGATTTCGTTGTTCGATTTCGTTGTTCGATTTCGTTGTTCCATTTCTTTGTTCGATTTCGTTGTTCCATTTTGTTGTTCGATTTCGTTGTTCGATTTCGTTGTTAGATTTCGTTGTTCGATTTCGTTGTTCGATTACGTTGTTCGATTTCGTTGTTCGATTTCGTTGTTCGATTTCGTTGTTCGATATCGAAGTTGGATTTCGTTGTTCAATTTCGTTGTTCTATTTCGTTGTTCGATTTCGTTGTTCGATTCGTTATTCGATTTCGTTGTTCGATTTCGTTGTTCGATTTCGTTGTTCGATTTCGTTGTTCCATTTTGTTGTTCGATTTCGTTGTTCGATTTCGTTGTTCTATATTGTTGCATGATTTCGTGGTTCGATTTCGTTGTTCGATTGCGTTGTTCCATTTCGTTGTTCTATTTCGTGGTTCGTTTTATAGTGGTTTCAGTTTGTTGTTCGATTTCGTTGTTCGATATCGAAGTTGGAATTCGTTGTTCAATTTCGTTGTTCTATTTCGTTGTTCGATTTCGTTGTTCGATTCGTTAATCGATTTCGTTGTTCGATTTCGTTGTTCAATTTCGTTGTTCGATTTCGTTGTTCCACTTTGTTGTTCGATTTCGTTGTTCGATTTCGTTGTTCGATTTCGTTGTTCGATTTCGTTGTTCGATTTCGTTGTTCCATTTTGTTGTTCGATTTCGTTGTTAGATTTCGTTGTTCGATTTAGTGATTCGAATTCGTTGTTCGAATTCGTTGTTCGTTTTCGTTGTTCGATTTCGTTGTTCGATTTCGAAATTCGATTTCGTTGTTCCATTTCGTTGTTCGATTTTGTTGTTCGATTTCGTTGTTCGATTTCGTTGTTCGATTTCGTTGTTCGATTTCGTTGTTCGATTTCGTTGTCCGATTCCGTTGTTCGATTTCGTTGTTCGTTTTCGTTGTTCTATATTGTTGCATGATTTCGTTATTCGATTTCGTTGTTCGACTGCGTTGTTCCATTTCGTTGTTCTATTTCGTGGTTCGATTTATAGTGGTTTCAGTTTGTTGTTCGATGTCGTTGTTCGATATCGAAGTTGGATTTCGTTGTTCAATTTCGTTGTTCTATTTCGTTGTTCGATTTCGTTGTTCGATTCGTTATTCGATTTCGTTGTTCGATTTCGTTGTTCGATTTCGTTGTTCGATTTCGTTGTTAGATTTCGTTGTTCGATTTCGTTGTTCGATTTCGTTGTTCGATTTCGTTGTTCGATTTCGTTGTTCGATTTCGTTGTTCCATTTCTTTGTTCGATTTCGTTGTTCCATTTTGTTGTTCGATTTCGTTGTTCGATTTCGTTGTTAGATTTCGTTGTTCGATTTCGTTGTTCGATTACGTTGTTCGATTTCGTTGTTCGATTTCGTTGTTCGATTTCGTTGTTCGATATCGAAGTTGGATTTCGTTGTTCAATTTCGTTGTTCTATTTCGTTGTTCGATTTCGTTGTTCGATTCGTTATTCGATTTCGTTGTTCGATTTCGTTGTTCGATTTCGTTGTTCGATTTCGTTGTTCCATTTTGTTGTTCGATTTCGTTGTTCGATTTCGTTGTTCTATATTGTTGCATGATTTCGTGGTTCGATTTCGTTGTTCGATTGCGTTGTTCCATTTCGTTGTTCTATTTCGTGGTTCGATTTATAGTGGTTTCAGTTTGTTGTTCGATTTCGTTGTTCGATATCGAAGTTGGATTTCGTTGTTCAATTTCGTTGTTCTATTTCGTTGTTCGATTTCGTTGTTCGATTCGTTAATCGATTTCGTTGTTCGATTTCGTTGTTCAATTTCGTTGTTCGATTTCGTTGTTCCACTTTGTTGTTCTATTTCGTTGTTCGATTTCGTTGTTCGATTTCGTTGTTCGATTTCGTTGTTCGATTTCGTTGTTCCATTTTGATGTTCGATTTCGTTGTTAGATTTCGTTGTTCGATTTAGTGATTCGAATTCGTTGTTCGAATTCGTTGTTCGTTTTCGTTGTTCGATTTCGTTGTTCGATTCGTTATTCGATTTCGTTGTTCCATTTTGTTGTTCGATTTCGTTGTTCGATTTCGTTATTCGATTTAGTGATTCGAATTCGTTGTTCGAATTCGTTGTTCGTTTTCGTTGTTCGATTTCGTTGTTCCATTTTGTTGTTCGATTTCGTTGTTCGATTTCGTTGTTCGATTTTGTTGTTCGATTTCGTTGTTCGATTTCGTTGTTCGATTTCGTTGTTCCATTTCGTTGTTCGATTTCGTTGTTCGATTTCGTTGTTCGATTTCGTTGTTCCATTTTGTTGTTCGATTTCGTTGTTCGATTTCGTTGTTCGATTTCGTTGTTCGATTTCGTTGTTCCATTTTGTTGTTCGATTTCGTTGTTAGATTTCGTTGTTCGATTTCGTTGTTCGATTTCGTTGTTCGATTTCGTTATTCGATTTAGTGATTCGAATTCGTTGTTCGTTTTCGTTGTTCGATTTCGTTGTTCGATTCGTTATTCGATTTCGTTGTTCGATTTCGTTGTTCGATTTCGTTGTTCGATTTCGTTGTTCGATTTCGTTGTTCCATTTTGTTGTTCGATTTCGTTGTTCGATTTCGTTGTTAGATTTCGTTGTTCGATTTCGTTGTTCGATTTCGTTGTTCGATTTTGTTGTTCGATTTCGTTGTTCGATTTCGTTGTTCGATTTCGTTGTTCCATTTCGTTGTTCGATTTCGTTGTTCGATTTCGTTGTTCGATTGCGTTGTTCCATTTCGTTGTTCTTTTTCGTGGTTCGATTTAGTGGTTTCAGTTTGTTGTTCGATTTCGTTGTTCGATATCGAAGTTGGATTTCGTTGTTCCATTTCGTTGTTCTTTTTCGTGGTTCGATTTAGTGGTTTCAGTTTGTTGTTCGATTTCGTTGTTCGATATCGAAGTTGGATTTCGTTGTTCAATTTCGTTGTTCTATTTCGTTGTTCGATTTCGTTGTTCGATTTCGTTGTTCGATTTCGTTGTCCGATTCCGTTGTTCGATTTCGTTGTTCGTTTTCGTTGTTCTATATTGTTGCATGATTTCGTGATTCGATTTCGTTGTTCGATTGCGTTGTTCCATTTCGTTGTTCTATTTCGTGGTTCGATTTATAGTGGTTTCAGTTTGTTGTTCGATGTCGTTGTTCGATATCGAAGTTGGATTTCGTTGTTCAATTTCGTTGTTCTATTTCGTTGTTCGATTTCGTTGTTCGATTCGTTATTCGATTTCGTTGTTCGATTTCGTTATTCGATTTCGTTGTTCCATTTTGTTGTTCAATTTCGTTGTTCGATTTCGTTGTTAGATTTCGTTGTTAGATTTCGTTGTTCGATTTCGTTGTTCGATTTCGTTGTTCGATTTCGTTGTTCGATTTCGAAGTTCGATTTCGTTGTTCGATTGCGTTGTTCCATTTCGTTGTTCTATTTCGTTGTTCGATTTCGTTGTTCGATTCGTTATTCGATTTCGTTGTTCGATTTCGTTGTTCGATTTCGTTGTTCGATTTCGTTGTTCCATTTTGTTGATCGATTTCGTTGTTCGATTTCGTTGTTCTACATTGTTGCATGATTTCGTGGTTCGATTTCGTTGTTCGATTGCGTTGTTCCATTTCGTTGTTCGATTTCGTTGTCCGATTCCGTTGTTCGAGATTTCGTTGTTCGATTTCGTTGTTCGATTGCGTTGTTCCATTTCGTTGTTCTATTTCGTTGTTCGATTTCGTTGTTCGATTCGTTATTCGATTTCGTTGTTCGATTTCGTTGTTCGATTTCGTTGTTCCATTTTGTTGTTCGATTTCGTTGTTCGATTTCGTTGTTAGATTTCGTTGTTCGATTTCGTTGTTCGATTTCGTTGTTCGATTTCGTTATTCGATTTAGTGATTCGAATTCGTTGTTCGTTTTCGTTGTTCGATTTCGTTGTTCGATTCGTTATTCGATTTCGTTGTTCGATTTCGTTGTTCGATTTCGTTGTTCGATTTCGTTGTTCGATTTCGTTGTTCCATTTTGTTGTTCGATTTCGTTGTTCGATTTCGTTGTTAGATTTCGTTGTTCGATTTCGTTGTTCGATTTCGTTGTTCGATTTTGTTGTTCGATTTCGTTGTTCGATTTCGTTGTTCGATTTCGTTGTTCCATTTCGTTGTTCGATTTCGTTGTTCGATTTCGTTGTTCGATTGCGTTGTTCCATTTCGTTGTTCTTTTTCGTGGTTCGATTTAGTGGTTTCAGTTTGTTGTTCGATTTCGTTGTTCGATATCGAAGTTGGATTTCGTTGTTCCATTTCGTTGTTCTTTTTCGTGGTTCGATTTAGTGGTTTCAGTTTGTTGTTCGATTTCGTTGTTCGATATCGAAGTTGGATTTCGTTGTTCAATTTCGTTGTTCTATTTCGTTGTTCGATTTCGTTGTTCGATTTCGTTGTTCGATTTCGTTGTCCGATTCCGTTGTTCGATTTCGTTGTTCGTTTTCGTTGTTCTATATTGTTGCATGATTTCGTGATTCGATTTCGTTGTTCGATTGCGTTGTTCCATTTCGTTGTTCTATTTCGTGGTTCGATTTATAGTGGTTTCAGTTTGTTGTTCGATGTCGTTGTTCGATATCGAAGTTGGATTTCGTTGTTCAATTTCGTTGTTCGATTTCGTTGTTCGATTCGTTATTCGATTTCGTTGTTCGATTTCGTTATTCGATTTCGTTGTTCCATTTTGTTGTTCAATTTCGTTGTTCGATTTCGTTGTTAGATTTCGTTGTTAGATTTCGTTGTTCGATTTCGTTGTTCGATTTCGTTGTTCGATTTCGTTGTTCGATTTCGAAGTTCGATTTCGTTGTTCGATTGCGTTGTTCCATTTCGTTGTTCTATTTCGTTGTTCGATTTCGTTGTTCGATTCGTTATTCGATTTCGTTGTTCGATTTCGTTGTTCGATTTCGTTGTTCGATTTCGTTGTTCCATTTTGTTGATCGATTTCGTTGTTCGATTTCGTTGTTCTACATTGTTGCATGATTTCGTGGTTCGATTTCGTTGTTCGATTGCGTTGTTCCATTTCGTTGTTCGATTTCGTTGTCCGATTCCGTTGTTCGATTTCGTTGTTCGATTTCGTTGTTCGATTGCGTTGTTCCATTTCGTTGTTCTATTTCGTTGTTCGATTTCGTTGTTCGATTCGTTATTCGATTTCGTTGTTCGATTTCGTTGTTCGATTTCGTTGTTCCATTTTGTTGTTCGATTTCGTTGTTCGATTTCGTTGTTCTATATTGTTGCATGATTTCGTGGTTCGATTTCGTTGTTCTATTTCGTTGTTCGATTTCGTTGTTCGATTCGTTATTCGATTTCGTTGTTCGATTTCGTTATTCGATTTCGTTGTTCCATTTTGTTGTTCAATTTCGTTGTTCGATTTCGTTGTTAGATTTCGTTCTTAGATTTCGTTGTTCGATTTCGTTGTTCGATTTCGTTGTTCGATTTCGTTGTTCGATTTCGTTGTTCGATTTCGAAGTTCGATTCGTTATTCGATTTCGTTGTTCGATTTCGTTGTTCGATTTCGTTGTTCGATTTCGTTGTTCGATTTCGTTGTTCGATTTCGTTGTTCGATTTTGTTGTTCGATTTCGTTGTTCGATTTCGTTGTTCGATTTCGTTGTTCGATTTCGTTGTTCGATTTCGTTGTCCGATTCCGTTGTTCGATTTCGTTGTTCGTTTTCGTTGTTCTATATTGTTGCATGATTTCGTTATTCGATTTCGTTGTTCGACTGCGTTGTTCCATTTCGTTGTTCTATTTCGTGGTTCGATTTATAGTGGTTTCAGTTTGTTGTTCGATGTCGTTGTTCGATATCGAAGTTGGATTTCGTTGTTCAATTTCGTTGTTCTATTTCGTTGTTCGATTTCGTTGTTCGATTCGTTATTCGATTTCGTTGTTCGATTTCGTTGTTCGATTTCGTTGTTCGATTCCGTTGTTAGATTTCGTTGTTCGATTTCGTTGTTCGATTTCGTTGTTCGATTTCGTTGTTCGATTTCGTTGTTCCATTTCTTTGTTCGATTTCGTTGTTCCATTTTGTTGTTCGATTTCGTTGTTCGATTTCGTTGTTAGATTTCGTTGTTCGATTTCGTTGTTCGATTACGTTGTTCGATTTCGTTGTTCGATTTCGTTGTTCGATTTCGTTGTTCGATATCGAAGTTGGATTTCGTTGTTCAATTTCGTTGTTCTATTTCGTTGTTCGATTTCGTTGTTCGATTCGTTATTCGATTTCGTTGTTCGATTTCGTTGTTCGATTTCGTTGTTCGATTACGTTGTTCCATTTTGTTGTTCGATTTCGTTGTTCGATTTCGTTGTTCGATTTAGTGATTCGAATTCGTTGTTCGAATTCGTTGTTCGTTTTCGTTGTTCGATTTCGTTGTTCGATTTCGAAATTCGATTTCGTTGTTCGATTTCGTTGTTCGATTTTGTTGTTCGATTTCGTTGTTCGATTTCGTTGTTCGATTTCGTTGTTCGATTTCGTTGTTCGATTTCGTTGTCCGATTCCGTTGTTCGATTTCGTTGTTCGTTTTCGTTGTTCTATATTGTTGCATGATTTCGTTATTCGATTTCGTTGTTCGACTGCGTTGTTCCATTTCGTTGTTCTATTTCGTGGTTCGATTTATAGTGGTTTCAGTTTGTTGTTCGATGTCGTTGTTCGATATCGAAGTTGGATTTCGTTGTTCAATTTCGTTGTTCTATTTCGTTGTTCGATTTCGTTGTTCGATTCGTTATTCGATTTCGTTGTTCGATTTCGTTGTTCGATTTCGTTGTTCGATTTCGTTGTTATATTTCGTTGTTCGATTTCGTTGTTCGATTTCGTTGTTCGATTTCGTTGTTCGATTTCGTTGTTCCATTTCTTTGTTCGATTTCGTTGTTCCATTTTGTTGTTCGATTTCGTTGTTCGATTTCGTTGTTAGATTTCGTTTTTCGATTTCGTTGTTCGATTACGTTGTTCGATTTCGTTGTTCGATTTCGTTGTTCGATTTCGTTGTTCGATATCGAAGTTGGATTTCGTTGTTCAATTTCGTTGTTCTATTTCGTTGTTCGATTTCGTTGTTCGATTCGTTATTCGATTTCGTTGTTCGATTTCGTTGTTCGATTTCGTTGTTCGATTTCGTTGTTCCATTTTGTTGTTCGATTTCGTGGTTCGATTTCGTTGTTCGATTGCGTTGTTCCATTTCGTTGTTCTATTTCGTGGTTCGATTTATAGTGGTTTCAGTTTGTTGTTCGATTTCGTTGTTCGATATCGAAGTTGGATTTCGTTGTTCAATTTCGTTGTTCTATTTCGTTGTTCGATTTCGTTGTTCGATTCGTTAATCGATTTCGTTGTTCGATTTCGTTGTTCAATTTCGTTGTTCGATTTCGTTGTTCCACTTTGTTGTTCTATTTCGTTGTTCGATTTCGTTGTTCGATTTCGTTGTTCGATTTCGTTGTTCCATTTTGTTGTTCGATTTCGTTGTTAGATTTCGTTGTTCGATTTAGTGATTCGAATTCGTTGTTCGAATTTGTTGTTCGTTTTCGTTGTTCGATTTCGTTGTTCGATTCGTTATTCGATTTCGTTGTTCCATTTTGTTGTTCGATTTCGTTGTTCGATTTCGTTATTCGATTTAGTGATTCGAATTCGTTGTTCGAATTCGTTGTTCGTTTTCGTTGTTCGATTTCGTTGATCCATTTTGTTGTTCGATTTCGTTGTTCGATTTCGTTGTTCGATTTCGTTGTTCGATTTCGTTGTTCCATTTTGTTGTTCGATTTCGTTGTTCGATTTCGTTATTCGATTTAGTGATTCGAATTCGTTGTTCGAATTCGTTGTTCGTTTTCGTTGTTCGATTTCGTTGTTCGATTCGTTATTCGATTTCGTTGTTCGATTTCGTTGTTCGATTTCGTTGTTCGATTTCGTTGTTCGATTTCGTTGTTCCATTTTGTTGTTCGATTTCGTTGTTCGATTTCGTTGTTAGATTTCGTTGTTCGATTTCGTTGTTCGATTTCGTTGTTCGATTTCGTTGTTCGATTTTGTTGTTCGATTTCGTTGTTCGATTTCGTTGTTCGATTTCGTTGTTCGATTTCGTTGTTCCATTTCGTTGTTCGATTTCGTTGTTCGATTTCGTTGATCGATTTCGTTGTTCGATTTCGTTGTTCGATTTCGTTGTTCGATTGCGTTGTTCCATTTCGTTGTTCTATTTCGTGGTTAGATTTAGTGGTTTCAGTTTGTTGTTCGATTTAGTTGTTCGATATCGAAGTTGAATTTCGTTGTTCAATTTCGTTGTTCTATTTCGTTGTTCGATTTCGTTGTTCGATTCGTTATTCGATTTCGTTGTCCGATTCGGTTGTTCGATTTCGTTGTTCGTTTTCGTTGTTCTATATTGTTGCATGATTTCGTTATTCGATTTCGTTGTTCGACTGCGTTGTTCCATTTCGTTGTTCTATTTCGTGGTTCGATTTTGTTGTTCGATTTCGTTGTTCGATTTCGTTGTTCGATTTCGTTGTTCGATTTCGTTGTTCGATTTCGTTGTCCGATTCCGTTGTTCGATTTCGTTGTTCGTTTTCGTTGTTCTATATTGTTGCATGATTTCGTTATTCGATTTCGTTGTTCGACTGCGTTGTTCCATTTCCTTGTTCTATTTCGTGGTTCGATTTATAGTGGTTTCAGTTTGTTGTTCGATGTCGTTGTTCGATATCGAAGTTGGATTTCGTTGTTCAATTTCGTTGTTCTATTTCGTTGTTCGATTTCGTTGTTCGATTCGTTATTCGATTTCGTTGTTCGATTTCGTTGTTCGATTTCGTTGTTCGATTTCGTTGTTAGATTTCGTTGTTCGATTTCGTTGTTCGATTTCGTTGTTCGATTTCGTTGTTCGATTTCGTTGTTCCATTTCTTTGTTCGATTTCGTTGTTCCATTTTGTTGTTCGATTTCGTTGTTAGATTTCGTTGTTCGATTTCGTTGTTCGATTACGTTGTTCGATTTCGTTGTTCGATTTCGTTGTTCGATTTCGTTGTTCGATATCGAAGTTGGATTTCGTTGTTCAATTTCGTTGTTCTATTTCGTTGTTCGATTTCGTTGTTCGATTCGTTATTCGATTTCGTTGTTCGATTTCGTTGTTCGATTTCGTTGTTCGATTTCGTTGTTCCATTTTGTTGTTCGATTTCGTTGTTCGATTTCGTTGTTCTATATTGTTGCATGATTTCGTGGTTCGATTTCGTTGTTCGATTTCGTTGTTCCATTTCGTTGTTCTATTTCGTGGTTCGATTTATAGTGGTTTCAGTTTGTTGTTCGATTTCGTTGTTCGATATCGAAGTTGGATTTCGTTGTTCAATTTCGTTGTTCTATTTCGTTGTTCGATTTCGTTGTTCGATTCGTTAATCGATTTCGTTGTTCGATTTCGTTGTTCAATTTCGTTGTTCGATTTCGTTGTTCCACTTTGTTGTTCTATTTCGTTGTTCGATTTCGTTGTTCGATTTCGTTGTTCGATTTCGTTGTTCGATTTCGTTGTTCCATTTTGTTGTTCGATTTCGTTGTTAGATTTCGTTGTTCGATTTAGTGATTCGAATTCGTTGTTCGAATTCGTTGTTCGTTTTCGTTGTTCGATTTCGTTGTTCGATTCGTTATTCGATTTCGTTGTTCCATTTTGTTGTTCGATTTCGTTGTTCGATTTCGTTATTCGATTTAGTGATTCGAATTCGTTGTTCGAATTCGTTGTTCGTTTTCGTTGTTCGATTTCGTTGTTCCATTTTGTTGTTCGATTTCGTTGTTCGATTTCGTTGTTCGATTTCGTTGTTCGATTTCGTTGTTCCATTTTGTTGTTCGATTTCGTTGTTCGATTTCGTTATTCGATTTCGTTGTTCCATTTTGTTGTTCGATTTCGTTGTTCGATTTCGTTGTTAGATTTCGTTGTTCGATTTCGTTGTTCGATTTCGTTGTTCGATTTCGTTGTTCGATTTTGTTGTTCGATTTCGTTGTTCGATTTCGTTGTTCGATTTCGTTGTTCGATTTCGTTGTTCCATTTCGTTGTTCGATTTCGTTGTTCGATTTCGTTGATCGATTTCGTTGTTCGATTTCGTTGTTCGATTTCGTTGTTCGATTGCGTTGTTCCATTTCGTTGTTCTATTTCGTGGTTAGATTTAGTGGTTTCAGTTTGTTGTTCGATTTCGTTGTTCGATATCGAAGTTGAATTTCGGTTCAATTTCGTTGTTCTATTTCGTTGTTCTATTTCGTTGTTCGATTTCGTTGTTCGATTCGTTATTCGATTTCGTTGTTCGATTTCGTTGTTCGATTTCGTTGTTCGATTTCGTTGTTCGATTTCGTTGTTCGATTTCGTTGTTCCATTTCGTTGTTCGATATCGTTGTTCGATTTCGTTGTTCGATTTCGTTGTTCGATTTCGTTGTTCGATTTCGAAGTTCGATTTCGTTGTTCGATTTCGTTGTTCGATATCGTTGTTCGATTTTGTTGTTCGATTTCGTTGTTCGATTTCGTTGTTCGATTTCGTTGTTCGATTTCGAAGTTCGATGTCGTTGTTCGATATCGAAGTTGGATTTCGTTGTTCAATTTCGTTGTTCTATTTCGTTATTCGATTTCGTTGTTCGATTCGTTATTCGATTTCGTTGTTAGATTTCGTTGTTGGATTTCGTTGTTCGATTTCGTTGTTCGATTTCGTTGTTCGATTTCGTTGTTCGATTTCGTTGTTCGATTTCGTTGTTCGATTTCGAAGTTCGATTTCGTTGTTCGATTGCGTTGTTCCATTTCGTTGTTCTATTTCGTTGTTCGATTTCGTTGTTCGATTCGTTATTCGATTTCGTTGTTCGATTTCGTTGTTCGATTTCGTTCTTCGATTTCGTTGTTCCATTTTGTTGTTCGATTTCGTTGTTCGATTTCGTTGTTCTATATTGTTGCATGATTTCGTGGTTCGATTTCGTTGTTCGATTGCGTTGTTCCATTTCGTTGTTCTATTTCGTGGTTCGATTTATAGTGGTTTCAGTTTGTTGTTCGATTTCGTTGTTCGATATCGAAGTTGGATTTCGTTGTTCTATTTCGTTGTTAGATTTCGTTGTTCGATTCGTTATTCGATTTCGTTGTTCGATTTCGTTGTTCGATTTCGTTGTTAGATTTCGTTGTTCGATTTCGTTGTTCGATTTCGTTGTTCGATTTCGTTGTTCGATTTCGTTGTTCGATTTCGTTGTTCGATTTCGTTGTTCGATTTCGTTATTCCATTTCGTTGTTCGATTTCGTTGTTCGATTTCGTTGTTCGATTTCGAAGTTCGATTTCGTTGTTCGATTGCGTTGTTCCATTTCGTTGTTCTATTTCGTTGTTGGATTTCATTTTTCGATTTCGTTGTTCGATTTCGTTGTTCCATTTCGTTGATCGATTTCGTTGTTCGATTTCGCTGTTCGATTTCGTTGTTCGATCGTTGATCGATTTCGTTGTTCGATTTCGTTGTTCGATTTCGTTGTTGATTGCGTTGTTCCATTTCGTTGTTCTATTTCGTGGTTCGATTAGTGGTATCAGTTTGTTGTTCGATTTCGTTGTTCGATTTCGTTGTTCGATTGCGTTGTTCCATTTCGTTGTTCTATTTCGTGGTTCGATTAGTGGTATCAGTTTGTTGTTCGATTTCGTTGTTCGATTTCGTTGTTCGATTTCGTTGTTCGATTTCGTTGTTCGATTTCGTTGTTCGATTTCGTTGTTCCATTTTATTGTTCGATTTCGTTGTTCGATTTCGTTGTTCGATTTCGTTGTCCGATTCCGTTGTTCGATTTCGTTGTTCGTTTTCGTTGTTCTATATTGTTGCATGATTTCGTTATTCGATTTCGTTGTTCGACTGCGTTGTTCCATTTCGTTGTTCTATTTCGTGGTTCGATTTATAGTGGTTTCAGTTTGTTGTTCGATGTCGTTGTTCGATATCGAAGTTGGATTTCGTTGTTCAATTTCGTTGTTCTATTTCGTTGTTCGATTTCGTTGTTCGATTCGTTATTCGATTTCGTTGTTCGATTTCGTTGTTCGATTTCGTTGTTCGATTTCGTTGTTAGATTTCGTTGTTCGATTTCGTTGTTCGATTTCGTTGTTCGATTTCGTTGTTCGATTTCGTTGTTCCATTTCTTTGTTCGATTTCGTTGTTCCATTTTGTTGTTCGATTTCGTTGTTCGATTTCGTTGTTAGATTTCGTTGTTCGATTTCGTTGTTCGATTACGTTGTTCGATTTCGTTGTTCGATTTCGTTGTTCGATTTCGTTGTTCGATATCGAAGTTGGATTTCGTTGTTCAATTTCGTTGTTCTATTTCGTTGTTCGATTTCGTTGTTCGATTCGTTATTCGATTTCGTTGTTCGATTTCGTTGTTCGATTTCGTTGTTCGATTTCGTTGTTCCATTTTGTTGTTCGATTTCGTTGTTCGATTTCGTTGTTCTATATTGTTGCATGATTTCGTGGTTCGATTTCGTTGTTCGATTGCGTTGTTCCATTTCGTTGTTCTATTTCGTGGTTCGATTTATAGTGGTTTCAGTTTGTTGTTCGATTTCGTTGTTCGATATCGAAGTTGGATTTCGTTGTTCAATTTCGTTGTTCTATTTCGTTGTTCGATTTCGTTGTTCGATTCGTTGTTCGATTTCGTTGTTCCATTTTGTTGTTCGATTTCGTTGTTAGATTTCGTTGTTCGATTTCGTTGTTCGATTACGTTGTTCGATATCGAAGTTGGATTTCGTTGTTCAATTTCGTTGTTCTATTTCGTTGTTCGATTTCGTTGTTCGATTCGTTATTCGATTTCGTTGTTCGATTTCGTTGTTCGATTTCGTTGTTCGATTTCGTTGTTCCATTTTGTTGTTCGATTTCGTTGTTCGATTTCGTTGTTCTATATTGTTGCATGATTTCGTGGTTCGATTTCGTTGTTCGATTTCGTTGTTCCATTTCGTTGTTCTATTTCGTGGTTCGATTTATAGTGGTTTCAGTTTGTTGTTCGATTTCGTTGTTCGATATCGAAGTTGGATTTCGTTGTTCAATTTCGTTGTTCTATTTCGTTGTTCGATTTCGTTGTTCGATTCGTTAATCGATTTCGTTGTTCGATTTCGTTGTTCAATTTCGTTGTTCGATTTCGTTGTTCCACTTTGTTGTTCTATTTCGTTGTTCGATTTCGTTGTTCGATTTCGTTGTTCGATTTCGTTGTTCGATTTCGTTGTTCCATTTTGTTGTTCGATTTCGTTGTTAGATTTCGTTGTTCGATTTAGTGATTCGAATTCGTTGTTCGAATTCGTTGTTCGTTTTCGTTGTTCGATTTCGTTGTTCGATTCGTTATTCGATTTCGTTGTTCCATTTTGTTGTTCGATTTCGTTGTTCGATTTCGTTATTCGATTTAGTGATTCGAATTCGTTGTTCGAATTCGTTGTTCGTTTTCGTTGTTCGATTTCGTTGTTCCATTTTGTTGTTCGATTTCGTTGTTCGATTTCGTTGTTCGATTTCGTTGTTCGATTTCGTTGTTCCATTTTGTTGTTCGATTTCGTTGTTCGATTTCGTTATTCGATTTCGTTGTTCCATTTTGTTGTTCGATTTCGTTGTTCGATTTCGTTGTTAGATTTCGTTGTTCGATTTCGTTGTTCGATTTCGTTGTTCGATTTCGTTGTTCGATTTTGTTGTTCGATTTCGTTGTTCGATTTCGTTGTTCGATTTCGTTGTTCGATTTCGTTGTTCCATTTCGTTGTTCGATTTCGTTGTTCGATTTCGTTGATCGATTTCGTTGTTCGATTTCGTTGTTCGATTTCGTTGTTCGATTGCGTTGTTCCATTTCGTTGTTCTATTTCGTGGTTAGATTTAGTGGTTTCAGTTTGTTGTTCGATTTCGTTGTTCGATATCGAAGTTGAATTTCGGTTCAATTTCGTTGTTCTATTTCGTTGTTCTATTTCGTTGTTCGATTTCGTTGTTCGATTCGTTATTCGATTTCGTTGTTCGATTTCGTTGTTCGATTTCGTTGTTCGATTTCGTTGTTCGATTTCGTTGTTCGATTTCGTTGTTCCATTTCGTTGTTCGATATCGTTGTTCGATTTCGTTGTTCGATTTCGTTGTTCGATTTCGTTGTTCGATTTCGAAGTTCGATTTCGTTGTTCGATTTCGTTGTTCGATATCGTTGTTCGATTTTGTTGTTCGATTTCGTTGTTCGATTTCGTTGTTCGATTTCGTTGTTCGATTTCGAAGTTCGATGTCGTTGTTCGATATCGAAGTTGGATTTCGTTGTTCAATTTCGTTGTTCTATTTCGTTATTCGATTTCGTTGTTCGATTCGTTATTCGATTTCGTTGTTAGATTTCGTTGTTGGATTTCGTTGTTCGATTTCGTTGTTCGATTTCGTTGTTCGATTTCGTTGTTCGATTTCGTTGTTCGATTTCGTTGTTCGATTTCGAAGTTCGATTTCGTTGTTCGATTGCGTTGTTCCATTTCGTTGTTCTATTTCGTTGTTCGATTTCGTTGTTCGATTCGTTATTCGATTTCGTTGTTCGATTTCGTTGTTCGATTTCGTTCTTCGATTTCGTTGTTCCATTTTGTTGTTCGATTTCGTTGTTCGATTTCGTTGTTCTATATTGTTGCATGATTTCGTGGTTCGATTTCGTTGTTCGATTGCGTTGTTCCATTTCGTTGTTCTATTTCGTGGTTCGATTTATAGTGGTTTCAGTTTGTTGTTCGATTTCGTTGTTCGATATCGAAGTTGGATTTCGTTGTTCTATTTCGTTGTTAGATTTCGTTGTTCGATTCGTTATTCGATTTCGTTGTTCGATTTCGTTGTTCGATTTCGTTGTTAGATTTCGTTGTTCGATTTCGTTGTTCGATTTCGTTGTTCGATTTCGTTGTTCGATTTCGTTGTTCGATTTCGTTGTTCGATTTCGTTGTTCGATTTCGTTATTCCATTTCGTTGTTCGATTTCGTTGTTCGATTTCGTTGTTCGATTTCGAAGTTCGATTTCGTTGTTCGATTGCGTTGTTCCATTTCGTTGTTCTATTTCGTTGTTGGATTTCATTTTTCGATTTCGTTGTTCGATTTCGTTGTTCCATTTCGTTGATCGATTTCGTTGTTCGATTTCGCTGTTCGATTTCGTTGTTCGATCGTTGATCGATTTCGTTGTTCGATTTCGTTGTTCGATTTCGTTGTTGATTGCGTTGTTCCATTTCGTTGTTCTATTTCGTGGTTCGATTAGTGGTATCAGTTTGTTGTTCGATTTCGTTGTTCGATTTCGTTGTTCGATTGCGTTGTTCCATTTCGTTGTTCTATTTCGTGGTTCGATTAGTGGTATCAGTTTGTTGTTCGATTTCGTTGTTCGATTTCGTTGTTCGATTTCGTTGTTCGATTTCGTTGTTCGATTTCGTTGTTCGATTTCGTTGTTCCATTTTATTGTTCGATTTCGTTGTTCGATTTCGTTGTTCGATTTCGTTGTCCGATTCCGTTGTTCGATTTCGTTGTTCGTTTTCGTTGTTCTATATTGTTGCATGATTTCGTTATTCGATTTCGTTGTTCGACTGCGTTGTTCCATTTCGTTGTTCTATTTCGTGGTTCGATTTATAGTGGTTTCAGTTTGTTGTTCGATGTCGTTGTTCGATATCGAAGTTGGATTTCGTTGTTCAATTTCGTTGTTCTATTTCGTTGTTCGATTTCGTTGTTCGATTCGTTATTCGATTTCGTTGTTCGATTTCGTTGTTCGATTTCGTTGTTCGATTTCGTTGTTAGATTTCGTTGTTCGATTTCGTTGTTCGATTTCGTTGTTCGATTTCGTTGTTCGATTTCGTTGTTCCATTTCTTTGTTCGATTTCGTTGTTCCATTTTGTTGTTCGATTTCGTTGTTCGATTTCGTTGTTAGATTTCGTTGTTCGATTTCGTTGTTCGATTACGTTGTTCGATTTCGTTGTTCGATTTCGTTGTTCGATTTCGTTGTTCGATATCGAAGTTGGATTTCGTTGTTCAATTTCGTTGTTCTATTTCGTTGTTCGATTTCGTTGTTCGATTCGTTATTCGATTTCGTTGTTCGATTTCGTTGTTCGATTTCGTTGTTCGATTTCGTTGTTCCATTTTGTTGTTCGATTTCGTTGTTCGATTTCGTTGTTCTATATTGTTGCATGATTTCGTGGTTCGATTTCGTTGTTCGATTGCGTTGTTCCATTTCGTTGTTCTATTTCGTGGTTCGATTTATAGTGGTTTCAGTTTGTTGTTCGATTTCGTTGTTCGATATCGAAGTTGGATTTCGTTGTTCAATTTCGTTGTTCTATTTCGTTGTTCGATTTCGTTGTTCGATTCGTTAATCGATTTCGTTGTTCGATTTCGTTGTTCAATTTCGTTGTTCGATTTCGTTGTTCCACTTTGTTGTTCTATTTCGTTGTTCGATTTCGTTGTTCGATTTCGTTGTTCGATTTCGTTGTTCGATTTCGTTGTTCCATTTTGTTGTTCGATTTCGTTGTTAGATTTCGTTGTTCGATTTAGTGATTCGAATTCGTTGTTCGAATTTGTTGTTCGTTTTCGTTGTTCGATTTCGTTGTTCGATTCGTTATTCGATTTCGTTGTTCCATTTTGTTGTTCGATTTCGTTGTTCGATTTCGTTATTCGATTTAGTGATTCGAATTCGTTGTTCGAATTCGTTGTTCGTTTTCGTTGTTCGATTTCGTTGATCCATTTTGTTGTTCGATTTCGTTGTTCGATTTCGTTGTTCGATTTCGTTGTTCGATTTCGTTGTTCCATTTTGTTGTTCGATTTCGTTGTTCGATTTCGTTATTCGATTTAGTGATTCGAATTCGTTGTTCGAATTCGTTGTTCGTTTTCGTTGTTCGATTTCGTTGTTCGATTCGTTATTCGATTTCGTTGTTCGATTTCGTTGTTCGATTTCGTTGTTCGATTTCGTTGTTCGATTTCGTTGTTCGATTTCGTTGTTCCATTTTGTTGTTCGATTTCGTTGTTCGATTTCGTTGTTAGATTTCGTTGTTCGATTTCGTTGTTCGATTTCGTTGTTCGATTTCGTTGTTCGATTTTGTTGTTCGATTTCGTTGTTCGATTTCGTTGTTCGATTTCGTTGTTCGATTTCGTTGTTCCATTTCGTTGTTCGATTTCGTTGTTCGATTTCGTTGATCGATTTCGTTGTTCGATTTCGTTGTTCGATTTCGTTGTTCGATTGCGTTGTTCCATTTCGTTGTTCTATTTCGTGGTTAGATTTAGTGGTTTCAGTTTGTTGTTCGATTTAGTTGTTCGATATCGAAGTTGAATTTCGTTGTTCAATTTCGTTGTTCTATTTCGTTGTTCGATTTCGTTGTTCGATTCGTTATTCGATTTCGTTGTCCGATTCGGTTGTTCGATTTCGTTGTTCGTTTTCGTTGTTCTATATTGTTGCATGATTTCGTTATTCGATTTCGTTGTTCGACTGCGTTGTTCCATTTCGTTGTTCTATTTCGTTATTCGATTTAGTGATTCGAATTCGTTGTTCGAATTCGTTGTTCGTTTTCGTTGTTCCATTTTGTTGTTCGATTTCGTTGTTCGATTTCGTTATTCGATTTAGTGATTCGAATTCGTTGTTCGAATTCGTTGTTCGTTTTCGTTGTTCGATTTCGTTGTTCGATTCGTTATTCGATTTCGTTGTTCGATTTCGTTGTTCGATTTCGTTGTTCGATTTCGTTGTTCGATTTCGTTGTTCCATTTTGTTGTTCGATTTCGTTGTTCGATTTCGTTGTTAGATTTCGTTGTTCGATTTCGTTGTTCGATTTCGTTGTTCGATTTCGTTGTTCGATTTTGTTGTTCGATTTCGTTGTTCGATTTCGTTGTTCGATTTCGTTGTTCGATTTCGTTGTTCCATTTCGTTGTTCGATTTCGTTGTTCGATTTCGTTGATCGATTTCGTTGTTCGATTTCGTTGTTCGATTTCGTTGTTCGATTGCGTTGTTCCATTTCGTTGTTCTATTTCGTGGTTAGATTTAGTGGTTTCAGTTTGTTGTTCGATTTAGTTGTTCGATATCGAAGTTGAATTTCGTTGTTCAATTTCGTTGTTCTATTTCGTTGTTCGATTTCGTTGTTCGATTCGTTATTCGATTTCGTTGTCCGATTCGGTTGTTCGATTTCGTTGTTCGTTTTCGTTGTTCTATATTGTTGCATGATTTCGTTATTCGATTTCGTTGTTCGACTGCGTTGTTCCATTTCGTTGTTCTATTTCGTGGTTCGATTTTGTTGTTCGATTTCGTTGTTCGATTTCGTTGTTCGATTTCGTTGTTCGATTTCGTTGTTCGATTTCGTTGTCCGATTCCGTTGTTCGATTTCGTTGTTCGTTTTCGTTGTTCTATATTGTTGCATGATTTCGTTATTCGATTTCGTTGTTCGACTGCGTTGTTCCATTTCCTTGTTCTATTTCGTGGTTCGATTTATAGTGGTTTCAGTTTGTTGTTCGATGTCGTTGTTCGATATCGAAGTTGGATTTCGTTGTTCAATTTCGTTGTTCTATTTCGTTGTTCGATTTCGTTGTTCGATTCGTTATTCGATTTCGTTGTTCGATTTCGTTGTTCGATTTCGTTGTTCGATTTCGTTGTTAGATTTCGTTGTTCGATTTCGTTGTTCGATTTCGTTGTTCGATTTCGTTGTTCGATTTCGTTGTTCCATTTCTTTGTTCGATTTCGTTGTTCCATTTTGTTGTTCGATTTCGTTGTTAGATTTCGTTGTTCGATTTCGTTGTTCGATTACGTTGTTCGATTTCGTTGTTCGATTTCGTTGTTCGATTTCGTTGTTCGATATCGAAGTTGGATTTCGTTGTTCAATTTCGTTGTTCTATTTCGTTGTTCGATTTCGTTGTTCGATTCGTTATTCGATTTCGTTGTTCGATTTCGTTGTTCGATTTCGTTGTTCGATTTCGTTGTTCCATTTTGTTGTTCGATTTCGTTGTTCGATTTCGTTGTTCTATATTGTTGCATGATTTCGTGGTTCGATTTCGTTGTTCGATTTCGTTGTTCCATTTCGTTGTTCTATTTCGTGGTTCGATTTATAGTGGTTTCAGTTTGTTGTTCGATTTCGTTGTTCGATATCGAAGTTGGATTTCGTTGTTCAATTTCGTTGTTCTATTTCGTTGTTCGATTTCGTTGTTCGATTCGTTAATCGATTTCGTTGTTCGATTTCGTTGTTCAATTTCGTTGTTCGATTTCGTTGTTCCACTTTGTTGTTCTATTTCGTTGTTCGATTTCGTTGTTCGATTTCGTTGTTCGATTTCGTTGTTCGATTTCGTTGTTCCATTTTGTTGTTCGATTTCGTTGTTAGATTTCGTTGTTCGATTTAGTGATTCGAATTCGTTGTTCGAATTCGTTGTTCGTTTTCGTTGTTCGATTTCGTTGTTCGATTCGTTATTCGATTTCGTTGTTCCATTTTGTTGTTCGATTTCGTTGTTCGATTTCGTTATTCGATTTAGTGATTCGAATTCGTTGTTCGAATTCGTTGTTCGTTTTCGTTGTTCGATTTCGTTGTTCCATTTTGTTGTTCGATTTCGTTGTTCGATTTCGTTGTTCGATTTCGTTGTTCGATTTCGTTGTTCCATTTTGTTGTTCGATTTCGTTGTTCGATTTCGTTATTCGATTTCGTTGTTCCATTTTGTTGTTCGATTTCGTTGTTCGATTTCGTTGTTAGATTTCGTTGTTCGATTTCGTTGTTCGATTTCGTTGTTCGATTTCGTTGTTCGATTTTGTTGTTCGATTTCGTTGTTCGATTTCGTTGTTCGATTTCGTTGTTCGATTTCGTTGTTCCATTTCGTTGTTCGATTTCGTTGTTCGATTTCGTTGATCGATTTCGTTGTTCGATTTCGTTGTTCGATTTCGTTGTTCGATTGCGTTGTTCCATTTCGTTGTTCTATTTCGTGGTTAGATTTAGTGGTTTCAGTTTGTTGTTCGATTTCGTTGTTCGATATCGAAGTTGAATTTCGGTTCAATTTCGTTGTTCTATTTCGTTGTTCTATTTCGTTGTTCGATTTCGTTGTTCGATTCGTTATTCGATTTCGTTGTTCGATTTCGTTGTTCGATTTCGTTGTTCGATTTCGTTGTTCGATTTCGTTGTTCGATTTCGTTGTTCCATTTCGTTGTTCGATATCGTTGTTCGATTTCGTTGTTCGATTTCGTTGTTCGATTTCGTTGTTCGATTTCGAAGTTCGATTTCGTTGTTCGATTTCGTTGTTCGATATCGTTGTTCGATTTTGTTGTTCGATTTCGTTGTTCGATTTCGTTGTTCGATTTCGTTGTTCGATTTCGAAGTTCGATGTCGTTGTTCGATATCGAAGTTGGATTTCGTTGTTCAATTTCGTTGTTCTATTTCGTTATTCGATTTCGTTGTTCGATTCGTTATTCGATTTCGTTGTTAGATTTCGTTGTTGGATTTCGTTGTTCGATTTCGTTGTTCGATTTCGTTGTTCGATTTCGTTGTTCGATTTCGTTGTTCGATTTCGTTGTTCGATTTCGAAGTTCGATTTCGTTGTTCGATTGCGTTGTTCCATTTCGTTGTTCTATTTCGTTGTTCGATTTCGTTGTTCGATTCGTTATTCGATTTCGTTGTTCGATTTCGTTGTTCGATTTCGTTCTTCGATTTCGTTGTTCCATTTTGTTGTTCGATTTCGTTGTTCGATTTCGTTGTTCTATATTGTTGCATGATTTCGTGGTTCGATTTCGTTGTTCGATTGCGTTGTTCCATTTCGTTGTTCTATTTCGTGGTTCGATTTATAGTGGTTTCAGTTTGTTGTTCGATTTCGTTGTTCGATATCGAAGTTGGATTTCGTTGTTCTATTTCGTTGTTAGATTTCGTTGTTCGATTCGTTATTCGATTTCGTTGTTCGATTTCGTTGTTCGATTTCGTTGTTAGATTTCGTTGTTCGATTTCGTTGTTCGATTTCGTTGTTCGATTTCGTTGTTCGATTTCGTTGTTCGATTTCGTTGTTCGATTTCGTTGTTCGATTTCGTTATTCCATTTCGTTGTTCGATTTCGTTGTTCGATTTCGTTGTTCGATTTCGAAGTTCGATTTCGTTGTTCGATTGCGTTGTTCCATTTCGTTGTTCTATTTCGTTGTTGGATTTCATTTTTCGATTTCGTTGTTCGATTTCGTTGTTCCATTTCGTTGATCGATTTCGTTGTTCGATTTCGTTGTTCGATTTCGTTGTTCGATCGTTGATCGATTTCGTTGTTCGATTTCGTTGTTCGATTTCGTTGTTGATTGCGTTGTTCCATTTCGTTGTTCTATTTCGTGGTTCGATTAGTGGTATCAGTTTGTTGTTCGATTTCGTTGTTCGATTTCGTTGTTCGATTGCGTTGTTCCATTTCGTTGTTCTATTTCGTGGTTCGATTAGTGGTATCAGTTTGTTGTTCGATTTCGTTGTTCGATTTCGTTGTTCGATTTCGTTGTTCGATTTCGTTGTTCGATTTCGTTGTTCCATTTTATTGTTCGATTTCGTTGTTCGATTTCGTTGTTCGATTTCGTTGTCCGATTCCGTTGTTCGATTTCGTTGTTCGTTTTCGTTGTTCTATATTGTTGCATGATTTCGTTATTCGATTTCGTTGTTCGACTGCGTTGTTCCATTTCGTTGTTCTATTTCGTGGTTCGATTTATAGTGGTTTCAGTTTGTTGTTCGATGTCGTTGTTCGATATCGAAGTTGGATTTCGTTGTTCAATTTCGTTGTTCTATTTCGTTGTTCGATTTCGTTGTTCGATTCGTTATTCGATTTCGTTGTTCGATTTCGTTGTTCGATTTCGTTGTTCGATTTCGTTGTTAGATTTCGTTGTTCGATTTCGTTGTTCGATTTCGTTGTTCGATTTCGTTGTTCGATTTCGTTGTTCCATTTCTTTGTTCGATTTCGTTGTTCCATTTTGTTGTTCGATTTCGTTGTTCGATTTCGTTGTTAGATTTCGTTGTTCGATTTCGTTGTTCGATTACGTTGTTCGATTTCGTTGTTCGATTTCGTTGTTCGATTTCGTTGTTCGATATCGAAGTTGGATTTCGTTGTTCAATTTCGTTGTTCTATTTCGTTGTTCGATTTCGTTGTTCGATTCGTTATTCGATTTCGTTGTTCGATTTCGTTGTTCGATTTCGTTGTTCGATTTCGTTGTTCCATTTTGTTGTTCGATTTCGTTGTTCGATTTCGTTGTTCTATATTGTTGCATGATTTCGTGGTTCGATTTCGTTGTTCGATTGCGTTGTTCCATTTCGTTGTTCTATTTCGTGGTTCGATTTATAGTGGTTTCAGTTTGTTGTTCGATTTCGTTGTTCGATATCGAAGTTGGATTTCGTTGTTCAATTTCGTTGTTCTATTTCGTTGTTCGATTTCGTTGTTCGATTCGTTAATCGATTTCGTTGTTCGATTTCGTTGTTCAATTTCGTTGTTCGATTTCGTTGTTCCACTTTGTTGTTCTATTTCGTTGTTCGATTTCGTTGTTCGATTTCGTTGTTCGATTTCGTTGTTCGATTTCGTTGTTCCATTTTGTTGTTCGATTTCGTTGTTAGATTTCGTTGTTCGATTTAGTGATTCGAATTCGTTGTTCGAATTTGTTGTTCGTTTTCGTTGTTCGATTTCGTTGTTCGATTCGTTATTCGATTTCGTTGTTCCATTTTGTTGTTCGATTTCGTTGTTCGATTTCGTTATTCGATTTAGTGATTCGAATTCGTTGTTCGAATTCGTTGTTCGTTTTCGTTGTTCGATTTCGTTGATCCATTTTGTTGTTCGATTTCGTTGTTCGATTTCGTTGTTCGATTTCGTTGTTCGATTTCGTTGTTCCATTTTGTTGTTCGATTTCGTTGTTCGATTTCGTTATTCGATTTAGTGATTCGAATTCGTTGTTCGAATTCGTTGTTCGTTTTCGTTGTTCGATTTCGTTGTTCGATTCGTTATTCGATTTCGTTGTTCGATTTCGTTGTTCGATTTCGTTGTTCGATTTCGTTGTTCGATTTCGTTGTTCCATTTTGTTGTTCGATTTCGTTGTTCGATTTCGTTGTTAGATTTCGTTGTTCGATTTCGTTGTTCGATTTCGTTGTTCGATTTCGTTGTTCGATTTTGTTGTTCGATTTCGTTGTTCGATTTCGTTGTTCGATTTCGTTGTTCGATTTCGTTGTTCCATTTCGTTGTTCGATTTCGTTGTTCGATTTCGTTGATCGATTTCGTTGTTCGATTTCGTTGTTCGATTTCGTTGTTCGATTGCGTTGTTCCATTTCGTTGTTCTATTTCGTGGTTAGATTTAGTGGTTTCAGTTTGTTGTTCGATTTAGTTGTTCGATATCGAAGTTGAATTTCGTTGTTCAATTTCGTTGTTCTATTTCGTTGTTCGATTTCGTTGTTCGATTCGTTATTCGATTTCGTTGTCCGATTCGGTTGTTCGATTTCGTTGTTCGTTTTCGTTGTTCTATATTGTTGCATGATTTCGTTATTCGATTTCGTTGTTCGACTGCGTTGTTCCATTTCGTTGTTCTATTTCGTGGTTCGATTTATAGTGGTTTCAGTTTGTTGTTCGATGTCGTTGTTCGATATCGAAGTTGGATTTCGTTGTTCGATTTCGTTGTTAGATTTCGTTGTTCGATTTCGTTGTTCGATTTCGTTGTTCGATTTCGTTGTTCGATTTTGTTGTTCGATTTCGTTGTTCGATTTCGTTGTTCGATTTCGTTGTTCGATTTCGTTGTTCCATTTCGTTGTTCGATTTCGTTGTTCGATTTCGTTGATCGATTTCGTTGTTCGAATTCGTTGTTCGAATTCGTTGTTCGTTTTCGTTGTTCGATTTCGTTGTTCGATTTCGAAATTCGATTTCGTTGTTCGATTTCGTTGTTCGATTTTGTTGTTCGATTTCGTTGTTCGATTTCGTTGTTCGATTTCGTTGTTCGATTTCGTTGTTCGATTTCGTTGTCCGATTCCGTTGTTCGATTTCGTTGTTCGATTTCGTTGTTAGATTTCGTTGTTCGATTTCGTTGTTCGATTACGTTGTTCGATTTCGTTGTTCGATTTCGTTGTTCGATTTCGTTGTTCGATATCGAAGTTGGATTTCGTTGTTCAATTTCGTTGTTCTATTTCGTTGTTCGATTTCGTTGTTCGATTCGTTATTCGATTTCGTTGTTCGATTTCGTTGTTCGATTTCGTTGTTCGATTTCGTTGTTCCATTTTGTTGTTCGATTTCGTTGTTCGATTTCGTTGTTCTATATTGTTGCATGATTTCGTGGTTCGATTTCGTTGTTCGATTGCGTTGTTCCATTTCGTTGTTCTATTTCGTGGTTCGATTTATAGTGGTTTCAGTTTGTTGTTCGATTTCGTTGTTCGATATCGAAGTTGGATTTCGTTGTTCAATTTCGTTGTTCTATTTCGTTGTTCGATTTCGTTGTTCGATTCGTTAATCGATTTCGTTGTTCGATTTCGTTGTTCAATTTCGTTGTTCGATTTCGTTGTTCCACTTTGTTGTTCTATTTCGTTGTTCGATTTCGTTGTTCGATTTCGTTGTTCGATTTCGTTGTTCGATTTCGTTGTTCCATTTTGTTGTTCGATTTCGTTGTTAGATTTCGTTGTTCGATTTAGTGATTCGAATTCGTTGTTCGAATTCGTTGTTCGTTTTCGTTGTTCGATTTCGTTGTTCGATTCGTTATTCGATTTCGTTGTTCCATTTTGTTGTTCGATTTCGTTGTTCGATTTCGTTATTCGATTTAGTGATTCGAATTCGTTGTTCGAATTCGTTGTTCGTTTTCGTTGTTCGATTTCGTTGTTCCATTTTGTTGTTCGATTTCGTTGTTCGATTTCGTTGTTCGATTTCGTTGTTCGATTTCGTTGTTCCATTTTGTTGTTCGATTTCGTTGTTCGATTTCGTTATTCGATTTCGTTGTTCCATTTTGTTGTTCGATTTCGTTGTTCGATTTCGTTGTTAGATTTCGTTGTTCGATTTCGTTGTTCGATTTCGTTGTTCGATTTCGTTGTTCGATTTTGTTGTTCGATTTCGTTGTTCGATTTCGTTGTTCGATTTCGTTGTTCGATTTCGTTGTTCCATTTCGTTGTTCGATTTCGTTGTTCGATTTCGTTGATCGATTTCGTTGTTCGATTTCGTTGTTCGATTTCGTTGTTCGATTGCGTTGTTCCATTTCGTTGTTCTATTTCGTTGTTAGATTTCGTTGTTCGATTTCGTTGTTCGATTTCGTTGTTCGATTTCGTTGTTCGATTTCGTTGTTTCTATATCGAAGTTGGATTTCGTAGGTCAATTTCGTTGTTCTATTTCGTTGTTCTATTTCGTTGTTCGATTTCGTTGTTCGATTCGTTATTCGATTTCGTTGTTCGATTTCGTTGTTCGATTTCGTTGTTCGATTTCGTTGTTCGATTTCGTTGTTCGATTTCGTTGTTCCATTTCGTTGTTCGATATCGTTGTTCGATTTCGTTGTTCGATTTCGTTGTTCGATTTCGTTGTTCGATTTCGAAGTTCGATTTCGTTGTTCGATTTCGTTGTTCGATATCGTTGTTCGATTTTGTTGTTCGATTTCGTTGTTCGATTTCGTTGTTCGATTTCGTTGTTCGATTTCGAAGTTCGATGTCGTTGTTCGATATCGAAGTTGGATTTCGTTGTTCAATTTCGTTGTTCTATTTCGTTATTCGATTTCGTTGTTCGATTCTATATTCGATTTCGTTGTTAGATTTCGTTGTTGGATTTCGTTGTTCGATTTCGTTGTTCGATTTCGTTGTTCGATTTCGTTGTTCGATTTCGTTGTTCGATTTCGTTGTTCGATTTCGAAGTTCGATTTCGTTGTTCGATTGCGTTGTTCCATTTCGTTGTTCTATTTCGTTGTTCGATTTCGTTGTTCGATTCGTTATTCGATTTCGTTGTTCGATTTCGTTGTTCGATTTCGTTGTTCGATTTCGTTGTTCCATTTTGTTGTTCGATTTCGTTGTTCGATTTCGTTGTTCTATATTGTTGCATGATTTCGTGGTTCGATTTCGTTGTTCGATTGCGTTGTTCCATTTCGTTGTTCTATTTCGTGGTTCGATTTATAGTGGTTTCAGTTTGTTGTTCGATTTCGTTGTTCGATATCGAAGTTGGATTTCGTTGTTCAATTTCGTTGTTCTATTTCGTTGTTCGATTTCGTTGTTCGATTCGTTATTCGATTTCGTTGTTCGATTTCGTTATTCGATTTCGTTGTTCCATTTTGTTGTTCAATTTCGTTGTTCGATTTCGTTGTTAGATTTCGTTGTTAGATTTCGTTGTTCGATTTCGTTGTTCGATTTCGTTGTTCGATTTCGTTGTTCGATCTCGTTGTTCGATTTCGTTGTTCGATTTCGAAGTTCGATTTCGTTGTTCGATTGCGTTGTTCCATTTCGTTGTTCTATTTCGTTGTTCGATTTCGTTGTTCGATTCGTTATTCGATTTCGTTGTTCGATTTCGTTGTTCGATTTCGTTGTTCGATTTCGTTGTTCCATTTTGTTGTTCGATTTCGTTGTTCGATTTCGTTGTTCTATATTGTTGCATGATTTCGTGGTTCGATTTCGTTGTTCGATTGCGTTGTTCCATTTCGTTGTTCTATTTCGTGGTTCGATTTATAGTGGTTTCAGTTTGTTGTTCGATTTCGTTGTTCGATATCGAAGTTGGATTTCGTTGTTCTATTTCGTTGTTAGATTTCGTTGTTCGATTCGTTATTCGATTTCGTTGTTCGATTTCGTTGTTCGATTTCGTTGTTAGATTTCGTTGTTCGATTTCGTTGTTCGATTTCGTTGTTCTATTTCGTTGTTCGATTTCGTTGTTCGATTCGTTATTCGATTTCGTTGTTCGATTTCGTTGTTCGATTTCGTTGTTCGATTTCGTTGTTCCATTTTGTTGTTCGATTTCGTTGTTCGATTTCGTTGTTCTATATTGTTGCATGATTTCGTGGTTCGATTTCGTTGTTCGATTGCGTTGTTCCATTTCGTTGTTCTATTTCGTGGTTCGATTTATAGTGGTTTCAGTTTGTTGTTCGATTTCGTTGTTCGATATCGAAGTTGGATTTCGTTGTTCAATTTCGTTGTTCTATTTCGTTGTTCGATTTCGTTGTTCGATTCGTTATTCGATTTCGTTGTTCGATTTCGTTATTCGATTTCGTTGTTCCATTTTGTTGTTCAATTTCGTTGTTCGATTTCGTTGTTAGATTTCGTTGTTAGATTTCGTTGTTCGATTTCGTTGTTCGATTTCGTTGTTCGATTTCGTTGTTCGATCTCGTTGTTCGATTTCGTTGTTCGATTTCGAAGTTCGATTTCGTTGTTCGATTGCGTTGTTCCATTTCGTTGTTCTATTTCGTTGTTCGATTTCGTTGTTCGATTCGTTATTCGATTTCGTTGTTCGATTTCGTTGTTCGATTTCGTTGTTCGATTTCGTTGTTCCATTTTGTTGTTCGATTTCGTTGTTCGATTTCGTTGTTCTATATTGTTGCATGATTTCGTGGTTCGATTTCGTTGTTCGATTGCGTTGTTCCATTTCGTTGTTCTATTTCGTGGTTCGATTTATAGTGGTTTCAGTTTGTTGTTCGATTTCGTTGTTCGATATCGAAGTTGGATTTCGTTGTTCTATTTCGTTGTTAGATTTCGTTGTTCGATTCGTTATTCGATTTCGTTGTTCGATTTCGTTGTTCGATTTCGTTGTTAGATTTCGTTGTTCGATTTCGTTGTTCGATTTCGTTGTTCGATTTCGTTGTTCGATTTCGTTGTTCGATTTCGTTGTTCGATTTCGTTGTTCGATTTCGTTATTCCATTTCGTTGTTCGATTTCGTTGTTCGATTTCGTTGTTGATTGCGTTGTTCCATTTCGTTGTTCTATTTCGTGGTTCGATTAGTGGTATCAGTTTGTTGTTCGATTTCGTTGTTCGATTTCGTTGTTCGATTGCGTTGTTCCATTTCGTTGTTCTATTTCGTGGTTCGATTAGTGGTATCAGTTTGTTGTTCGATTTCGTTGTTCGATTTCGTTGTTCGATTTCGTTGTTCGATTTCGTTGTTCGATTTCGTTGTTCCATTTTATTGTTCGATTTCGTTGTTAGATTTCGTTGTTCGATTTAGTGATTCGAATTCGTTGTTCGTTTTCGTTGTTCGATTTCGTTGTTCGATTCGTTATTCGATTTCGTTGTTCCATTTTGTTGTTCGATTTCGTTGTTCGATTTCGTTGTTCCATTTCGTTGCTCGATTTCGTTGTTCGATTTCGTTGTTCGATTTCGTTGTTCGATTTCGTTGTTCGATTTCGTTGTTCGATTTCGTTGTTCCATTTTGTTGTTCGATTTCGTTGTTCGATTTCGTTATTCGATTTAGTGATTCGAATTCGTTGTTCGAATTCGTTGTTCGTTTTCGTTGTTCGATTTCGTTGTTCGATTCGTTATTCGATTTCGTTGTTCGATTTCGTTGTTCGATTTCGTTGTTCGATTTCGTTGTTCGATTTCGTTGTTCCATTTTGTTGTTCGATTTCGTTGTTCGATTTCGTTGTTAGATTTCGTTGTTTGATTTCGTTGTTCGATTTCGTTGTTCGATTTCGTTGTTCGATTTTGTTGTTCGATTTCGTTGTTCGATTTCGTTGTTCGATTTCGTTGTTCGATTTCGTTGTTCCATTTCGTTGTTCGATTTCGTTGTTCGATTTCGTTGATCGATTTCGTTGTTCGTTTTCGTTGTTCGATTTCGTTGTTCGATTGCGTTGTTCCATTTCGTTGTTCTATTTCGTGGTTAGATTTAGTGGTTTCAGTTTGTTGTTCGATTTCGTTGTTCGATATCGAAGTTGGATTTCGTTGTTCAATTTCGTTGTTCTATTTCGTTGTTCGATTTCGTTGTTCGATTCGTTATTCGATTTCGTTGTTCGATTTCGTTGTTCGATTTCGTTGTTCGATTTCGTTGTTCCATTTTGTTGTTCGATTTCGTTGTTCGATTTCGTTGTTAGATTTCGTTGTTCGATTTCGTTGTTCGATTTCGTTGTTCGATTTCGTTGTTCGATTTCGTTGTTCGATATCGAAGTTGGATTTCGTAGGTCAATTTCGTTGTTCTATTTCGTTGTTCTATTTCGTTGTTCGATTTCGTTGTTCGATTCGTTATTCGATTTCGTTGTTCGATTTCGTTGTTCGATTTCGTTGTTCGATTTCGTTGTTCGATTTCGTTGTTCCATTTCGTTGTTCGATATCGTTGTTCGATTTCGTTGTTCGATTTCGTTGTTCGATTTCGTTGTTCGATTTCGAAGTTCGATTTCGTTGTTCGATTTCGTTGTTCGATTTCGTTGTTCGATTTCGTTGTTCGATTTTGTTGTTCGATTTCGTTGTCCGATTCCGTTGTTCGATTTCGTTGTTCGTTTTCGTTGTTCTATATTGTTGCATGATTTCTTGATTCGATTTCGTTGTTCGATTGCGTTGTTCCATTTCGTTGTTCTATTTCGTGGTTCGATTTATAGTGGTTTCAGTTCGTTGTTCGATGTCGTTGTTCGATATCGAAGTTGGATTTCGTTGTTCAATTTCGTTGTTCTATTTCGTCATTCAATTTCGTTGTTCGATTCGTTATTCGATTTCGTTGTTCGATTTCGTTGTTCGATTTCGTTGTTCGATTTCGTTGTTCCATTTTGTTGTTCGATTTCGTTGTTCTATATTGTTGCATGATTTCGTGGTTCGATTTCGTTGTTCGATTGCGTTGTTCCATTTCGTTGTTCTATTTCGTGGTTCGATTTATAGTGGTTTCAGTTTGTTGTTCGATTTCGTTGTTCGATATCGAAGTTGGATTTCGTTGTTCAATTTCGTTGTTCTATTTCGTTGTTCGTTTTCGTTGTTCGATTCGTTAATCGATTTCGTTGTTCGATTTCGTTGTTCGATTTCGTTGTTCCATTTTGTTGTTCGATTTCGTTGTTCGATTTCGTTGTTCGATTTCGTTGTTCGATTTCGTTGTTCCATTTTGTTGTTCGATTTCGTTGTTAGATTTCGTTGTTCGATTTCGTTGTTCGATTTCGTTGTTCGATTTCGTTATTCGATTTAGTGATTCGAATTCGTTGTTCGTTTTCGTTGTTCGATTTCGTTGTTCGATTCGTTATTCGATTTCGTTGTTCGATTTCGTTGTTCGATTTCGTTGTTCGATTTCGTTGTTCTATTTCGTTGTTCCATTTTGTTGTTCGATTTCGTTGTTCGATTTCGTTGTTAGATTTCGTTGTTCGATTTCGTTGTTCGATTTCGTTGTTCGATTTCGTTGTTCGATTTTGTTGTTCGATTTCGTTGTTCGATTTCGTTGTTCGATTTCGTTGTTCCATTTCGTTGTTCGATTTCGTTGTTCGATTTCGTTGTTCGATTTCGTTGTTCGATTTCGTTGTTCGATTTCGTTGTTCGATTTCGTTGTTCGATTGCGTTGTTCCATTTCGTTGTTCTTTTTCGTGGTTCGATTTAGTGGTTTCAGTTTGTTGTTCGATTTCGTTGTTCGATATCGAAGTTGGATTTCGTTGTTCAATTTCGTTGTTCTATTTCGTTGTTCGATTTCGTTGTTCGATTCGTTATTCGATTTCGTTGTTCGATTTCGTTGTTCGATTTCGTTGTTCGATTTCGTTGTTCCATTTGTTCGATTTCGTTGTTCGATTTCGTTGTTCGATTTCGTTGTTCGATTTCGTTGTTCGATTTCGTTGTTCGATTTCGTTGTTCGATTGCGTTGTTCCATTTCGTTGTTCTATTTCGTGGTTCGATTTAGTGGTTTCAGTTTGTTGTTCGATTTCGTTGTTCAATTTCGTTGTTCTATTTCGTTGTTCGATTTCGTTGTTCGGTTCGTTATTCGATTTCGTTGTTCGATTTCGTTGTTAGATTTCGTTGTTCGATTTCGTTGTTCGATTTCGTTGTTCGATTTCGTTGTTCGATTTCGTTGTTAGATTTCGTTGTTCGATATCGAAGTTGGATTTCGTAGGTCAATTTCGTTGTTCTATTTCGGTGTTCTATTTCGTTGTTCGATTTCGTTGTTCGATTCGTTATTCGATTTCGTTGTTCGATTTCGTTGTTCGATTTCGTTGTTCGATTTCGTTGTTCCATTTCGTTGTTCGATATCGTTGTTCGATTTCGTTGTTCGATTTCGTTGTTCGATTTCGTTGTTCGATTTCGAAGTTCGATTTCGTTGTTCGATTTCGTTGTTCGATTTCGTTGTTCGATTTTGTTGTTCGATTTCGTTCGATTTCGTTGTTCGATTTCGTTGTTCGATTTCGTTGTTCGATTTCGTTGTTCGATTTCGTTGTCCGATTCCGTTGTTCGATTTCGTTGTTCGTTTTCGTTGTTCTATATTGTTGCATGATTTCGTGATTCGATTTCGTTGTTCGATTGCGTTGTTCCATTTCGTTGTTCTATTTCGTGGTTCGATTTATAGTGGTTTCAGTTTGTTGTTCGATGTCGTTCGATATCGAAGTTGGATTTCGTTGTTCAATTTCGTTGTTCTATTTCGTTGTTCGATTTCGTTGTTCGATTCGTTATTCGATTTCGTTGTTCGATTTCGTTATTCGATTTCGTTGTTCCATTTTGTTGTTCAATTTCGTTGTTCGATTTCGTTGTTAGATTTCGTTGTTAGATTTCGTTGTTCGATTTCGTTGTTCGATTTCGTTGTTCGATTTCGTTGTTCGATTTCGTTGTTCGATTTCGTTGTTCGATTTCGAAGTTCGATTTCGTTGTTCGATTGCGTTGTTCCATTTCGTTGTTCTATTTCGTTGTTCGATTTCGTTGTTCGATTCGTTATTCGATTTCGTTGTTCGATTTCGTTGTTCGATTTCGTTGTTCGATTTCGTTGTTCCATTTTGTTGTTCGATTTCGTTGTTCGATTTCGTTGTTCTATATTGTTGCATGATTTCGTGGTTCGATTTCGTTGTTCGATTGCGTTGTTCCATTTCGTTGTTCTATTTCGTGGTTCGATTTATAGTGGTTTCAGTTTGTTGTTCGATTTCGTTGTTCGATATCGAAGTTGGATTTCGTTGTTCAATTTCGTTGTTCTATTTCGTTGTTAGATTTCGTTGTTCGATTCGTTATTCGATTTCGTTGTTCGATTTCGTTGTTCGATTTCGTTGTTAGATTTCGTTGTTCGATTTCGTTGTTCGATTTCGTTGTTCGATTTCGTTGTTCGATTTCGTTGTTCGATTTCGTTGTTCGATTTCGTTGTTCGATTTCGTTGTTCGATTTCGTTATTCCATTTCGTTGTTCGATTTCGTTGTTCGATTTCGTTGTTCGATTTCGAAGTTCGATTTCGTTGTTCGATTGCGTTGTTCCATTTCGTTGTTCTATTTCGTTGTTGGATTTCATTTTTCGATTTCGTTGTTCGATTTCGTTGTTCCATTTCGTTGTTCGATTTCGTTGTTCGATTTCGTTGTTCGATTTCGTTGTTCGCTCGTTGATCGATTTCGTTGTTCGATTTCGTTGTTCGATTTCGTTGTTCGATTGCGTTGTTCCATTTCGTTGTTCTATTTCGTGGTTCGATTAGTGGTATCAGTTTGTTGTTCGATTTCGTTGTTCGATTTCGTTGTTCCATTTCTTTGTTCGATTTCGTTGTTCCATTTTGTTGTTCGATTTGGTTGTTCGATTTCGTTGTTAGATTTCGTTGTTCGATTTCGTTGTTCGATTACGTTGTTCGATTTCGTTGTTCGATTTCGTTGTTCGATTTCGTTGTTCGATATCGAAGTTGGATTTCGTTGTTCAATTTCGTTGTTCTATTTCGTTGTTCGATTTCGTTGTTCGATTCGTTATTCGATTTCGTTGTTCGATTTCGTTGTTCGATTTCGTTGTTCGATTTCGTTGTTCCATTTTGTTGTTCGATTTCGTTGTTCGATTTCGTTGTTCTATATTGTTGCATGATTTCGTGGTTCGATTTCGTTGTTCGATTGCGTTGTTCCATTTCGTTGTTCTATTTCGTGGTTCGATTTATAGTGGTTTCAGTTTGTTGTTCGATTTCGTTGTTCGATATCGAAGTTGGATTTCGTTGTTCAATTTCGTTGTTCTATTTCGTTGTTCGATTTCGTTGTTCGATTCGTTAATCGATTTCGTTGTTCGATTTCGTTGTTCAATTTCGTTGTTCGATTTCGTTGTTCCACTTTGTTGTTCGATTTCGTTGTTCGATTTCGTTGTTCGATTTCGTTGTTCGATTTCGTTGTTCGATTTCGTTGTTCGATTTCGTTGTTCCATTTTGTTGTTCGATTTCGTTGTTCGATTTCGTTATTCGATTTAGTGATTCGAATTCGTTGTTCGAATTCGTTGTTCGTTTTCGTTGTTCGATTTCGTTGTTCCATTTTGTTGTTCGATTTCGTTGTTCGATTTCGTTGTTCGATTTCGTTGTTCGATTTCGTTGTTCCATTTTGTTGTTCGATTTCGTTGTTCGATTTCGTTATTCGATTTAGTGATTCGAATTCGTTGTTCGATTTCGTTGTTCGATTTCGTTGTTCAATTTCGTTGTTCGATTTCGTTGTTCCACTTAGTTGTTCGATTTCGTTGTTCGATTTCGTTGTTCGATTTCGTTGTTCGATTGCGTTGTTCCATTTCGTTGTTCTATTTCGTGGTTCGATTTATAGTGGTTTCAGTTTGTTGTTCGATTTCGTTGTTCGATATCGAAGTTGGATTTCGTTGTTCAATTTCGTTGTTCTATTTCGTTGTTCGATTTCGTTGTTCGATTCGTTAATCGATTTCGTTGTTCGATTTCGTTGTTCAATTTCGTTGTTCGATTTCGTTGTTCCACTTTGTTGTTCGAATTCATTGTTCGAATTCGTTGTTCGTTTTCGTTGTGCGATTTCGTTGTTCGATTCATTATTCGATTTCGTTGTTCCATTTTGTTGTTCGATTTCGTTGTTCGATTTCGTTATTCGATTTAGTGATTCGAATTCGTTGTTCGAATTCGTTGTTCGTTTTCGTTGTTCGATTTCGTTGTTCCATTTTGTTGTTCGATTTCGTTGTTCGATTTCGTTGTTCGATTTCGTTGTTCGATTTCGTTGTTCGATTTCGTTGTTCCATTTTGTTGTTCGATTTCGTTGTTCGATTTCGTTATTCGATTTAGTGATTCGAATTCGTTCGAATTCGTTGTTCGTTTTCGTTGTTCGATTTCATTGATCGATTCGTTATTCGATTTCGTTGTTCGATTTCGTTGTTCGATTTCGTTGTTCGATTTCGTTGTTCGATTTCGTTGTTCCATTTTGTTGTTCGATTTCGTTGTTCGATTTTGTTGTTAGATTTCGTTGTTCGATTTCGTTGTTCGATTTCGTTGTTCGATTTCGTTGTTCGATTTTGTTGTTCGATTTCGTTGTTCGATTTCGTTGTTCGATTTCGTTGTTCGATTTCGTTGTTCCATTTCGTTGTTCGATTTCGTTGTTCGATTTCGTTGATCGATTTCGTTGTTCGATTTCGTTGTTCGATTTCGTTGTTCGATTGCGTTGTTCCATTTCGTTGTTCTATTTCGTGGTTAGATTTAGTGGTTTCAGTTTGTTGTTCGATTTCGTTGTTCGATATCGAAGTTGGATTTCGTTGTTCAATTTCGTTGTTCTATTTCGTTGTTCGATTTCGTTGTTCGATTCGTTATTCGATTTCGTTGTTCGATTTCGTTGTTCGATTTCGTTGTTCGATTTCGTTGTTCCATTTTGTTGTTCGATTTCGTTGTTCGATTTCGTTGTTAGATTTCGTTGTTCGATTTCGTTGTTCGATTTCGTTGTTCGATTTCGTTGTTCGATTTCGTTGTTCGATATCGAAGTTGGATTTCGTAGGTCAATTTCGTTGTTCTATTTCGTTGTTCTATTTCGTTGTTCGATTTCGTTGTTCGATTCGTTATTCGATTTCGTTGTTCGATTTCGTTGTTCGATTTCGTTGTTCGATTTCGTTGTTCGATTTCGTTGTTCCATTTCGTTGTTCGATATCGTTGTTCGATTTCGTTGTTCGATTTCGTTGTTCGATTTCGTTGTTCGATTTCGAAGTTCGATTTCGTTGTTCGATTTCGTTGTTCGATTTCGTTGTTCGATTTTGTTGTTCGATTTCGTTGTTCGATTTCGTTGTTCGATTTCGTTGTTCGATTTCGTTGTTCGATTTCGTTGTCCGATTCCGTTGTTCGATTTCGTTGTTCGTTTTCGTTGTTCTATATTGTTGCATGATTTCGTGATTCGATTTCGTTGTTCGATTGCGTGGTTCCATTTCGTTGTTCTATTTCGTGGTTCGATTTATAGTGGTTTCAGTTCGTTGTTCGATGTCGTTGTTCGATATCGAAGTTGGATTTCGTTGTTCAATTTCGTTGTTCTATTTCGTTATTCGATTTCGTTGTTCGATTCGTTATTCGATTTCGTTGTTCGATTTCGTTGTTCGATTTCGTTGTTCGATTTCGTTGTTCCATTTTGTTGTTCGATTTCGTTGTTCTATATTGTTGCATGATTTCGTGGTTCGATTTCGTTGTTCGATTGCGTTGTTCCATTTCGTTGTTCTATTTCGTGGTTCGATTTATAGTGGTTTCAGTTTGTTGTTCGATTTCGTTGTTCGATATCGAAGTTGGATTTCGTTGTTCAATTTCGTTGTTCTATTTCGTTGTTCGTTTTCGTTGTTCGATTCGTTAATCGATTTCGTTGTTCGATTTCGTTGTTCGATTTCGTTGTTCGATTTCGTTGTTCCATTTTGTTGTTCGATTTCGTTGTTCGATTTCGTTGTTCGATTTCGTTGTTCGATTTCGTTGTTCCATTTTGTTGTTCGATTTCGTTGTTAGATTTCGTTGTTCGATTTCGTTGTTCGATTTCGTTGTTCGATTTCGTTGTTCGATTTCGTTGTTCGATATCGAAGTTGGATTTCGTAGGTCAATTTCGTTGTTCTATTTCGTTGTTCTATTTCGTTGTTCGATTTCGTTGTTCGATTCGTTATTCGATTTCGTTGTTCGATTTCGTTGTTCGATTTCGTTGTTCGATTTCGTTGTTCGATTTCGTTGTTCCATTTCGTTGTTCGATATCGTTGTTCGATTTCGTTGTTCGATTTCGTTGTTCGATTTCGTTGTTCGATTTCGAAGTTCGATTTCGTTGTTCGATTTCGTTGTTCGACTTCGTTGTTCGATTTCGTTGTTCGATTTCGTTGTTCAATTTCGTTGTTCGATTTCGTTGTTCCACTTTGTTGTTCGAATTCATTGTTCGAATTCGTTGTTCGTTTTCGTTGTGCGATTTCGTTGTTCGATTCATTATTCGATTTCGTTGTTCCATTTTGTTGTTCGATTTCGTTGTTCGATTTCGTTATTCGATTTAGTGATTCGAATTCGTTGTTCGAATTCGTTGTTCGTTTTCGTTGTTCGATTTCGTTGTTCCATTTTGTTGTTCGATTTCGTTGTTCGATTTCGTTGTTCGATTTCGTTGTTCGATTTCGTTGTTCGATTTCGTTGTTCCATTTTGTTGTTCGATTTCGTTGTTCGATTTCGTTATTCGATTTAGTGATTCGAATTCGTTCGAATTCGTTGTTCGTTTTCGTTGTTCGATTTCATTGTTCGATTCGTTATTCGATTTCGTTGTTCGATTTCGTTGTTCGATTTCGTTGTTCGATTTCGTTGTTCGATTTCGTTGTTCCATTTTGTTGTTCGATTTCGTTGTTCGATTTTGTTGTTAGATTTCGTTGTTCGATTTCGTTGTTCGATTTCGTTGTTCGATTTCGTTGTTCGATTTTGTTGTTCGATTTCGTTGTTCGATTTCGTTGTTCGATTTCGTTGTTCGATTTCGTTGTTCCATTTCGTTGTTCGATTTCGTTGTTCGATTTCGTTGATCGATTTCGTTGTTCGATTTCGTTGTTCGATTTCGTTGTTCGATTGCGTTGTTCCATTTCGTTGTTCTATTTCGTGGTTAGATTTAGTGGTTTCAGTTTGTTGTTCGATTTCGTTGTTCGATATCGAAGTTGGATTTCGTTGTTCAATTTCGTTGTTCTATTTCGTTGTTCGATTTCGTTGTTCGATTCGTTATTCGATTTCGTTGTTCGATTTCGTTGTTCGATTTCGTTGTTCGATTTCGTTGTTCCATTTTGTTGTTCGATTTCGTTGTTCGATTTCGTTGTTAGATTTCGTTGTTCGATTTCGTTGTTCGATTTCGTTGTTCGATTTCGTTGTTCGATTTCGTTGTTCGATATCGAAGTTGGATTTCGTAGGTCAATTTCGTTGTTCTATTTCGTTGTTCTATTTCGTTGTTCGATTTCGTTGTTCGATTCGTTATTCGATTTCGTTGTTCGATTTCGTTGTTCGATTTCGTTGTTCGATTTCGTTGTTCGATTTCGTTGTTCCATTTCGTTGTTCGATATCGTTGTTCGATTTCGTTGTTCGATTTCGTTGTTCGATTTCGTTGTTCGATTTCGAAGTTCGATTTCGTTGTTCGATTTCGTTGTTCGATTTCGTTGTTCGATTTTGTTGTTCGATTTCGTTGTTCGATTTCGTTGTTCGATTTCGTTGTTCGATTTCGTTGTTCGATTTCGTTGTCCGATTCCGTTGTTCGATTTCGTTGTTCGTTTTCGTTGTTCTATATTGTTGCATGATTTCGTGATTCGATTTCGTTGTTCGATTGCGTGGTTCCATTTCGTTGTTCTATTTCGTGGTTCGATTTATAGTGGTTTCAGTTCGTTGTTCGATGTCGTTGTTCGATATCGAAGTTGGATTTCGTTGTTCAATTTCGTTTTTCTATTTCGTTATTCGATTTCGTTGTTCGATTCGTTATTCGATTTCGTTGTTCGATTTCGTTGTTCGATTTCGTTGTTCGATTTCGTTGTTCCATTTTGTTGTTCGATTTCGTTGTTCTATATTGTTGCATGATTTCGTGGTTCGATTTCGTTGTTCGATTGCGTTGTTCCATTTCGTTGTTCTATTTCGTGGTTCGATTTATAGTGGTTTCAGTTTGTTGTTCGATTTCGTTGTTCGATATCGAAGTTGGATTTCGTTGTTCAATTTCGTTGTTCTATTTCGTTGTTCGTTTTCGTTGTTCGATTCGTTAATCGATTTCGTTGTTCGATTTCGTTGTTCGATTTCGTTGTTCCATTTTGTTGTTCGATTTCGTTGTTCGATTTCGTTGTTCGATTTCGTTGTTCGATTTCGTTGTTCGATTTCGTTGTTCCATTTTGTTGTTCGATTTCGTTGTTCGATTTCGTTATTCGATTTAGTGATTCGAATTCGTTCGAATTCGTTGTTCGTTTTCGTTGTTCGATTTCATTGATCGATTCGTTATTCGATTTCGTTGTTCGATTTCGTTGTTCGATTTCGTTGTTCGATTTCGTTGTTCGATTTCGTTGTTCCATTTTGTTGTTCGATTTCGTTGTTCGATTTTGTTGTTAGATTTCGTTGTTCGATTTCGTTGTTCGATTTCGTTGTTCGATTTCGTTGTTCGATTTTGTTGTTCGATTTCGTTGTTCGATTTCGTTGTTCGATTTCGTTGTTCGATTTCGTTGTTCCATTTCGTTGTTCGATTTCGTTGTTCGATTTCGTTGATCGATTTCGTTGTTCGATTTCGTTGTTCGATTTCGTTGTTCGATTGCGTTGTTCCATTTCGTTGTTCTATTTCGTGGTTAGATTTAGTGGTTTCAGTTTGTTGTTCGATTTCGTTGTTCGATATCGAAGTTGGATTTCGTTGTTCAATTTCGTTGTTCTATTTCGTTGTTCGATTTCGTTGTTCGATTCGTTATTCGATTTCGTTGTTCGATTTCGTTGTTCGATTTCGTTGTTCGATTTCGTTGTTCCATTTTGTTGTTCGATTTCGTTGTTCGATTTCGTTGTTAGATTTCGTTGTTCGATTTCGTTGTTCGATTTCGTTGTTCGATTTCGTTGTTCGATTTCGTTGTTCGATATCGAAGTTGGATTTCGTAGGTCAATTTCGTTGTTCTATTTCGTTGTTCTATTTCGTTGTTCGATTTCGTTGTTCGATTCGTTATTCGATTTCGTTGTTCGATTTCGTTGTTCGATTTCGTTGTTCGATTTCGTTGTTCGATTTCGTTGTTCCATTTCGTTGTTCGATATCGTTGTTCGATTTCGTTGTTCGATTTCGTTGTTCGATTTCGTTGTTCGATTTCGAAGTTCGATTTCGTTGTTCGATTTCGTTGTTCGATTTCGTTGTTCGATTTTGTTGTTCGATTTCGTTGTTCGATTTCGTTGTTCGATTTCGTTGTTCGATTTCGTTGTTCGATTTCGTTGTCCGATTCCGTTGTTCGATTTCGTTGTTCGTTTTCGTTGTTCTATATTGTTGCATGATTTCGTGATTCGATTTCGTTGTTCGATTGCGTGGTTCCATTTCGTTGTTCTATTTCGTGGTTCGATTTATAGTGGTTTCAGTTCGTTGTTCGATTTCGTTGTTCGATTTCGTTGTTCTATTTCGTTGTTCGATTTCGTTGTTCGATTTCGTTGTTCGATTTCGTTGTTCGATTTCGTTGTTCCATTTTGTTGTTCGATTTCGTTGTTCGATTTCGTTGTTCGATTTCGTTGTTCGATTTCGTTGTTCCATTTTGTTGTTCGATTTCGTTGTTCGATTTCGTTGTTAGATTTCGTTGTTCGATTTCGTTGTTCGATTTCGTTGTTCGATTTCGTTGTTCGATTTCGTTGTTCGATATCGAAGTTGGATTTCGTAGGTCAATTTCGTTGTTCTATTTCGTTGTTCTATTTCGTTGTTCGATTTCGTTGTTCGATTCGTTATTCGATTTCGTTGTTCGATTTCGTTGTTCGATTTCGTTGTTCGATTTCGTTGTTCGATTTCGTTGTTCCATTTCGTTGTTCGATATCGTTGTTCGATTTCGTTGTTCGATTTCGTTGTTCGATTTCGTTGTTCGATTTCGAAGTTCGATTTCGTTGTTCGATTTCGTTGTTCGACTTCGTTGTTCGATTTTGTTGTTCGATTTCGTTGTTCGATTTCGTTGTTCGATTTCGTTGTTCGATTTCGTTGTTCGATTTCGTTGTCCGATTCGTTGTTCGATTTCGTTGTTCGTTTTCGTTGTTCTATATTGTTGCATGATTTCGTGATTCGATTTCGTTGTTCGATTGCGTTGTTCCATTTCGTTGTTCTATTTCGTGGTTCGATTTATAGTGGTTTCAGTTCGTTGTTCGATGTCGTTGTTCGATTCGTTATTCGATTTCGTTGTTCGATTTCGTTATTCGATTTCGTTGTTCGATTCGTTATTCGATTTCGTTGTTCGATTTCGTTGTTCGATTTCGTTGTTCGATTTCGTTGTTCCATTTTGTTGTTCGATTTCGTTGTTCTATATTGTTGCATGATTTCGTGGTTCGATTTCGTTGTTCGATTGCGTTGTTCCATTTCGTTGTTCTATTTCGTGGTTCGATTTATAGTGGTTTCAGTTTGTTGTTCGATTTCGTTGTTCAATTTCGTTGTTCTATTTCGTTGTTCGTTTTCGTTGTTCGATTCGTTAATCGATTTCGTTGTTCGATTCGTTATTCGATTTCGTTGTTCGATTTCGTTGTTCGATTTCGTTGTTCTATTTCGTTATTCGATTTCGTTGTTCGATTCGTTATTCGATTTCGTTGTTCGATTTCGTTGTTCGATTTCGTTGTTCGATTTCGTTGTTCCATTTTGTTGTTCGATTTCGTTGTTCTATATTGTTGCATGATTTCGTGGTTCGATTTCGTTGTTCGATTTCGTTGTTCGATTTCGTTGTTCGATTTCGTTGTTCGATTCGTTATTCGATTTCGTTGTTCGATTTCGTTGTTCGATTTCGTTGTTCGATTTCGTTGTTCGATTTCGTTGTTCGATTTCGTTGTTCGATTTCGTTGTTCGATTTCGTTGTTCGATTTCGTTGTTCGATTTCGTTGTTCGATTGCGTTGTTCCATTTCGTTGTTCTTTTTCGTGGTTCGATTTAGTGGTTTCAGTTTGTTGTTCGATTTCGTTGTTCGATATCGAAGTTGGATTTCGTTGTTCAATTTCGTTGTTCTATTTCGTTGTTCGATTTCGTTGTTCGATTCGTTATTCGATTTCGTTGTTCGATTTCGTTGTTCGATTTCGTTGTTCGATTTCGTTGTTCGATTTTGTTGTTCGATTTCGTTGTTCGATTTCGTTGTTCGATTTCGTTGTTCCATTTCGTTGTTCGATTTCGTTGTTCGATTTCGTTGTTCAATTTCGTTGTTCTATTTCGTTGTTCGATTTCGTTGTTCGGTTCGTTATTCGATTTCGTTGTTCGATTTCGTTGTTAGATTTCGTTGTTCGATTTCGTTGTTCGATTTCGTTGTTCGATTTCGTTGTTCGATTTCGTTGTTAGATTTCGTTGTTCGATATCGAAGTTGGATTTCGTAGGTCAATTTCGTTGTTCTATTTCGGTGTTCTATTTCGTTGTTCGATTTCGTTGTTCGATTCGTTATTCGATTTCGTTGTTCGATTTCGTTGTTCGATTTCGTTGTTCGATTTCGTTGTTCCATTTCGTTGTTCGATTTTGTTGTTCGATTTCGTTGTTCGATTTCGTTGTTCGATTTCGTTGTTCGATTTCGTTGTTAGATTTCGTTGTTCGATATCGAAGTTGGATTTCGTAGGTCAATTTCGTTGTTCTATTTCGGTGTTCTATTTCGTTGTTCGATTTCGTTGTTCGATTCGTTATTCGATTTCGTTGTTCGATTTCGTTGTTCGATTTCGTTGTTCGATTCGTTATTCGATTTCGTTGTTCGATTTCGTTGTTCGATTTCGTTGTTCGATTTCGTTGTTCGATTTCGTTGTTCGATTTCGTTGTTAGATTTCGTTGTTCGATATCGAAGTTGGATTTCGTAGGTCAATTTCGTTGTTCTATTTCGGTGTTCTATTTCGTTGTTCGATTTCGTTGTTCGATTTCGTTGTTCGATTTCGTTGTTTGATTTCGAAGTTCGATTTCGTTGTTCGATTTCGTTGTTCGATTTCGTTGTTCGATTTTGTTGTTCGATTTCGTTCGATTTCGTTGTTCGATTTCGTTGTTCGATTTCGTTGTTCGATTTCGTTGTTCGATTTCGTTGTCCGATTCCGTTGTTCGATTTCGTTGTTCGTTTTCGTTGTTCTATATTGTTGCATGATTTCGTGATTCGATTTCGTTGTTCGATTGCGTTGTTCCATTTCGTTGTTCTATTTCGTGGTTCGATTTATAGTGGTTTCAGTTTGTTGTTCGATGTCGTTCGATATCGAAGTTGGATTTCGTTGTTCAATTTCGTTGTTCTATTTCGTTGTTCGATTTCGTTGTTCGATTCGTTATTCGATTTCGTTGTTCGATTTCGTTATTCGATTTCGTTGTTCCATTTTGTTGTTCAATTTCGTTGTTCGATTTCGTTGTTAGATTACGTTGTTAGATTTCGTTGTTCGATTTCGTTGTTCGATTTCGTTGTTCGATTTCGTTGTTCGATTTCGTTGTTCGATTTCGTTGTTCGATTTCGAAGTTCGATTTCGTTGTTCGATTGCGTTGTTCCATTTCGTTGTTCTATTTCGTTGTTCGATTTCGTTGTTCGATTCGTTATTCGATTTCGTTGTTCGATTTCGTTGTTCGATTTCGTTGTTCGATTTCGTTGTTCCATTTTGTTGTTCGATTTCGTTGTTCGATTTCGTTGTTCTATATTGTTGCATGATTTCGTGGTTCGATTTCGTTGTTCGATTGCGTTGTTCCATTTCGTTGTTCTATTTCGTGGTTCGATTTATAGTGGTTTCAGTTTGTTGTTCGATTTCGTTGTTCGATATCGAAGTTGGATTTCGTTGTTCAATTTCGTTGTTCTATTTCGTTGTTAGATTTCGTTGTTCGATTCGTTATTCGATTTCGTTGTTCGATTTCGTTGTTAGATTTCGTTGTTAGATTTCGTTGTTCGATTTCGTTGTTCGATTTCGTTGTTCGATTTCGTTGTTCGATTTCGTTGTTCGATTTCGTTGTTCGATTTCGTTGTTCGATTTCGTTGTTCGATTTCGTTATTCCATTTCGTTGTTCGATTTCGTTGTTCGATTTCGTTGTTCGATTTCGAAGTTCGATTTCGTTGTTCGATTGCGTTGTTCCATTTCGTTGTTCTATTTCGTTGTTGGATTTCATTTTTCGATTTCGTTGTTCGATTTCGTTGTTCCATTTCGTTGTTCGATTTCGTTGTTCGATTTCGTTGTTCGATTTCGTTGTTCGCTCGTTGATCGATTTCGTTGTTCGATTTCGTTGTTCGATTTCGTTGTTCGATTGCGTTGTTCCATTTCGTTGTTCTATTTCGTGGTTCGATTAGTGGTATCAGTTTGTTGTTCGATTTCGTTGTTCGATTTCGAAGTTGGATTTCGTTGTTCAATTTCGTTGTTCTATTTCGTTGTTCGATTTCGTTGTTCGATTCGTTATTCGATTTCGTTGTTCGATTGCGTTGTTCGATTTCGTTGTTCGATTTCGTTGTTCCATTTTGTTGTTCGATTTCGTTGTTCGATTTCGTTGTTAGATTTCATTGTTCGATTTCGTTGTTCGATTCGTTATTCGATTTCGTTGTTCGATTTCGTTGTTCGATTTCGTTGTTCGATTTCGTTGTTCCATTTTGTTGTTCGATTTCGTTGTTCGATTTCGTTGTTCGATTACGATGTTCGATTTCGTTGTTCGATTTCGTTGTTCGATTTCGTTGTTCGATTTCGTTGTTCGATTTTGTTGTTCGATTTCGTTGTTCGATTTCTTTGTTCGATTTCGTTGTTCGATTTCGTTGTTTCATTTCGTTGTTCGATTTCGTTGTTCGATTTCGTTGTTCGATTTCGTTGTTCGATTTCGTTGATCGATTTCGTTGTTCGATTTCGTTGTTCGATTTCGTTGTTCGATTGCGTTGTTCCATTTCGTTGTTCTATTTCGTGGTTCGATTTAGTGGTATCAGTTTGTTGTTCGATTTTGTTGTTCGATATCGAAGTTGGATTTCGTTGTTCAATTTCGTTGTTCTATTTCGTTGTTCGATTTCGTTGTTCGATTTCGTTGTTCGATTCGTTATTCGATTTCGTTGTTCGATTTCGTTGTTCGATTTCGTTGTTCGATTTCGTTGTTCCATTTTGTTATTCGATTTCGTTGTTCGATTTCGTTGTTAGATTTCGTTGTTCGATTTCGTTGTTCGATTTCGTTGTTCGATTTCGTTGTTCGATTTCGTTGTTCGATATCGAAGTTGGATTTCGTAGGTCAATTTCGTTGTTCTATTTCGTTGTTCTATTTCGTTGTTCGATTTCGTTGTTCGATTCGTTATTCGATTTCGTTGTTCGATTTCGTTGTTCGATTTCGTTGTTCGATTTCGTTGTTCGATTTCGTTGTTCGATTTCGTTGTTCCATTTCGTTGTTCTATATCGGTGTTCGATTTCGTTGTTCGATTTCGTTGTTCGATTTCGAAATTCGATTTCGTTGTTCGATTTCGTTGTTCGATTTCGTTGTTCGATTTCGTTGTCCGATTCCGTTGTTCGATTTCGTTGTTCGTTTTCGTTGTTCTATATTGTTGCATGATTTCGTTATTCGATTTCGTTGTTCGACTGCGTTGTTCCATTTCGTTGTTCTATTTCGTGGTTCGATTTATAGTGGTTTCAGTTTGTTGTTCGATGTCGTTGTTCGATATCGAAGTTGGATTTCGTTGTTCAATTTCGTTGTTCTATTTCGTTGTTCGATTTCGTTGTTCGATTCGTTATTCGATTTCGTTGTTCGATTTCGTTGTTCGATTTCTTTGTTCGATTTCGTTGTTAGATTTCGTTGTTCGATTTCGTTGTTCGATTTCGTTGTTCGATTTCGTTGTTCGATTTCGTTGTTCGATTTCGTTGTTCCATTTCTTTGTTCGATTTCGTTGTTCCATTTTGTTGTTCGATTTCGTTGTTCGATTTCGTTGTTAGATTTCGTTGTTCGATTTCGTTGTTCGATTACGTTGTTCGATTTCGTTGTTCGATTTCGTTGTTCGATTTCGTTGTTCGATATCGAAGTTGGATTTCGTTGTTCAATTTCGTTGTTCTATTTCGTTGTTCGATTTCGTTGTTCGATTCGTTATTCGATTTCGTTGTTCGATTTCGTTGTTCGATTACGTTGTTCGATTTCGTTGTTCCATTTTGTTGTTCGATTTCGTTGTTCGATTTCGTTGTTCTATATTGTTGCATGATTTCGTGGTTCGATTTCGTTGTTCGATTGCGTTGTTCCATTTCGTTGTTCTATTTCGTGGTTCGATTTATAGTGGTTTCAGTTTGTTGTTCGATTTCGTTGTTCGATATCGAAGTTGGATTTCGTTGTTCAATTTCGTTGTTCTATTTCGTTGTTCGATTTCGTTGTTCGATTCGTTAATCGATTTCGTTGTTCGATTTCGTTGTTCAATTTCGTTGTTCGATTTCGTTGTTCCACTTTGTTGTTCGATTTCGTTGTTCGATTTCGTTGTTCGATTTCGTTGTTCGATTTCGTTGTTCGATTTCGTTGTTCGATTTCGTTGTTCGATTTCGTTGTTCCATTTTGTTGTTCGATTTCGTTGTTCGATTTCGTTGTTCGATTGCGTTGTTCCATTTCGTTGTTCTATTTCGTGGTTCGATTTATAGTGGTTTCAGTTTGTTGTTCGATTTCGTTGTTCGATATCGAAGTTGGATTTCGTTGTTCAATTTCGTTGTTCTATTTCGTTGTTCGATTTCGTTGTTCGATTTCGTTGTTCGATTCGTTATTCGATTTCGTTGTTCGATTTCGTTGTTCGATTTCGTAGGTCAATTTCGTTGTTCTATTTCGTTGTTCTATTTCGTTGTTCGATTTCGTTGTTCGATTCGTTATTCGATTTCGTTGTTCGATTTCGTTGTTCGATTTCGTTGTTCGATTTCGTTGTTCGATTTCGTTGTTCCATTTCGTTGTTCGATATCGTTGTTCGATTTCGTTGTTCGATTTCGTTGTTCGATTTCGTTGTTCGATTTCGAAGTTCTATTTCGTTGTTCGATTTCGTTGTTCGACTTCGTTGTTCGATTTCGTTGTTCGATTTCGTTGTTCAATTTCGTTGTTCGATTTCGTTGTTCCACTTTGTTGTTCGAATTCATTGTTCGAATTCGTTGTTCGTTTTCGTTGTGCGATTTCGTTGTTCGATTCATTATTCGATTTCGTTGTTCCATTTTGTTGTTCGATTTCGTTGTTCGATTTCGTTATTCGATTTAGTGATTCGAATTCGTTGTTCGAATTCGTTGTTCGTTTTCGTTGTTCGATTTCGTTGTTCCATTTTGTTGTTCGATTTCGTTGTTCGATTTCGTTGTTCGATTTCGTTGTTCGATTTCGTTGTTCGATTTCGTTGTTCCATTTTGTTGTTCGATTTCGTTGTTCGATTTCGTTATTCGATTTAGTGATTCGAATTCGTTCGAATTCGTTGTTCGTTTTCGTTGTTCGATTTCATTGTTCGATTCGTTATTCGATTTCGTTGTTCGATTTCGTTGTTCGATTTCGTTGTTCGATTTCGTTGTTCGATTTCGTTGTTCCATTTTGTTGTTCGATTTCGTTGTTCGATTTTGTTGTTAGATTTCGTTGTTCGATTTCGTTGTTCGATTTCGTTGTTCGATTTCGTTGTTCGATTTTGTTGTTCGATTTCGTTGTTCGATTTCGTTGTTCGATTTCGTTGTTCGATTTCGTTGTTCCATTTCGTTGTTCGATTTCGTTGTTCGATTTCGTTGATCGATTTCGTTGTTCGATTTCGTTGTTCGATTTCGTTGTTCGATTGCGTTGTTCCATTTCGTTGTTCTATTTCGTGGTTAGATTTAGTGGTTTCAGTTTGTTGTTCGATTTCGTTGTTCGATATCGAAGTTGGATTTCGTTGTTCAATTTCGTTGTTCTATTTCGTTGTTCGATTTCGTTGTTCGATTCGTTATTCGATTTCGTTGTTCGATTTCGTTGTTCGATTTCTTTGTTCGATATCGAAGTTGGATTTCGTAGGTCAATTTCGTTGTTCTATTTCGGTGTTCTATTTCGTTGTTCGATTTCGTTGTTCGATTTCGTTGTTCGATTTCGTTGTTTGATTTCGAAGTTCGATTTCGTTGTTCGATTTCGTTGTTCGATTTCGTTGTTCGATTTTGTTGTTCGATTTCGTTCGATTTCGTTGTTCGATTTCGTTGTTCGATTTCGTTGTTCGATTTCGTTGTTCGATTTCGTTGTCCGATTCCGTTGTTCGATTTCGTTGTTCGTTTTCGTTGTTCTATATTGTTGCATGATTTCGTGATTCGATTTCGTTGTTCGATTGCGTTGTTCCATTTCGTTGTTCTATTTCGTGGTTCGATTTATAGTGGTTTCAGTTTGTTGTTCGATGTCGTTCGATATCGAAGTTGGATTTCGTTGTTCAATTTCGTTGTTCGATTTCGTTGTTCGATTTCGTTGTTAGATTTCGTTGTTCGATTTCGTTGTTCGATTTCGTTGTTCGATTTCGTTGTTCGATTTCGTTGTTCGATATCGAAGTTGGATTTCGTAGGTCAATTTCGTTGTTCTATTTCGTTGTTCTATTTCGTTGTTCGATTTCGTTGTTCGATTCGTTATTCGATTTCGTTGTTCGACTGCGTTGTTCCATTTCGTTGTTCTATTTCGTGGTTCGATTTATAGTGGTTTCAGTTTGTTGTTCGATGTCGTTGTTCGATATCGAAGTTGGATTTCGTTGTTCAATTTCGTTGTTCTATTTCGTTGTTCGATTTCGTTGTTCGATTCGTTATTCGATTTCGTTGTTCGATTTCGTTGTTCGATTTCTTTGTTCGATTTCGTTGTTCGATTTCGTTGTTCGATTTCGTTGTTCCATTTTGTTGTTCGATTTCGTTGTTCGATTTCGTTGTTCGATTACGATGTTCGATTTCGTTGTTCGATTTCGTTGTTCGATTTCGTTGTTCGATTTCGTTGTTCGATTTTGTTGTTCGATTTCGTTGTTCGATTTCTTTGTTCGATTTCGTTGTTCGATTTCGTTGTTTCATTTCGTTGTTCGATTTCGTTGTTCGATTTCGTTGTTCGATTTCTTTGTTCGATTTCGTTGTTCGATTTCGTTGTTCGATTTCGAAGTTCGATTTCGTTGTTCGATTGCGTTGTTCCATTTCGTTGTTCTATTTCGTTGTTGGATTTCATTTTTCGATTTCGTTGTTCGATTTCGTTGTTCCATTTCGTTGTTCGATTTCGTTGTTCGATTTCGTTGTTCGATTTCGTTGTTCGCTCGTTGATCGATTTCGTTGTTCGATTTCGTTGTTCGATTTCGTTGTTCGATTGCGTTGTTCCATTTCGTTGTTCTATTTCGTGGTTCGATTAGTGGTATCAGTTTGTTGTTCGATTTCGTTGTTCGATTTCGAAGTTGGATTTCGTTGTTCAATTTCGTTGTTCTATTTCGTTGTTCGATTTCGTTGTTCGATTCGTTATTCGATTTCGTTGTTAGATTTCGTTGTTCGATTTCGTTGTTCGATTTCGTTGTTCGATTTTGTTGTTCGATTTCGTTGTTCGATTTCGTTGTTCGATTTCGTTGTTCGATTTCGTTGTTCCATTTCGTTGTTCGATTTCGTTGTTCGATTTCGTTGATCGATTTCGTTGTTCGATTTCGTTGTTCGATTTCGTTGTTCGATTGCGTTGTTCCATTTCGTTGTTCTATTTCGTGGTTAGATTTAGTGGTTTCAGTTTGTTGTTCGATTTCGTTGTTCGATATCGAAGTTGGATTTCGTTGTTCAATTTCGTTGTTCTATTTCGTTGTTCGATTTCGTTGTTCGATTCGTTATTCGATTTCGTTGTTCGATTTCGTTGTTCGATTTCGTTGTTCGATTTCGTTGTTCCATTTTGTTGTTCGATTTCGTTGTTCGATTTCGTTGTTAGATTTCGTTGTTCGATTTCGTTGTTCGATTTCGTTGTTCGATTTCGTTGTTCGATTTCGTTGTTCGATATCGAAGTTGGATTTCGTAGGTCAATTTCGTTGTTCTATTTCGTTGTTCTATTTCGTTGTTCGATTTCGTTGTTCGATTCGTTATTCGATTTCGTTGTTCGATTTCGTTGTTCGATTTCGTTGTTCGATTTCGTTGTTCGATTTCGTTGTTCCATTTCGTTGTTCGATATCGTTGTTCGATTTCGTTGTTCGATTTCGTTGTTCGATTTCGTTGTTCGATTTCGAAGTTCGATTTCGTTGTTCGATTTCGTTGTTCGATTTCGTTGTTCGATTTTGTTGTTCGATTTCGTTGTTCGATTTCGTTGTTCGATTTCGTTGTTCGATTTCGTTGTTCGATTTCGTTGTCCGATTCCGTTGTTCGATTTCGTTGTTCGTTTTCGTTGTTCTATATTGTTGCATGATTTCGTGATTCGATTTCGTTGTTCGATTGCGTGGTTCCATTTCGTTGTTCTATTTCGTGGTTCGATTTATAGTGGTTTCAGTTCGTTGTTCGATTTCGTTGTTCGATTTCGTTGTTCTATTTCGTTGTTCGATTTCGTTGTTCGATTTCGTTGTTCGATTTCGTTGTTCGATTTCGTTGTTCCATTTTGTTGTTCGATTTCGTTGTTCGATTTCGTTGTTCGATTTCGTTGTTCGATTTCGTTGTTCCATTTTGTTGTTCGATTTCGTTGTTCGATTTCGTTGTTAGATTTCGTTGTTCGATTTCGTTGTTCGATTTCGTTGTTCGATTTCGTTGTTCGATTTCGTTGTTCGATATCGAAGTTGGATTTCGTAGGTCAATTTCGTTGTTCTATTTCGTTGTTCTATTTCGTTGTTCGATTTCGTTGTTCGATTCGTTATTCGATTTCGTTGTTCGATTTCGTTGTTCGATTTCGTTGTTCGATTTCGTTGTTCGATTTCGTTGTTCCATTTCGTTGTTCGATATCGTTGTTCGATTTCGTTGTTCGATTTCGTTGTTCGATTTCGTTGTTCGATTTCGAAGTTCGATTTCGTTGTTCGATTTCGTTGTTCGACTTCGTTGTTCGATTTTGTTGTTCGATTTCGTTGTTCGATTTCGTTGTTCGATTTCGTTGTTCGATTTCGTTGTTCGATTTCGTTGTCCGATTCGTTGTTCGATTTCGTTGTTCGTTTTCGTTGTTCTATATTGTTGCATGATTTCGTGATTCGATTTCGTTGTTCGATTGCGTTGTTCCATTTCGTTGTTCTATTTCGTGGTTCGATTTATAGTGGTTTCAGTTCGTTGTTCGATGTCGTTGTTCGATTCGTTATTCGATTTCGTTGTTCGATTTCGTTATTCGATTTCGTTGTTCGATTCGTTATTCGATTTCGTTGTTCGATTTCGTTGTTCGATTTCGTTGTTCGATTTCGTTGTTCCATTTTGTTGTTCGATTTCGTTGTTCTATATTGTTGCATGATTTCGTGGTTCGATTTCGTTGTTCGATTGCGTTGTTCCATTTCGTTGTTCTATTTCGTGGTTCGATTTATAGTGGTTTCAGTTTGTTGTTCGATTTCGTTGTTCAATTTCGTTGTTCTATTTCGTTGTTCGTTTTCGTTGTTCGATTCGTTAATCGATTTCGTTGTTCGATTCGTTATTCGATTTCGTTGTTCGATTTCGTTGTTCGATTTCGTTGTTCTATTTCGTTATTCGATTTCGTTGTTCGATTCGTTATTCGATTTCGTTGTTCGATTTCGTTGTTCGATTTCGTTGTTCGATTTCGTTGTTCCATTTTGTTGTTCGATTTCGTTGTTCTATATTGTTGCATGATTTCGTGGTTCGATTTCGTTGTTCGATTTCGTTGTTCGATTTCGTTGTTCGATTTCGTTGTTCGATTCGTTATTCGATTTCGTTGTTCGATTTCGTTGTTCGATTTCGTTGTTCGATTTCGTTGTTCGATTTCGTTGTTCGATTTCGTTGTTCGATTTCGTTGTTCGATTTCGTTGTTCGATTTCGTTGTTCGATTTCGTTGTTCGATTGCGTTGTTCCATTTCGTTGTTCTTTTTCGTGGTTCGATTTAGTGGTTTCAGTTTGTTGTTCGATTTCGTTGTTCGATATCGAAGTTGGATTTCGTTGTTCAATTTCGTTGTTCTATTTCGTTGTTCGATTTCGTTGTTCGATTCGTTATTCGATTTCGTTGTTCGATTTCGTTGTTCGATTTCGTTGTTCGATTTCGTTGTTCGATTTTGTTGTTCGATTTCGTTGTTCGATTTCGTTGTTCGATTTCGTTGTTCCATTTCGTTGTTCGATTTCGTTGTTCGATTTCGTTGTTCAATTTCGTTGTTCTATTTCGTTGTTCGATTTCGTTGTTCGGTTCGTTATTCGATTTCGTTGTTCGATTTCGTTGTTAGATTTCGTTGTTCGATTTCGTTGTTCGATTTCGTTGTTCGATTTCGTTGTTCGATTTCGTTGTTAGATTTCGTTGTTCGATATCGAAGTTGGATTTCGTAGGTCAATTTCGTTGTTCTATTTCGGTGTTCTATTTCGTTGTTCGATTTCGTTGTTCGATTCGTTATTCGATTTCGTTGTTCGATTTCGTTGTTCGATTTCGTTGTTCGATTTCGTTGTTCCATTTCGTTGTTCGATTTTGTTGTTCGATTTCGTTGTTCGATTTCGTTGTTCGATTTCGTTGTTCGATTTCGTTGTTAGATTTCGTTGTTCGATATCGAAGTTGGATTTCGTAGGTCAATTTCGTTGTTCTATTTCGGTGTTCTATTTCGTTGTTCGATTTCGTTGTTCGATTCGTTATTCGATTTCGTTGTTCGATTTCGTTGTTCGATTTCGTTGTTCGATTCGTTATTCGATTTCGTTGTTCGATTTCGTTGTTCGATTTCGTTGTTCGATTTCGTTGTTCGATTTCGTTGTTCGATTTCGTTGTTAGATTTCGTTGTTCGATATCGAAGTTGGATTTCGTAGGTCAATTTCGTTGTTCTATTTCGGTGTTCTATTTCGTTGTTCGATTTCGTTGTTCGATTTCGTTGTTCGATTTCGTTGTTTGATTTCGAAGTTCGATTTCGTTGTTCGATTTCGTTGTTCGATTTCGTTGTTCGATTTTGTTGTTCGATTTCGTTCGATTTCGTTGTTCGATTTCGTTGTTCGATTTCGTTGTTCGATTTCGTTGTTCGATTTCGTTGTCCGATTCCGTTGTTCGATTTCGTTGTTCGTTTTCGTTGTTCTATATTGTTGCATGATTTCGTGATTCGATTTCGTTGTTCGATTGCGTTGTTCCATTTCGTTGTTCTATTTCGTGGTTCGATTTATAGTGGTTTCAGTTTGTTGTTCGATGTCGTTCGATATCGAAGTTGGATTTCGTTGTTCAATTTCGTTGTTCTATTTCGTTGTTCGATTTCGTTGTTCGATTCGTTATTCGATTTCGTTGTTCGATTTCGTTATTCGATTTCGTTGTTCCATTTTGTTGTTCAATTTCGTTGTTCGATTTCGTTGTTAGATTACGTTGTTAGATTTCGTTGTTCGATTTCGTTGTTCGATTTCGTTGTTCGATTTCGTTGTTCGATTTCGTTGTTCGATTTCGTTGTTCGATTTCGAAGTTCGATTTCGTTGTTCGATTGCGTTGTTCCATTTCGTTGTTCTATTTCGTTGTTCGATTTCGTTGTTCGATTCGTTATTCGATTTCGTTGTTCGATTTCGTTGTTCGATTTCGTTGTTCGATTTCGTTGTTCCATTTTGTTGTTCGATTTCGTTGTTCGATTTCGTTGTTCTATATTGTTGCATGATTTCGTGGTTCGATTTCGTTGTTCGATTGCGTTGTTCCATTTCGTTGTTCTATTTCGTGGTTCGATTTATAGTGGTTTCAGTTTGTTGTTCGATTTCGTTGTTCGATATCGAAGTTGGATTTCGTTGTTCAATTTCGTTGTTCTATTTCGTTGTTAGATTTCGTTGTTCGATTCGTTATTCGATTTCGTTGTTCGATTTCGTTGTTAGATTTCGTTGTTAGATTTCGTTGTTCGATTTCGTTGTTCGATTTCGTTGTTCGATTTCGTTGTTCGATTTCGTTGTTCGATTTCGTTGTTCGATTTCGTTGTTCGATTTCGTTGTTCGATTTCGTTATTCCATTTCGTTGTTCGATTTCGTTGTTCGATTTCGTTGTTCGATTTCGAAGTTCGATTTCGTTGTTCGATTGCGTTGTTCCATTTCGTTGTTCTATTTCGTTGTTGGATTTCATTTTTCGATTTCGTTGTTCGATTTCGTTGTTCCATTTCGTTGTTCGATTTCGTTGTTCGATTTCGTTGTTCGATTTCGTTGTTCGCTCGTTGATCGATTTCGTTGTTCGATTTCGTTGTTCGATTTCGTTGTTCGATTGCGTTGTTCCATTTCGTTGTTCTATTTCGTGGTTCGATTAGTGGTATCAGTTTGTTGTTCGATTTCGTTGTTCGATTTCGAAGTTGGATTTCGTTGTTCAATTTCGTTGTTCTATTTCGTTGTTCGATTTCGTTGTTCGATTCGTTATTCGATTTCGTTGTTCGATTGCGTTGTTCGATTTCGTTGTTCGATTTCGTTGTTCCATTTTGTTGTTCGATTTCGTTGTTCGATTTCGTTGTTAGATTTCATTGTTCGATTTCGTTGTTCGATTCGTTATTCGATTTCGTTGTTCGATTTCGTTGTTCGATTTCGTTGTTCGATTTCGTTGTTCCATTTTGTTGTTCGATTTCGTTGTTCGATTTCGTTGTTCGATTACGATGTTCGATTTCGTTGTTCGATTTCGTTGTTCGATTTCGTTGTTCGATTTCGTTGTTCGATTTTGTTGTTCGATTTCGTTGTTCGATTTCTTTGTTCGATTTCGTTGTTCGATTTCGTTGTTTCATTTCGTTGTTCGATTTCGTTGTTCGATTTCGTTGTTCGATTTCGTTGTTCGATTTCGTTGATCGATTTCGTTGTTCGATTTCGTTGTTCGATTTCGTTGTTCGATTGCGTTGTTCCATTTCGTTGTTCTATTTCGTGGTTCGATTTAGTGGTATCAGTTTGTTGTTCGATTTTGTTGTTCGATATCGAAGTTGGATTTCGTTGTTCAATTTCGTTGTTCTATTTCGTTGTTCGATTTCGTTGTTCGATTTCGTTGTTCGATTCGTTATTCGATTTCGTTGTTCGATTTCGTTGTTCGATTTCGTTGTTCGATTTCGTTGTTCCATTTTGTTATTCGATTTCGTTGTTCGATTTCGTTGTTAGATTTCGTTGTTCGATTTCGTTGTTCGATTTCGTTGTTCGATTTCGTTGTTCGATTTCGTTGTTCGATATCGAAGTTGGATTTCGTAGGTCAATTTCGTTGTTCTATTTCGTTGTTCTATTTCGTTGTTCGATTTCGTTGTTCGATTCGTTATTCGATTTCGTTGTTCGATTTCGTTGTTCGATTTCGTTGTTCGATTTCGTTGTTCGATTTCGTTGTTCGATTTCGTTGTTCCATTTCGTTGTTCTATATCGGTGTTCGATTTCGTTGTTCGATTTCGTTGTTCGATTTCGAAATTCGATTTCGTTGTTCGATTTCGTTGTTCGATTTCGTTGTTCGATTTCGTTGTCCGATTCCGTTGTTCGATTTCGTTGTTCGTTTTCGTTGTTCTATATTGTTGCATGATTTCGTTATTCGATTTCGTTGTTCGACTGCGTTGTTCCATTTCGTTGTTCTATTTCGTGGTTCGATTTATAGTGGTTTCAGTTTGTTGTTCGATGTCGTTGTTCGATATCGAAGTTGGATTTCGTTGTTCAATTTCGTTGTTCTATTTCGTTGTTCGATTTCGTTGTTCGATTCGTTATTCGATTTCGTTGTTCGATTTCGTTGTTCGATTTCTTTGTTCGATTTCGTTGTTAGATTTCGTTGTTCGATTTCGTTGTTCGATTTCGTTGTTCGATTTCGTTGTTCGATTTCGTTGTTCGATTTCGTTGTTCCATTTCTTTGTTCGATTTCGTTGTTCCATTTTGTTGTTCGATTTCGTTGTTCGATTTCGTTGTTAGATTTCGTTGTTCGATTTCGTTGTTCGATTACGTTGTTCGATTTCGTTGTTCGATTTCGTTGTTCGATTTCGTTGTTCGATATCGAAGTTGGATTTCGTTGTTCAATTTCGTTGTTCTATTTCGTTGTTCGATTTCGTTGTTCGATTCGTTATTCGATTTCGTTGTTCGATTTCGTTGTTCGATTACGTTGTTCGATTTCGTTGTTCCATTTTGTTGTTCGATTTCGTTGTTCGATTTCGTTGTTCTATATTGTTGCATGATTTCGTGGTTCGATTTCGTTGTTCGATTGCGTTGTTCCATTTCGTTGTTCTATTTCGTGGTTCGATTTATAGTGGTTTCAGTTTGTTGTTCGATTTCGTTGTTCGATATCGAAGTTGGATTTCGTTGTTCAATTTCGTTGTTCTATTTCGTTGTTCGATTTCGTTGTTCGATTCGTTAATCGATTTCGTTGTTCGATTTCGTTGTTCAATTTCGTTGTTCGATTTCGTTGTTCCACTTTGTTGTTCGATTTCGTTGTTCGATTTCGTTGTTCGATTTCGTTGTTCGATTTCGTTGTTCGATTTCGTTGTTCGATTTCGTTGTTCGATTTCGTTGTTCCATTTTGTTGTTCGATTTCGTTGTTCGATTTCGTTGTTCGATTGCGTTGTTCCATTTCGTTGTTCTATTTCGTGGTTCGATTTATAGTGGTTTCAGTTTGTTGTTCGATTTCGTTGTTCGATATCGAAGTTGGATTTCGTTGTTCAATTTCGTTGTTCTATTTCGTTGTTCGATTTCGTTGTTCGATTTCGTTGTTCGATTCGTTATTCGATTTCGTTGTTCGATTTCGTTGTTCGATTTCGTAGGTCAATTTCGTTGTTCTATTTCGTTGTTCTATTTCGTTGTTCGATTTCGTTGTTCGATTCGTTATTCGATTTCGTTGTTCGATTTCGTTGTTCGATTTCGTTGTTCGATTTCGTTGTTCGATTTCGTTGTTCCATTTCGTTGTTCGATATCGTTGTTCGATTTCGTTGTTCGATTTCGTTGTTCGATTTCGTTGTTCGATTTCGAAGTTCTATTTCGTTGTTCGATTTCGTTGTTCGACTTCGTTGTTCGATTTCGTTGTTCGATTTCGTTGTTCAATTTCGTTGTTCGATTTCGTTGTTCCACTTTGTTGTTCGAATTCATTGTTCGAATTCGTTGTTCGTTTTCGTTGTGCGATTTCGTTGTTCGATTCATTATTCGATTTCGTTGTTCCATTTTGTTGTTCGATTTCGTTGTTCGATTTCGTTATTCGATTTAGTGATTCGAATTCGTTGTTCGAATTCGTTGTTCGTTTTCGTTGTTCGATTTCGTTGTTCCATTTTGTTGTTCGATTTCGTTGTTCGATTTCGTTGTTCGATTTCGTTGTTCGATTTCGTTGTTCGATTTCGTTGTTCCATTTTGTTGTTCGATTTCGTTGTTCGATTTCGTTATTCGATTTAGTGATTCGAATTCGTTCGAATTCGTTGTTCGTTTTCGTTGTTCGATTTCATTGTTCGATTCGTTATTCGATTTCGTTGTTCGATTTCGTTGTTCGATTTCGTTGTTCGATTTCGTTGTTCGATTTCGTTGTTCCATTTTGTTGTTCGATTTCGTTGTTCGATTTTGTTGTTAGATTTCGTTGTTCGATTTCGTTGTTCGATTTCGTTGTTCGATTTCGTTGTTCGATTTTGTTGTTCGATTTCGTTGTTCGATTTCGTTGTTCGATTTCGTTGTTCGATTTCGTTGTTCCATTTCGTTGTTCGATTTCGTTGTTCGATTTCGTTGATCGATTTCGTTGTTCGATTTCGTTGTTCGATTTCGTTGTTCGATTGCGTTGTTCCATTTCGTTGTTCTATTTCGTGGTTAGATTTAGTGGTTTCAGTTTGTTGTTCGATTTCGTTGTTCGATATCGAAGTTGGATTTCGTTGTTCAATTTCGTTGTTCTATTTCGTTGTTCGATTTCGTTGTTCGATTCGTTATTCGATTTCGTTGTTCGATTTCGTTGTTCGATTTCGTTGTTCGATTTCGTTGTTCCATTTTGTTGTTCGATTTCGTTGTTCGATTTCGTTGTTAGATTTCGTTGTTCGATTTCGTTGTTCGATTTCGTTGTTCGATTTCGTTGTTCGATTTCGTTGTTCGATATCGAAGTTGGATTTCGTAGGTCAATTTCGTTGTTCTATTTCGTTGTTCTATTTCGTTGTTCGATTTCGTTGTTCGATTCGTTATTCGATTTCGTTGTTCGATTTCGTTGTTCGATTTCGTTGTTCGATTTCGTTGTTCGATTTCGTTGTTCCATTTCGTTGTTCGATATCGTTGTTCGATTTCGTTGTTCGATTTCGTTGTTCGATTTCGTTGTTCGATTTCGAAGTTCGATTTCGTTGTTCGATTTCGTTGTTCGATTTCGTTGTTCGATTTTGTTGTTCGATTTCGTTGTTCGATTTCGTTGTTCGATTTCGTTGTTCGATTTCGTTGTTCGATTTCGTTGTCCGATTCCGTTGTTCGATTTCGTTGTTCGTTTTCGTTGTTCTATATTGTTGCATGATTTCGTGATTCGATTTCGTTGTTCGATTGCGTGGTTCCATTTCGTTGTTCTATTTCGTGGTTCGATTTATAGTGGTTTCAGTTCGTTGTTCGATGTCGTTGTTCGATATCGAAGTTGGATTTCGTTGTTCAATTTCGTTGTTCTATTTCGTTATTCGATTTCGTTGTTCGATTCGTTATTCGATTTCGTTGTTCGATTTCGTTGTTCGATTTCGTTGTTCGATTTCGTTGTTCCATTTTGTTGTTCGATTTCGTTGTTCTATATTGTTGCATGATTTCGTGGTTCGATTTCGTTGTTCGATTGCGTTGTTCCATTTCGTTGTTCTATTTCGTGGTTCGATTTATAGTGGTTTCAGTTTGTTGTTCGATTTCGTTGTTCGATATCGAAGTTGGATTTCGTTGTTCAATTTCGTTGTTCTATTTCGTTGTTCGTTTTCGTTGTTCGATTCGTTAATCGATTTCGTTGTTCGATTTCGTTGTTCGATTTCGTTGTTCGATTTCGTTGTTCCATTTTGTTGTTCGATTTCGTTGTTCGATTTCGTTGTTCGATTTCGTTGTTCGATTTCGTTGTTCCATTTTGTTGTTCGATTTCGTTGTTCGATTTCGTTGTTAGATTTCGTTGTTCGATTTCGTTGTTCGATTTCGTTGTTCGATTTCGTTGTTCGATTTCGTTGTTCGATATCGAAGTTGGATTTCGTAGGTCAATTTCGTTGTTCTATTTCGTTGTTCTATTTCGTTGTTCGATTTCGTTGTTCGATTCGTTATTCGATTTCGTTGTTCGATTTCGTTGTTCGATTTCGTTGTTCGATTTCGTTGTTCGATTTCGTTGTTCCATTTCGTTGTTCGATATCGTTGTTCGATTTCGTTGTTCGATTTCGTTGTTCGATTTCGTTGTTCGATTTCGAAGTTCGATTTCGTTGTTCGATTTCGTTGTTCGACTTCGTTGTTCGATTTTGTTGTTCGATTTCGTTGTTCGATTTCGTTGTTCGATTTCGTTGTTCGATTTCGTTGTTCGATTTCGTTGTCCGATTCCGTTGTTCGATTTCGTTGTTCGTTTTCGTTGTTCTATATTGTTGCATGATTTCGTGATTCGATTTCGTTGTTCGATTGCGTTGTTCCATTTCGTTGTTCTATTTCGTGGTTCGATTTATAGTGGTTTCAGTTCGTTGTTCGATGTCGTTGTTCGATTCGTTATTCGATTTCGTTGTTCGATTTCGTTATTCGATTTCGTTGTTCGATTCGTTATTCGATTTCGTTGTTCGATTTCGTTGTTCGATTTCGTTGTTCGATTTCGTTGTTCCATTTTGTTGTTCGATTTCGTTGTTCTATATTGTTGCATGATTTCGTGGTTCGATTTCGTTGTTCGATTGCGTTGTTCCATTTCGTTGTTCTATTTCGTGGTTCGATTTATAGTGGTTTCAGTTTGTTGTTCGATTTCGTTGTTCAATTTCGTTGTTCTATTTCGTTGTTCGTTTTCGTTGTTCGATTCGTTAATCGATTTCGTTGTTCGATTCGTTATTCGATTTCGTTGTTCGATTTCGTTGTTCGATTTCGTTGTTCTATTTCGTTATTCGATTTCGTTGTTCGATTCGTTATTCGATTTCGTTGTTCGATTTCGTTGTTCGATTTCGTTGTTCGATTTCGTTGTTCCATTTTGTTGTTCGATTTCGTTGTTCTATATTGTTGCATGATTTCGTGGTTCGATTTCGTTGTTCGATTTCGTTGTTCGATTTCGTTGTTCGATTTCGTTGTTCGATTCGTTATTCGATTTCGTTGTTCGATTTCGTTGTTCGATTTCGTTGTTCGATTTCGTTGTTCGATTTCGTTGTTCGATTTCGTTGTTCGATTTCGTTGTTCGATTTCGTTGTTCGATTTCGTTGTTCGATTTCGTTGTTCGATTGCGTTGTTCCATTTCGTTGTTCTTTTTCGTGGTTCGATTTAGTGGTTTCAGTTTGTTGTTCGATTTCGTTGTTCGATATCGAAGTTGGATTTCGTTGTTCAATTTCGTTGTTCTATTTCGTTGTTCGATTTCGTTGTTCGATTCGTTATTCGATTTCGTTGTTCGATTTCGTTGTTCGATTTCGTTGTTCGATTTCGTTGTTCGATTTTGTTGTTCGATTTCGTTGTTCGATTTCGTTGTTCGATTTCGTTGTTCCATTTCGTTGTTCGATTTCGTTGTTCGATTTCGTTGTTCAATTTCGTTGTTCTATTTCGTTGTTCGATTTCGTTGTTCGGTTCGTTATTCGATTTCGTTGTTCGATTTCGTTGTTAGATTTCGTTGTTCGATTTCGTTGTTCGATTTCGTTGTTCGATTTCGTTGTTCGATTTCGTTGTTAGATTTCGTTGTTCGATATCGAAGTTGGATTTCGTAGGTCAATTTCGTTGTTCTATTTCGGTGTTCTATTTCGTTGTTCGATTTCGTTGTTCGATTCGTTATTCGATTTCGTTGTTCGATTTCGTTGTTCGATTTCGTTGTTCGATTTCGTTGTTCCATTTCGTTGTTCGATTTTGTTGTTCGATTTCGTTGTTCGATTTCGTTGTTCGATTTCGTTGTTCGATTTCGTTGTTAGATTTCGTTGTTCGATATCGAAGTTGGATTTCGTAGGTCAATTTCGTTGTTCTATTTCGGTGTTCTATTTCGTTGTTCGATTTCGTTGTTCGATTCGTTATTCGATTTCGTTGTTCGATTTCGTTGTTCGATTTCGTTGTTCGATTCGTTATTCGATTTCGTTGTTCGATTTCGTTGTTCGATTTCGTTGTTCGATTTCGTTGTTCGATTTCGTTGTTCGATTTCGTTGTTAGATTTCGTTGTTCGATATCGAAGTTGGATTTCGTAGGTCAATTTCGTTGTTCTATTTCGGTGTTCTATTTCGTTGTTCGATTTCGTTGTTCGATTTCGTTGTTCGATTTCGTTGTTTGATTTCGAAGTTCGATTTCGTTGTTCGATTTCGTTGTTCGATTTCGTTGTTCGATTTTGTTGTTCGATTTCGTTCGATTTCGTTGTTCGATTTCGTTGTTCGATTTCGTTGTTCGATTTCGTTGTTCGATTTCGTTGTCCGATTCCGTTGTTCGATTTCGTTGTTCGTTTTCGTTGTTCTATATTGTTGCATGATTTCGTGATTCGATTTCGTTGTTCGATTGCGTTGTTCCATTTCGTTGTTCTATTTCGTGGTTCGATTTATAGTGGTTTCAGTTTGTTGTTCGATGTCGTTCGATATCGAAGTTGGATTTCGTTGTTCAATTTCGTTGTTCTATTTCGTTGTTCGATTTCGTTGTTCGATTCGTTATTCGATTTCGTTGTTCGATTTCGTTATTCGATTTCGTTGTTCCATTTTGTTGTTCAATTTCGTTGTTCGATTTCGTTGTTAGATTACGTTGTTAGATTTCGTTGTTCGATTTCGTTGTTCGATTTCGTTGTTCGATTTCGTTGTTCGATTTCGTTGTTCGATTTCGTTGTTCGATTTCGAAGTTCGATTTCGTTGTTCGATTGCGTTGTTCCATTTCGTTGTTCTATTTCGTTGTTCGATTTCGTTGTTCGATTCGTTATTCGATTTCGTTGTTCGATTTCGTTGTTCGATTTCGTTGTTCGATTTCGTTGTTCCATTTTGTTGTTCGATTTCGTTGTTCGATTTCGTTGTTCTATATTGTTGCATGATTTCGTGGTTCGATTTCGTTGTTCGATTGCGTTGTTCCATTTCGTTGTTCTATTTCGTGGTTCGATTTATAGTGGTTTCAGTTTGTTGTTCGATTTCGTTGTTCGATATCGAAGTTGGATTTCGTTGTTCAATTTCGTTGTTCTATTTCGTTGTTAGATTTCGTTGTTCGATTCGTTATTCGATTTCGTTGTTCGATTTCGTTGTTAGATTTCGTTGTTAGATTTCGTTGTTCGATTTCGTTGTTCGATTTCGTTGTTCGATTTCGTTGTTCGATTTCGTTGTTCGATTTCGTTGTTCGATTTCGTTGTTCGATTTCGTTGTTCGATTTCGTTATTCCATTTCGTTGTTCGATTTCGTTGTTCGATTTCGTTGTTCGATTTCGAAGTTCGATTTCGTTGTTCGATTGCGTTGTTCCATTTCGTTGTTCTATTTCGTTGTTGGATTTCATTTTTCGATTTCGTTGTTCGATTTCGTTGTTCCATTTCGTTGTTCGATTTCGTTGTTCGATTTCGTTGTTCGATTTCGTTGTTCGCTCGTTGATCGATTTCGTTGTTCGATTTCGTTGTTCGATTTCGTTGTTCGATTGCGTTGTTCCATTTCGTTGTTCTATTTCGTGGTTCGATTAGTGGTATCAGTTTGTTGTTCGATTTCGTTGTTCGATTTCGAAGTTGGATTTCGTTGTTCAATTTCGTTGTTCTATTTCGTTGTTCGATTTCGTTGTTCGATTCGTTATTCGATTTCGTTGTTCGATTGCGTTGTTCGATTTCGTTGTTCGATTTCGTTGTTCCATTTTGTTGTTCGATTTCGTTGTTCGATTTCGTTGTTAGATTTCATTGTTCGATTTCGTTGTTCGATTCGTTATTCGATTTCGTTGTTCGATTTCGTTGTTCGATTTCGTTGTTCGATTTCGTTGTTCCATTTTGTTGTTCGATTTCGTTGTTCGATTTCGTTGTTCGATTACGATGTTCGATTTCGTTGTTCGATTTCGTTGTTCGATTTCGTTGTTCGATTTCGTTGTTCGATTTTGTTGTTCGATTTCGTTGTTCGATTTCTTTGTTCGATTTCGTTGTTCGATTTCGTTGTTTCATTTCGTTGTTCGATTTCGTTGTTCGATTTCGTTGTTCGATTTCGTTGTTCGATTTCGTTGATCGATTTCGTTGTTCGATTTCGTTGTTCGATTTCGTTGTTCGATTGCGTTGTTCCATTTCGTTGTTCTATTTCGTGGTTCGATTTAGTGGTATCAGTTTGTTGTTCGATTTTGTTGTTCGATATCGAAGTTGGATTTCGTTGTTCAATTTCGTTGTTCTATTTCGTTGTTCGATTTCGTTGTTCGATTTCGTTGTTCGATTCGTTATTCGATTTCGTTGTTCGATTTCGTTGTTCGATTTCGTTGTTCGATTTCGTTGTTCCATTTTGTTATTCGATTTCGTTGTTCGATTTCGTTGTTAGATTTCGTTGTTCGATTTCGTTGTTCGATTTCGTTGTTCGATTTCGTTGTTCGATTTCGTTGTTCGATATCGAAGTTGGATTTCGTAGGTCAATTTCGTTGTTCTATTTCGTTGTTCTATTTCGTTGTTCGATTTCGTTGTTCGATTCGTTATTCGATTTCGTTGTTCGATTTCGTTGTTCGATTTCGTTGTTCGATTTCGTTGTTCGATTTCGTTGTTCGATTTCGTTGTTCCATTTCGTTGTTCTATATCGGTGTTCGATTTCGTTGTTCGATTTCGTTGTTCGATTTCGAAATTCGATTTCGTTGTTCGATTTCGTTGTTCGATTTCGTTGTTCGATTTCGTTGTCCGATTCCGTTGTTCGATTTCGTTGTTCGTTTTCGTTGTTCTATATTGTTGCATGATTTCGTTATTCGATTTCGTTGTTCGACTGCGTTGTTCCATTTCGTTGTTCTATTTCGTGGTTCGATTTATAGTGGTTTCAGTTTGTTGTTCGATGTCGTTGTTCGATATCGAAGTTGGATTTCGTTGTTCAATTTCGTTGTTCTATTTCGTTGTTCGATTTCGTTGTTCGATTCGTTATTCGATTTCGTTGTTCGATTTCGTTGTTCGATTTCTTTGTTCGATTTCGTTGTTAGATTTCGTTGTTCGATTTCGTTGTTCGATTTCGTTGTTCGATTTCGTTGTTCGATTTCGTTGTTCGATTTCGTTGTTCCATTTCTTTGTTCGATTTCGTTGTTCCATTTTGTTGTTCGATTTCGTTGTTCGATTTCGTTGTTAGATTTCGTTGTTCGATTTCGTTGTTCGATTACGTTGTTCGATTTCGTTGTTCGATTTCGTTGTTCGATTTCGTTGTTCGATATCGAAGTTGGATTTCGTTGTTCAATTTCGTTGTTCTATTTCGTTGTTCGATTTCGTTGTTCGATTCGTTATTCGATTTCGTTGTTCGATTTCGTTGTTCGATTACGTTGTTCGATTTCGTTGTTCCATTTTGTTGTTCGATTTCGTTGTTCGATTTCGTTGTTCTATATTGTTGCATGATTTCGTGGTTCGATTTCGTTGTTCGATTGCGTTGTTCCATTTCGTTGTTCTATTTCGTGGTTCGATTTATAGTGGTTTCAGTTTGTTGTTCGATTTCGTTGTTCGATATCGAAGTTGGATTTCGTTGTTCAATTTCGTTGTTCTATTTCGTTGTTCGATTTCGTTGTTCGATTCGTTAATCGATTTCGTTGTTCGATTTCGTTGTTCAATTTCGTTGTTCGATTTCGTTGTTCCACTTTGTTGTTCGATTTCGTTGTTCGATTTCGTTGTTCGATTTCGTTGTTCGATTTCGTTGTTCGATTTCGTTGTTCGATTTCGTTGTTCGATTTCGTTGTTCCATTTTGTTGTTCGATTTCGTTGTTCGATTTCGTTATTCGATTTAGTGATTCGAATTCGTTGTTCGAATTCGTTGTTCGTTTTCGTTGTTCGATTTCGTTGTTCCATTTTGTTGTTCGATTTCGTTGTTCGATTTCGTTGTTCGATTTCGTTGTTCGATTTCGTTGTTCGATTTCGTTGTTCCATTTTGTTGTTCGATTTCGTTGTTCGATTTCGTTATTCGATTTAGTGATTCGAATTCGTTGTTCGATTTCGTTGTTCGATTTCGTTGTTCAATTTCGTTGTTCGATTTCGTTGTTCCACTTTGTTGTTCGATTTCGTTGTTCGATTTCGTTGTTCGATTTCGTTGTTCGATTTCGTTGTTCGATTGCGTTGTTCCATTTCGTTGTTCTATTTCGTGGTTCGATTTATAGTGGTTTCAGTTTGTTGTTCGATTTCGTTGTTCGATATCGAAGTTGGATTTCGTTGTTCAATTTCGTTGTTCTATTTCGTTGTTCGATTTCGTTGTTCGATTTCGTTGTTCGATTCGTTATTCGATTTCGTTGTTCGATTTCGTTGTTCGATTTCGTTGTTCGATTTCGTTGTTCCATTTTGTTATTCGATTTCGTTGTTCGATTTCGTTGTTAGATTTCGTTGTTCGATTTCGTTGTTCGATTTCGTTGTTCGATTTCGTTGTTCGATTTCGTTGTTCGATATCGAAGTTGGATTTCGTAGGTCAATTTCGTTGTTCTATTTCGTTGTTCTATTTCGTTGTTCGATTTCGTTGTTCGATTCGTTATTCGATTTCGTTGTTCGATTTCGTTGTTCGATTTCGTTGTTCGATTTCGTTGTTCGATTTCGTTGTTCCATTTCGTTGTTCGATATCGGTGTTCGATTTCGTTGTTCGATTTCGTTGTTCGATTTCGAAATTCGATTTCGTTGTTCGATTTCGTTGTTCGATTTCGTTGTTCGATTTCGTTGTCCCATTCCGTTGTTCGATTTCGTTGTTCGTTTTCGTTGTTCTATATTGTTGCATGATTTCGTTATTCGATTTCGTTGTTCGACTGCGTTGTTCCATTTCGTTGTTCTATTTCGTGGTTCGATTTATAGTGGTTTCAGTTTGTTGTTCGATGTCGTTGTTCGATATCGAAGTTGGATTTCGTTGTTCAATTTCGTTGTTCTATTTCGTTGTTCGATTTCGTTGTTCGATTCGTTATTCGATTTCGTTGTTCGATTTCGTTGTTCGATTTCTTTGTTCGATTTCGTTGTTAGATTTCGTTGTTCGATTTCGTTGTTCGATTTCGTTGTTCGATTTCGTTGTTCGATTTCGTTGTTCGATTTCGTTGTTCCATTTCTTTGTTCGATTTCGTTGTTCCATTTTGTTGTTCGATTTCGTTGTTCGATTTCGTTGTTAGATTTCGTTGTTCGATTTCGTTGTTCGATTACGTTGTTCGATTTCGTTGTTCGATTTCGTTGTTCGATTTCGTTGTTCGATATCGAAGTTGGATTTCGTTGTTCAATTTCGTTGTTCTATTTCGTTGTTCGATTTCGTTGTTCGATTCGTTATTCGATTTCGTTGTTCGATTTCGTTGTTCGATTTCGTTGTTCGATTTCGTTGTTCCATTTTGTTGTTCGATTTCGTTGTTTGATTTCGTTGTTCTATATTGTTGCATGATTTCGTGGTTCGATTTCGTTGTTCGATTGCGTTGTTCCATTTCGTTGTTCTATTTCGTGGTTCGATTTATAGTGGTTTCAGTTTGTTGTTCGATTTCGTTGTTCGATATCGAAGTTGGATTTCGTTGTTCAATTTCGTTGTTCTATTTCGTTGTTCGATTTCGTTGTTCGATTTCGTTGTTCGATTTCGTTGTTCCATTTTGTTGTTCGATTTCGTTGTTCGATTTCGTTGTTAGATTTCGTTGTTCGATTTCGTTGTTCGATTTCGTTGTTCGATTTCGTTGTTCGATTTCGTTGTTCGATATCGAAGTTGGATTTCGTAGGTCAATTTCGTTGTTCTATTTCGTTGTTCTATTTCGTTGTTCGATTTCGTTGTTCGATTCGTTATTCGATTTCGTTGTTCGATTTCGTTGTTCGATTTCGTTGTTCGATTTCGTTGTTCGATTTCGTTGTTCCATTTCGTTGTTCGATATCGTTGTTCGATTTCGTTGTTCGATTTCGTTGTTCGATTTCGTTGTTCGATTTCGAAGTTCGATTTCGTTGTTCGATTTCGTTGTTCGACTTCGTTGTTCGATTTTGTTGTTCGATTTCGTTGTTCGATTTCGTTGTTCGATTTCGTTGTTCGATTTCGTTGTTCGATTTCGTTGTCCGATTCCGTTGTTCGATTTCGTTGTTCGTTTTCGTTGTTCTATATTGTTGCATGATTTCGTGATTCGATTTCGTTGTTCGATTGCGTTGTTCCATTTCGTTGTTCTATTTCGTGGTTCGATTTATAGTGGTTTCAGTTCGTTGTTCGATGTCGTTGTTCGATTCGTTATTCGATTTCGTTGTTCGATTTCGTTATTCGATTTCGTTGTTCGATTCGTTATTCGATTTCGTTGTTCGATTTCGTTGTTCGATTTCGTTGTTCGATTTCGTTGTTCCATTTTGTTGTTCGATTTCGTTGTTCTATATTGTTGCATGATTTCGTGGTTCGATTTCGTTGTTCGATTGCGTTGTTCCATTTCGTTGTTCTATTTCGTGGTTCGATTTATAGTGGTTTCAGTTTGTTGTTCGATTTCGTTGTTCAATTTCGTTGTTCTATTTCGTTGTTCGTTTTCGTTGTTCGATTCGTTAATCGATTTCGTTGTTCGATTCGTTATTCGATTTCGTTGTTCGATTTCGTTGTTCGATTTCGTTGTTCTATTTCGTTATTCGATTTCGTTGTTCGATTCGTTATTCGATTTCGTTGTTCGATTTCGTTGTTCGATTTCGTTGTTCGATTTCGTTGTTCCATTTTGTTGTTCGATTTCGTTGTTCTATATTGTTGCATGATTTCGTGGTTCGATTTCGTTGTTCGATTTCGTTGTTCGATTTCGTTGTTCGATTTCGTTGTTCGATTCGTTATTCGATTTCGTTGTTCGATTTCGTTGTTCGATTTCGTTGTTCGATTTCGTTGTTCGATTTCGTTGTTCGATTTCGTTGTTCGATTTCGTTGTTCGATTTCGTTGTTCGATTTCGTTGTTCGATTTCGTTGTTCGATTGCGTTGTTCCATTTCGTTGTTCTTTTTCGTGGTTCGATTTAGTGGTTTCAGTTTGTTGTTCGATTTCGTTGTTCGATATCGAAGTTGGATTTCGTTGTTCAATTTCGTTGTTCTATTTCGTTGTTCGATTTCGTTGTTCGATTCGTTATTCGATTTCGTTGTTCGATTTCGTTGTTCGATTTCGTTGTTCGATTTCGTTGTTCGATTTTGTTGTTCGATTTCGTTGTTCGATTTCGTTGTTCGATTTCGTTGTTCCATTTCGTTGTTCGATTTCGTTGTTCGATTTCGTTGTTCAATTTCGTTGTTCTATTTCGTTGTTCGATTTCGTTGTTCGGTTCGTTATTCGATTTCGTTGTTCGATTTCGTTGTTAGATTTCGTTGTTCGATTTCGTTGTTCGATTTCGTTGTTCGATTTCGTTGTTCGATTTCGTTGTTAGATTTCGTTGTTCGATATCGCAGTTGGATTTCGTAGGTCAATTTCGTTGTTCTATTTCGGTGTTCTATTTCGTTGTTCGATTTCGTTGTTCGATTCGTTATTCGATTTCGTTGTTCGATTTCGTTGTTCGATTTCGTTGTTCGATTTCGTTGTTCCATTTCGTTGTTCGATTTTGTTGTTCGATTTCGTTGTTCGATTTCGTTGTTCGATTTCGTTGTTCGATTTCGTTGTTAGATTTCGTTGTTCGATATCGAAGTTGGATTTCGTAGGTCAATTTCGTTGTTCTATTTCGGTGTTCTATTTCGTTGTTCGATTTCGTTGTTCGATTCGTTATTCGATTTCGTTGTTCGATTTCGTTGTTCGATTTCGTTGTTCGATTCGTTATTCGATTTCGTTGTTCGATTTCGTTGTTCGATTTCGTTGTTCGATTTCGTTGTTCGATTTCGTTGTTCGATTTCGTTGTTAGATTTCGTTGTTCGATATCGAAGTTGGATTTCGTAGGTCAATTTCGTTGTTCTATTTCGGTGTTCTATTTCGTTGTTCGATTTCGTTGTTCGATTTCGTTGTTCGATTTCGTTGTTTGATTTCGAAGTTCGATTTCGTTGTTCGATTTCGTTGTTCGATTTCGTTGTTCGATTTTGTTGTTCGATTTCGTTCGATTTCGTTGTTCGATTTCGTTGTTCGATTTCGTTGTTCGATTTCGTTGTTCGATTTCGTTGTCCGATTCCGTTGTTCGATTTCGTTGTTCGTTTTCGTTGTTCTATATTGTTGCATGATTTCGTGATTCGATTTCGTTGTTCGATTGCGTTGTTCCATTTCGTTGTTCGATTTCGTTGTTCGATTTCGTTGTTCGATTTCGAAGTTCGATTTCGTTGTTCGATTGCGTTGTTCCATTTCGTTGTTCTATTTCGTTGTTGGATTTCATTTTTCGATTTCGTTGTTCGATTTCGTTGTTCCATTTCGTTGTTCGATTTCGTTGTTCGATTTCGTTGTTCGATTTCGTTGTTCGCTCGTTGATCGATTTCGTTGTTCGATTTCGTTGTTCGATTTCGTTGTTCGATTGCGTTGTTCCATTTCGTTGTTCTATTTCGTGGTTCGATTAGTGGTATCAGTTTGTTGTTCGATTTCGTTGTTCGATTTCGAAGTTGGATTTCGTTGTTCAATTTCGTTGTTCTATTTCGTTGTTCGATTTCGTTGTTCGATTCGTTATTCGATTTCGTTGTTCGATTGCGTTGTTCGATTTCGTTGTTCGATTTCGTTGTTCCATTTTGTTGTTCGATTTCGTTGTTCGATTTCGTTGTTAGATTTCATTGTTCGATTTCGTTGTTCGATTCGTTATTCGATTTCGTTGTTCGATTTCGTTGTTCGATTTCGTTGTTCGATTTCGTTGTTCCATTTTGTTGTTCGATTTCGTTGTTCGATTTCGTTGTTCGATTACGATGTTCGATTTCGTTGTTCGATTTCGTTGTTCGATTTCGTTGTTCGATTTCGTTGTTCGATTTTGTTGTTCGATTTCGTTGTTCGATTTCTTTGTTCGATTTCGTTGTTCGATTTCGTTGTTTCATTTCGTTGTTCGATTTCGTTGTTCGATTTCGTTGTTCGATTTCGTTGTTCGATTTCGTTGATCGATTTCGTTGTTCGATTTCGTTGTTCGATTTCGTTGTTCGATTGCGTTGTTCCATTTCGTTGTTCTATTTCGTGGTTCGATTTAGTGGTATCAGTTTGTTGTTCGATTTTGTTGTTCGATATCGAAGTTGGATTTCGTTGTTCAATTTCGTTGTTCTATTTCGTTGTTCGATTTCGTTGTTCGATTTCGTTGTTCGATTCGTTATTCGATTTCGTTGTTCGATTTCGTTGTTCGATTTCGTTGTTCGATTTCGTTGTTCCATTTTGTTATTCGATTTCGTTGTTCGATTTCGTTGTTAGATTTCGTTGTTCGATTTCGTTGTTCGATTTCGTTGTTCGATTTCGTTGTTCGATTTCGTTGTTCGATATCGAAGTTGGATTTCGTAGGTCAATTTCGTTGTTCTATTTCGTTGTTCTATTTCGTTGTTCGATTTCGTTGTTCGATTCGTTATTCGATTTCGTTGTTCGATTTCGTTGTTCGATTTCGTTGTTCGATTTCGTTGTTCGATTTCGTTGTTCGATTTCGTTGTTCCATTTCGTTGTTCTATATCGGTGTTCGATTTCGTTGTTCGATTTCGTTGTTCGATTTCGAAATTCGATTTCGTTGTTCGATTTCGTTGTTCGATTTCGTTGTTCGATTTCGTTGTCCGATTCCGTTGTTCGATTTCGTTGTTCGTTTTCGTTGTTCTATATTGTTGCATGATTTCGTTATTCGATTTCGTTGTTCGACTGCGTTGTTCCATTTCGTTGTTCTATTTCGTGGTTCGATTTATAGTGGTTTCAGTTTGTTGTTCGATGTCGTTGTTCGATATCGAAGTTGGATTTCGTTGTTCAATTTCGTTGTTCTATTTCGTTGTTCGATTTCGTTGTTCGATTCGTTATTCGATTTCGTTGTTCGATTTCGTTGTTCGATTTCTTTGTTCGATTTCGTTGTTAGATTTCGTTGTTCGATTTCGTTGTTCGATTTCGTTGTTCGATTTCGTTGTTCGATTTCGTTGTTCGATTTCGTTGTTCCATTTCTTTGTTCGATTTCGTTGTTCCATTTTGTTGTTCGATTTCGTTGTTCGATTTCGTTGTTAGATTTCGTTGTTCGATTTCGTTGTTCGATTACGTTGTTCGATTTCGTTGTTCGATTTCGTTGTTCGATTTCGTTGTTCGATATCGAAGTTGGATTTCGTTGTTCAATTTCGTTGTTCTATTTCGTTGTTCGATTTCGTTGTTCGATTCGTTATTCGATTTCGTTGTTCGATTTCGTTGTTCGATTACGTTGTTCGATTTCGTTGTTCCATTTTGTTGTTCGATTTCGTTGTTCGATTTCGTTGTTCTATATTGTTGCATGATTTCGTGGTTCGATTTCGTTGTTCGATTGCGTTGTTCCATTTCGTTGTTCTATTTCGTGGTTCGATTTATAGTGGTTTCAGTTTGTTGTTCGATTTCGTTGTTCGATATCGAAGTTGGATTTCGTTGTTCAATTTCGTTGTTCTATTTCGTTGTTCGATTTCGTTGTTCGATTCGTTAATCGATTTCGTTGTTCGATTTCGTTGTTCAATTTCGTTGTTCGATTTCGTTGTTCCACTTTGTTGTTCGATTTCGTTGTTCGATTTCGTTGTTCGATTTCGTTGTTCGATTTCGTTGTTCGATTTCGTTGTTCGATTTCGTTGTTCGATTTCGTTGTTCCATTTTGTTGTTCGATTTCGTTGTTCGATTTCGTTATTCGATTTAGTGATTCGAATTCGTTGTTCGAATTCGTTGTTCGTTTTCGTTGTTCGATTTCGTTGTTCCATTTTGTTGTTCGATTTCGTTGTTCGATTTCGTTGTTCGATTTCGTTGTTCGATTTCGTTGTTCGATTTCGTTGTTCCATTTTGTTGTTCGATTTCGTTGTTCGATTTCGTTATTCGATTTAGTGATTCGAATTCGTTGTTCGATTTCGTTGTTCGATTTCGTTGTTCAATTTCGTTGTTCGATTTCGTTGTTCCACTTTGTTGTTCGATTTCGTTGTTCGATTTCGTTGTTCGATTTCGTTGTTCGATTTCGTTGTTCGATTGCGTTGTTCCATTTCGTTGTTCTATTTCGTGGTTCGATTTATAGTGGTTTCAGTTTGTTGTTCGATTTCGTTGTTCGATATCGAAGTTGGATTTCGTTGTTCAATTTCGTTGTTCTATTTCGTTGTTCGATTTCGTTGTTCGATTTCGTTGTTCGATTCGTTATTCGATTTCGTTGTTCGATTTCGTTGTTCGATTTCGTTGTTCGATTTCGTTGTTCCATTTTGTTATTCGATTTCGTTGTTCGATTTCGTTGTTAGATTTCGTTGTTCGATTTCGTTGTTCGATTTCGTTGTTCGATTTCGTTGTTCGATTTCGTTGTTCGATATCGAAGTTGGATTTCGTAGGTCAATTTCGTTGTTCTATTTCGTTGTTCTATTTCGTTGTTCGATTTCGTTGTTCGATTCGTTATTCGATTTCGTTGTTCGATTTCGTTGTTCGATTTCGTTGTTCGATTTCGTTGTTCGATTTCGTTGTTCCATTTCGTTGTTCGATATCGGTGTTCGATTTCGTTGTTCGATTTCGTTGTTCGATTTCGAAATTCGATTTCGTTGTTCGATTTCGTTGTTCGATTTCGTTGTTCGATTTCGTTGTCCCATTCCGTTGTTCGATTTCGTTGTTCGTTTTCGTTGTTCTATATTGTTGCATGATTTCGTTATTCGATTTCGTTGTTCGACTGCGTTGTTCCATTTCGTTGTTCTATTTCGTGGTTCGATTTATAGTGGTTTCAGTTTGTTGTTCGATGTCGTTGTTCGATATCGAAGTTGGATTTCGTTGTTCAATTTCGTTGTTCTATTTCGTTGTTCGATTTCGTTGTTCGATTCGTTATTCGATTTCGTTGTTCGATTTCGTTGTTCGATTTCTTTGTTCGATTTCGTTGTTAGATTTCGTTGTTCGATTTCGTTGTTCGATTTCGTTGTTCGATTTCGTTGTTCGATTTCGTTGTTCGATTTCGTTGTTCCATTTCTTTGTTCGATTTCGTTGTTCCATTTTGTTGTTCGATTTCGTTGTTCGATTTCGTTGTTAGATTTCGTTGTTCGATTTCGTTGTTCGATTACGTTGTTCGATTTCGTTGTTCGATTTCGTTGTTCGATTTCGTTGTTCGATATCGAAGTTGGATTTCGTTGTTCAATTTCGTTGTTCTATTTCGTTGTTCGATTTCGTTGTTCGATTCGTTATTCGATTTCGTTGTTCGATTTCGTTGTTCGATTTCGTTGTTCGATTTCGTTGTTCCATTTTGTTGTTCGATTTCGTTGTTTGATTTCGTTGTTCTATATTGTTGCATGATTTCGTGGTTCGATTTCGTTGTTCGATTGCGTTGTTCCATTTCGTTGTTCTATTTCGTGGTTCGATTTATAGTGGTTTCAGTTTGTTGTTCGATTTCGTTGTTCGATATCGAAGTTGGATTTCGTTGTTCAATTTCGTTGTTCTATTTCGTTGTTCGATTTCGTTGTTCGATTCGTTAATCGATTTCGTTGTTCGATTTCGTTGTTCAATTTCGTTGTTCGATTTCGTTGTTCCACTTTGTTGTTCGATTTCGTTGTTCGATTTCGTTGTTCGATTTCGTTGTTCGATTTCGTTGTTCGATTTCGTTGTTCGATTTCGTTGTTCGATTTCGTTGTTCCATTTTGTTGTTCGATTTCGTTGTTCGATTTCGTTATTCGATTTAGTGATTCGAATTCGTTGTTCGAATTCGTTGTTCGTTTTCGTTGTTCGATTTCGTTGTTCCATTTTGTTGTTCGATTTCGTTGTTCGATTTCGTTGTTCGATTTCGTTGTTCGATTTCGTTGTTCGATTTCGTTGTTCGATTTCGTTGTTCCATTTTGTTGTTCGATTTCGTTGTTCGATTTCGTTATTCGATTTAGTGATTCGAATTCGTTGTTCGATTTCGTTGTTCGATTTCGTTGTTCAATTTCGTTGTTCGATTTCGTTGTTCCACTTTGTTGTTCGATTTCGTTGTTCGATTTCGTTGTTCGATTTCGTTGTTCGATTTCGTTGTTCGATTGCGTTGTTCCATTTCGTTGTTCTATTTCGTGGTTCGATTTATAGTGGTTTCAGTTTGTTGTTCGATTTCGTTGTTCGATATCGAAGTTGGATTTCGTTGTTCAATTTCGTTGTTCTATTTCGTTGTTCGTTTTCGTTGTTCGATTTCGTTGTTCGATTCGTTATTCGATTTCGTTGTTCGATTGCGTTGTTCCATTTCGTTGTTCTATTTCGTGGTTCGATTTATAGTGGTTTCAGTTTGTTGTTCGATTTCGTTGTTCGATTTCGTTATTCGATTTAGTGATTCGAATTCGTTGTTCGAATTCGTTGTTCGTTTTCGTTGTTCGATTTCGTTGTTCCATTTTGTTGTTCGATTTCGTTGTTCGATTTCGTTGTTCGATTTCGTTGTTCGATTTCGTTGTTCGATTTCGTTGTTCCATTTTGTTGTTCGATTTCGTTGTTCGATTTCGTTATTCGATTTAGTGATTCGAATTCGTTGTTCGAATTCGTTGTTCGTTTTCGTTGTTCGATTTCGTTGTTCGATTCGTTATTCGATTTCGTTGTTCGATTTCGTTGTTCGATTTCGTTGTTCGATTTCGTTGTTCGATTTCGTTGTTCCATTTTGTTGTTCGATTTCGTTGTTCGATTTTGTTGTTAGATTTCGTTGTTCGATTTCGTTGTTCGATTTCGTTGTTCGATTTCGTTGTTCGATTTTGTTGTTCGATTTCGTTGTTCGATTTCGTTGTTCGATTTCGTTGTTCGATTTCGTTGTTCCATTTCGTTGTTCGATTTCGTTGTTCGATTTCGTTGATCGATTTCGTTGTTCGATTTCGTTGTTCGATTTCGTTGTTCGATTGCGTTGTTCCATTTCGTTGTTCTATTTCGTGGTTAGATTTAGTGGTTTCAGTTTGTTGTTCGATTTCGTTGTTCGATATCGAAGTTGGATTTCGTTGTTCAATTTCGTTGTTCTATTTCGTTGTTCGATTTCGTTGTTCGATTCGTTATTCGATTTCGTTGTTCGATTTCGTTGTTCGATTTCGTTGTTCGATTTCGTTGTTCCATTTTGTTGTTCGATTTCGTTGTTCGATTTCGTTGTTAGATTTCGTTGTTCGATTTCGTTGTTCGATTTCGTTGTTCGATTTCGTTGTTCGATTTCGTTGTTCGATATCGAAGTTGGATTTCGTAGGTCAATTTCGTTGTTCTATTTCGTTGTTCTATTTCGTTGTTCGATTTCGTTGTTCGATTCGTTATTCGATTTCGTTGTTCGATTTCGTTGTTCGATTTCGTTGTTCGATTTCGTTGTTCGATTTCGTTGTTCCATTTCGTTGTTCGATATCGTTGTTCGATTTCGTTGTTCGATTTCGTTGTTCGATTTCGTTGTTCGATTTCGTTGTTCGATTTCGAAGTTCGATTTCGTTGTTCGATTTCGTTGTTCGATTTCGTTGTTCGATTTTGTTGTTCGATTTCGTTGTTCGATTTCGTTGTTCGATTTCGTTGTTCGATTTCGTTGTTCGATTTCGTTGTCCGATTCCGTTGTTCGATTTCGTTGTTCTATATTGTTGCATGATTTCGTGATTCGATTTCGTTGTTCGATTGCGTTGTTCCATTTCGTTGTTCTATTTCGTGGTTCGATTTATAGTGGTTTCAGTTCGTTGTTCGATGTCGTTGTTCGATATCGAAGTTGGATTTCGTTGTTCAATTTCGTTGTTCTATTTCGTTATTCGATTTCGTTGTTCGATTCGTTATTCGATTTCGTTGTTCGATTTCGTGGTTCGATTTCGTTGTTCGATTGCGTTGTTCCATTTCGTTGTTCTATTTCGTGGTTCGATTTATAGTGGTTTCAGTTTGTTGTTCGATTTCGTTGTTCGATATCGAAGTTGGATTTCGTTGTTCAATTTCGTTGTTCTATTTCGTTGTTCGTTTTCGTTGTTCGATTCGTTAATCGATTTCGTTGTTCGATTTCGTTGTTCCATTTTGTTGTTCGATTTCGTTGTTCGATTTCGTTGTTCGATTTCGTTGTTCGATTTCGTTGTTCCATTTTGTTGTTCGATTTCGTTGTTAGATTTCGTTGTTCGATTTCGTTGTTCGATTTCGTTGTTCGATTTCGTTATTCGATTTAGTGATTCGAATTCGTTGTTCGTTTTCGTTGTTCGATTTCGTTGTTCGATTCGTTATTCGATTTCGTTGTTCGATTTCGTTGTTCGATTTCGTTGTTCCATTTTGTTGTTCGATTTCGTTGTTCGATTTCGTTGTTAGATTTCGTTGTTCGATTTCGTTGTTCGATTTCGTTGTTCGATTTCGTTGTTCGATTTCGTTGTTCGATTTCGTTGTTCCATTTTGTTGTTCGATTTCGTTGTTCGATTTCGTTGTTAGATTTCGTTGTTCGATTTCGTTGTTCGATTTCGTTGTTCCATTTTGTTGTTCGATTTCGTTGTTCGATTTCGTTGTTAGATTTCGTTGTTCGATTTCGTTGTTCGATTTCGTTGTTCGATTTTGTTGTTCGATTTCGTTGTTCGATTTCGTTGTTCGATTTCGTTGTTCCATTTCGTTGTTCGATTTCGTTGTTCGATTTCGTTGTTCGATTGCGTTGTTCCATTTCGTTGTTCTTTTTCGTGGTTCGATTTAGTGGTTTCAGTTTGTTGTTCGATTTCGTTGTTCGATATCGAAGTTGGATTTCGTTGTTCCATTTCGTTGTTCTTTTTCGTGGTTCGATTTAGTGGTTTCAGTTTGTTGTTCGATTTCGTTGTTCGATATCGAAGTTGGATTTCGTTGTTCAATTTCGTTGTTCTATTTCGTTGTTCGATTTCGTTGTTCGATTTCGTTGTTCGATTTCGTTGTCCGATTCCGTTGTTCGATTTCGTTGTTCGATTTCGTTGTTCCACTTTGTTGTTCTATTTCGTTGTTCGATTTCGTTGTTCGATTTCGTTGTTCGATTTCGTTGTTCGATTTCGTTGTTCCATTTTGTTGTTCGATTTCGTTGTTAGATTTCGTTGTTCGATTTAGTGATTCGAATTCGTTGTTCGAATTCGTTGTTCGTTTTCGTTGTTCGATTTCGTTGTTCGATTCGTTATTCGATTTCGTTGTTCCATTTTGTTGTTCGATTTCGTTGTTCGATTTCGTTATTCGATTTAGTGATTCGAATTCGTTGTTCGAATTCGTTGTTCGTTTTCGTTGTTCGATTTCGTTGTTCCATTTTGTTGTTCGATTTCGTTGTTCGATTTCGTTGTTCGATTTCGTTGTTCGATTTCGTTGTTCCATTTTGTTGTTCGATTTCGTTGTTCGATTTCGTTATTCGATTTCGTTGTTCCATTTTGTTGTTCGATTTCGTTGTTCGATTTCGTTGTTAGATTTCGTTGTTCGATTTCGTTGTTCGATTTCGTTGTTCGATTTCGTTGTTCGATTTTGTTGTTCGATTTCGTTGTTCGATTTCGTTGTTCGATTTCGTTGTTCGATTTCGTTGTTCGATTTTGTTGTTCGATTTCGTTGTTCGATTTCGTTGTTCGATTTCGTTGTTCGATTTCGTTGTTCCATTTCGTTGTTCGATTTCGTTGTTCGATTTCGTTGATCGATTTCGTTGTTCGATTTCGTTGTTCGATTGCGTTGTTCCATTTCGTTGTTCTATTTCGTGGTTAGATTTAGTGGTTTCAGTTTGTTGTTCGATTTCGTTGTTCGATTCGTTATTCGATTTCGCTGTTCGATTTCGTTGTTCGATTTCGTTGTTCGATTTCGTTGTTCCATTTTGTTGTTCGATTTCGTTGTTCGATTTCGTTGTTAGATTTCGTTGTTCGATTTCGTTGTTCGATTTCGTTGTTCGATTTCGTTGTTCGATTTCGTTGTTTCTATATCGAAGTTGGATTTCGTAGGTCAATTTCGTTGTTCTATTTCGTTGTTCTATTTCGTTGTTCGATTTCGTTGTTCGATTCGTTATTCGATTTCGTTGTTCGATTTCGTTGTTCGATTTCGTTGTTCGATTTCGTTGTTCGATTTCGTTGTTCGATTTCGTTGTTCCATTTCGTTGTTCGATATCGTTGTTCGATTTCGTTGTTCGATTTCGTTGTTCGATTTCGTTGTTCGATTTCGAAGTTCGATTTCGTTGTTCGATTTCGTTGTTCGATTTCGTTGTTCGATTTTGTTGTTCGATTTCGTTGTTCGATTTCGTTGTTCGATTTCGTTGTTCGATTTCGTTGTTCGATTTCGTTGTCCGATTCCGTTGTTCGATTTCGTTGTTCGTTTTCGTTGTTCTATATTGTTGCATGATTTCGTGATTCGATTTCGTTGTTCGATTGCGTTGTTCCATTTCGTTGTTCTATTTCGTGGTTCGATTTATAGTGGTTTCAGTTCGTTGTTCGATGTCGTTGTTCGATATCGAAGTTGGATTTCGTTGTTCAATTTCGTTGTTCTATTTCGTTATTCGATTTCGTTGTTCGATTCGTTATTCGATTTCGTTGTTAGATTTCGTTGTTAGATTTCGTTGTTCGATTTCGTTGTTCGATTTCGTTGTTCGATTTCGTTGTTCGATTTCGTTGTTCGATTTCGTTGTTCGATTTCGAAGTTCGATTTCGTTGTTCGATTGCGTTGTTCCATTTCGTTGTTCGATTTCGTTGTTCGATTTCGTTGTTCGATTTCGTTGTTTCTATATCGAAGTTGGATTTCGTAGGTCAATTTCGTTGTTCTATTTCGTTGTTCTATTTCGTTGTTCGATTTCGTTGTTCGATTCGTTATTCGATTTCGTTGTTCGATTTCGTTGTTCGATTTCGTTGTTCGATTTCGTTGTTCGATTTCGTTGTTCGATTTCGTTGTTCCATTTCGTTGTTCGATATCGTTGTTCGATTTCGTTGTTCGATTTCGTTGTTCGATTTCGTTGTTCGATTTCGAAGTTCGATTTCGTTGTTCGATTTCGTTGTTCGATTTCGTTGTTCGATTTTGTTGTTCGATTTCGTTGTTCGATTTCGTTGTTCGATTTCGTTGTTCGATTTCGTTGTTCGATTTCGTTGTCCGATTCCGTTGTTCGATTTCGTTGTTCGTTTTCGTTGTTCTATATTGTTGCATGATTTCGTGATTCGATTTCGTTGTTCGATTGCGTTGTTCCATTTCGTTGTTCTATTTCGTGGTTCGATTTATAGTGGTTTCAGTTCGTTGTTCGATGTCGTTGTTCGATATCGAAGTTGGATTTCGTTGTTCAATTTCGTTGTTCTATTTCGTTATTCGATTTCGTTGTTCGATTCGTTATTCGATTTCGTTGTTAGATTTCGTTGTTAGATTTCGTTGTTCGATTTCGTTGTTCGATTTCGTTGTTCGATTTCGTTGTTCGATTTCGTTGTTCGATTTCGTTGTTCGATTTCGAAGTTCGATTTCGTTGTTCGATTGCGTTGTTCCATTTCGTTGTTCTATTTCGTTGTTCGATTTCGTTGTTCGATTCGTTATTCGATTTCGTTGTTCGATTTCGTTGTTCGATTTCGTTGTTCGATTTCGTTGTTCCATTTTGTTGTTCGATTTCGTTGTTCGATTTCGTTGTTCGATTTCGTTGTTCGATTTCGTTGTTCCATTTTGTTGTTCGATTTCGTTGTTCGATTTCGTTGTTCTATATTGTTGCATGATTTCGTGGTTCGATTTCGTTGTTCGATTGCGTTGTTCCATTTCGTTGTTCTATTTCGTGGTTCGATTTATAGTGGTTTCAGTTTGTTGTTCGATTTCGTTGTTCGATATCGAAGTTGGATTTCGTTGTTCAATTTCGTTGTTCTATTTCGTTGTTCGATTTCGTTGTTCGATTCGTTATTCGATTTCGTTGTTCGATTTCGTTATTCGATTTCGTTGTTCCATTTTGTTGTTCAATTTCGTTGTTCGATTTCGTTGTTAGATTTCGTTGTTAGATTTCGTTGTTCGATTTCGTTGTTCGATTTCGTTGTTCGATTTCGTTGTTCGATTTCGTTGTTCGATTTCGTTGTTCGATTTCGAAGTTCGATTTCGTTGTTCGATTGCGTTGTTCCATTTCGTTGTTCTATTTCGTTGTTCGATTTCGTTGTTCGATTCGTTATTCGATTTCGTTGTTCGATTTCGTTGTTCGATTTCGTTGTTCGATTTCGTTGTTCCATTTTGTTGTTCGATTTCGTTGTTCGATTTCGTTGTTCTATATTGTTGCATGATTTCGTGGTTCGATTTCGTTGTTCGATTGCGTTGTTCCATTTCGTTGTTCTATTTCGTGGTTCGATTTATAGTGGTTTCAGTTTGTTGTTCGATTTCGTTGTTCGATATCGAAGTTGGATTTCGTTGTTCAATTTCGTTGTTCTATTTCGTTGTTAGATTTCGTTGTTCGATTCGTTATTCGATTTCGTTGTTCGATTTCGTTGTTCGATTTCGTTGTTAGATTTCGTTGTTCGATTTCGTTGTTCGATTTCGTTGTTCGATTTCGTTGTTCGATTTCGTTGTTCGATTTCGTTGTTCGATTTCGTTGTTCGATTTCGTTATTCCATTTCGTTGTTCGATTTCGTTGTTCGATTTCGTTGTTCGATTTCGAAGTTCGATTTCGTTGTTCGATTGCGTTGTTCCATTTCGTTGTTCTATTTCGTTGTTGGATTTCATTTTTCGATTTCGTTGTTCGATTTCGTTGTTCCATTTCGTTGCTCGATTTCGTTGTTCGATTTCGTTGTTCGATTTCGTTGTTCGATCGTTGATCGATTTCGTTGTTCGATTTCGTTGTTCGATTTCGTTGTTCGATTGCGTTGTTCCATTTCGTTGTTCTATTTCGTGGTTCGATTAGTGGTATCAGTTTGTTGTTCGATTTCGTTGTTCGATTTCGTTGTTCGATTGCGTTGTTCCATTTCGTTGTTCTATTTCGTGGTTCGATTAGTGGTATCAGTTTGTTGTTCGATTTCGTTGTTCGATTTCGTTGTTCCATTTTATTGTTCGATTTCGTTGTTAGATTTCGTTGTTCGATTTAGTGATTCGAATTCGTTGTTCGAATTCGTTGTTCGTTTTCGTTGTTCGATTTCGTTGTTCGATTCGTTATTCGATTTCGTTGTTCCATTTTGTTGTTCGATTTCGTTGTTCGATTTCGTTGTTCCATTTCGTTGCTCGATTTCGTTGTTCGATTTCGTTGTTCGATTTCGTTGTTCGATTTCGTTGTTCGATTTCGTTATTCGATTTAGTGATTCGAATTCGTTGTTCGAATTCGTTGTTCGTTTTCGTTGTTCGATTTCGTTGTTCGATTCGTTATTCGATTTCGTTGTTCGATTTCGTTGTTCGATTTCGTTGTTCGATTTCGTTGTTCGATTTCGTTGTTCCATTTTGTTGTTCGATTTCGTTGTTCGATTTCGTTGTTAGATTTCGTTGTTCGATTTCGTTGTTCGATTTCGTTGTTCGATTTCGTTGTTCGATTTTGTTGTTCGATTTCGTTGTTCGATTTCGTTGTTCGATTTCGTTGTTCGATTTCGTTGTTCCATTTCGTTGTTCGATTTCGTTGTTCGATTTCGTTGATCGATTTCGTTGTTCGTTTTCGTTGTTCGATTTCGTTGTTCGATTGCGTTGTTCCATTTCGTTGTTCTATTTCGTGGTTAGATTTAGTGGTTTCAGTTTGTTGTTCGATTTCGTTGTTCGATATCGAAGTTGGATTTCGTTGTTCAATTTCGTTGTTCTATTTCGTTGTTCGATTTCGTTGTTCGATTCGTTATTCGATTTCGTTGTTCGATTTCGTTGTTCGATTTCGTTGTTCGATTTCGTTGTTCCATTTTGTTGTTCGATTTCGTTGTTCGATTTCGTTGTTAGATTTCGTTGTTCGATTTCGTTGTTCGATTTCGTTGTTCGATTTCGTTGTTCGATTTCGTTGTTCGATTTCGTTGTTCGATTTCGTTGTTCGATTTCGTTGTTCGATTTCGTTGTTCCATTTCGTTGTTCGATATCGTTGTTCGATTTCGTTGTTCGATTTCGTTGTTCGATTTCGTTGTTCGATTTCGAAGTTCGATTTCGTTGTTCGATTTCGTTGTTCGATTTCGTTGTTCGATTTTGTTGTTCGATTTCGTTGTCGATTCCGTTGTTCGATTTCGTTGTTCGTTTTCGTTGTTCTATATTGTTGCATGATTTCGTGATTCGATTTCGTTGTTCGATTGCGTTGTTCCATTTCGTTGTTCTATTTCGTGGTTCGATTTATAGTGGTTTCAGTTCGTTGTTCGATGTCGTTGTTCGATATCGAAGTTGGATTTCGTTGTTCAATTTCGTTGTTCTATTTCGTTATTCAATTTCGTTGTTCGATTCGTTATTCGATTTCGTTGTTCGATTTCGTTGTTCGATTTCGTTGTTCGATTTCGTTGTTCCATTTTGTTGTTCGATTTCGTTGTTCTATATTGTTGCATGATTTCGTGGTTCGATTTCGTTGTTCGATTGCGTTGTTCCATTTCGTTGTTCTATTTCGTGGTTCGATTTATAGTGGTTTCAGTTTGTTGTTCGATTTCGTTGTTCGATATCGAAGTTGGATTTCGTTGTTCAATTTCGTTGTTCTATTTCGTTGTTCGTTTTCGTTGTTCGATTCGTTAATCGATTTCGTTGTTCGATTTCGTTGTTCGATTTCGTTGTTCCATTTTGTTGTTCGATTTCGTTGTTCGATTTCGTTGTTCGATTTCATTGTTCGATTTCGTTGTTCCATTTTGTTGTTCGATTTCGTTGTTAGATTTCGTTGTTCGATTTCGTTGTTCGATTTCGTTGTTCGATTTCGTTATTCGATTTAGTGATTCGAATTCGTTGTTCGTTTTCGTTGTTCGATTTCGTTGTTCGATTCGTTATTCGATTTCGTTGTTCGATTTCGTTGTTGGATTTCGTTGTTCGATTTCGTTGTTCGATTTCGTTGTTCCATTTTGTTGTTCGATTTCGTTGTTCGATTTCGTTGTTAGATTTCGTTGTTCGATTTCGTTGTTCGATTTCGTTGTTCGATTTCGTTGTTCGATTTTGTTGTTCGATTTCGTTGTTCGATTTCGTTGTTCGATTTCGTTGTTCCATTCGTTGTTCGATTTCGTTGTTCGATTTCGTTGTTCGATTTCGTTGTTCGATTTCGTTGTTCGATTTCGTTGTTCGATTTCGTTGTTCGATTGCGTTGTTCCATTTCGTTGTTCTTTTTCGTGGTTCGATTTAGTGGTTTCAGTTTGTTGTTCGATATCGAAGTTGGATTTCGTTGTTCAATTTCGTTGTTCTATTTCGTTGTTCGATTTCGTTGTTCGATTCGTTATTCGATTTCGTTGTTCGATTTCGTTGTTCGATTTCGTTGTTCGATTTCGTTGTTCCATTTTGTTGTTCGATTTCGTTGTTCGATTTCGTTGTTCGATTTCGTTGTTCGGTTCGTTATTCGATTTCGTTGTTCGATTTCGTTGTTAGATTTCGTTGTTCGATTTCGTTGTTCGATTTCGTTGTTCGATTTCGTTGTTCGATTTCGTTGTTAGATTTCGTTGTTCGATATCGAAGTTGGATTTCGTAGGTCAATTTCGTTGTTCTATTTCGGTGTTCTATTTCGTTGTTCGATTTCGTTGTTCGATTCGTTATTCGATTTCGTTGTTCGATTGCGTTGTTCCATTTCGTTGTTCTATTTCGTGGTTCGATTTAGTGGTTTCAGTTTGTTGTTCGATTTCGTTGTTCAATTTCGTTGTTCTATTTCGTTGTTCGATTTCGTTGTTCGGTTCGTTATTCGATTTCGTTGTTCGATTTCGTTGTTAGATTTCGTTGTTCGATTTCGTTGTTCGATTTCGTTGTTCGATTTCGTTGTTCGATTTCGTTGTTAGATTTCGTTGTTCGATATCGAAGTTGGATTTCGTAGGTCAATTTCGTTGTTCTATTTCGGTGTTCTATTTCGTTGTTCGATTTCGTTGTTCGATTCGTTATTCGATTTCGTTGTTCGATTTCGTTGTTCGATTTCGTTGTTCGATTTCGTTGTTCCATTTCGTTGTTCGATATCGTTGTTCGATTTCGTTGTTCGATTTCGTTGTTCGATTTCGTTGTTCGATTTCGTTGTTCGATTTCGTTGTTCGATTTCGAAGTTCGATTTCGTTGTTCGATTTCGTTGTTCGATTTCGTTGTTCGATTTTGTTGTTCGATTTCGTTCGATTTCGTTGTTCGATTTCGTTGTTCGATTTCGTTGTTCGATTTCGTTGTTCGATTTCGTTGTTCGATTTCGTTGTTCGATTTCGTTGTCCGATTCCGTTGTTCGATTTCGTTGTTCGTTTTCGTTGTTCTATATTGTTGCATGATTTCGTGATTCGATTTCGTTGTTCGATTGCGTTGTTCCATTTCGTTGTTCTATTTCGTGGTTCGATTTATAGTGGTTTCAGTTTGTTGTTCGATGTCGTTCGATATCGAAGTTGGATTTCGTTGTTCAATTTCGTTGTTCTATTTCGTTGTTCGATTTCGTTGTTCGATTCGTTATTCGATTTCGTTGTTCGATTTCGTTATTCGATTTCGTTGTTCCATTTTGTTGTTCAATTTCGTTGTTCGATTTCGTTGTTAGATTTCGTTGTTAGATTTCGTTGTTCGATTTCGTTGTTCGATTTCGTTGTTCGATTTCGTTGTTCGATTTCGTTGTTCGATTTCGTTGTTCGATTTCGAAGTTCGATTTCGTTGTTCGATTGCGTTGTTCCATTTCGTTGTTCTATTTCGTTGTTCGATTTCGTTGTTCGATTCGTTATTCGATTTCGTTGTTCGATTTCGTTGTTCGATTTCGTTGTTCGATTTCGTTGTTCCATTTTGTTGTTCGATTTCGTTGTTCGATTTCGTTGTTCTATATTGTTGCATGATTTCGTGGTTCGATTTCGTTGTTCGATTGCGTTGTTCCATTTCGTTGTTCTATTTCGTGGTTCGATTTATAGTGGTTTCAGTTTGTTGTTCGATTTCGTTGTTCGATATCGAAGTTGGATTTCGTTGTTCAATTTCGTTGTTCTATTTCGTTGTTAGATTTCGTTGTTCGATTTCGTTGTTCGATTTCGTTGTTCGATTTCGTTGTTCGATTTCGTTGTTCGATTTCGTTATTCCATTTCGTTGTTCGATTTCGTTGTTCGATTTCGTTGTTCGATTTCGAAGTTCGATTTCGTTGTTCGATTGCGTTGTTCCATTTCGTTGTTCTATTTCGTTGTTGGATTTCATTTTTCGATTTCGTTGTTCGATTTCGTTGTTCCATTTCGTTGTTCAATTTCGTTGTTCGATTTCGTTGTTCGATTTCGTTGTTCGCTCGTTGATCGATTTCGTTGTTCGATTTCGTTGTTCGATTTCGTTGTTCGATTGCGTTGTTCCATTTCGTTGTTCTATTTCGTGGTTCGATTAGTGGTATCAGTTTGTTGTTCGATTTCGTTGTTCGATATCGAAGTTGGATTTCGTTGTTCAATTTCGTTGTTTTATTTCGTTGTTCGATTTCGTTGTTCGATTCGTTATTCGATTTCGTTGTTCGATTGCGTTGTTCGATTTCGTTGTTCGATTTCGTTGTTCCATTTTGTTGTTCGATTTCGTTGTTCGATTTCGTTGTTAGATTTCATTGTTCGATTTCGTTGTTCGATTCGTTATTCGATTTCGTTGTTCGATTTCGTTGTTCGATTTCGTTGTTCGATTTCGTTGTTCCATTTTGTTGTTCGATTTCGTTGTTCGATTTCGTTGTTCGATTACGATGTTCGATTTCGTTGTTCGATTTCGTTGTTCGATTTCGTTGTTCGATTTCGTTGTTCGATTTTGTTGTTCGATTTCGTTGTTCGATTTCTTTGTTCGATTTCGTTGTTCGATTTCGTTGTTCCATTTCGTTGTTCGATTTCGTTGTTCGATTTCGTTGTTCGATTTCGTTGTTCGATTTCGTTGATCGATTTCGTTGTTCGATTTCGTTGTTCGATTTCGTTGTTCGATTGCGTTGTTCCATTTCGTTGTTCTATTTCGTGGTTCGATTTAGTGGTATCAGTTTGTTGTTCGATTTTGTTGTTCGATATCGAAGTTGGATTTCGTTGTTCAATTTCGTTGTTCTATTTCGTTGTTCGATTTCGTTGTTCGATTTCGTTGTTCGATTCGTTATTCGATTTCGTTGTTCGATTTCGTTGTTCGATTTCGTTGTTCGATTTCGTTGTTCCATTTTGTTATTCGATTTCGTTGTTCGATTTCGTTGTTAGATTTCGTTGTTCGATTTCGTTGTTCGATTTCGTTGTTCGATTTCGTTGTTCGATATCGAAGTTGGATTTCGTAGGTCAATTTCGTTGTTCTATTTCGTTGTTCTATTTCGTTGTTCGATTTCGTTGTTCGATTCGTTATTCGATTTCGTTGTTCGATTTCGTTGTTCGATTTCGTTGTTCGATTTTGTTGTTCGATTTCGTTGTTCGATTTCGTTGTTCGATTTCGTTGTTCCATTCGTTGTTCGATTTCGTTGTTCGATTTCGTTGTTCGATTTCGTTGTTCGATTTCGTTGTTCGATTTCGTTGTTCGATTTCGTTGTTCGATTTCGTTGTTCGATTGCGTTGTTCCATTTCGTTGTTCTTTTTCGTGGTTCGATTTAGTGGTTTCAGTTTGTTGTTCGATATCGAAGTTGGATTTCGTTGTTCAATTTCGTTGTTCTATTTCGTTGTTCGATTTCGTTGTTCGATTCGTTATTCGATTTCGTTGTTCGATTTCGTTGTTCGATTTCGTTGTTCGATTTCGTTGTTCCATTTTGTTGTTCGATTTCGTTGTTCGATTTCGTTGTTCGATTTCGTTGTTCGGTTCGTTATTCGATTTCGTTGTTCGATTTCGTTGTTAGATTTCGTTGTTCGATTTCGTTGTTCGATTTCGTTGTTCGATTTCGTTGTTCGATTTCGTTGTTAGATTTCGTTGTTCGATATCGAAGTTGGATTTCGTAGGTCAATTTCGTTGTTCTATTTCGGTGTTCTATTTCGTTGTTCGATTTCGTTGTTCGATTCGTTATTCGATTTCGTTGTTCGATTGCGTTGTTCCATTTCGTTGTTCTATTTCGTGGTTCGATTTAGTGGTTTCAGTTTGTTGTTCGATTTCGTTGTTCAATTTCGTTGTTCTATTTCGTTGTTCGATTTCGTTGTTCGGTTCGTTATTCGATTTCGTTGTTCGATTTCGTTGTTAGATTTCGTTGTTCGATTTCGTTGTTCGATTTCGTTGTTCGATTTCGTTGTTCGATTTCGTTGTTAGATTTCGTTGTTCGATATCGAAGTTGGATTTCGTAGGTCAATTTCGTTGTTCTATTTCGGTGTTCTATTTCGTTGTTCGATTTCGTTGTTCGATTCGTTATTCGATTTCGTTGTTCGATTTCGTTGTTCGATTTCGTTGTTCGATTTCGTTGTTCCATTTCGTTGTTCGATATCGTTGTTCGATTTCGTTGTTCGATTTCGTTGTTCGATTTCGTTGTTCGATTTCGTTGTTCGATTTCGTTGTTCGATTTCGAAGTTCGATTTCGTTGTTCGATTTCGTTGTTCGATTTCGTTGTTCGATTTTGTTGTTCGATTTCGTTCGATTTCGTTGTTCGATTTCGTTGTTCGATTTCGTTGTTCGATTTCGTTGTTCGATTTCGTTGTTCGATTTCGTTGTTCGATTTCGTTGTCCGATTCCGTTGTTCGATTTCGTTGTTCGTTTTCGTTGTTCTATATTGTTGCATGATTTCGTGATTCGATTTCGTTGTTCGATTGCGTTGTTCCATTTCGTTGTTCTATTTCGTGGTTCGATTTATAGTGGTTTCAGTTTGTTGTTCGATGTCGTTCGATATCGAAGTTGGATTTCGTTGTTCAATTTCGTTGTTCTATTTCGTTGTTCGATTTCGTTGTTCGATTCGTTATTCGATTTCGTTGTTCGATTTCGTTATTCGATTTCGTTGTTCCATTTTGTTGTTCAATTTCGTTGTTCGATTTCGTTGTTAGATTTCGTTGTTAGATTTCGTTGTTCGATTTCGTTGTTCGATTTCGTTGTTCGATTTCGTTGTTCGATTTCGTTGTTCGATTTCGTTGTTCGATTTCGAAGTTCGATTTCGTTGTTCGATTGCGTTGTTCCATTTCGTTGTTCTATTTCGTTGTTCGATTTCGTTGTTCGATTCGTTATTCGATTTCGTTGTTCGATTTCGTTGTTCGATTTCGTTGTTCGATTTCGTTGTTCCATTTTGTTGTTCGATTTCGTTGTTCGATTTCGTTGTTCTATATTGTTGCATGATTTCGTGGTTCGATTTCGTTGTTCGATTGCGTTGTTCCATTTCGTTGTTCTATTTCGTGGTTCGATTTATAGTGGTTTCAGTTTGTTGTTCGATTTCGTTGTTCGATATCGAAGTTGGATTTCGTTGTTCAATTTCGTTGTTCTATTTCGTTGTTAGATTTCGTTGTTCGATTTCGTTGTTCGATTTCGTTGTTCGATTTCGTTGTTCGATTTCGTTGTTCGATTTCGTTATTCCATTTCGTTGTTCGATTTCGTTGTTCGATTTCGTTGTTCGATTTCGAAGTTCGATTTCGTTGTTCGATTGCGTTGTTCCATTTCGTTGTTCTATTTCGTTGTTGGATTTCATTTTTCGATTTCGTTGTTCGATTTCGTTGTTCCATTTCGTTGTTCAATTTCGTTGTTCGATTTCGTTGTTCGATTTCGTTGTTCGCTCGTTGATCGATTTCGTTGTTCGATTTCGTTGTTCGATTTCGTTGTTCGATTGCGTTGTTCCATTTCGTTGTTCTATTTCGTGGTTCGATTAGTGGTATCAGTTTGTTGTTCGATTTCGTTGTTCGATATCGAAGTTGGATTTCGTTGTTCAATTTCGTTGTTTTATTTCGTTGTTCGATTTCGTTGTTCGATTCGTTATTCGATTTCGTTGTTCGATTGCGTTGTTCGATTTCGTTGTTCGATTTCGTTGTTCCATTTTGTTGTTCGATTTCGTTGTTCGATTTCGTTGTTAGATTTCATTGTTCGATTTCGTTGTTCGATTCGTTATTCGATTTCGTTGTTCGATTTCGTTGTTCGATTTCGTTGTTCGATTTCGTTGTTCCATTTTGTTGTTCGATTTCGTTGTTCGATTTCGTTGTTCGATTACGATGTTCGATTTCGTTGTTCGATTTCGTTGTTCGATTTCGTTGTTCGATTTCGTTGTTCGATTTTGTTGTTCGATTTCGTTGTTCGATTTCTTTGTTCGATTTCGTTGTTCGATTTCGTTGTTCCATTTCGTTGTTCGATTTCGTTGTTCGATTTCGTTGTTCGATTTCGTTGTTCGATTTCGTTGATCGATTTCGTTGTTCGATTTCGTTGTTCGATTTCGTTGTTCGATTGCGTTGTTCCATTTCGTTGTTCTATTTCGTGGTTCGATTTAGTGGTATCAGTTTGTTGTTCGATTTTGTTGTTCGATATCGAAGTTGGATTTCGTTGTTCAATTTCGTTGTTCTATTTCGTTGTTCGATTTCGTTGTTCGATTTCGTTGTTCGATTCGTTATTCGATTTCGTTGTTCGATTTCGTTGTTCGATTTCGTTGTTCCATTTTGTTATTCGATTTCGTTGTTCGATTTCGTTGTTAGATTTCGTTGTTCGATTTCGTTGTTCGATTTCGTTGTTCGATTTCGTTGTTCGATATCGAAGTTGGATTTCGTAGGTCAATTTCGTTGTTCCATTTCGTTGTTCTATTTCGTTGTTCGATTTCGTTGTTCGATTCGTTATTCGATTTCGTTGTTCGATTTCGTTGTTCGATTTCGTTGTTCGATTTCGTTGTTCGATTTCGTTGTTCGATTTCGTTGTTCCATTTCGTTGTTCGATATCGGTGTTCGATTTCGTTGTTCGATTTCGTTGTTCGATTTCGAAATTCGATTTCTTTGTTCGATTTCGTTGTTCGATTTTGTTGTTCGATTTCGTTGTTCGATTTCGTTGTTCGATTTCGTTGTTCGATTTCGTTGTTCGATTTCGTTGTCCGATTCCGTTGTTCGATTTCGTTGTTCGTTTTCGTTGTTCTATATTGTTGCATGATTTCGTTATTCGATTTCGTTGTTCGACTGCGTTGTTCCATTTCGTTGTTCTATTTCGTGGTTCGATTTATAGTGGTTTCAGTTTGTTGTTCGATGTCGTTGTTCGATATCGAAGTTCGATTTCGTTGTTCGATTTCGTTGTTCCATTTTGTTGTTCGATTTCGTTGTTAGATTTCGTTGTTCGATTTCGTTGTTCGATTTCGTTGTTCGATTTCGTTATTCGATTTAGTGATTCGAATTCGTTGTTCGTTTTCGTTGTTCGATTTCGTTGTTCGATTCGTTATTCGATTTCGTTGTTCGATTTCGTTGTTCGATTTCGTTGTTCGATTTCGTTGTTCGATTTCGTTGTTCGATTTCGTTGTTCCATTTTGTTGTTCGATTTCGTTGTTCGATTTCGTTGTTAGATTTCGTTGTTCGATTTCGTTGTTCGATTTCGTTGTTCGATTTCGTTGTTCGATTTTGTTGTTCGATTTCGTTGTTCGATTTCGTTGTTCGATTTCGTTGTTCCATTTCGTTGTTCGATTTCGTTGTTCGATTTCGTTGTTCGATTTCGTTGTTCGATTTCGTTGTTCGATTTCGTTGTTCGATTTCGTTGTTCGATTGCGTTGTTCCATTTCGTTGTTCTTTTTCGTGGTTCGATTTAGTGGTTTCAGTTTGTTGTTCGATATCGAAGTTGGATTTCGTTGTTCAATTTCGTTGTTCTATTTCGTTGTTCGATTTCGTTGTTCGATTCGTTATTCGATTTCGTTGTTCGATTTCGTTGTTCGATTTCGTTGTTCGATTTCGTTGTTCCATTTTGTTGTTCGATTTCGTTGTTCGATTTCGTTGTTCGATTTCGTTGTTCGGTTCGTTATTCGATTTCGTTGTTCGATTTCGTTGTTAGATTTCGTTGTTCGATTTCGTTGTTCGATTTCGTTGTTCGATTTCGTTGTTCGATTTCGTTGTTAGATTTCGTTGTTCGATATCGAAGTTGGATTTCGTAGGTCAATTTCGTTGTTCTATTTCGGTGTTCTATTTCGTTGTTCGATTTCGTTTTTCGATTCGTTATTCGATTTCGTTGTTCGATTGCGTTGTTCCATTTCGTTGTTCTATTTCGTGGTTCGATTTAGTGGTTTCAGTTTGTTGTTCGATTTCGTTGTTCAATTTCGTTGTTCTATTTCGTTGTTCGATTTCGTTGTTCGGTTCGTTATTCGATTTCGTTGTTCGATTTCGTTGTTAGATTTCGTTGTTCGATTTCGTTGTTCGATTTCGTTGTTCGATTTCGTTGTTCGATTTCGTTGTTAGATTTCGTTGTTCGATATCGAAGTTGGATTTCGTAGGTCAATTTCGTTGTTCTATTTCGGTGTTCTATTTCGTTGTTCGATTTCGTTGTTCGATTCGTTATTCGATTTCGTTGTTCGATTTCGTTGTTCGATTTCGTTGTTCGATTTCGTTGTTCCATTTCGTTGTTCGATATCGTTGTTCGATTTCGTTGTTCGATTTCGTTGTTCGATTTCGTTGTTCGATTTCGAAGTTCGATTTCGTTGTTCGATTTCGTTGTTCGATTTCGTTGTTCGATTTCGTTGTTCGATTTCGAAGTTCGATTTCGTTGTTCGATTGCGTTGTTCCATTTCGTTGTTCTATTTCGTTGTTCGATTTCGTTGTTCGATTCGTTATTCGATTTCGTTGTTCGATTTCGTTGTTCGATTTCGTTGTTCGATTTCGTTGTTCCATTTTGTTGTTCGATTTCGTTGTTCGATTTCGTTGTTCTATATTGTTGCATGATTTCGTGGTTCGATTTCGTTGTTCGATTGCGTTGTTCCATTTCGTTGTTCTATTTCGTGGTTCGATTTATAGTGGTTTCAGTTTGTTGTTCGATTTCGTTGTTCGATATCGAAGTTGGATTTCGTTGTTCAATTTCGTTGTTCTATTTCGTTGTTAGATTTCGTTGTTCGATTCGTTATTCGATTTCGTTGTTCGATTTCGTTGTTCGATTTCGTTGTTAGATTTCGTTGTTCGATTTCGTTGTTCGATTTCGTTGTTCGATTTCGTTGTTCGATTTCGTTGTTCGATTTCGTTGTTCGATTTCGTTGTTCGATTTCGTTGTTCGATTTCGTTATTCCATTTCGTTGTTCGATTTCGTTGTTCGATTTTGTTGTTCGATTTCGAAGTTCGATTTCGTTGTTCGATTGCGTTGTTCCATTTCGTTGTTCTATTTCGTTGTTGGATTTCATTTTTCGATTTCGTTGTTCGATTTCGTTGTTCCATTTCGTTGTTCGATTTCGTTGTTCGATTTCGTTGTTCGATTTCGTTGTTCGCTCGTTGATCGATTTCGTTGTTCGATTTCGTTGTTCGATTTCGTTGTTCGATTGCGTTGTTCCATTTCGTTGTTCTATTTCGTGGTTCGATTAGTGGTATCAGTTTGTTGTTCGATATCGAAGTTGGATTTCGTTGTTCAATTTCGTTGTTTTATTTCGTTGTTCGATTTCGTTGTTCGATTCGTTATTCGATTTCGTTGTTCGATTGCGTTGTTCGATTTCGTTGTTCGATTTCGTTGTTCCATTTCGTTGTTCTATTTCGTGGTTCGATTAGTGGTATCAGTTTGTTGTTCGATTTCGTTGTTCGATATCGAAGTTGGATTTCGTTGTTCAATTTCGTTGTTTTATTTCGTTGTTCGATTTCGTTGTTCGATTTCGTTGTTCGATTTCGAAGTTCGATTTCGTTGTTCGATTGCGTTGTTCCATTTCGTTGTTCTATTTCGTTGTTGGATTTCATTTTTCGATTTCGTTGTTCGATTTCGTTGTTCCATTTCGTTGTTCGATTTCGTTGTTCGATTTCGTTGTTCGATTTCGTTGTTCGCTCGTTGATCGATTTCGTTGTTCGATTTCGTTGTTCGATTTCGTTGTTCGATTTCGTTATTCCATTTCGTTGTTCGATTTCGTTGTTCGATTTCGTTGTTCGATTTCGAAGTTCGATTTCGTTGTTCGATTGCGTTGTTCCATTTCGTTGTTCTATTTCGTTGTTGGATTTCATTTTTCGATTTCGTTGTTCGATTTCGTTGTTCCATTTCGTTGTTCGATTTCGTTGTTCGATTTCGTTGTTCGATTTCGTTGTTCGATTTCGTTGTTCGATTTCGTTGTTCGATTGCGTTGTTCCATTTCGTTGTTCTATTTCGTGGTTCGATTAGTGGTATCAGTTTGTTGTTCGATTTCGTTGTTCGATTTCGTTGTTCGATTTCGTTGTTCGATTTTGTTGTTCGATTTCGTTGTTCGATTTCTTTGTTCGATTTCGTTGTTCGATTTCGTTGTTCCATTTCGTTGTTCGATTTCGTTGTTCGATTTCGTTGTTCGATTTCGTTGTTCGATTTCGTTGATCGATTTCGTTGTTCGATTTCGTTGTTCGATTTCGTTGTTCGATTGCGTTGTTCCATTTCGTTGTTCTATTTCGTGGTTCGATTTAGTGGTATCAGTTTGTTGTTCGATTTTGTTGTTCGATATCGAAGTTGGATTTCGTAGGTCAATTTCGTTGTTCTATTTCGGTGTTCTATTTCGTTGTTCGATTTCGTTGTTCGATTCGTTATTCGATTTCGTTGTTCGATTTCGTTGTTCGATTTCGTTGTTCGATTTCGTTGTTCCATTTCGTTGTTCGATATCGTTGTTCGATTTCGTTGTTCGATTTCGTTGTTCGATTTCGTTGTTCGATTGCGTTGTTCCATTTCGTTGTTCTATTTCGTTGTTGGATTTCATTTTTCGATTTCGTTGTTCGATTTCGTTGTTCCATTTCGTTGTTCGATTTCGTTGTTCGATTTCGTTGTTCGATTTCGTTGTTCTATTTCGTTGTTCGATTTCGTTGTTCGATTCGTTATTCGATTTCGTTGTTCGATTTCGTTGTTCGATTTCGTTGTTCGATTTCGTTGTTCGATTTCGTTGTTCGATTTCGTTGTTCCATTTCGTTGTTCGATATCGGTGTTCGATTTCGTTGTTCGATTTCGTTGTTCGATTTCGAAATTCGATTTCTTTGTTCGATTTCGTTGTTCGATTTTGTTGTTCGATTTCGTTGTTCGATTTCGTTGTTCGATTTCGTTGTTCGATTTCGTTGTTCGATTTCGTTGTCCGATTCCGTTGTTCGATTTCGTTGTTCGTTTTCGTTGTTCTATATTGTTGCATGATTTCGTTATTCGATTTCGTTGTTCGACTGCGTTGTTCCATTTCGTTGTTCTATTTCGTGGTTCGATTTATAGTGGTTTCAGTTTGTTGTTCGATGTCGTTGTTCGATATCGAAGTTCGATTTCGTTGTTCGATTTCGTTGTTCCATTTTGTTGTTCGATTTCGTTGTTAGATTTCGTTGTTCGATTTCGTTGTTCGATTTCGTTGTTCGATTTCGTTATTCGATTTAGTGATTCGAATTCGTTGTTCGTTTTCGTTGTTCGATTTCGTTGTTCGATTCGTTATTCGATTTCGTTGTTCGATTTCGTTGTTCGATTTCGTTGTTCGATTTCGTTGTTCGATTTCGTTGTTCCATTTTGTTGTTCGATTTCGTTGTTCGATTTCGTTGTTAGATTTCGTTGTTCGATTTCGTTGTTCGATTTCGTTGTTCGATTTCGTTGTTCGATTTTGTTGTTCGATTTCGTTGTTCGATTTCGTTGTTCGATTTCGTTGTTCCATTTCGTTGTTCGATTTCGTTGTTCGATTTCGTTGTTCGATTTCGTTGTTCGATTTCGTTGTTCGATTTCGTTGTTCGATTTCGTTGTTCGATTGCGTTGTTCCATTTCGTTGTTCTTTTTCGTGGTTCGATTTAGTGGTTTCAGTTTGTTGTTCGATATCGAAGTTGGATTTCGTTGTTCAATTTCGTTGTTCTATTTCGTTGTTCGATTTCGTTGTTCGATTCGTTATTCGATTTCGTTGTTCGATTTCGTTGTTCGATTTCGTTGTTCGATTTCGTTGTTCCATTTTGTTGTTCGATTTCGTTGTTCGATTTCGTTGTTCGATTTCGTTGTTCGGTTCGTTATTCGATTTCGTTGTTCGATTTCGTTGTTAGATTTCGTTGTTCGATTTCGTTGTTCGATTTCGTTGTTCGATTTCGTTGTTCGATTTCGTTGTTAGATTTCGTTGTTCGATATCGAAGTTGGATTTCGTAGGTCAATTTCGTTGTTCTATTTCGGTGTTCTATTTCGTTGTTCGATTTCGTTTTTCGATTCGTTATTCGATTTCGTTGTTCGATTGCGTTGTTCCATTTCGTTGTTCTATTTCGTGGTTCGATTTAGTGGTTTCAGTTTGTTGTTCGATTTCGTTGTTCAATTTCGTTGTTCTATTTCGTTGTTCGATTTCGTTGTTCGGTTCGTTATTCGATTTCGTTGTTCGATTTCGTTGTTAGATTTCGTTGTTCGATTTCGTTGTTCGATTTCGTTGTTCGATTTCGTTGTTCGATTTCGTTGTTAGATTTCGTTGTTCGATATCGAAGTTGGATTTCGTAGGTCAATTTCGTTGTTCTATTTCGGTGTTCTATTTCGTTGTTCGATTTCGTTGTTCGATTCGTTATTCGATTTCGTTGTTCGATTTCGTTGTTCGATTTCGTTGTTCGATTTCGTTGTTCCATTTCGTTGTTCGATATCGTTGTTCGATTTCGTTGTTCGATTTCGTTGTTCGATTTCGTTGTTCGATTTCGAAGTTCGATTTCGTTGTTCGATTTCGTTGTTCGATTTCGTTGTTCGATTTCGTTGTTCGATTTCGAAGTTCGATTTCGTTGTTCGATTGCGTTGTTCCATTTCGTTGTTCTATTTCGTTGTTCGATTTCGTTGTTCGATTCGTTATTCGATTTCGTTGTTCGATTTCGTTGTTCGATTTCGTTGTTCGATTTCGTTGTTCCATTTTGTTGTTCGATTTCGTTGTTCGATTTCGTTGTTCTATATTGTTGCATGATTTCGTGGTTCGATTTCGTTGTTCGATTGCGTTGTTCCATTTCGTTGTTCTATTTCGTGGTTCGATTTATAGTGGTTTCAGTTTGTTGTTCGATTTCGTTGTTCGATATCGAAGTTGGATTTCGTTGTTCAATTTCGTTGTTCTATTTCGTTGTTAGATTTCGTTGTTCGATTCGTTATTCGATTTCGTTGTTCGATTTCGTTGTTCGATTTCGTTGTTAGATTTCGTTGTTCGATTTCGTTGTTCGATTTCGTTGTTCGATTTCGTTGTTCGATTTCGTTGTTCGATTTCGTTGTTCGATTTCGTTGTTCGATTTCGTTGTTCGATTTCGTTATTCCATTTCGTTGTTCGATTTCGTTGTTCGATTTTGTTGTTCGATTTCGAAGTTCGATTTCGTTGTTCGATTGCGTTGTTCCATTTCGTTGTTCTATTTCGTTGTTGGATTTCATTTTTCGATTTCGTTGTTCGATTTCGTTGTTCCATTTCGTTGTTCGATTTCGTTGTTCGATTTCGTTGTTCGATTTCGTTGTTCGCTCGTTGATCGATTTCGTTGTTCGATTTCGTTGTTCGATTTCGTTGTTCGATTGCGTTGTTCCATTTCGTTGTTCTATTTCGTGGTTCGATTAGTGGTATCAGTTTGTTGTTCGATATCGAAGTTGGATTTCGTTGTTCAATTTCGTTGTTTTATTTCGTTGTTCGATTTCGTTGTTCGATTCGTTATTCGATTTCGTTGTTCGATTGCGTTGTTCGATTTCGTTGTTCGATTTCGTTGTTCCATTTCGTTGTTCTATTTCGTGGTTCGATTAGTGGTATCAGTTTGTTGTTCGATTTCGTTGTTCGATATCGAAGTTGGATTTCGTTGTTCAATTTCGTTGTTTTATTTCGTTGTTCGATTTCGTTGTTCGATTTCGTTGTTCGATTTCGAAGTTCGATTTCGTTGTTCGATTGCGTTGTTCCATTTCGTTGTTCTATTTCGTTGTTGGATTTCATTTTTCGATTTCGTTGTTCGATTTCGTTGTTCCATTTCGTTGTTCGATTTCGTTGTTCGATTTCGTTGTTCGATTTCGTTGTTCGCTCGTTGATCGATTTCGTTGTTCGATTTCGTTGTTCGATTTCGTTGTTCGATTTCGTTATTCCATTTCGTTGTTCGATTTCGTTGTTCGATTTCGTTGTTCGATTTCGAAGTTCGATTTCGTTGTTCGATTGCGTTGTTCCATTTCGTTGTTCTATTTCGTTGTTGGATTTCATTTTTCGATTTCGTTGTTCGATTTCGTTGTTCCATTTCGTTGTTCGATTTCGTTGTTCGATTTCGTTGTTCGATTTCGTTGTTCGATTTCGTTGTTCGATTTCGTTGTTCGATTGCGTTGTTCCATTTCGTTGTTCTATTTCGTGGTTCGATTAGTGGTATCAGTTTGTTGTTCGATTTCGTTGTTCGATTTCGTTGTTCGATTTCGTTGTTCGATTTTGTTGTTCGATTTCGTTGTTCGATTTCTTTGTTCGATTTCGTTGTTCGATTTCGTTGTTCCATTTCGTTGTTCGATTTCGTTGTTCGATTTCGTTGTTCGATTTCGTTGTTCGATTTCGTTGATCGATTTCGTTGTTCGATTTCGTTGTTCGATTTCGTTGTTCGATTGCGTTGTTCCATTTCGTTGTTCTATTTCGTGGTTCGATTTAGTGGTATCAGTTTGTTGTTCGATTTTGTTGTTCGATATCGAAGTTGGATTTCGTTGTTCAATTTCGTTGTTCTATTTCGTTGTTCGATTTCGTTGTTCGATTTCGTTGTTCGATTCGTTATTCGATTTCGTTGTTCGATTTCGTTGTTCGATTTCGTTGTTCGATTTCGTTGTTCCATTTTGTTATTCGATTTCGTTGTTCGATTTCGTTGTTAGATTTCGTTGTTCGATTTCGTTGTTCGATTTCGTTGTTCGATTTCGTTGTTCGATTTCGTTGTTCGATATCGAAGTTGGATTTCGTAGGTCAATTTCGTTGTTCTATTTCGTTGTTCTATTTCGTTGTTCGATTTCGTTGTTCGATTCGTTATTCGATTTCGTTGTTCGATTTCGTTGTTCGATTTCGTTGTTCGATTTCGTTGTTCGATTTCGTTGTTCGATTTCGTTGTTCCATTTCGTTGTTCGATATCGGTGTTCGATTTCGTTGTTTGATTTCGTTGTTCGATTTCGAAATTCGATTTCGTTGTTCGATTTCGTTGTTCGATTTTGTTGTTCGATTTCGTTGTTCGATTTCGTTGTTCGATTTCGTTGTTCGATTTCGTTGTTCGATTTCGTTGTCCGATTCCGTTGTTCGATTTCGTTGTTCGTTTTCGTTGTTCTATATTGTTGCATGATTTCGTTGTTCTATATTGTTGCATGATTTCGTTATTCGATTTCGTTGTTCGACTGCGTTGTTCCATTTCGTTGTTCTATTTCGTGGTTCGATTTATAGTGGTTTCAGTTTGTTGTTCGATGTCGTTGTTCGATATCGAAGTTGGATTTCGTTGTTCAATTTCGTTGTTCTATTTCGTTGTTCGATTTCGTTGTTCGATTCGTTATTCGATTTCGTTGTTCGATTTCGTTGTTCGATTTCTTTGTTCGATTTCGTTGTTAGATTTCGTTGTTCGATTTCGTTGTTCAATTTCGTTGTTCGATTTCGTTGTTCGATTTCGTTGTTCGATTTCGTTGTTCCATTTCTTTGTTCGATTTCGTTGTTCCATTTTGTTGTTCGATTTCGTTGTTCGATTTCGTTGTTAGATTTCGTTGTTCGATTTCGTTGTTCGATTACGTTGTTCGATTTCGTTGTTCGATTTCGTTGTTCGATTTCGTTGTTCGATATCGAAGTTGGATTTCGTTGTTCAATTTCGTTGTTCTATTTCGTTGTTCGATTTCGTTGTTCGATTCGTTATTCGATTTCGTTGTTCGATTTCGTTGTTCGATTTCGTTGTTCGATTTCGTTGTTCCATTTTGTTGTTCGATTTCGTTGTTCGATTTCGTTGTTCTATATTGTTGCATGATTTCGTGGTTCGATTTCGTTGTTCGATTGCGTTGTTCCATTTCGTTGTTCTATTTCGTGGTTCGATTTATAGTGGTTTCAGTTTGTTGTTCGATTTCGTTGTTCGATATCGAAGTTGGATTTCGTTGTTCAATTTCGTTGTTCTATTTCGTTGTTCGATTTCGTTGTTCGATTCGTTAATCGATTTCGTTGTTCGATTTCGTTGTTCAATTTCGTTGTTCGATTTCGTTGTTCCACTTTGTTGTTCGATTTCGTTGTTCGATTTCGTTGTTCGATTTCGTTGTTCGATTTCGTTGTTCGATTTCGTTGTTCGATTTCGTTGTTCGATTTCGTTGTTCGATTTCGTTGTTCGATTTCGTTGTTCCATTTTGTTGTTCGATTTCGTTGTTCGATTTCGTTATTCGATTTAGTGATTCGAATTCGTTGTTCGAATTCGTTGTTCGTTTTCGTTGTTCGATTTCGTTGTTCCATTTTGTTGTTCGATTTCGTTGTTCGATTTCGTTGTTCGATTTCGTTGTTCGATTTCGTTGTTCGATTTCGTTGTTCCATTTTGTTGTTCGATTTCGTTGTTCGATTTCGTTATTCGATTTAGTGATTCGAATTCGTTGTTCGATTTCGTTGTTCGATTTCGTTGTTCAATTTCGTTGTCCGATTTCGTTGTTCCACTTTGTTGTTCGATTTCGTTGTTCGATTTCGTTGTTCGATTTCGTTGTTCGATTTCGTTGTTCGATTGCGTTGTTCCATTTCGTTGTTCTATTTCGTGGTTCGATTTATAGTGGTTTCAGTTTGTTGTTCGATTTCGTTGTTCGATATCGAAGTTGGATTTCGTTGTTCAATTTCGTTGTTCTATTTCGTTGTTCGATTTCGTTGTTCGATTCGTTAATCGATTTCGTTGTTCGATTTCGTTGTTCAATTTCGTTGTTCGATTTCGTTGTTCCACTTTGTTGTTCGAATTCATTGTTCGAATTCGTTGTTCGTTTTCGTTGTTCGATTTCGTTGGTCGATTCGTTATTCGATTTCGTTGTTCCATTTTGTTGTTCGATTTCGTTGTTCGATTTCGTTGTTCTATATTGTTGCATGATTTCGTGGTTCGAATTCGTTGTTCGTTTTCGTTGTTCGATTTCGTTGTTCCACTTTGTTGTTCGATTTCGTTATTCCATTTCGTTGTTCGATTTCGTTGTTCGATTTCGTTGTTCGATTTCGAAGTTCGATTTCGTTGTTCGATTGCGTTGTTCCATTTCGTTGTTCTATTTCGTTGTTGGATTTCATTTTTCGATTTCGTTGTTCGATTTCGTTGTTCCATTTCGTTGTTCGATTTCGTTGTTCGATTTCGTTGTTCGATTTCGTTGTTCGCTCGTTGATCGATTTCGTTGTTCGATTTCGTTGTTGGATTTCGTTGTTCGATTGCGTTGTTCCATTTCGTTGTTCTATTTCGTGGTTCGATTAGTGGTATCAGTTTGTTGTTCGATTTCGTTGTTCGATATCGAAGTTGGATTTCGTTGTTCAATTTCGTTGTTTTATTTCGTTGTTCGATTTCGTTGTTCGATTCGTTATTCGATTTCGTTGTTCGATTGCGTTGTTCGATTTCGTTGTTCGATTTCGTTGTTCCATTTTGTTGTTCGATTTCGTTGTTCGATTTCGTTGTTAGATTTCATTGTTCGATTTCGTTGTTCGATTCGTTATTCGATTTCGTTGTTCGATTTCGTTGTTCGATTTCGTTGTTCGATTTCGTTGTTCCATTTTGTTGTTCGATTTCGTTGTTCGATTTCGTTGTTCGATTACGATGTTCGATTTCGTTGTTCGATTTCGTTGTTCGATTTCGTTGTTCGATTTCGTTGTTCGATTTTGTTGTTCGATTTCGTTGTTCGATTTCTTTGTTCGATTTCGTTGTTCGATTTCGTTGTTCCATTTCGTTGTTCGATTTCGTTGTTCGATTTCGTTGTTCGATTTCGTTGTTCGATTTCGTTGATCGATTTCGTTGTTCGATTTCGTTGTTCGATTTCGTTGTTCGATTGCGTTGTTCCATTTCGTTGTTCTATTTCGTGGTTCGATTTAGTGGTATCAGTTTGTTGTTCGATTTTGTTGTTCGATATCGAAGTTGGATTTCGTTGTTCAATTTCGTTGTTCGATTTCGTTGTTCGATTTCGTTGTTCGATTTCGTTGATCGATTTCGTTGTTCGATTTCGTTGTTCGATTTCGTTGTTCGATTGCGTTGTTCCATTTCGTTGTTCTATTTCGTGGTTCGATTAGTGGTATCAGTTTGTTGTTCGATTTCGTTGTTCGATATCGAAGTTGGATTTCGTTGTTCAATTTCGTTGTTTTATTTCGTTGTTCGATTTCGTTGTTCGATTTCGTTGTTCCATTTTGTTGTTCGATTTCGTTGTTCGATTTCGTTATTCGATTTAGTGATTCGAATTCGTTGTTCGATTTCGTTGTTCGATTTCGTTGTTCAATTTCGTTGTCCGATTTCGTTGTTCCACTTTGTTGTTCGATTTCGTTGTTCGATTTCGTTGTTCGATTTCGTTGTTCGATTTCGTTGTTCGATTGCGTTGTTCCATTTCGTTGTTCTATTTCGTGGTTCGATTTATAGTGGTTTCAGTTTGTTGTTCGATTTCGTTGTTCGATATCGAAGTTGGATTTCGTTGTTCAATTTCGTTGTTCTATTTCGTTGTTCGATTTCGTTGTTCGATTCGTTAATCGATTTCGTTGTTCGATTTCGTTGTTCAATTTCGTTGTTCGATTTCGTTGTTCCACTTTGTTGTTCGAATTCATTGTTCGAATTCGTTGTTCGTTTTCGTTGTTCGATTTCGTTGGTCGATTCGTTATTCGATTTCGTTGTTCCATTTTGTTGTTCGATTTCGTTGTTCGATTTCGTTATTCGATTTAGTGATTCGAATTCGTTGTTCGAATTCGTTGTTCGTTTTCGTTGTTCGATTTCGTTGTTCCACTTTGTTGTTCGATTTCGTTATTCCATTTCGTTGTTCGATTTCGTTGTTCGATTTCGTTGTTCGATTTCGAAGTTCGATTTCGTTGTTCGATTGCGTTGTTCCATTTCGTTGTTCTATTTCGTTGTTGGATTTCATTTTTCGATTTCGTTGTTCGATTTCGTTGTTCCATTTCGTTGTTCGATTTCGTTGTTCGATTTCGTTGTTCGATTTCGTTGTTCGCTCGTTGATCGATTTCGTTGTTCGATTTCGTTGTTCGATTTCGTTGTTCGATTGCGTTGTTCCATTTCGTTGTTCTATTTCGTGGTTCGATTAGTGGTATCAGTTTGTTGTTCGATTTCGTTGTTCGATATCGAAGTTGGATTTCGTTGTTCAATTTCGTTGTTTTATTTCGTTGTTCGATTTCGTTGTTCGATTCGTTATTCGATTTCGTTGTTCGATTGCGTTGTTCGATTTCGTTGTTCGATTTCGTTGTTCCATTTTGTTGTTCGATTTCGTTGTTCGATTTCGTTGTTAGATTTCATTGTTCGATTTCGTTGTTCGATTCGTTATTCGATTTCGTTGTTCGATTTCGTTGTTCGATTTCGTTGTTCGATTTCGTTGTTCCATTTTGTTGTTCGATTTCGTTGTTCGATTTCGTTGTTCGATTACGATGTTCGATTTCGTTGTTCGATTTCGTTGTTCGATTTCGTTGTTCGATTTCGTTGTTCGATTTTGTTGTTCGATTTCGTTGTTCGATTTCTTTGTTCGATTTCGTTGTTCGATTTCGTTGTTCCATTTCGTTGTTCGATTTCGTTGTTCGATTTCGTTGTTCGATTTCGTTGTTCGATTTCGTTGATCGATTTCGTTGTTCGATTTCGTTGTTCGATTTCGTTGTTCGATTGCGTTGTTCCATTTCGTTGTTCTATTTCGTGGTTCGATTTAGTGGTATCAGTTTGTTGTTCGATTTTGTTGTTCGATATCGAAGTTGGATTTCGTTGTTCAATTTCGTTGTTCGATTTCGTTGTTCGATTTCGTTGTTCGATTTCGTTGATCGATTTCGTTGTTCGATTTCGTTGTTCGATTTCGTTGTTCGATTGCGTTGTTCCATTTCGTTGTTCTATTTCGTGGTTCGATTAGTGGTATCAGTTTGTTGTTCGATTTCGTTGTTCGATATCGAAGTTGGATTTCGTTGTTCAATTTCGTTGTTTTATTTCGTTGTTCGATTTCGTTGTTCGATTCGTTATTCGATTTCGTTGTTCGATTGCGTTGTTCGATTTCGTTGTTCGATTTCGTTGTTCCATTTCGTTGTTCTATTTCGTGGTTCGATTAGTGGTATCAGTTTGTTGTTCGATTTCGTTGTTCGATATCGAAGTTGGATTTCGTTGTTCAATTTCGTTGTTTTATTTCGTTGTTCGATTTCGTTGTTCGATTTCGTTGTTCGATTTCGAAGTTCGATTTCGTTGTTCGATTGCGTTGTTCCATTTCGTTGTTCTATTTCGTTGTTGGATTTCATTTTTCGATTTCGTTGTTCGATTTCGTTGTTCCATTTCGTTGTTCGATTTCGTTGTTCGATTTCGTTGTTCGATTTCGTTGTTCGCTCGTTGATCGATTTCGTTGTTCGATTTCGTTGTTCGATTTCGTTGTTCGATTTCGTTATTCCATTTCGTTGTTCGATTTCGTTGTTCGATTTCGTTGTTCGATTTCGAAGTTCGATTTCGTTGTTCGATTGCGTTGTTCCATTTCGTTGTTCTATTTCGTTGTTGGATTTCATTTTTCGATTTCGTTGTTCGATTTCGTTGTTCCATTTCGTTGTTCGATTTCGTTGTTCGATTTCGTTGTTCGATTTCGTTGTTCGCTCGTTGATCGATTTCGTTGTTCGATTTCGTTGTTCGATTTCGTTGTTCGATTGCGTTGTTCCATTTCGTTGTTCTATTTCGTGGTTCGATTAGTGGTATCAGTTTGTTGTTCGATTTCGTTGTTCGATATCGAAGTTGGATTTCGTTGTTCAATTTCGTTGTTTTATTTCGTTGTTCGATTTCGTTGTTCGATTCGTTATTCGATTTCGTTGTTCGATTGCGTTGTTCGATTTCGTTGTTCGATTTCGTTGTTCCATTTTGTTGTTCTATTTCGTGGTTCGATTAGTGGTATCAGTTTGTTGTTCGATTTCGTTGTTCGATATCGAAGTTGGATTTCGTTGTTCAATTTCGTTGTTTTATTTCGTTGTTCGATTTCGTTGTTCGATTTCGTTGTTCGATTTCGAAGTTCGATTTCGTTGTTCGATTGCGTTGTTCCATTTCGTTGTTCTATTTCGTTGTTGGATTTCATTTTTCGATTTCGTTGTTCGATTTCGTTGTTCCATTTCGTTGTTCGATTTCGTTGTTCGATTTCGTTGTTCGATTTCGTTGTTCGCTCGTTGATCGATTTCGTTGTTCGATTTCGTTGTTCGATTTCGTTGTTCGATTTCGTTATTCCATTTCGTTGTTCGATTTCGTTGTTCGATTTCGTTGTTCGATTTCGAAGTTCGATTTCGTTGTTCGATTGCGTTGTTCCATTTCGTTGTTCTATTTCGTTGTTGGATTTCATTTTTCGATTTCGTTGTTCGATTTCGTTGTTCCATTTCGTTGTTCGATTTCGTTGTTCGATTTCGTTGTTCGATTTCGTTGTTCGCTCGTTGATCGATTTCGTTGTTCGATTTCGTTGTTCGATTTCGTTGTTCGATTGCGTTGTTCCATTTCGTTGTTCTATTTCGTGGTTCGATTAGTGGTATCAGTTTGTTGTTCGATTTCGTTGTTCGATATCGAAGTTGGATTTCGTTGTTCAATTTCGTTGTTTTATTTCGTTGTTCGATTTCGTTGTTCGATTCGTTATTCGATTTCGTTGTTCGATTGCGTTGTTCGATTTCGTTGTTCGATTTCGTTGTTCCATTTTGTTGTTCGATTTCGTTGTTCGATTTCGTTGTTAGATTTCATTGTTCGATTTCGTTGTTCGATTCGTTATTCGATTTCGTTGTTCGATTTCGTTGTTCGATTTCGTTGTTCGATTTCGTTGTTCCATTTTGTTGTTCGATTTCGTTGTTCGATTTCGTTGTTCGATTACGATGTTCGATTTCGTTGTTCGATTTCGTTGTTCGATTTCGTTGTTCGATTTCGTTGTTCGATTTTGTTGTTCGATTTCGTTGTTCGATTTCTTTGTTCGATTTCGTTGTTCGATTTCGTTGTTCCATTTCGTTGTTCGATTTCGTTGTTCGATTTCGTTGTTCGATTTCGTTGTTCGATTTCGTTGATCGATTTCGTTGTTCGATTTCGTTGTTCGATTTCGTTGTTCGATTGCGTTGTTCCATTTCGTTGTTCTATTTCGTGGTTCGATTTAGTGGTATCAGTTTGTTGTTCGATTTTGTTGTTCGATATCGAAGTTGGATTTCGTTGTTCAATTTCGTTGTTCTATTTCGTTGTTCGATTTCGTTGTTCGATTTCGTTGTTCGATTCGTTATTCGATTTCGTTGTTCGATTTCGTTGTTCGATTTCGTTGTTCGATTTCGTTGTTCCATTTTGTTATTCGATTTCGTTGTTCGATTTCGTTGTTAGATTTCGTTGTTCGATTTCGTTGTTCGATTTCGTTGTTCGATTTCGTTGTTCGATTTCGTTGTTCGATATCGAAGTTGGATTTCGTAGGTCAATTTCGTTGTTCTATTTCGTTGTTCTATTTCGTTGTTCGATTTCGTTGTTCGATTCGTTATTCGATTTCGTTGTTCGATTTCGTTGTTCGATTTCGTTGTTCGATTTCGTTGTTCGATTTCGTTGTTCGATTTCGTTGTTCCATTTCGTTGTTCGATATCGGTGTTCGATTTCGTTGTTCGATTTCGTTGTTCGATTTCGAAATTCGATTTCGTTGTTCGATTTCGTTGTTCGATTTCGTTGTTCGATTTCGTTGTTCGATTTCGTTGTTCGATTTCGTTGTCCGATTCCGTTGTTCGATTTCGTTGTTCGTTTTCGTTGTTCTATATTGTTGCATGATTTCGTTATTCGATTTCGTTGTTCGACTGCGTTGTTCCATTTCGTTGTTCTATTTCGTGGTTCGATTTATAGTGGTTTCAGTTTGTTGTTCGATGTCGTTGTTCGATATCGAAGTTGGATTTCGTTGTTCAATTTCGTTGTTCTATTTCGTTGTTCGATTTCGTTGTTCGATTCGTTATTCGATTTCGTTGTTCGATTTCGTTGTTCGATTTCTTTGTTCGATTTCGTTGTTAGATTTCGTTGTTCGATTTCGTTGTTCGATTTCGTTGTTCGATTTCGTTGTTCGATTTCGTTGTTCGATTTCGTTGTTCCATTTCTTTGTTCGATTTCGTTGTTCCATTTTGTTGTTCGAATTCGTTGTTCGATTTCGTTGTTAGATTTCGTTGTTCGATTTCGTTGTTCGATTACGTTGTTCGATTTCGTTGTTCGATTTCGTTGTTCGATTTCGTTGTTCGATATCGAAGTTGGATTTCGTTGTTCAATTTCGTTGTTCTATTTCGTTGTTCGATTTCGTTGTTCGATTCGTTATTCGATTTCGTTGTTCGATTTCGTTGTTCGATTTCGTTGTTCGATTTCGTTGTTCCATTTTGTTGTTCGATTTCGTTGTTCGATTTCGTTGTTCTATATTGTTGCATGATTTCGTGGTTCGATTTCGTTGTTCGATTTCGTTGTTCAATTTCGTTGTTCTATTTCGTTGTTCGATTTCGTTGTTCGATTCGTTAATCGATTTCGTTGTTCGATTTCGTTGTTCAATTTCGTTGTTCGATTTCGTTGTTCCACTTTGTTGTTCGATTTCGTTGTTCGATTTCGTTGTTCGATTTCGTTGTTCGATTTCGTTGTTCGATTTCGTTGTTCGATTGCGTTGTTCCATTTCGTTGTTCTATTTCGTGGTTCGATTTAGTGGTATCAGTTTGTTGTTCGATTTTGTTGTTCGATATCGAAGTTGGATTTCGTTGTTCAATTTCGTTGTTCTATTTCGTTGTTCGATTTCGTTGTTCGATTTCGTTGTTCGATTCGTTATTCGATTTCGTTGTTCGATTTCGTTGTTCGATTTCGTTGTTCGATTTCGTTGTTCCATTTTGTTATTCGATTTCGTTGTTCGATTTCGTTGTTAGATTTCGTTGTTCGATTTCGTTGTTCGATTTCGTTGTTCGATTTCGTTGTTCGATTTCGTTGTTCGATATCGAAGTTGGATTTCGTAGGTCAATTTCGTTGTTCTATTTCGTTGTTCTATTTCGTTGTTCGATTTCGTTGTTCGATTCGTTATTCGATTTCGTTGTTCGATTTCGTTGTTCGATTTCGTTGTTCGATTTCGTTGTTCGATTTCGTTGTTCGATTTCGTTGTTCCATTTCGTTGTTCGATATCGGTGTTCGATTTCGTTGTTCGATTTCGTTGTTCGATTTCGAAATTCGATTTCGTTGTTCGATTTCGTTGTTCGATTTCGTTGTTCGATTTCGTTGTTCGATTTCGTTGTTCGATTTCGTTGTCCGATTCCGTTGTTCGATTTCGTTGTTCGTTTTCGTTGTTCTATATTGTTGCATGATTTCGTTATTCGATTTCGTTGTTCGACTGCGTTGTTCCATTTCGTTGTTCTATTTCGTGGTTCGATTTATAGTGGTTTCAGTTTGTTGTTCGATGTCGTTGTTCGATATCGAAGTTGGATTTCGTTGTTCAATTTCGTTGTTCTATTTCGTTGTTCGATTTCGTTGTTCGATTCGTTATTCGATTTCGTTGTTCGATTTCGTTGTTCGATTTCTTTGTTCGATTTCGTTGTTAGATTTCGTTGTTCGATTTCGTTGTTCGATTTCGTTGTTCGATTTCGTTGTTCGATTTCGTTGTTCGATTTCGTTGTTCCATTTCTTTGTTCGATTTCGTTGTTCCATTTTGTTGTTCGAATTCGTTGTTCGATTTCGTTGTTAGATTTCGTTGTTCGATTTCGTTGTTCGATTACGTTGTTCGATTTCGTTGTTCGATTTCGTTGTTCGATTTCGTTGTTCGATATCGAAGTTGGATTTCGTTGTTCAATTTCGTTGTTCTATTTCGTTGTTCGATTTCGTTGTTCGATTCGTTATTCGATTTCGTTGTTCGATTTCGTTGTTCGATTTCGTTGTTCGATTTCGTTGTTCCATTTTGTTGTTCGATTTCGTTGTTCGATTTCGTTGTTCTATATTGTTGCATGATTTCGTGGTTCGATTTCGTTGTTCGATTTCGTTGTTCAATTTCGTTGTTCTATTTCGTTGTTCGATTTCGTTGTTCGATTCGTTAATCGATTTCGTTGTTCGATTTCGTTGTTCAATTTCGTTGTTCGATTTCGTTGTTCCACTTTGTTGTTCGATTTCGTTGTTCGATTTCGTTGTTCGATTTCGTTGTTCGATTTCGTTGTTCGATTTCGTTGTTCGATTTCGTTGTTCGATTTCGTTGTTCCATTTTGTTGTTCGATTTCGTTGTTCGATTTCGTTGTTCGATTTCGTTGTTCGATTTCGTTGTTCCATTTTGTTGTTCGATTTCGTTGTTCGATTTCGTTATTCGATTTAGTGATTCGAATTCGTTGTTCGATTTCGTTGTTCGATTTCATTGTTCAATTTCGTTGTTCGATTTCGTTGTTCCACTTTGTTGTTCGATTTCGTTGTTCGATTTCGTTGTTCGATTTCGTTGTTCGATTTCGTTGTTCGATTGCGTTGTTCCATTTCGTTGTTCTATTTCGTGGTTCGATTTATAGTGGTTTCAGTTTGTTGTTCGATTTCGTTGTTCGATATCGAAGTTGGATTTCGTTGTTCAATTTCGTTGTTCTATTTCGTTGTTCGATTTCGTTGTTCGATTCGTTAATCGATTTCGTTGTTCGATTTCGTTGTTCAATTTCGTTGTTCGATTTCGTTGTTCCACTTTGTTGTTCGAATTCATTGTTCGAATTCGTTGTTCGTTTTCGTTGTTCGATTTCGTTGTTCGATTCGTTATTCGATTTCGTTGTTCCATTTTGTTGTTCGATTTCGTTGTTCGATTTCGTTATTCGATTTAGTGATTCGAATTCGTTGTTCGAATTCGTTGTTCGTTTTCGTTGTTTGATTTCGTTGTTCCATTTTGTTGTTCGATTTCGTTGTTCGATTTCGTTGTTCGATTTCGTTATTCCATTTCGTTGTTCGATTTCGTTGTTCGATTTCGTTGTTCGATTTCGAAGTTCGATTTCGTTGTTCGATTGCGTTGTTCCATTTCGTTGTTCTATTTCGTTGTTGGATTTCATTTTTCGATTTCGTTGTTCGATTTCGTTGTTCCATTTCGTTGTTCGATTTCGTTGTTCGATTTCGTTGTTCGATTTCGTTGTTCGCTCGTTGATCGATTTCGTTGTTCGATTTCGTTGTTCGATTTCGTTGTTCGATTGCGTTGTTCCATTTCGTTGTTCTATTTCGTGGTTCGATTAGTGGTATCAGTTTGTTGTTCGATTTCGTTGTTCGATATCGAAGTTGGATTTCGTTGTTCAATTTCGTTGTTTTATTTCGTTGTTCGATTTCGTTGTTCGATTCGTTATTCGATTTCGTTGTTCGATTGCGTTGTTCGATTTCGTTGTTCGATTTCGTTGTTCCATTTTGTTGTTCGATTTCGTTGTTCGATTTCGTTGTTAGATTTAATTGTTCGATTTCGTTGTTCGATTCGTTATTCGATTTCGTTGTTCGATTTCGTTGTTCGATTTCGTTGTTCGATTTCGTTGTTCCATTTTGTTGTTCGATTTCGTTGTTCGATTTCGTTGTTCGATTACGATGTTCGATTTCGTTGTTCGATTTCGTTGTTCGATTTCGTTGTTCGATTTCGTTGTTCGATTTCGTTGTTCGATTTCGTTGATCGATTTCGTTGTTCGATTTCGTTGTTCGATTTCGTTGTTCGATTGCGTTGTTCCATTTCGTTGTTCTATTTCGTGGTTCGATTTAGTGGTATCAGTTTGTTGTTCGATTTTGTTGTTCGATATCGAAGTTGGATTTCGTTGTTCAATTTCGTTGTTCTATTTCGTTGTTCGATTTCGTTGTTCGATTTCGTTGTTCGATTCGTTATTCGATTTCGTTGTTCGATTTCGTTGTTCGATTTCGTTGTTCGATTTCGTTGTTCCATTTTGTTATTCGATTTCGTTGTTCGATTTCGTTGTTAGATTTCGTTGTTCGATTTCGTTGTTCGATTTCGTTGTTCGATTTCGTTGTTCGATTTCGTTGTTCGATATCGAAGTTGGATTTCGTAGGTCAATTTCGTTGTTCTATTTCGTTGTTCTATTTCGTTGTTCGATTTCGTTGTTCGATTCGTTATTCGATTTCGTTGTTCGATTTCGTTGTTCGATTTCGTTGTTCGATTTCGTTGTTCGATTTCGTTGTTCGATTTCGTTGTTCCAATTCGTTGTTCGATATCGGTGTTCGATTTCGTTGTTCGATTTCGTTGTTCGATATCGAAGTTGGATTTCGTTGTTCAATTTCGTTGTTCTATTTCGTTGTTCGATTTCGTTGTTCGATTCGTTATTCGATTTCGTTGTTCGATTTCGTTGTTCGATTTCGTTGTTCCATTTTGTTATTCGATTTCGTTGTTCGATTTCGTTGTTAGATTTCGTTGTTCGATTTCGTTGTTCGATTTCGTTGTTCGATTTCGTTGTTCGATTTCGTTGTTCGATATCGAAGTTGGATTTCGTAGGTCAATTTCGTTGTTCTATTTCGTTGTTCTATTTCGTTGTTCGATTTCGTTGTTCGATTCGTTATTCGATTTCGTTGTTCGATTTCGTTGTTCGATTTCGTTGTTCGATTTCGTTGTTCGATTTCGTTGTTCGATTTCGTTGTTCCAATTCGTTGTTCGATTTCGTTGTTCGATTTCGTTGTTCGATTTCGTTGTTCGATATCGAAGTTGGATTTCGTTGTTCAATTTCGTTGTTCTATTTCGTTGTTCGATTTCGTTGTTCGATTCGTTATTCGATTTCGTTGTTCGATTTCGTTGTTCGATTTCGTTGTTCGATTTCGTTGTTCCATTTTGTTGTTCGATTTCGTTGTTCGATTTCGTTGTTCTATATTGTTGCATGATTTCGTGGTTCGATTTCGTTGTTCGATTTCGTTGTTCAATTTCGTTGTTCTATTTCGTTGTTCGATTTCGTTGTTCGATTCGTTAATCGATTTCGTTGTTCGATTTCGTTGTTCAATTTCGTTGTTCGATTTCGTTGTTCCACTTTGTTGTTCGATTTCGTTGTTCGATTTCGTTGTTCGATTTCGTTGTTCGATTTCGTTGTTCGATTTCGTTGTTCGATTTCGTTGTTCGATTTCGTTGTTCCATTTTGTTGTTCGATTTCGTTGTTCGATTTCGTTGTTCGATTTCGTTGTTCGATTTCGTTGTTCCATTTTGTTGTTCGATTTCGTTGTTCGATTTCGTTATTCGATTTAGTGATTCGAATTCGTTGTTCGATTTCGTTGTTCGATTTCATTGTTCAATTTCGTTGTTCGATTTCGTTGTTCCACTTTGTTGTTCGATTTCGTTGTTCGATTTCGTTGTTCGATTTCGTTGTTCGATTTCGTTGTTCGATTGCGTTGTTCCATTTCGTTGTTCTATTTCGTGGTTCGATTTATAGTGGTTTCAGTTTGTTGTTCGATTTCGTTGTTCGATATCGAAGTTGGATTTCGTTGTTCAATTTCGTTGTTCTATTTCGTTGTTCGATTTCGTTGTTCGATTCGTTAATCGATTTCGTTGTTCGATTTCGTTGTTCAATTTCGTTGTTCGATTTCGTTGTTCCACTTTGTTGTTCGAATTCATTGTTCGAATTCGTTGTTCGTTTTCGTTGTTCGATTTCGTTGTTCGATTCGTTATTCGATTTCGTTGTTCCATTTTGTTGTTCGATTTCGTTGTTCGATTTCGTTATTCGATTTAGTGATTCGAATTCGTTGTTCGAATTCGTTGTTCGTTTTCGTTGTTTGATTTCGTTGTTCCATTTTGTTGTTCGATTTCGTTGTTCGATTTCGTTGTTCGATTTCGTTATTCCATTTCGTTGTTCGATTTCGTTGTTCGATTTCGTTGTTCGATTTCGAAGTTCGATTTCGTTGTTCGATTGCGTTGTTCCATTTCGTTGTTCTATTTCGTTGTTGGATTTCATTTTTCGATTTCGTTGTTCGATTTCGTTGTTCCATTTCGTTGTTCGATTTCGTTGTTCGATTTCGTTGTTCGATTTCGTTGTTCGCTCGTTGATCGATTTCGTTGTTCGATTTCGTTGTTCGATTTCGTTGTTCGATTGCGTTGTTCCATTTCGTTGTTCTATTTCGTGGTTCGATTAGTGGTATCAGTTTGTTGTTCGATTTCGTTGTTCGATATCGAAGTTGGATTTCGTTGTTCAATTTCGTTGTTTTATTTCGTTGTTCGATTTCGTTGTTCGATTCGTTATTCGATTTCGTTGTTCGATTGCGTTGTTCGATTTCGTTGTTCGATTTCGTTGTTCCATTTTGTTGTTCGATTTCGTTGTTCGATTTCGTTGTTAGATTTAATTGTTCGATTTCGTTGTTCGATTCGTTATTCGATTTCGTTGTTCGATTTCGTTGTTCGATTTCGTTGTTCGATTTCGTTGTTCCATTTTGTTGTTCGATTTCGTTGTTCGATTTCGTTGTTCGATTACGATGTTCGATTTCGTTGTTCGATTTCGTTGTTCGATTTCGTTGTTCGATTTCGTTGTTCGATTTCGTTGTTCGATTTCGTTGATCGATTTCGTTGTTCGATTTCGTTGTTCGATTTCGTTGTTCGATTGCGTTGTTCCATTTCGTTGTTCTATTTCGTGGTTCGATTTAGTGGTATCAGTTTGTTGTTCGATTTTGTTGTTCGATATCGAAGTTGGATTTCGTTGTTCAATTTCGTTGTTCTATTTCGTTGTTCGATTTCGTTGTTCGATTTCGTTGTTCGATTCGTTATTCGATTTCGTTGTTCGATTTCGTTGTTCGATTTCGTTGTTCGATTTCGTTGTTCCATTTTGTTATTCGATTTCGTTGTTCGATTTCGTTGTTAGATTTCGTTGTTCGATTTCGTTGTTCGATTTCGTTGTTCGATTTCGTTGTTCGATTTCGTTGTTCGATATCGAAGTTGGATTTCGTAGGTCAATTTCGTTGTTCTATTTCGTTGTTCTATTTCGTTGTTCGATTTCGTTGTTCGATTCGTTATTCGATTTCGTTGTTCGATTTCGTTGTTCGATTTCGTTGTTCGATTTCGTTGTTCGATTTCGTTGTTCCAATTCGTTGTTCGATATCGGTGTTCGATTTCGTTGTTCGATTTCGTTGTTCGATTTCGAAATTCGATTTCGTTGTTCGATTTCGTTGTTCGATTTTGTTGTTCGATTTCGTTGTTCGATTTCGTTGTTCGATTTCGTTGTTCGATTTCGTTGTTCGATTTCGTTGTCCGATTCCGTTGTTCGATTTCGTTGTTCGTTTTCGTTGTTCTATATTGTTGCATGATTTCGTTATTCGATTTCGTTGTTCGACTGCGTTGTTCCATTTCGTTGTTCTATTTCGTGGTTCGATTTATAGTGGTTTCAGTTTGTTGTTCGATGTCGTTGTTCGAAATCGAAGTTGGATTTCGTTGTTCAATTTCGTTGTTCTATTTCGTTGTTCGATTTCGTTGTTCGATTCGTTATTCGATTTCGTTGTTCGATTTCGTTGTTCGATTTCTTTGTTCGATTTCGTTGTTAGATTTCGTTGTTCGATTTCGTTGTTCGATTTCGTTGTTCGATTTCGTTGTTCGATTTCGTTGTTCCATTTCTTTGTTCGATTTCGTTGTTCCATTTTGTTGTTCGATTTCGTTGTTCGATTTCGTTGTTAGATTTCGTTGTTCGATTTCGTTGTTCGATTACGTTGTTCGATTTCGTTGTTCGATTTCGTTGTTCGATTTCGTTGTTCGATATCGAAGTTGGATTTCGTTGTTCAATTTCGTTGTTCTATTTCGTTGTTCGATTTCGTTGTTCGATTCGTTATTCGATTTCGTTGTTCGATTTCGTTGTTCGATTTCGTTGTTCGATTTCGTTGTTCCATTTTGTTGTTCGATTTCGTTGTTCGATTTCGTTGTTCTATATTGTTGCATGATTTCGTGGTTCGATTTCGTTGTTCGATTGCGTTGTTCCATTTCGTTGTTCTATTTCGTGGTTCGATTTATAGTGGTTTCAGTTTGTTGTTCGATTTCGTTGTTCGATATCGAAGTTGGATTTCGTTGTTCAATTTAGTTGTTCTATTTCGTTGTTCGATTTCGTTGTTCGATTCGTTAATCGATTTCGTTGTTCGATTTCGTTGTTCAATTTCGTTGTTCGATTTCGTTGTTCCACTTTGTTGTTCGATTTCGTTGTTCGATTTCGTTGTTCGATTTCGTTGTTCGATTTCGTTGTTCGATTTCGTTGTTCGATTTCGTTGTTCGATTTCGTTGTTCCATTTTGTTGTTCGATTTCGTTGTTCGATTTCGTTATTCGATTTAGTGATTCGAATTCGTTGTTCGAATTCGTTGTTCGTTTTCGTTGTTCGATTTCGTTGTTCCATTTTGTTGTTCGATTTCGTTGTTCGATTTCGTTGTTCGATTTCGTTGTTCGATTTCGTTGTTCGATTTCGTTGTTCCATTTTGTTGTTCGATTTCGTTGTTCGATTTCGTTATTCGATTTAATGATTCGAATTCGTTGTTCGATTTCGTTGTTCGATTTCGTTGTTCAATTTCGTTGTTCGATTTCGTTGTTCCACTTTGTTGTTCGATTTCGTTGTTCGATTTCGTTGTTCGATTTCGTTGTTCGATTGCGTTGTTCCATTTCGTTGTTCTATTTCGTTGTTCGATTTATAGTGGTTTCAGTTTGTTGTTCGATTTCGTTGTTCGATATCGAAGTTGGATTTCGTTGTTCAATTTCGTTGTTCTATTTCGTTGTTCGATTTCGTTGTTCGATTCGTTAATCGATTTCGTTGTTCGATTTCGTTGTTCAATTTCGTTGTTCGATTTCGTTGTTCCACTTTGTTGTTCGAATTCATTGTTCGAATTCGTTGTTCGTTTTCGTTGTTCGATTTCGTTGTTCGATTCGTTATTCGATTTCGTTGTTCCATTTTGTTGTTCGATTTCGTTGTTCGATTTCGTTATTCGATTTAGTGATTCGAATTCGTTGTTCGAATTCGTTGTTCGTTTTCGTTGTTCGATTTCGTTGTTCCATTTTGTTGTTCGATTTCGTTGTTCGATTTCGTTGTTCGATTTCGTTGTTCGATTTCGTTGTTCGATTTCGTTGTTCGATTTCGTTGTTCCATTTTGTTGTTCGATTTCGTTGTTCGATTTCGTTATTCGATTTAGTGATTCGAATTCGTTGTTCGTTTTCGTTGTTCGATTTCGTTGTTCGATTCGTTATTCGATTTCGTTGTTCGATTTCGTTGTTCGATTTCGTTGTTCGATTTCGTTGTTCGATTTCGTTGTTCCATTTTGTTGTTCGATTTCGTTGTTCGATTTTGTTGTTAGATTTCGTTGTTCGATTTCGTTGTTCGATTTCGTTGTTCGATTTCGTTGTTCGATTTTGTTGTTCGATTTCGTTGTTCGATTTCGTTGTTCGATTTCGTTGTTCGATTTCGTTGTTCCATTTCGTTGTTCGATTTCGTTGTTCGATTTCGTTGATCGATTTCGTTGTTCGATTTCGTTGTTCGATTTCGTTGTTCGATTGCGTTGTTCCATTTCGTTGTTCTATTTCGTGGTTAGATTTAGTGGTTTCAGTTTGTTGTTCGATTTCGTTGTTCGATATCGAAGTTGGATTTCGTTGTTCAATTTCGTTGTTCGATTTCGTTGTTCGATTCGTTATTCGATTTCGTTGTTCGATTTCGTTGTTCGATTTCGTTGTTCCATTTTGTTGTTCGATTTCGTTGTTCGATTTCGTTGTTAGATTTCGTTGTTCGATTTCGTTGTTCGATTTCGTTGTTCGATTTCGTTGTTCGATTTCGTTGTTCGATATCGAAGTTGGATTTCGTAGGTCAATTTCGTTGTTCTATTTCGTTGTTCTATTTCGTTGTTCGATTTCGTTGTTCGATTCGTTATTCGATTTCGTTGTTCGATTTCGTTGTTCGATTTCGTTGTTCGATTTCGTTGTTCGATTTCGTTGTTCCATTTCGTTGTTCGATATCGTTGTTCGATTTCGTTGTTCGATTTCGTTGTTCGATTTCGTTGTTCGATTTCGAAGTTCGATTTCGTTGTTCGATTTCGTTGTTCGATTTCGTTGTTCGATTTTGTTGTTCGATTTCGTTGTTCGATTTCGTTGTTCGATTTCGTTGTTCGATTTCGTTGTTCGATTTCGTTGTCCGATTCCGTTGTTCGATTTCGTTGTTCGTTTTCGTTGTTCTATATTGTTGCATGATTTCGTGATTCGATTTCGTTGTTCGATTGCGTTGTTCCATTTCGTTGTTCTATTTCGTGGTTCGATTTATAGTGGTTTCAGTTCGTTGTTCGATGTCGTTGTTCGATATCGAAGTTGGATTTCGTTGTTCAATTTCGTTGTTCTATTTCGTTATTCGATTTCGTTGTTCGATTCGTTATTCGATTTCGTTGTTCGATTTCGTTGTTCGATTTCGTTGTTCGATTTCGTTGTTCGATTTCGTTGTTCGATTTCGTTGTTCCATTTTGTTGTTCGATTTCGTTGTTCTATATTGTTGCATGATTTCGTGGTTCGATTTCGTTGTTCGATTGCGTTGTTCCATTTCGTTGTTCTATTTCGTGGTTCGATTTATAGTGGTTTCAGTTTGTTGTTCAATTTCGTTGTTCGATATCGAAGTTGGATTTCGTTGTTCAATTTCGTTGTTCTATTTCGTTGTTCGTTTTCGTTGTTCGATTCGTTAATCGATTTCGTTGTTCGATTTCGTTGTTCGATTTCGTTGTTCCATTTTGTTGTTCGATTTCGTTGTTCGATTTCGTTGTTCGATTTCGTTGTTCGATTTCGTTGTTCCATTTTGTTGTTCGATTTCGTTGTTCGATTTCGTTGTTAGATTTCGTTGTTCGATTTCGTTGTTCGATTTCGTTGTTCGATTTCGTTGTTCGATATCGAAGTTGGATTTCGTAGGTCAATTTCGTTGTTCTATTTCGTTGTTCTATTTCGTTGTTCGATTTCGTTGTTCGATTCGTTATTCGATTTCGTTGTTCGATTTCGTTGTTCGATTTCGTTGTTCGATTTCGTTGTTCGATTTCGTTGTTCCATTTCGTTGTTCGATATCGTTGTTCGATTTCGTTGTTCGATTTCGTTGTTCGATTTCGTTGTTCGATTTCGAAGTTCGATTTCGTTGTTCGATTTCGTTGTTCGATTTCGTTGTTCGATTTTGTTGTTCGATTTCGTTGTTCGATTTCGTTGTTCGATTTCGTTGTTCGATTTCGTTGTTCGATTTCGTTGTCCGATTCCGTTGTTCGATTTCGTTGTTCGTTTTCGTTGTTCTATATTGTTGCATGATTTCGTGATTCGATTTCGTTGTTCGATTGCGTTGTTCCATTTCGTTGTTCTATTTCGTGGTTCGATTTATAGTGGTTTCAGTTCGTTGTTCGATGTCGTTGTTCGATATCGAAGTTGGATTTCGTTGTTCAATTTCGTTGTTCTATTTCGTTATTCGATTTCGTTGTTCGATTCGTTATTCGATTTCGTTGTTCGATTTCGTTGTTCGATTTCGTTGTTCGATTTCGTTGTTCCATTTTGTTGTTCGATTTCGTTGTTCTATATTGTTGCATGATTTCGTGGTTCGATTTCGTTGTTCGATTGCGTTGTTCCATTTCGTTGTTCTATTTCGTGGTTCGATTTATAGTGGTTTCAGTTTGTTGTTCGATTTCGTTGTTCGATATCGAAGTTGGATTTCGTTGTTCAATTTCGTTGTTCTATTTCGTTGTTCGTTTTCGTTGTTAGATTTCGTTGTTCCATTTTGTTGTTCGATTTCGTTGTTCGATTTCGTTGTTCGATTTCATTGTTCGATTTCGTTGTTCCATTTTGTTGTTCGATTTCGTTGTTAGATTTCGTTGTTCGATTTCGTTGTTCGATTTCGTTGTTCGATTTCGTTATTCGATTTAGTGATTCGAATTCGTTGTTCGTTTTCGTTGTTCGATTTCGTTGTTCGATTCGTTATTCGATTTCGTTGTTCGATTTCGTTGTTGGATTTCGTTGTTCGATTTCGTTGTTCGATTTCGTTGTTCCATTTTGTTGTTCGATTTCGTTGTTCGATTTCGTTGTTAGATTTCGTTGTTCGATTTCGTTGTTCGATTTCGTTGTTCGATTTCGTTGTTCGATTTTGTTGTTCGATTTCGTTGTTCGATTTCGTTGTTCGATTTCGTTGTTCCATTTCGTTGATCGATTTCGTTGTTCGATTTCGTTGTTCGATTTCGTTGTTCAATTTCGTTGTTCGATTTCGTTGTTCGATTTCGTTGTTCGATTGCGTTGTTCCATTTCGTTGTTCTTTTTCGTGGTTCGATTTAGTGGTTTCAGTTTGTTGTTCGATATCGAAGTTGGATTTCGTTGTTCAATTTCGTTGTTCTATTTCGTTGTTCGATTTCGTTGTTCGATTCGTTATTCGATTTCGTTGTTCGATTTCGTTGTTCGATTTCGTTGTTCGATTTCGTTGTTCCATTTTGTTGTTCGATTTCGTTGTTCGATTTCGTTGTTCGATTTCGTTGTTCGGTTCGTTATTCGATTTCGTTGTTCGATTTCGTTGTTAGATTTCGTTGTTCGATTTCGTTGTTCGATTTCGTTGTTCGATTTCGTTGTTCGATTTCGTTGTTAGATTTCGTTGTTCGATATCGAAGTTGGATTTCGTAGGTCAATTTCGTTGTTCTATTTCGGTGTTCTATTTCGTTGTTCGATTTCGTTGTTCGATTCGTTATTCGATTTCGTTGTTCGATTGCGTTGTTCCATTTCGTTGTTCTATTTCGTGGTTCGATTTAGTGGTTTCAGTTTGTTGTTCGATTTCGTTGTTCAATTTCGTTGTTCTATTTCGTTGTTCGATTTCGTTGTTCGGTTCGTTATTCGATTTCGTTGTTCGATTTCGTTGTTAGATTTCGTTGTTCGATTTCGTTGTTCGATTTCGTTGTTCGATTTCGTTGTTCGATTTCGTTGTTAGATTTCGTTGTTCGATATCGAAGTTGGATTTCGTAGGTCAATTTCGTTGTTCTATTTCGGTGTTCTATTTCGTTGTTCGATTTCGTTGTTCGATTCGTTATTCGATTTCGTTGTTCGATTTCGTTGTTCGATTTCGTTGTTCGATTTCGTTGTTCCATTTCGTTGTTCGATATCGTTGTTCGATTTCGTTGTTCGATTTCGTTGTTCGATTTCGTTGTTCGATTTCGTTGTTCGATTTCGAAGTTCGATTTCGTTGTTCGATTTCGTTGTTCGATTTCGTTGTTCGATTTTGTTGTTCGATTTCGTTCGATTTCGTTGTTCGATTTCGTTGTTCGATTTCGTTGTTCGATTTCGTTGTTCGATTTCGTTGTCCGATTCCGTTGTTCGATTTCGTTGTTCGTTTTCGTTGTTCTATATTGTTGCATGATTTCGTGATTCGATTTCGTTGTTCGATTGCGTTGTTCCATTTCGTTGTTCTATTTCGTGGTTCGATTTATAGTGGTTTCAGTTTGTTGTTCGATGTCGTTCGATATCGAAGTTGGATTTCGTTGTTCAATTTCGTTGTTCTATTTCGTTGTTCGATTTCGTTGTTCGATTCGTTATTCGATTTCGTTGTTCGATTTCGTTATTCGATTTCGTTGTTCCATTTTGTTGTTCAATTTCGTTGTTCGATTTCGTTGTTAGATTTCGTTGTTAGATTTCGTTGTTCGATTTCGTTGTTCGATTTCGTTGTTCGATTTCGTTGTTCGATTTCGTTGTTCGATTTCGTTGTTCGATTTCGAAGTTCGATTTCGTTGTTCGATTGCGTTGTTCCATTTCGTTGTTCTATTTCGTTGTTCGATTTCGTTGTTCGATTCGTTATTCGATTTCGTTGTTCGATTTCGTTGTTCGATTTCGTTGTTCGATTTCGTTGTTCCATTTTGTTGTTCGATTTCGTTGTTCGATTTCGTTGTTCTATATTGTTGCATGATTTCGTGGTTCGATTTCGTTGTTCGATTGCGTTGTTCCATTTCGTTGTTCTATTTCGTGGTTCGATTTATAGTGGTTTCAGTTTGTTGTTCGATTTCGTTGTTCGATATCGAAGTTGGATTTCGTTGTTCAATTTCGTTGTTCTATTTCGTTGTTAGATTTCGTTGTTCGATTTCGTTGTTCGATTTCGTTGTTCGATTTCGTTGTTCGATTTCGTTGTTCGATTTCGTTATTCCATTTCGTTGTTCGATTTCGTTGTTCGATTTCGTTGTTCGATTTCGAAGTTCGATTTCGTTGTTCGATTGCGTTGTTCCATTTCGTTGTTCTATTTCGTTGTTGGATTTCATTTTTCGATTTCGTTGTTCGATTTCGTTGTTCCATTTCGTTGTTCAATTTCGTTGTTCGATTTCGTTGTTCGATTTCGTTGTTCGCTCGTTGATCGATTTCGTTGTTCGATTTCGTTGTTCGATTTCGTTGTTCGATTGCGTTGTTCCATTTCGTTGTTCTATTTCGTGGTTCGATTAGTGGTATCAGTTTGTTGTTCGATTTCGTTGTTCGATATCGAAGTTGGATTTCGTTGTTCAATTTCGTTGTTTTATTTCGTTGTTCGATTTCGTTGTTCGATTCGTTATTCGATTTCGTTGTTCGATTGCGTTGTTCGATTTCGTTGTTCGATTTCGTTGTTCCATTTTGTTGTTCGATTTCGTTGTTCGATTTCGTTGTTAGATTTCATTGTTCGATTTCGTTGTTCGATTCGTTATTCGATTTCGTTGTTCGATTTCGTTGTTCGATTTCGTTGTTCGATTTCGTTGTTCCATTTTGTTGTTCGATTTCGTTGTTCGATTTCGTTGTTCGATTACGATGTTCGATTTCGTTGTTCGATTTCGTTGTTCGATTTCGTTGTTCGATTTCGTTGTTCGATTTTGTTGTTCGATTTCGTTGTTCGATTTCTTTGTTCGATTTCGTTGTTCGATTTCGTTGTTCCATTTCGTTGTTCGATTTCGTTGTTCGATTTCGTTGTTCGATTTCGTTGTTCGATTTCGTTGATCGATTTCGTTGTTCGATTTCGTTGTTCGATTTCGTTGTTCGATTGCGTTGTTCCATTTCGTTGTTCTATTTCGTGGTTCGATTTAGTGGTATCAGTTTGTTGTTCGATTTTGTTGTTCGATATCGAAGTTGGATTTCGTTGTTCAATTTCGTTGTTCTATTTCGTTGTTCGATTTCGTTGTTCGATTTCGTTGTTCGATTCGTTATTCGATTTCGTTGTTCGATTTCGTTGTTCGATTTCGTTGTTCCATTTCGTTGTTCCATTTTGTTATTCGATTTCGTTGTTCGATTTCGTTGTTAGATTTCGTTGTTCGATTTCGTTGTTCGATTTCGTTGTTCGATTTCGTTGTTCGATATCGAAGTTGGATTTCGTAGGTCAATTTCGTTGTTCTATTTCGTTGTTCTATTTCGTTGTTCGATTTCGTTGTTCGATTCGTTATTCGATTTCGTTGTTCGATTTCGTTGTTCGATTTCGTTGTTCGATTTCGTTGTTCGATTTCGTTGTTCGATTTCGTTGTTCCATTTCGTTGTTCGATATCGGTGTTCGATTTCGTTGTTCGATTTCGTTGTTCGATTTCGAAATTCGATTTCTTTGTTCGATTTCGTTGTTCGATTTTGTTGTTCGATTTCGTTGTTCGATTTCGTTGTTCGATTTCGTTGTTCGATTTCGTTGTTCGATTTCGTTGTCCGATTCCGTTGTTCGATTTCGTTGTTCGTTTTCGTTGTTCTATATTGTTGCATGATTTCGTTATTCGATTTCGTTGTTCGACTGCGTTGTTCCATTTCGTTGTTCTATTTCGTGGTTCGATTTATAGTGGTTTCAGTTTGTTGTTCGATGTCGTTGTTCGATATCGAAGTTCGATTTCGTTGTTCGATTTCGTTGTTCCATTTTGTTGTTCGATTTCGTTGTTAGATTTCGTTGTTCGATTTCGTTGTTCGATTTCGTTGTTCGATTTCGTTATTCGATTTAGTGATTCGAATTCGTTGTTCGTTTTCGTTGTTCGATTTCGTTGTTCGATTCGTTATTCGATTTCGTTGTTCGATTTCGTTGTTCGATTTCGTTGTTCGATTTCGTTGTTCGATTTCGTTGTTCCATTTTGTTGTTCGATTTCGTTGTTCGATTTCGTTGTTAGATTTCGTTGTTCGATTTCGTTGTTCGATTTCGTTGTTCGATTTCGTTGTTCGATTTTGTTGTTCGATTTCGTTGTTCGATTTCGTTGTTCGATTTCGTTGTTCCATTTCGTTGTTCGATTTCGTTGTTCGATTTCGTTGTTCGATTTCGTTGTTCGATTTCGTTGTTCGATTTCGTTGTTCGATTTCGTTGTTCGATTGCGTTGTTCCATTTCGTTGTTCTTTTTCGTGGTTCGATTTAGTGGTTTCAGTTTGTTGTTCGATATCGAAGTTGGATTTCGTTGTTCAATTTCGTTGTTCTATTTCGTTGTTCGATTTCGTTGTTCGATTCGTTATTCGATTTCGTTGTTCGATTTCGTTGTTCGATTTCGTTGTTCGATTTCGTTGTTCCATTTTGTTGTTCGATTTCGTTGTTCGATTTCGTTGTTCGATTTCGTTGTTCGGTTCGTTATTCGATTTCGTTGTTCGATTTCGTTGTTAGATTTCGTTGTTCGATTTCGTTGTTCGATTTCGTTGTTCGATTTCGTTGTTCGATTTCGTTGTTAGATTTCGTTGTTCGATATCGAAGTTGGATTTCGTAGGTCAATTTCGTTGTTCTATTTCGGTGTTCTATTTCGTTGTTCGATTTCGTTGTTCGATTCGTTATTCGATTTCGTTGTTCGATTGCGTTGTTCCATTTCGTTGTTCTATTTCGTGGTTCGATTTAGTGGTTTCAGTTTGTTGTTCGATTTCGTTGTTCAATTTCGTTGTTCTATTTCGTTGTTCGATTTCGTTGTTCGGTTCGTTATTCGATTTCGTTGTTCGATTTCGTTGTTAGATTTCGTTGTTCGATTTCGTTGTTCGATTTCGTTGTTCGATTTCGTTGTTCGATTTCGTTGTTCGATTTCGTTGTTAGATTTCGTTGTTCGATATCGAAGTTGGATTTCGTAGGTCAATTTCGTTGTTCTATTTCGGTGTTCTATTTCGTTGTTCGATTTCGTTGTTCGATTCGTTATTCGATTTCGTTGTTCGATTTCGTTGTTCGATTTCGTTGTTCGATTTCGTTGTTCCATTTCGTTGTTCGATATCGTTGTTCGATTTCGTTGTTCGATTTCGTTGTTCGATTTCGTTGTTCGATTTCGAAGTTCGATTTCGTTGTTCGATTTCGTTGTTCGATTTCGTTGTTCGATTTCGTTGTTCGATTTCGAAGTTCGATTTCGTTGTTCGATTGCGTTGTTCCATTTCGTTGTTCTATTTCGTTGTTCGATTTCGTTGTTCGATTCGTTATTCGATTTCGTTGTTCGATTTCGTTGTTCGATTTCGTTGTTCGATTTCGTTGTTCCATTTTGTTGTTCGATTTCGTTGTTCGATTTCGTTGTTCTATATTGTTGCATGATTTCGTGGTTCGATTTCGTTGTTCGATTGCGTTGTTCCATTTCGTTGTTCTATTTCGTGGTTCGATTTATAGTGGTTTCAGTTTGTTGTTCGATTTCGTTGTTCGATATCGAAGTTGGATTTCGTTGTTCAATTTCGTTGTTCTATTTCGTTGTTAGATTTCGTTGTTCGATTCGTTATTCGATTTCGTTGTTCGATTTCGTTGTTCGATTTCGTTGTTAGATTTCGTTGTTCGATTTCGTTGTTCGATTTCGTTGTTCGATTTCGTTGTTCGATTTCGTTGTTCGATTTCGTTGTTCGATTTCGTTGTTCGATTTCGTTGTTCGATTTCGTTATTCCATTTCGTTGTTCGATTTCGTTGTTCGATTTCGTTGTTCGATTTCGAAGTTCGATTTCGTTGTTCGATTGCGTTGTTCCATTTCGTTGTTCTATTTCGTTGTTGGATTTCATTTTTCGATTTCGTTGTTCGATTTCGTTGTTCCATTTCGTTGTTCGATTTCGTTGTTCGATTTCGTTGTTCGATTTCGTTGTTCGCTCGTTGATCGATTTCGTTGTTCGATTTCGTTGTTCGATTTCGTTGTTCGATTGCGTTGTTCCATTTCGTTGTTCTATTTCGTGGTTCGATTAGTGGTATCAGTTTGTTGTTCGATATCGAAGTTGGATTTCGTTGTTCAATTTCGTTGTTTTATTTCGTTGTTCGATTTCGTTGTTCGATTCGTTATTCGATTTCGTTGTTCGATTGCGTTGTTCGATTTCGTTGTTCGATTTCGTTGTTCCATTTCGTTGTTCTATTTCGTGGTTCGATTAGTGGTATCAGTTTGTTGTTCGATTTCGTTGTTCGATATCGAAGTTGGATTTCGTTGTTCAATTTCGTTGTTTTATTTCGTTGTTCGATTTCGTTGTTCGATTTCGTTGTTCGATTTCGAAGTTCGATTTCGTTGTTCGATTGCGTTGTTCCATTTCGTTGTTCTATTTCGTTGTTGGATTTCATTTTTCGATTTCGTTGTTCGATTTCGTTGTTCCATTTCGTTGTTCGATTTCGTTGTTCGATTTCGTTGTTCGATTTCGTTGTTCGCTCGTTGATCGATTTCGTTGTTCGATTTCGTTGTTCGATTTCGTTGTTCGATTTCGTTATTCCATTTCGTTGTTCGATTTCGTTGTTCGATTTCGTTGTTCGATTTCGAAGTTCGATTTCGTTGTTCGATTGCGTTGTTCCATTTCGTTGTTCTATTTCGTTGTTGGATTTCATTTTTCGATTTCGTTGTTCGATTTCGTTGTTCCATTTCGTTGTTCGATTTCGTTGTTCGATTTCGTTGTTCGATTTCGTTGTTCGATTTCGTTGTTCGATTTCGTTGTTCGATTGCGTTGTTCCATTTCGTTGTTCTATTTCGTGGTTCGATTAGTGGTATCAGTTTGTTGTTCGATTTCGTTGTTCGATATCGAAGTTGGATTTCGTTGTTCAATTTCGTTGTTTTATTTCGTTGTTCGATTTCGTTGTTCGATTCGTTATTCGATTTCGTTGTTCGATTGCGTTGTTCGATTTCGTTGTTCGATTTCGTTGTTCCATTTTGTTGTTCGATTTCGTTGTTCGATTTCGTTGTTAGATTTCATTGTTCGATTTCGTTGTTCGATTCGTTATTCGATTTCGTTGTTCGATTTCGTTGTTCGATTTCGTTGTTCGATTTCGTTGTTCCATTTTGTTGTTCGATTTCGTTGTTCGATTTCGTTGTTCGATTACGATGTTCGATTTCGTTGTTCGATTTCGTTGTTCCATTTCGTTGTTCTATTTCGTGGTTCGATTAGTGGTATCAGTTTGTTGTTCGATTTCGTTGTTCGATATCGAAGTTGGATTTCGTTGTTCAATTTCGTTGTTTTATTTCGTTGTTCGATTTCGTTGTTCGATTTCGTTGTTCGATTTCGAAGTTCGATTTCGTTGTTCGATTGCGTTGTTCCATTTCGTTGTTCTATTTCGTTGTTGGATTTCATTTTTCGATTTCGTTGTTCGATTTCGTTGTTCCATTTCGTTGTTCGATTTCGTTGTTCGCTCGTTGATCGATTTCGTTGTTCGATTTCGTTGTTCGATTTCGTTGTTCGATTGCGTTGTTCCATTTCGTTGTTCTATTTCGTGGTTCGATTAGTGGTATCAGTTTGTTGTTCGATATCGAAGTTGGATTTCGTTGTTCAATTTCGTTGTTTTATTTCGTTGTTCGATTTCGTTGTTCGATTCGTTATTCGATTTCGTTGTTCGATTGCGTTGTTCGATTTCGTTGTTCGATTTCGTTGTTCCATTTCGTTGTTCTATTTCGTGGTTCGATTAGTGGTATCAGTTTGTTGTTCGATTTCGTTGTTCGATATCGAAGTTGGATTTCGTTGTTCAATTTCGTTGTTTTATTTCGTTGTTCGATTTCGTTGTTCGATTTCGTTGTTCGATTTCGAAGTTCGATTTCGTTGTTCGATTGCGTTGTTCCATTTCGTTGTTCTATTTCGTTGTTGGATTTCATTTTTCGATTTCGTTGTTCGATTTCGTTGTTCCATTTCGTTGTTCGATTTCGTTGTTCGATTTCGTTGTTCGATTTCGTTGTTCGCTCGTTGATCGATTTCGTTGTTCGATTTCGTTGTTCGATTTCGTTGTTCGATTTCGTTATTCCATTTCGTTGTTCGATTTCGTTGTTCGATTTCGTTGTTCGATTTCGAAGTTCGATTTCGTTGTTCGATTGCGTTGTTCCATTTCGTTGTTCTATTTCGTTGTTGGATTTCATTTTTCGATTTCGTTGTTCGATTTCGTTGTTCCATTTCGTTGTTCGATTTCGTTGTTCGATTTCGTTGTTCGATTTCGTTGTTCGATTTCGTTGTTCGATTTCGTTGTTCGATTGCGTTGTTCCATTTCGTTGTTCTATTTCGTGGTTCGATTAGTGGTATCAGTTTGTTGTTCGATTTCGTTGTTCGATATCGAAGTTGGATTTCGTTGTTCAATTTCGTTGTTTTATTTCGTTGTTCGATTTCGTTGTTCGATTCGTTATTCGATTTCGTTGTTCGATTGCGTTGTTCGATTTCGTTGTTCGATTTCGTTGTTCCATTTTGTTGTTCGATTTCGTTGTTCGATTTCGTTGTTAGATTTCATTGTTCGATTTCGTTGTTCGATTCGTTATTCGATTTCGTTGTTCGATTTCGTTGTTCGATTTCGTTGTTCGATTTCGTTGTTCCATTTTGTTGTTCGATTTCGTTGTTCGATTTCGTTGTTCGATTACGATGTTCGATTTCGTTGTTCGATTTCGTTGTTCCATTTCGTTGTTCTATTTCGTGGTTCGATTAGTGGTATCAGTTTGTTGTTCGATTTCGTTGTTCGATATCGAAGTTGGATTTCGTTGTTCAATTTCGTTGTTTTATTTCGTTGTTCGATTTCGTTGTTCGATTTCGTTGTTCGATTTCGAAGTTCGATTTCGTTGTTCGATTGCGTTGTTCCATTTCGTTGTTCTATTTCGTTGTTGGATTTCATTTTTCGATTTCGTTGTTCGATTTCGTTGTTCCATTTCGTTGTTCGATTTCGTTGTTCGATTTCGTTGTTCGATTTCGTTGTTCGCTCGTTGATCGATTTCGTTGTTCGATTTCGTTGTTCGATTTCGTTGTTCGATTTCGTTATTCCATTTCGTTGTTCGATTTCGTTGTTCGATTTCGTTGTTCGATTTCGAAGTTCGATTTCGTTGTTCGATTGCGTTGTTCCATTTCGTTGTTCTATTTCGTTGTTGGATTTCATTTTTCGATTTCGTTGTTCGATTTCGTTGTTCCATTTCGTTGTTCGATTTCGTTGTTCGATTTCGTTGTTCGATTTCGTTGTTCGATTTCGTTGTTCGATTTCGTTGTTCGATTGCGTTGTTCCATTTCGTTGTTCTATTTCGTGGTTCGATTAGTGGTATCAGTTTGTTGTTCGATTTCGTTGTTCGATATCGAAGTTGGATTTCGTTGTTCAATTTCGTTGTTTTATTTCGTTGTTCGATTTCGTTGTTCGATTCGTTATTCGATTTCGTTGTTCGATTGCGTTGTTCGATTTCGTTGTTCGATTTCGTTGTTCCATTTTGTTGTTCGATTTCGTTGTTCGATTTCGTTGTTAGATTTCATTGTTCGATTTCGTTGTTCGATTCGTTATTAGATTTCGTTGTTCGATTTCGTTGTTCGATTTCGTTGTTCGATTTCGTTGTTCCATTTTGTTGTTCGATTTCGTTGTTCGATTTCGTTGTTCGATTACGATGTTCGATTTCGTTGTTCGATATCGAAGTTGGATTTCGTTGTTCAATTTCGTTGTTTTATTTCGTTGTTCGATTTCGTTGTTCGATTCGTTATTCGATTTCGTTGTTCGATTGCGTTGTTCGATTTCGTTGTTCGATTTCGTTGTTCCATTTTGTTGTTCGATTTCGTTGTTCGATTTCGTTGTTAGATTTCATTGTTCGATTTCGTTGTTCGATTCGTTATTCGATTTCGTTGTTCGATTTCGTTGTTCGATTTCGTTGTTCGATTTCGTTGTTCCATTTTGTTGTTCGATTTCGTTGTTCGATTTCGTTGTTCGATTACGATGTTCGATTTCGTTGTTCGATTTCGTTGTTCGATTTCGTTGTTCGATTTCGTTGTTCGATTTTGTTGTTCGATTTCGTTGTTCGATTTCTTTGTTCGATTTCGTTGTTCGATTTCGTTGTTCCATTTCGTTGTTCGATTTCGTTGTTCGATTTCGTTGTTCGATTTCGTTGTTCGATTTCGTTGATCGATTTCGTTGTTCGATTTCGTTGTTCGATTTCGTTGTTCGATTGCGTTGTTCCATTTCGTTGTTCTATTTCGTGGTTCGATTTAGTGGTATCAGTTTGTTGTTCGATTTTGTTGTTCGATATCGAAGTTGGATTTCGTTGTTCAATTTCGTTGTTCTATTTCGTTGTTCGATTTCGTTGTTCGATTTCGTTGTTCGATTTCGTTGTTCGATTTCGTTGTTCCATTTTGTTATTCGATTTCGTTGTTCGATTTCGTTGTTAGATTTCGTTGTTCGATTTCGTTGTTCGATTTCGTTGTTCGATTTCGTTGTTCGATTTCGTTGTTCGATATCGAAGTTGGATTTCGTAGGTCAATTTCGTTGTTCTATTTCGTTGTTCTATTTCGTTGTTCGATTTCGTTGTTCGATTCGTTATTCGATTTCGTTGTTCGATTTCGTTGTTCGATTTCGTTGTTCGATTTCGTTGTTCGATTTCGTTGTTCGATTTCGTTGTTCCATTTCGTTGTTCGATATCGGTGTTCGATTTCGTTGTTTGATTTCGTTGTTCGATTTCGAAATTCGATTTCGTTGTTCGATTTCGTTGTTCGATTTTGTTGTTCGATTTCGTTGTTCGATTTCGTTGTTCGATTTCGTTGTTCGATTTCGTTGTTCGATTTCGTTGTCCGATTCCGTTGTTCGATTTCGTTGTTCGTTTTCGTTGTTCTATATTGTTGCATGATTTCGTTATTCGATTTCGTTGTTCGACTGCGTTGTTCCATTTCGTTGTTCTATTTCGTGGTTCGATTTATAGTGGTTTCAGTTTGTTGTTCGATGTCGTTGTTCGATATCGAAGTTGGATTTCGTTGTTCAATTTCGTTGTTCTATTTCGTTGTTCGATTTCGTTGTTCGATTCGTTATTCGATTTCGTTGTTCGATTTCGTTGTTCGATTTCTTTGTTCGATTTCGTTGTTAGATTTCGTTGTTCGATTTCGTTGTTCGATTTCGTTGTTCGATTTCGTTGTTCGATTTCGTTGTTCGATTTCGTTGTTCCATTTCTTTGTTCGATTTCGTTGTTCCATTTTGTTGTTCGATTTCGTTGTTCGATTTCGTTGTTAGATTTCGTTGTTCGATTTCGTTGTTCGATTACGTTGTTCGATTTCGTTGTTCGATTTCGTTGTTCGATTTCGTTGTTCGATATCGAAGTTGGATTTCGTTGTTCAATTTCGTTGTTCTATTTCGTTGTTCGATTTCGTTGTTCGATTCGTTATTCGATTTCGTTGTTCGATTTCGTTGTTCGATTTCGTTGTTCGATTTCGTTGTTCTATTTTGTTGTTCGATTTCGTTGTTCGATTTCGTTGTTCTATATTGTTGCATGATTTCGTGGTTCGATTTCGTTGTTCGATTGCGTTGTTCCATTTCGTTGTTCTATTTCGTGGTTCGATTTATAGTGGTTTCAGTTTGTTGTTCGATTTCGTTGTTCGATATCGAAGTTGGATTTCGTTGTTCAATTTCGTTGTTCTATTTCGTTGTTCGATTTCGTTGTTCGATTCGTTAATCGATTTCGTTGTTCGATTTCGTTGTTCAATTTCGTTGTTCGATTTCGTTGTTCCACTTTGTTGTTCGATTTCGTTGTTCGATTTCGTTGTTCGATTTCGTTGTTCGATTTCGTTGTTCGATTTCGTTGTTCGATTTCGTTGTTCGATTTCGTTGTTCGATTTCGTTGTTCCATTTTGTTGTTCGATTTCGTTGTTCGATTTCGTTATTCGATTTAGTGATTCGAATTCGTTGTTCGAATTCGTTGTTCGTTTTCGTTGTTCGATTTCGTTGTTCCATTTTGTTGTTCGATTTCGTTGTTCGATTTCGTTGTTCGATTTCGTTGTTCGATTTCGTTGTTCGATTTCGTTGTTCCATTTTGTTGTTCTATTTCGTTGTTGGATTTCATTTTTCGATTTCGTTGTTCGATTTCGTTGTTCCATTTCGTTGTTCGATTTCGTTGTTCGATTTCGTTGTTCGATTTCGTTGTTCGCTCGTTGATCGATTTCGTTGTTCGATTTCGTTGTTCGATTTCGTTGTTCGATTTCGTTATTCCATTTCGTTGTTCGATTTCGTTGTTCGATTTCGTTGTTCGATTTCGAAGTTCGATTTCGTTGTTCGATTGCGTTGTTCCATTTCGTTGTTCTATTTCGTTGTTGGATTTCATTTTTCGATTTCGTTGTTCGATTTCGTTGTTCCATTTCGTTGTTCGATTTCGTTGTTCGATTTCGTTGTTCGATTTCGTTGTTCGATTTCGTTGTTCGATTTCGTTGTTCGATTGCGTTGTTCCATTTCGTTGTTCTATTTCGTGGTTCGATTAGTGGTATCAGTTTGTTGTTCGATTTCGTTGTTCGATATCGAAGTTGGATTTCGTTGTTCAATTTCGTTGTTTTATTTCGTTGTTCGATTTCGTTGTTCGATTCGTTATTCGATTTCGTTGTTCGATTGCGTTGTTCGATTTCGTTGTTCGATTTCGTTGTTCCATTTTGTTGTTCGATTTCGTTGTTCGATTTCGTTGTTAGATTTCATTGTTCGATTTCGTTGTTCGATTCGTTATTCGATTTCGTTGTTCGATTTCGTTGTTCGATTTCGTTGTTCGATTTCGTTGTTCCATTTTGTTGTTCGATTTCGTTGTTCGATTTCGTTGTTCGATTACGATGTTCGATTTCGTTGTTCGATATCGAAGTTGGATTTCGTTGTTCAATTTCGTTGTTTTATTTCGTTGTTCGATTTCGTTGTTCGATTCGTTATTCGATTTCGTTGTTCGATTGCGTTGTTCGATTTCGTTGTTCGATTTCGTTGTTCCATTTTGTTGTTCGATTTCGTTGTTCGATTTCGTTGTTAGATTTCATTGTTCGATTTCGTTGTTCGATTCGTTATTCGATTTCGTTGTTCGATTTCGTTGTTCGATTTCGTTGTTCGATTTCGTTGTTCCATTTTGTTGTTCGATTTCGTTGTTCGATTTCGTTGTTCGATTACGATGTTCGATTTCGTTGTTCGATTTCGTTGTTCGATTTCGTTGTTCGATTTCGTTGTTCGATTTTGTTGTTCGATTTCGTTGTTCGATTTCTTTGTTCGATTTCGTTGTTCGATTTCGTTGTTCCATTTCGTTGTTCGATTTCGTTGTTCGATTTCGTTGTTCGATTTCGTTGTTCGATTTCGTTGATCGATTTCGTTGTTCGATTTCGTTGTTCGATTTCGTTGTTCGATTGCGTTGTTCCATTTCGTTGTTCTATTTCGTGGTTCGATTTAGTGGTATCAGTTTGTTGTTCGATTTTGTTGTTCGATATCGAAGTTGGATTTCGTTGTTCAATTTCGTTGTTCTATTTCGTTGTTCGATTTCGTTGTTCGATTTCGTTGTTCGATTTCGTTGTTCGATTTCGTTGTTCCATTTTGTTATTCGATTTCGTTGTTCGATTTCGTTGTTAGATTTCGTTGTTCGATTTCGTTGTTCGATTTCGTTGTTCGATTTCGTTGTTCGATTTCGTTGTTCGATATCGAAGTTGGATTTCGTAGGTCAATTTCGTTGTTCTATTTCGTTGTTCTATTTCGTTGTTCGATTTCGTTGTTCGATTCGTTATTCGATTTCGTTGTTCGATTTCGTTGTTCGATTTCGTTGTTCGATTTCGTTGTTCGATTTCGTTGTTCGATTTCGTTGTTCCATTTCGTTGTTCGATATCGGTGTTCGATTTCGTTGTTCGATTTCGTTGTTCGATTTCGAAATTCGATTTCTTTGTTCGATTTCGTTGTTCGATTTTGTTGTTCGATTTCGTTGTTCGATTTCGTTGTTCGATTTCGTTGTTCGATTTCGTTGTTCGATTTCGTTGTCCGATTCCGTTGTTCGATTTCGTTGTTCGTTTTCGTTGTTCTATATTGTTGCATGATTTCGTTATTCGATTTCGTTGTTCGACTGCGTTGTTCCATTTCGTTGTTCTATTTCGTGGTTCGATTTATAGTGGTTTCAGTTTGTTGTTCGATGTCGTTGTTCGATATCGAAGTTCGATTTCGTTGTTCGATTTCGTTGTTCCATTTTGTTGTTCGATTTCGTTGTTAGATTTCGTTGTTCGATTTCGTTGTTCGATTTCGTTGTTCGATTTCGTTATTCGATTTAGTGATTCGAATTCGTTGTTCGTTTTCGTTGTTCGATTTCGTTGTTCGATTCGTTATTCGATTTCGTTGTTCGATTTCGTTGTTCGATTTCGTTGTTCGATTTCGTTGTTCGATTTCGTTGTTCCATTTTGTTGTTCGATTTCGTTGTTCGATTTCGTTGTTAGATTTCGTTGTTCGATTTCGTTGTTCGATTTCGTTGTTCGATTTCGTTGTTCGATTTTGTTGTTCGATTTCGTTGTTCGATTTCGTTGTTCGATTTCGTTGTTCCATTTCGTTGTTCGATTTCGTTGTTCGATTTCGTTGTTCGATTTCGTTGTTCGATTTCGTTGTTCGATTTCGTTGTTCGATTTCGTTGTTCGATTGCGTTGTTCCATTTCGTTGTTCTTTTTCGTGGTTCGATTTAGTGGTTTCAGTTTGTTGTTCGATATCGAAGTTGGATTTCGTTGTTCAATTTCGTTGTTCTATTTCGTTGTTCGATTTCGTTGTTCGATTCGTTATTCGATTTCGTTGTTCGATTTCGTTGTTCGATTTCGTTGTTCGATTTCGTTGTTCCATTTTGTTGTTCGATTTCGTTGTTCGATTTCGTTGTTCGATTTCGTTGTTCGGTTCGTTATTCGATTTCGTTGTTCGATTTCGTTGTTAGATTTCGTTGTTCGATTTCGTTGTTCGATTTCGTTGTTCGATTTCGTTGTTCGATTTCGTTGTTAGATTTCGTTGTTCGATATCGAAGTTGGATTTCGTAGGTCAATTTCGTTGTTCTATTTCGGTGTTCTATTTCGTTGTTCGATTTCGTTGTTCGATTCGTTATTCGATTTCGTTGTTCGATTGCGTTGTTCCATTTCGTTGTTCTATTTCGTGGTTCGATTTAGTGGTTTCAGTTTGTTGTTCGATTTCGTTGTTCAATTTCGTTGTTCTATTTCGTTGTTCGATTTCGTTGTTCGGTTCGTTATTCGATTTCGTTGTTCGATTTCGTTGTTAGATTTCGTTGTTCGATTTCGTTGTTCGATTTCGTTGTTCGATTTCGTTGTTCGATTTCGTTGTTCGATTTCGTTGTTAGATTTCGTTGTTCGATATCGAAGTTGGATTTCGTAGGTCAATTTCGTTGTTCTATTTCGGTGTTCTATTTCGTTGTTCGATTTCGTTGTTCGATTCGTTATTCGATTTCGTTGTTCGATTTCGTTGTTCGATTTCGTTGTTCGATTTCGTTGTTCCATTTCGTTGTTCGATATCGTTGTTCGATTTCGTTGTTCGATTTCGTTGTTCGATTTCGTTGTTCGATTTCGAAGTTCGATTTCGTTGTTCGATTTCGTTGTTCGATTTCGTTGTTCGATTTCGTTGTTCGATTTCGAAGTTCGATTTCGTTGTTCGATTGCGTTGTTCCATTTCGTTGTTCTATTTCGTTGTTCGATTTCGTTGTTCGATTCGTTATTCGATTTCGTTGTTCGATTTCGTTGTTCGATTTCGTTGTTCGATTTCGTTGTTCCATTTTGTTGTTCGATTTCGTTGTTCGATTTCGTTGTTCTATATTGTTGCATGATTTCGTGGTTCGATTTCGTTGTTCGATTGCGTTGTTCCATTTCGTTGTTCTATTTCGTGGTTCGATTTATAGTGGTTTCAGTTTGTTGTTCGATTTCGTTGTTCGATATCGAAGTTGGATTTCGTTGTTCAATTTCGTTGTTCTATTTCGTTGTTAGATTTCGTTGTTCGATTCGTTATTCGATTTCGTTGTTCGATTTCGTTGTTCGATTTCGTTGTTAGATTTCGTTGTTCGATTTCGTTGTTCGATTTCGTTGTTCGATTTCGTTGTTCGATTTCGTTGTTCGATTTCGTTGTTCGATTTCGTTGTTCGATTTCGTTGTTCGATTTCGTTATTCCATTTCGTTGTTCGATTTCGTTGTTCGATTTCGTTGTTCGATTTCGAAGTTCGATTTCGTTGTTCGATTGCGTTGTTCCATTTCGTTGTTCTATTTCGTTGTTGGATTTCATTTTTCGATTTCGTTGTTCGATTTCGTTGTTCCATTTCGTTGTTCGATTTCGTTGTTCGATTTCGTTGTTCGATTTCGTTGTTCGCTCGTTGATCGATTTCGTTGTTCGATTTCGTTGTTCGATTTCGTTGTTCGATTGCGTTGTTCCATTTCGTTGTTCTATTTCGTGGTTCGATTAGTGGTATCAGTTTGTTGTTCGATATCGAAGTTGGATTTCGTTGTTCAATTTCGTTGTTTTATTTCGTTGTTCGATTTCGTTGTTCGATTCGTTATTCGATTTCGTTGTTCGATTGCGTTGTTCGATTTCGTTGTTCGATTTCGTTGTTCCATTTCGTTGTTCTATTTCGTGGTTCGATTAGTGGTATCAGTTTGTTGTTCGATTTCGTTGTTCGATATCGAAGTTGGATTTCGTTGTTCAATTTCGTTGTTTTATTTCGTTGTTCGATTTCGTTGTTCGATTTCGTTGTTCGATTTCGAAGTTCGATTTCGTTGTTCGATTGCGTTGTTCCATTTCGTTGTTCTATTTCGTTGTTGGATTTCATTTTTCGATTTCGTTGTTCGATTTCGTTGTTCCATTTCGTTGTTCGATTTCGTTGTTCGATTTCGTTGTTCGATTTCGTTGTTCGCTCGTTGATCGATTTCGTTGTTCGATTTCGTTGTTCGATTTCGTTGTTCGATTTCGTTATTCCATTTCGTTGTTCGATTTCGTTGTTCGATTTCGTTGTTCGATTTCGAAGTTCGATTTCGTTGTTCGATTGCGTTGTTCCATTTCGTTGTTCTATTTCGTTGTTGGATTTCATTTTTCGATTTCGTTGTTCGATTTCGTTGTTCCATTTCGTTGTTCGATTTCGTTGTTCGATTTCGTTGTTCGATTTCGTTGTTCGATTTCGTTGTTCGATTTCGTTGTTCGATTGCGTTGTTCCATTTCGTTGTTCTATTTCGTGGTTCGATTAGTGGTATCAGTTTGTTGTTCGATTTCGTTGTTCGATATCGAAGTTGGATTTCGTTGTTCAATTTCGTTGTTTTATTTCGTTGTTCGATTTCGTTGTTCGATTCGTTATTCGATTTCGTTGTTCGATTGCGTTGTTCGATTTCGTTGTTCGATTTCGTTGTTCCATTTTGTTGTTCGATTTCGTTGTTCGATTTCGTTGTTAGATTTCATTGTTCGATTTCGTTGTTCGATTCGTTATTCGATTTCGTTGTTCGATTTCGTTGTTCGATTTCGTTGTTCGATTTCGTTGTTCCATTTTGTTGTTCGATTTCGTTGTTCGATTTCGTTGTTCGATTACGATGTTCGATTTCGTTGTTCGATTTCGTTGTTCCATTTCGTTGTTCTATTTCGTGGTTCGATTAGTGGTATCAGTTTGTTGTTCGATTTCGTTGTTCGATATCGAAGTTGGATTTCGTTGTTCAATTTCGTTGTTTTATTTCGTTGTTCGATTTCGTTGTTCGATTTCGTTGTTCGATTTCGAAGTTCGATTTCGTTGTTCGATTGCGTTGTTCCATTTCGTTGTTCTATTTCGTTGTTGGATTTCATTTTTCGATTTCGTTGTTCGATTTCGTTGTTCCATTTCGTTGTTCGATTTCGTTGTTCGATTTCGTTGTTCGATTTCGTTGTTCGCTCGTTGATCGATTTCGTTGTTCGATTTCGTTGTTCGATTTCGTTGTTCGATTTCGTTATTCCATTTCGTTGTTCGATTTCGTTGTTCGATTTCGTTGTTCGATTTCGAAGTTCGATTTCGTTGTTCGATTGCGTTGTTCCATTTCGTTGTTCTATTTCGTTGTTGGATTTCATTTTTCGATTTCGTTGTTCGATTTCGTTGTTCCATTTCGTTGTTCGATTTCGTTGTTCGATTTCGTTGTTCGATTTCGTTGTTCGATTTCGTTGTTCGATTTCGTTGTTCGATTGCGTTGTTCCATTTCGTTGTTCTATTTCGTGGTTCGATTAGTGGTATCAGTTTGTTGTTCGATTTCGTTGTTCGATATCGAAGTTGGATTTCGTTGTTCAATTTCGTTGTTTTATTTCGTTGTTCGATTTCGTTGTTCGATTCGTTATTCGATTTCGTTGTTCGATTGCGTTGTTCGATTTCGTTGTTCGATTTCGTTGTTCCATTTTGTTGTTCGATTTCGTTGTTCGATTTCGTTGTTAGATTTCATTGTTCGATTTCGTTGTTCGATTCGTTATTAGATTTCGTTGTTCGATTTCGTTGTTCGATTTCGTTGTTCGATTTCGTTGTTCCATTTTGTTGTTCGATTTCGTTGTTCGATTTCGTTGTTCGATTACGATGTTCGATTTCGTTGTTCGATATCGAAGTTGGATTTCGTTGTTCAATTTCGTTGTTTTATTTCGTTGTTCGATTTCGTTGTTCGATTCGTTATTCGATTTCGTTGTTCGATTGCGTTGTTCGATTTCGTTGTTCGATTTCGTTGTTCCATTTTGTTGTTCGATTTCGTTGTTCGATTTCGTTGTTAGATTTCATTGTTCGATTTCGTTGTTCGATTCGTTATTCGATTTCGTTGTTCGATTTCGTTGTTCGATTTCGTTGTTCGATTTCGTTGTTCCATTTTGTTGTTCGATTTCGTTGTTCGATTTCGTTGTTCGATTACGATGTTCGATTTCGTTGTTCGATTTCGTTGTTCGATTTCGTTGTTCGATTTCGTTGTTCGATTTTGTTGTTCGATTTCGTTGTTCGATTTCTTTGTTCGATTTCGTTGTTCGATTTCGTTGTTCCATTTCGTTGTTCGATTTCGTTGTTCGATTTCGTTGTTCGATTTCGTTGTTCGATTTCGTTGATCGATTTCGTTGTTCGATTTCGTTGTTCGATTTCGTTGTTCGATTGCGTTGTTCCATTTCGTTGTTCTATTTCGTGGTTCGATTTAGTGGTATCAGTTTGTTGTTCGATTTTGTTGTTCGATATCGAAGTTGGATTTCGTTGTTCAATTTCGTTGTTCTATTTCGTTGTTCGATTTCGTTGTTCGATTTCGTTGTTCGATTTCGTTGTTCGATTTCGTTGTTCCATTTTGTTATTCGATTTCGTTGTTCGATTTCGTTGTTAGATTTCGTTGTTCGATTTCGTTGTTCGATTTCGTTGTTCGATTTCGTTGTTCGATTTCGTTGTTCGATATCGAAGTTGGATTTCGTAGGTCAATTTCGTTGTTCTATTTCGTTGTTCTATTTCGTTGTTCGATTTCGTTGTTCGATTCGTTATTCGATTTCGTTGTTCGATTTCGTTGTTCGATTTCGTTGTTCGATTTCGTTGTTCGATTTCGTTGTTCGATTTCGTTGTTCCATTTCGTTGTTCGATATCGGTGTTCGATTTCGTTGTTTGATTTCGTTGTTCGATTTCGAAATTCGATTTCGTTGTTCGATTTCGTTGTTCGATTTTGTTGTTCGATTTCGTTGTTCGATTTCGTTGTTCGATTTCGTTGTTCGATTTCGTTGTTCGATTTCGTTGTCCGATTCCGTTGTTCGATTTCGTTGTTCGTTTTCGTTGTTCTATATTGTTGCATGATTTCGTTATTCGATTTCGTTGTTCGACTGCGTTGTTCCATTTCGTTGTTCTATTTCGTGGTTCGATTTATAGTGGTTTCAGTTTGTTGTTCGATGTCGTTGTTCGATATCGAAGTTGGATTTCGTTGTTCAATTTCGTTGTTCTATTTCGTTGTTCGATTTCGTTGTTCGATTCGTTATTCGATTTCGTTGTTCGATTTCGTTGTTCGATTTCTTTGTTCGATTTCGTTGTTAGATTTCGTTGTTCGATTTCGTTGTTCGATTTCGTTGTTCGATTTCGTTGTTCGATTTCGTTGTTCGATTTCGTTGTTCCATTTCTTTGTTCGATTTCGTTGTTCCATTTTGTTGTTCGATTTCGTTGTTCGATTTCGTTGTTAGATTTCGTTGTTCGATTTCGTTGTTCGATTACGTTGTTCGATTTCGTTGTTCGATTTCGTTGTTCGATTTCGTTGTTCGATATCGAAGTTGGATTTCGTTGTTCAATTTCGTTGTTCTATTTCGTTGTTCGATTTCGTTGTTCGATTCGTTATTCGATTTCGTTGTTCGATTTCGTTGTTCGATTTCGTTGTTCGATTTCGTTGTTCTATTTTGTTGTTCGATTTCGTTGTTCGATTTCGTTGTTCTATATTGTTGCATGATTTCGTGGTTCGATTTCGTTGTTCGATTGCGTTGTTCCATTTCGTTGTTCTATTTCGTGGTTCGATTTATAGTGGTTTCAGTTTGTTGTTCGATTTCGTTGTTCGATATCGAAGTTGGATTTCGTTGTTCAATTTCGTTGTTCTATTTCGTTGTTCGATTTCGTTGTTCGATTCGTTAATCGATTTCGTTGTTCGATTTCGTTGTTCAATTTCGTTGTTCGATTTCGTTGTTCCACTTTGTTGTTCGATTTCGTTGTTCGATTTCGTTGTTCGATTTCGTTGTTCGATTTCGTTGTTCGATTTCGTTGTTCGATTTCGTTGTTCGATTTCGTTGTTCGATTTCGTTGTTCCATTTTGTTGTTCGATTTCGTTGTTCGATTTCGTTATTCGATTTAGTGATTCGAATTCGTTGTTCGAATTCGTTGTTCGTTTTCGTTGTTCGATTTCGTTGTTCCATTTTGTTGTTCGATTTCGTTGTTCGATTTCGTTGTTCGATTTCGTTGTTCGATTTCGTTGTTCGATTTCGTTGTTCCATTTTGTTGTTCGATTTCGTTGTTCGATTTCGTTATTCGATTTAGTGATTCGAATTCGTTGTTCGATTTCGTTGTTCGATTTCGTTGTTCAATTTCGTTGTCCGATTTCGTTGTTCCACTTTGTTGTTCGATTTCGTTGTTCGATTTCGTTGTTCGATTTCGTTGTTCGATTTCGTTGTTCGATTGCGTTGTTCCATTTCGTTGTTCTATTTCGTGGTTCGATTTATAGTGGTTTCAGTTTGTTGTTCGATTTCGTTGTTCGATATCGAAGTTGGATTTCGTTGTTCAATTTCGTTGTTCTATTTCGTTGTTCGATTTCGTTGTTCCACTTTGTTGTTCGAATTCATTGTTCGAATTCGTTGTTCGTTTTCGTTGTTCGATTTCGTTGGTCGATTCGTTATTCGATTTCGTTGTTCCATTTTGTTGTTCGATTTCGTTGTTCGATTTCGTTATTCGATTTAGTGATTCGAATTCGTTGTTCGAATTCGTTGTTCGTTTTCGTTGTTCGATTTCGTTGTTCCACTTTGTTGTTCGATTTCGTTATTCCATTTCGTTGTTCGATTTCGTTGTTCGATTTCGTTGTTCAATTTCGTTGTTCGATTTCGTTGTTCCACTTTGTTGTTCGAATTCATTGTTCGAATTCGTTGTTCGTTTTCGTTGTTCGATTTCGTTGGTCGATTCGTTATTCGATTTCGTTGTTCCATTTTGTTGTTCGATTTCGTTGTTCGATTTCGTTATTCGATTTAGTGATTCGAATTCGTTGTTCGAATTCGTTGTTCGTTTTCGTTGTTCGATTTCGTTGTTCCACTTTGTTGTTCGATTTCGTTATTCCATTTCGTTGTTCGATTTCGTTGTTCGATTTCGTTGTTCGATTTCGAAGTTCGATTTCGTTGTTCGATTGCGTTGTTCCATTTCGTTGTTCTATTTCGTTGTTGGATTTCATTTTTCGATTTCGTTGTTCGATTTCGTTGTTCCATTTCGTTGTTCGATTTCGTTGTTCGATTTCGTTGTTCGATTTCGTTGTTCGCTCGTTGATCGATTTCGTTGTTCGATTTCGTTGTTCGATTTCGTTGTTCGATTGCGTTGTTCCATTTCGTTGTTCTATTTCGTGGTTCGATTAGTGGTATCAGTTTGTTGTTCGATTTCGTTGTTCGATATCGAAGTTGGATTTCGTTGTTCAATTTCGTTGTTTTATTTCGTTGTTCGATTTCGTTGTTCGATTCGTTATTCGATTTCGTTGTTCGATTGCGTTGTTCGATTTCGTTGTTCGATTTCGTTGTTCCATTTTGTTGTTCGATTTCGTTGTTCGATTTCGTTGTTAGATTTCATTGTTCGATTTCGTTGTTCGATTCGTTATTCGATTTCGTTGTTCGATTTCGTTGTTCGATTTCGTTGTTCGATTTCGTTGTTCCATTTTGTTGTTCGATTTCGTTGTTCGATTTCGTTGTTCGATTACGATGTTCGATTTCGTTGTTCGATTTCGTTGTTCGATTTCGTTGTTCGATTTCGTTGTTCGATTTCGTTGTTCGATTTCGTTGTTCGATTTCGTTGATCGATTTCGTTGTTCGATTTCGTTGTTCGATTTCGTTGTTCGATTGCGTTGTTCCATTTCGTTGTTCTATTTCGTGGTTCGATTTAGTGGTATCAGTTTGTTGTTCGATTTTGTTGTTCGATATCGAAGTTGGATTTCGTTGTTCAATTTCGTTGTTCGATTTCGTTGTTCGATTTCGTTGTTCGATTTCGTTGATCGATTTCGTTGTTCGATTTCGTTGTTCGATTTCGTTGTTCGATTGCGTTGTTCCATTTCGTTGTTCTATTTCGTGGTTCGATTAGTGGTATCAGTTTGTTGTTCGATTTCGTTGTTCGATATCGAAGTTGGATTTCGTTGTTCAATTTCGTTGTTTTATTTCGTTGTTCGATTTCGTTGTTCGATTCGTTATTCGATTTCGTTGTTCGATTGCGTTGTTCGATTTCGTTGTTCGATTTCGTTGTTCCATTTCGTTGTTCTATTTCGTGGTTCGATTAGTGGTATCAGTTTGTTGTTCGATTTCGTTGTTCGATATCGAAGTTGGATTTCGTTGTTCAATTTCGTTGTTTTATTTCGTTGTTCGATTTCGTTGTTCGATTTCGTTGTTCGATTTCGAAGTTCGATTTCGTTGTTCGATTGCGTTGTTCCATTTCGTTGTTCTATTTCGTTGTTGGATTTCATTTTTCGATTTCGTTGTTCGATTTCGTTGTTCCATTTCGTTGTTCGATTTCGTTGTTCGATTTCGTTGTTCGATTTCGTTGTTCGCTCGTTGATCGATTTCGTTGTTCGATTTCGTTGTTCGATTTCGTTGTTCGATTTCGTTATTCCATTTCGTTGTTCGATTTCGTTGTTCGATTTCGTTGTTCGATTTCGAAGTTCGATTTCGTTGTTCGATTGCGTTGTTCCATTTCGTTGTTCTATTTCGTTGTTGGATTTCATTTTTCGATTTCGTTGTTCGATTTCGTTGTTCCATTTCGTTGTTCGATTTCGTTGTTCGATTTCGTTGTTCGCTCGTTGATCGATTTCGTTGTTCGATTTCGTTGTTCGATTTCGTTGTTCGATTGCGTTGTTCCATTTCGTTGTTCTATTTCGTGGTTCGATTAGTGGTATCAGTTTGTTGTTCGATTTCGTTGTTCGATATCGAAGTTGGATTTCGTTGTTCAATTTCGTTGTTTTATTTCGTTGTTCGATTTCGTTGTTCGATTCGTTATTCGATTTCGTTGTTCGATTGCGTTGTTCGATTTCGTTGTTCGATTTCGTTGTTCCATTTTGTTGTTCTATTTCGTGGTTCGATTAGTGGTATCAGTTTGTTGTTCGATTTCGTTGTTCGATATCGAAGTTGGATTTCGTTGTTCAATTTCGTTGTTTTATTTCGTTGTTCGATTTCGTTGTTCGATTTCGTTGTTCGATTTCGAAGTTCGATTTCGTTGTTCGATTGCGTTGTTCCATTTCGTTGTTCTATTTCGTTGTTGGATTTCATTTTTCGATTTCGTTGTTCGATTTCGTTGTTCCATTTCGTTGTTCGATTTCGTTGTTCGATTTCGTTGTTCGATTTCGTTGTTCGCTCGTTGATCGATTTCGTTGTTCGATTTCGTTGTTCGATTTCGTTGTTCGATTTCGTTATTCCATTTCGTTGTTCGATTTCGTTGTTCGATTTCGTTGTTCGATTTCGAAGTTCGATTTCGTTGTTCGATTGCGTTGTTCCATTTCGTTGTTCTATTTCGTTGTTGGATTTCATTTTTCGATTTCGTTGTTCGATTTCGTTGTTCCATTTCGTTGTTCGATTTCGTTGTTCGATTTCGTTGTTCGATTTCGTTGTTCGCTCGTTGATCGATTTCGTTGTTCGATTTCGTTGTTCGATTTCGTTGTTCGATTGCGTTGTTCCATTTCGTTGTTCTATTTCGTGGTTCGATTAGTGGTATCAGTTTGTTGTTCGATTTCGTTGTTCGATATCGAAGTTGGATTTCGTTGTTCAATTTCGTTGTTTTATTTCGTTGTTCGATTTCGTTGTTCGATTCGTTATTCGATTTCGTTGTTCGATTGCGTTGTTCGATTTCGTTGTTCGATTTCGTTGTTCCATTTTGTTGTTCGATTTCGTTGTTCGATTTCGTTGTTAGATTTCATTGTTCGATTTCGTTGTTCGATTCGTTATTCGATTTCGTTGTTCGATTTCGTTGTTCGATTTCGTTGTTCGATTTCGTTGTTCCATTTTGTTGTTCGATTTCGTTGTTCGATTTCGTTGTTCGATTACGATGTTCGATTTCGTTGTTCGATTTCGTTGTTCGATTTCGTTGTTCGATTTCGTTGTTCGATTTTGTTGTTCGATTTCGTTGTTCGATTTCTTTGTTCGATTTCGTTGTTCGATTTCGTTGTTCCATTTCGTTGTTCGATTTCGTTGTTCGATTTCGTTGTTCGATTTCGTTGTTCGATTTCGTTGATCGATTTCGTTGTTCGATTTCGTTGTTCGATTTCGTTGTTCGATTGCGTTGTTCCATTTCGTTGTTCTATTTCGTGGTTCGATTTAGTGGTATCAGTTTGTTGTTCGATTTTGTTGTTCGATATCGAAGTTGGATTTCGTTGTTCAATTTCGTTGTTCTATTTCGTTGTTCGATTTCGTTGTTCGATTTCGTTGTTCGATTCGTTATTCGATTTCGTTGTTCGATTTCGTTGTTCGATTTCGTTGTTCGATTTCGTTGTTCCATTTTGTTATTCGATTTCGTTGTTCGATTTCGTTGTTAGATTTCGTTGTTCGATTTCGTTGTTCGATTTCGTTGTTCGATTTCGTTGTTCGATTTCGTTGTTCGATATCGAAGTTGGATTTCGTAGGTCAATTTCGTTGTTCTATTTCGTTGTTCTATTTCGTTGTTCGATTTCGTTGTTCGATTCGTTATTCGATTTCGTTGTTCGATTTCGTTATTCGATTTCGTTGTTCGATTTCGTTGTTCGATTTCGTTGTTCGATTTCGTTGTTCCATTTCGTTGTTCGATATCGGTGTTCGATTTCGTTGTTCGATTTCGTTGTTCGATTTCGAAATTCGATTTCGTTGTTCGATTTCGTTGTTCGATTTTGTTGTTCGATTTCGTTGTTCGATTTCGTTGTTCGATTTCGTTGTTCGATTTCGTTGTTCGATTTCGTTGTCCGATTCCGTTGTTCGATTTCGTTGTTCGTTTTCGTTGTTCTATATTGTTGCATGATTTCGTTATTCGATTTCGTTGTTCGACTGCGTTGTTCCATTTCGTTGTTCTATTTCGTGGTTCGATTTATAGTGGTTTCAGTTTGTTGTTCGATGTCGTTGTTCGATATCGAAGTTGGATTTCGTTGTTCAATTTCGTTGTTCGATTTCGTTGTTCGATTTCGTTGTTCCATTTTGTTGTTCGATTTCGTTGTTCGATTTCGTTGTTCGATTTCGTTGTTCGATTTCGTTGTTCGATTTCGTTGTTCCATTTTGTTGTTCGATTTCGTTGTTCGATTTCGTTATTCGATTTAGTGATTCGAATTCGTTGTTCGATTTCGTTGTTCGATTTCATTGTTCAATTTCGTTGTTCGATTTCGTTGTTCCACTTTGTTGTTCGATTTCGTTGTTCGATTTCGTTGTTCGATTTCGTTGTTCGATTTCGTTGTTCGATTGCGTTGTTCCATTTCGTTGTTCTATTTCGTGGTTCGATTTATAGTGGTTTCAGTTTGTTGTTCGATTTCGTTGTTCGATATCGAAGTTGGATTTCGTTGTTCAATTTCGTTGTTCTATTTCGTTGTTCGATTTCGTTGTTCGATTCGTTAATCGATTTCGTTGTTCGATTTCGTTGTTCAATTTCGTTGTTCGATTTCGTTGTTCCACTTTGTTGTTCGAATTCATTGTTCGAATTCGTTGTTCGTTTTCGTTGTTCGATTTCGTTGTTCGATTCGTTATTCGATTTCGTTGTTCCATTTTGTTGTTCGATTTCGTTGTTCGATTTCGTTGTTCCATTTCGTTGTTCGATTTCGTTGTTCGATTTCGTTGTTCGATTTCGTTGTTCGCTCGTTGATCGATTTCGTTGTTCGATTTCGTTGTTCGATTTCGTTGTTCGATTGCGTTGTTCCATTTCGTTGTTCTATTTCGTGGTTCGATTAGTGGTATCAGTTTGTTGTTCGATTTCGTTGTTCGATATCGAAGTTGGATTTCGTTGTTCAATTTCGTTGTTTTATTTCGTTGTTCGATTTCGTTGTTCGATTCGTTATTCGATTTCGTTGTTCGATTGCGTTGTTCGATTTCGTTGTTCGATTTCGTTGTTCCATTTTGTTGTTCGATTTCGTTGTTCGATTTCGTTGTTAGATTTCATTGTTCGATTTCGTTGTTCGATTCGTTATTCGATTTCGTTGTTCGATTTCGTTGTTCGATTTCGTTGTTCGATTTCGTTGTTCCATTTTGTTGTTCGATTTCGTTGTTCGATTTCGTTGTTCGATTACGATGTTCGATTTCGTTGTTCGATTTCGTTGTTCGATTTCGTTGTTCGATTTCGTTGTTCGATTTTGTTGTTCGATTTCGTTGTTCGATTTCTTTGTTCGATTTCGTTGTTCGATTTCGTTGTTCCATTTCGTTGTTCGATTTCGTTGTTCGATTTCGTTGTTCGATTTCGTTGTTCGATTTCGTTGATCGATTTCGTTGTTCGATTTCGTTGTTCGATTTCGTTGTTCGATTGCGTTGTTCCATTTCGTTGTTCTATTTCGTGGTTCGATTTAGTGGTATCAGTTTGTTGTTCGATTTTGTTGTTCGATATCGAAGTTGGATTTCGTTGTTCAATTTCGTTGTTCTATTTCGTTGTTCGATTTCGTTGTTCGATTTCGTTGTTCGATTCGTTATTCGATTTCGTTGTTCGATTTCGTTGTTCGATTTCGTTGTTCGATTTCGTTGTTCCATTTTGTTATTCGATTTCGTTGTTCGATTTCGTTGTTAGATTTCGTTGTTCGATTTCGTTGTTCGATTTCGTTGTTCGATTTCGTTGTTCGATTTCGTTGTTCGATATCGAAGTTGGATTTCGTAGGTCAATTTCGTTGTTCTATTTCGTTGTTCTATTTCGTTGTTCGATTTCGTTGTTCGATTCGTTATTCGATTTCGTTGTTCGATTTCGTTATTCGATTTCGTTGTTCGATTTCGTTGTTCGATTTCGTTGTTCGATTTCGTTGTTCCATTTCGTTGTTCGATATCGGTGTTCGATTTCGTTGTTCGATTTCGTTGTTCGATTTCGAAATTCGATTTCGTTGTTCGATTTCGTTGTTCGATTTTGTTGTTCGATTTCGTTGTTCGATTTCGTTGTTCGATTTCGTTGTTCGATTTCGTTGTTCGATTTCGTTGTCCGATTCCGTTGTTCGATTTCGTTGTTCGTTTTCGTTGTTCTATATTGTTGCATGATTTCGTTATTCGATTTCGTTGTTCGACTGCGTTGTTCCATTTCGTTGTTCTATTTCGTGGTTCGATTTATAGTGGTTTCAGTTTGTTGTTCGATGTCGTTGTTCGATATCGAAGTTGGATTTCGTTGTTCAATTTCGTTGTTCGATTTCGTTGTTCGATTTCGTTGTTCCATTTTGTTGTTCGATTTCGTTGTTCGATTTCGTTGTTCGATTTCGTTGTTCGATTTCGTTGTTCGATTTCGTTGTTCCATTTTGTTGTTCGATTTCGTTGTTCGATTTCGTTATTCGATTTAGTGATTCGAATTCGTTGTTCGATTTCGTTGTTCGATTTCATTGTTCAATTTCGTTGTTTGATTTCGTTGTTCCACTTTGTTGTTCGATTTCGTTGTTCGATTTCGTTGTTCGATTTCGTTGTTCGATTTCGTTGTTCGATTTCGTTGTTCGATTGCGTTGTTCCATTTCGTTGTTCTATTTCGTGGTTCGATTTATAGTGGTTTCAGTTTGTTGTTCGATTTCGTTGTTCGATATCGAAGTTGGATTTCGTTGTTCAATTTCGTTGTTCTATTTCGTTGTTCGATTTCGTTGTTCGATTCGTTAATCGATTTCGTTGTTCGATTTCGTTGTTCAATTTCGTTGTTCGATTTCGTTGTTCCACTTTGTTGTTCGAATTCATTGTTCGAATTCGTTGTTCGTTTTCGTTGTTCGATTTCGTTGTTCGATTCGTTATTCGATTTCGTTGTTCCATTTTGTTGTTCGATTTCGTTGTTCGATTTCGTTATTCGATTTAGTGATTCGAATTCGTTGTTCGAATTCGTTGTTCGTTTTCGTTGTTTGATTTCGTTGTTCCATTTTGTTGTTCGATTTCGTTGTTCGATTTCGTTGTTCGATTTCGTTATTCCATTTCGTTGTTCGATTTCGTTGTTCGATTTCGTTGTTCGATTTCGAAGTTCGATTTCGTTGTTCGATTGCGTTGTTCCATTTCGTTGTTCTATTTCGTTGTTGGATTTCATTTTTCGATTTCGTTGTTCGATTTCGTTGTTCCATTTCGTTGTTCGATTTCGTTGTTCGATTTCGTTGTTCGATTTCGTTGTTCGCTCGTTGATCGATTTCGTTGTTCGATTTCGTTGTTCGATTTCGTTGTTCGATTGCGTTGTTCCATTTCGTTGTTCTATTTCGTGGTTCGATTAGTGGTATCAGTTTGTTGTTCGATTTCGTTGTTCGATATCGAAGTTGGATTTCGTTGTTCAATTTCGTTGTTTTATTTCGTTGTTCGATTTCGTTGTTCGATTCGTTATTCGATTTCGTTGTTCGATTGCGTTGTTCGATTTCGTTGTTCGATTTCGTTGTTCCATTTTGTTGTTCGATTTCGTTGTTCGATTTCGTTGTTAGATTTAATTGTTCGATTTCGTTGTTCGATTCGTTATTCGATTTCGTTGTTCGATTTCGTTGTTCGATTTCGTTGTTCGATTTCGTTGTTCCATTTTGTTGTTCGATTTCGTTGTTCGATTTCGTTGTTCGATTACGATGTTCGATTTCGTTGTTCGATTTCGTTGTTCGATTTCGTTGTTCGATTTCGTTGTTCGATTTCGTTGTTCGATTTCGTTGATCGATTTCGTTGTTCGATTTCGTTGTTCGATTTCGTTGTTCGATTGCGTTGTTCCATTTCGTTGTTCTATTTCGTGGTTCGATTTAGTGGTATCAGTTTGTTGTTCGATTTTGTTGTTCGATATCGAAGTTGGATTTCGTTGTTCAATTTCGTTGTTCTATTTCGTTGTTCGATTTCGTTGTTCGATTTCGTTGTTCGATTCGTTATTCGATTTCGTTGTTCGATTTCGTTGTTCGATTTCGTTGTTCGATTTCGTTGTTCCATTTTGTTATTCGATTTCGTTGTTCGATTTCGTTGTTAGATTTCGTTGTTCGATTTCGTTGTTCGATTTCGTTGTTCGATTTCGTTGTTCGATTTCGTTGTTCGATATCGAAGTTGGATTTCGTAGGTCAATTTCGTTGTTCTATTTCGTTGTTCTATTTCGTTGTTCGATTTCGTTGTTCGATTCGTTATTCGATTTCGTTGTTCGATTTCGTTGTTCGATTTCGTTGTTCGATTTCGTTGTTCGATTTCGTTGTTCGATTTCGTTGTTCCATTTCGTTGTTCGATATCGGTGTTCGATTTCGTTGTTCGATTTCGTTGTTCGATTTCGAAATTCGATTTCGTTGTTCGATTTCGTTGTTCGATTTTGTTGTTCGATTTCGTTGTTCGATTTCGTTGTTCGATTTCGTTGTTCGATTTCGTTGTTCGATTTCGTTGTCCGATTCCGTTGTTCGATTTCGTTGTTCGTTTTCGTTGTTCTATATTGTTGCATGATTTCGTTATTCGATTTCGTTGTTCGACTGCGTTGTTCCATTTCGTTGTTCTATTTCGTGGTTCGATTTATAGTGGTTTCAGTTTGTTGTTCGATGTCGTTGTTCGATATCGAAGTTGGATTTCGTTGTTCAATTTCGTTGTTCTATTTCGTTGTTCGATTTCGTTGTTCGATTCGTTATTCGATTTCGTTGTTCGATTTCGTTGTTCGATTTCTTTGTTCGATTTCGTTGTTAGATTTCGTTGTTCGATTTCGTTGTTCGATTTCGTTGTTCGATTTCGTTGTTCGATTTCGTTGTTCGATTTCGTTGTTCCATTTCTTTGTTCGATTTCGTTGTTCCATTTTGTTGTTCGATTTCGTTGTTCGATTTCGTTGTTAGATTTCGTTGTTCGATTTCGTTGTTCGATTACGTTGTTCGATTTCGTTGTTCGATTTCGTTGTTCGATTTCGTTGTTCGATATCGAAGTTGGATTTCGTTGTTCAATTTCGTTGTTCTATTTCGTTGTTCGATTTCGTTGTTCGATTCGTTATTCGATTTCGTTGTTCGATTTCGTTGTTCGATTTCGTTGTTCGATTTCGTTGTTCCATTTTGTTGTTCGATTTCGTTGTTCGATTTCGTTGTTCTATATTGTTGCATGATTTCGTGGTTCGATTTCGTTGTTCGATTGCGTTGTTCCATTTCGTTGTTCTATTTCGTGGTTCGATTTATAGTGGTTTCAGTTTGTTGTTCGATTTCGTTGTTCGATATCGAAGTTGGATTTCGTTGTTCAATTTAGTTGTTCTATTTCGTTGTTCGATTTCGTTGTTCGATTCGTTAATCGATTTCGTTGTTCGATTTCGTTGTTCAATTTCGTTGTTCGATTTCGTTGTTCCACTTTGTTGTTCGATTTCGTTGTTCGATTTCGTTGTTCGATTTCGTTGTTCGATTTCGTTGTTCGATTTCGTTGTTCGATTTCGTTGTTCGATTTCGTTGTTCCATTTTGTTGTTCGATTTCGTTGTTCGATTTCGTTATTCGATTTAGTGATTCGAATTCGTTGTTCGAATTCGTTGTTCGTTTTCGTTGTTCGATTTCGTTGTTCCATTTTGTTGTTCGATTTCGTTGTTCGATTTCGTTGTTCGATTTCGTTGTTCGATTTCGTTGTTCGATTTCGTTGTTCCATTTTGTTGTTCGATTTCGTTGTTCGATTTCGTTATTCGATTTAATGATTCGAATTCGTTGTTCGATTTCGTTGTTCGATTTCGTTGTTCAATTTCGTTGTTCGATTTCGTTGTTCCACTTTGTTGTTCGATTTCGTTGTTCGATTTCGTTGTTCGATTTCGTTGTTCGATTGCGTTGTTCCATTTCGTTGTTCTATTTCGTTGTTCGATTTATAGTGGTTTCAGTTTGTTGTTCGATTTCGTTGTTCGATATCGAAGTTGGATTTCGTTGTTCAATTTCGTTGTTCTATTTCGTTGTTCGATTTCGTTGTTCGATTCGTTAATCGATTTCGTTGTTCGATTTCGTTGTTCAATTTCGTTGTTCGATTTCGTTGTTCCACTTTGTTGTTCGAATTCATTGTTCGAATTCGTTGTTCGTTTTCGTTGTTCGATTTCGTTGTTCGATTCGTTATTCGATTTCGTTGTTCCATTTTGTTGTTCGATTTCGTTGTTCGATTTCGTTATTCGATTTAGTGATTCGAATTCGTTGTTCGAATTCGTTGTTCGTTTTCGTTGTTCGATTTCGTTGTTCCATTTTGTTGTTCGATTTCGTTGTTCGATTTCGTTGTTCGATTTCGTTGTTCGATTTCGTTGTTCGATTTCGTTGTTCCATTTTGTTGTTCGATTTCGTTGTTCGATTTCGTTATTCGATTTAGTGATTCGAATTCGTTCGAATTCGTTGTTCGTTTTCGTTGTTCGATTTCGTTGTTCGATTTCGTTGTTCGATTTCGTTGATCGATTTCGTTGTTCGATTTCGTTGTTCGATTTCGTTGTTCGATTGCGTTGTTCCATTTCGTTGTTCTATTTCGTGGTTCGATTTAGTGGTATCAGTTTGTTGTTCGATTTTGTTGTTCGATATCGAAGTTGGATTTCGTTGTTCAATTTCGTTGTTCTATTTCGTTGTTCGATTTCGTTGTTCGATTTCGTTGTTCGATTCGTTATTCGATTTCGTTGTTCGATTTCGTTGTTCGATTTCGTTGTTCGATTTCGTTGTTCCATTTTGTTATTCGATTTCGTTGTTCGATTTCGTTGTTAGATTTCGTTGTTCGATTTCGTTGTTCGATTTCGTTGTTCGATTTCGTTGTTCGATTTCGTTGTTCGATATCGAAGTTGGATTTCGTAGGTCAATTTCGTTGTTCTATTTCGTTGTTCTATTTCGTTGTTCGATTTCGTTGTTCGATTCGTTATTCGATTTCGTTGTTCGATTTCGTTGTTCGATTTCGTTGTTCGATTTCGTTGTTCGATTTCGTTGTTCGATTTCGTTGTTCCATTTCGTTGTTCGATATCGGTGTTCGATTTCGTTGTTCGATTTCGTTGTTCGATTTCGAAATTCGATTTCGTTGTTCGATTTCGTTGTTCGATTTTGTTGTTCGATTTCGTTGTTCGATTTCGTTGTTCGATTTCGTTGTTCGATTTCGTTGTTCGATTTCGTTGTCCGATTCCGTTGTTCGATTTCGTTGTTCGTTTTCGTTGTTCTATATTGTTGCATGATTTCGTTATTCGATTTCGTTGTTCGACTGCGTTGTTCCATTTCGTTGTTCTATTTCGTGGTTCGATTTATAGTGGTTTCAGTTTGTTGTTCGATGTCGTTGTTCGATATCGAAGTTGGATTTCGTTGTTCAATTTCGTTGTTCTATTTCGTTGTTCGATTTCGTTGTTCGATTCGTTATTCGATTTCGTTGTTCGATTTCGTTGTTCGATTTCTTTGTTCGATTTCGTTGTTAGATTTCGTTGTTCGATTTCGTTGTTCGATTTCGTTGTTCGATTTCGTTGTTCGATTTCGTTGTTCGATTTCGTTGTTCCATTTCTTTGTTCGATTTCGTTGTTCCATTTTGTTGTTCGATTTCGTTGTTCGATTTCGTTGTTAGATTTCGTTGTTCGATTTCGTTGTTCGATTACGTTGTTCGATTTCGTTGTTCGATTTCGTTGTTCGATTTCGTTGTTCGATATCGAAGTTGGATTTCGTTGTTCAATTTCGTTGTTCTATTTCGTTGTTCGATTTCGTTGTTCGATTCGTTATTCGATTTCGTTGTTCGATTTCGTTGTTCGATTTCGTTGTTCGATTTCGTTGTTCCATTTTGTTGTTCGATTTCGTTGTTCGATTTCGTTGTTCTATATTGTTGCATGATTTCGTGGTTCGATTTCGTTGTTCGATTGCGTTGTTCCATTTCGTTGTTCTATTTCGTGGTTCGATTTATAGTGGTTTCAGTTTGTTGTTCGATTTCGTTGTTCGATATCGAAGTTGGATTTCGTTGTTCAATTTAGTTGTTCTATTTCGTTGTTCGATTTCGTTGTTCGATTCGTTAATCGATTTCGTTGTTCGATTTCGTTGTTCAATTTCGTTGTTCGATTTCGTTGTTCCACTTTGTTGTTCGATTTCGTTGTTCGATTTCGTTGTTCGATTTCGTTGTTCGATTTCGTTGTTCGATTTCGTTGTTCGATTTCGTTGTTCGATTTCGTTGTTCCATTTTGTTGTTCGATTTCGTTGTTCGATTTCGTTATTCGATTTAGTGATTCGAATTCGTTGTTCGAATTCGTTGTTCGTTTTCGTTGTTCGATTTCGTTGTTCCATTTTGTTGTTCGATTTCGTTGTTCGATTTCGTTGTTCGATTTCGTTGTTCGATTTCGTTGTTCGATTTCGTTGTTCCATTTTGTTGTTCGATTTCGTTGTTCGATTTCGTTATTCGATTTAATGATTCGAATTCGTTGTTCGATTTCGTTGTTCGATTTCGTTGTTCAATTTCGTTGTTCGATTTCGTTGTTCCACTTTGTTGTTCGATTTCGTTGTTCGATTTCGTTGTTCGATTTCGTTGTTCGATTGCGTTGTTCCATTTCGTTGTTCTATTTCGTTGTTCGATTTATAGTGGTTTCAGTTTGTTGTTCGATTTCGTTGTTCGATATCGAAGTTGGATTTCGTTGTTCAATTTCGTTGTTCTATTTCGTTGTTCGATTTCGTTGTTCGATTCGTTAATCGATTTCGTTGTTCGATTTCGTTGTTCAATTTCGTTGTTCGATTTCGTTGTTCCACTTTGTTGTTCGAATTCATTGTTCGAATTCGTTGTTCGTTTTCGTTGTTCGATTTCGTTGTTCGATTCGTTATTCGATTTCGTTGTTCCATTTTGTTGTTCGATTTCGTTGTTCGATTTCGTTATTCGATTTAGTGATTCGAATTCGTTGTTCGAATTCGTTGTTCGTTTTCGTTGTTCGATTTCGTTGTTCCATTTTGTTGTTCGATTTCGTTGTTCGATTTCGTTGTTCGATTTCGTTGTTCGATTTCGTTGTTCGATTTCGTTGTTCCATTTTGTTGTTCGATTTCGTTGTTCGATTTCGTTATTCGATTTAGTGATTCGAATTCGTTCGAATTCGTTGTTCGTTTTCGTTGTTCGATTTCGTTGTTCGATTCGTTATTCGATTTCGTTGTTCGATTTCGTTGTTCGATTTCGTTGTTCGATTTCGTTGTTCGATTTCGTTGTTCCATTTTGTTGTTCGATTTCGTTGTTCGATTTTGTTGTTAGATTTCGTTGTTCGATTTCGTTGTTCGATTTCGTTGTTCGATTTCGTTGTTCGATTTTGTTGTTCGATTTCGTTGTTCGATTTCGTTGTTCGATTTCGTTGTTCGATTTCGTTGTTCCATTTCGTTGTTCGATTTCGTTGTTCGATTTCGTTGATCGATTTCGTTGTTCGATTTCGTTGTTCGATTTCGTTGTTCGATTGCGTTGTTCCATTTCGTTGTTCTATTTCGTGGTTAGATTTAGTGGTTTCAGTTTGTTGTTCGATTTCGTTGTTCGATATCGAAGTTGGATTTCGTTGTTCAATTTCGTTGTTCTATTTCGTTGTTCGTTTTCGTTGTTCGATTCGTTAATCGATTTCGTTGTTCGATTTCGTTGTTCGATTTCGTTGTTCCATTTTGTTGTTCGATTTCGTTGTTCGATTTCGTTGTTCGATTTCGTTGTTCCATTTTGTTGTTCGATTTCGTTGTTCGATTTCGTTGTTAGATTTCGTTGTTCGATTTCGTTGTTCGATTTCGTTGTTCGATTTCGTTGTTCGATATCGAAGTTGGATTTCGTAGGTCAATTTCGTTGTTCTATTTCGTTGTTCTATTTCGTTGTTCGATTTCGTTGTTCGATTCGTTATTCGATTTCGTTGTTCGATTTCGTTGTTCGATTTCGTTGTTCGATTTCGTTGTTCGATTTCGTTGTTCCATTTCGTTGTTCGATATCGTTGTTCGATTTCGTTGTTCGATTTCGTTGTTCGATTTCGTTGTTCGATTTCGAAGTTCGATTTCGTTGTTCGATTTCGTTGTTCGATTTCGTTGTTCGATTTTGTTGTTCGATTTCGTTGTTCGATTTCGTTGTTCGATTTCGTTGTTCGATTTCGTTGTTCGATTTCGTTGTCCGATTCCGTTGTTCGATTTCGTTGTTCGTTTTCGTTGTTCTATATTGTTGCATGATTTCGTGATTCGATTTCGTTGTTCGATTGCGTTGTTCCATTTCGTTGTTCTATTTCGTGGTTCGATTTATAGTGGTTTCAGTTCGTTGTTCGATGTCGTTGTTCGATATCGAAGTTGGATTTCGTTGTTCAATTTCGTTGTTCTATTTCGTTATTCGATTTCGTTGTTCGATTCGTTATTCGATTTCGTTGTTCGATTTCGTTGTTCGATTTCGTTGTTCGATTTCGTTGTTCCATTTTGTTGTTCGATTTCGTTGTTCTATATTGTTGCATGATTTCGTGGTTCGATTTCGTTGTTCGATTGCGTTGTTCCATTTCGTTGTTCTATTTCGTGGTTCGATTTATAGTGGTTTCAGTTTGTTGTTCGATTTCGTTGTTCGATATCGAAGTTGGATTTCGTTGTTCAATTTCGTTGTTCTATTTCGTTGTTCGTTTTCGTTGTTCGATTCGTTAATCGATTTCGTTGTTCGATTTCGTTGTTCGATTTCGTTGTTCCATTTTGTTGTTCGATTTCGTTGTTCGATTTCGTTGTTCGATTTCGTTGTTCGATTTCGTTGTTCCATTTTGTTGTTCGATTTCGTTGTTAGATTTCGTTGTTCGATTTCGTTGTTCGATTTCGTTGTTCGATTTCGTTATTCGATTTAGTGATTCGAATTCGTTGTTCGTTTTCGTTGTTCGATTTCGTTGTTCGATTCGTTATTCGATTTCGTTGTTCGATTTCGTTGTTCGATTTCGTTGTTCGATTTCGTTGTTCCATTTTGTTGTTCGATTTCGTTGTTCGATTTCGTTGTTAGATTTCGTTGTTCGATTTCGTTGTTCGATTTCGTTGTTCGATTTCGTTGTTCGATTTCGTTGTTCGATTTCGTTGTTCCATTTTGTTGTTCGATTTCGTTGTTCGATTTCGTTGTTAGATTTCGTTGTTCGATTTCGTTGTTCGATTTCGTTGTTCGATTTCGTTGTTCGATTTCGTTGTTCGATTTCGTTGTTCGATTTCGTTGTTCGATTTCGTTGTTCGATTGCGTTGTTCCATTTCGTTGTTCTTTTTCGTGGTTCGATTTAGTGGTTTCAGTTTGTTGTTCGATTTCGTTGTTCGATATCGAAGTTGGATTTCGTTGTTCAATTTCGTTGTTCTATTTCGTTGTTCGATTTCGTTGTTCGATTCGTTATTCGATTTCGTTGTTCGATTTCGTTGTTCGATTTCGTTGTTCGATTTCGTTGTTCGATTTTGTTGTTCGATTTCGTTGTTCGATTTCGTTGTTCGATTTCGTTGTTCGATTTCGTTGTTAGATTTCGTTGTTCGATTTCGTTGTTCGATTTCGTTGTTCGATTTCGTTGTTCGATTTCGTTGTTAGATTTCGTTGTTCGATATCGAAGTTGGATTTCGTAGGTCAATTTCGTTGTTCTATTTCGGTGTTCTATTTCGTTGTTCGATTTCGTTGTTCGATTCGTTATTCGATTTCGTTGTTCGATTTCGTTGTTCGATTTCGTTGTTCGATTTCGTTGTTCCATTTCGTTGTTCGATATCGTTGTTCGATTTCGTTGTTCGATTTCGTTGTTCGATTTCGTTGTTCGATTTCGAAGTTCGATTTCGTTGTTCGATTTCGTTGTTCGATTTCGTTGTTCGATTTCGTTCGATTTCGTTGTTCGATTTCGTTGTTCGATTTCGTTGTTCGATTTCGTTGTTCGATTTCGTTGTTCGATTTCGTTGTCCGATTCCGTTGTTCGATTTCGTTGTTCGTTTTCGTTGTTCTATATTGTTGCATGATTTCGTGATTCGATTTCGTTGTTCGATTGCGTTGTTCCATTTCATTGTTCTATTTCGTGGTTCGATTTATAGTGGTTTCAGTTTGTTGTTCGATGTCGTTCGATATCGAAGTTGGATTTCGTTGTTCCATTTTGTTGTTCGATTTCGTTGTTCGATTGCGTTGTTCCATTTCGTTGTTCTATTTCGTGGTTAGATTTAGTGGTTTCAGTTTGTTGTTCGATTTCGTTGTTCGATATCGAAGTTGGATTTCGTTGTTCAATTTCGTTGTTCTATTTCGTTGTTCGATTTCGTTGTTCGATTCGTTATTCGATTTCGTTGTTCGATTTCGTTGTTCGATTTCGTTGTTCCATTTTGTTGTTCGATTTCGTTGTTCGATTTCGTTGTTAGATTTCGTTGTTCGATTTCGTTGTTCGATTTCGTTGTTCGATTTCGTTGTTCGATTTCGTTGTTCGATATCGAAGTTGGATTTCGTAGGTCAATTTCGTTGTTCTATTTCGTTGTTCTATTTCGTTGTTCGATTTCGTTGTTCGATTCGTTATTCGATTTCGTTGTTCGATTTCGTTGTTCGATTTCGTTGTTCGATTTCGTTGTTCGATTTCGTTGTTCCATTTCGTTGTTCGATATCGTTGTTCGATTTCGTTGTTCGATTTCGTTGTTCGATTTCGTTGTTCGATTTCGAAGTTCGATTTCGTTGTTCGATTTCGTTGTTCGATTTCGTTGTTCGATTTTGTTGTTCGATTTCGTTGTTCGATTTCGTTGTTCGATTTCGTTGTTCGATTTCGTTGTTCGATTTCGTTGTCCGATTCCGTTGTTCGATTTCGTTGTTCGTTTTCGTTGTTCTATATTGTTGCATGATTTCGTGATTCGATTTCGTTGTTCGATTGCGTTGTTCCATTTCGTTGTTCTATTTCGTGGTTCGATTTATAGTGGTTTCAGTTCGTTGTTCGATGTCGTTGTTCGATATCGAAGTTGGATTTCGTTGTTCAATTTCGTTGTTCTATTTCGTTATTCGATTTCGTTGTTCGATTCGTTATTCGATTTCGTTGTTCGATTTCGTTGTTCGATTTCGTTGTTCGATTTCGTTGTTCGATTTCGTTGTTCGATTTCGTTGTTCCATTTTGTTGTTCGATTTCGTTGTTCTATATTGTTGCATGATTTCGTGGTTCGATTTCGTTGTTCGATTGCGTTGTTCCATTTCGTTGTTCTATTTCGTGGTTCGATTTATAGTGGTTTCAGTTTGTTGTTCGATTTCGTTGTTCGATATCGAAGTTGGATTTCGTTGTTCAATTTCGTTGTTCTATTTCGTTGTTCGTTTTCGTTGTTCGATTCGTTAATCGATTTCGTTGTTCGATTTCGTTGTTCGATTTCGTTGTTCCATTTTGTTGTTCGATTTCGTTGTTCGATTTCGTTGTTCGATTTCGTTGTTCGATTTCGTTGTTCCATTTTGTTGTTCGATTTCGTTGTTCGATTTCGTTGTTAGATTTCGTTGTTCGATTTCGTTGTTCGATTTCGTTGTTCGATTTCGTTGTTCGATATCGAAGTTGGATTTCGTAGGTCAATTTCGTTGTTCTATTTCGTTGTTCTATTTCGTTGTTCGATTTCGTTGTTCGATTCGTTATTCGATTTCGTTGTTCGATTTCGTTGTTCGATTTCGTTGTTCGATTTCGTTGTTCGATTTCGTTGTTCCATTTCGTTGTTCGATATCGTTGTTCGATTTCGTTGTTCGATTTCGTTGTTCGATTTCGTTGTTCGATTTCGAAGTTCGATTTCGTTGTTCGATTTCGTTGTTCGATTTCGTTGTTCGATTTTGTTGTTCGATTTCGTTGTTCGATTTCGTTGTTCGATTTCGTTGTTCGATTTCGTTGTTCGATTTCGTTGTCCGATTCCGTTGTTCGATTTCGTTGTTCGTTTTCGTTGTTCTATATTGTTGCATGATTTCGTGATTCGATTTCGTTGTTCGATTGCGTTGTTCCATTTCGTTGTTCTATTTCGTGGTTCGATTTATAGTGGTTTCAGTTCGTTGTTCGATGTCGTTGTTCGATATCGAAGTTGGATTTCGTTGTTCAATTTCGTTGTTCTATTTCGTTATTCGATTTCGTTGTTCGATTCGTTATTCGATTTCGTTGTTCGATTTCGTTGTTCGATTTCGTTGTTCGATTTCGTTGTTCCATTTTGTTGTTCGATTTCGTTGTTCTATATTGTTGCATGATTTCGTGGTTCGATTTCGTTGTTCGATTGCGTTGTTCCATTTCGTTGTTCTATTTCGTGGTTCGATTTATAGTGGTTTCAGTTTGTTGTTCGATTTCGTTGTTCGATATCGAAGTTGGATTTCGTTGTTCAATTTCGTTGTTCTATTTCGTTGTTCGTTTTCGTTGTTCGATTCGTTAATCGATTTCGTTGTTCGATTTCGTTGTTCGATTTCGTTGTTCCATTTTGTTGTTCGATTTCGTTGTTCGATTTCGTTGTTCGATTTCGTTGTTCGATTTCGTTGTTCCATTTTGTTGTTCGATTTCGTTGTTAGATTTCGTTGTTCGATTTCGTTGTTCGATTTCGTTGTTCGATTTCGTTATTCGATTTAGTGATTCGAATTCGTTGTTCGTTTTCGTTGTTCGATTTCGTTGTTCGATTCGTTATTCGATTTCGTTGTTCGATTTCGTTGTTCGATTTCGTTGTTCGATTTCGTTGTTCCATTTTGTTGTTCGATTTCGTTGTTCGATTTCGTTGTTAGATTTCGTTGTTCGATTTCGTTGTTCGATTTCGTTGTTCGATTTCGTTGTTCGATTTCGTTGTTCGATTTCGTTGTTCCATTTTGTTGTTCGATTTCGTTGTTCGATTTCGTTGTTAGATTTCGTTGTTCGATTTCGTTGTTCGATTTCGTTGTTCGATTTCGTTGTTCGATTTCGTTGTTCGATTTCGTTGTTCGATTTCGTTGTTCGATTTCGTTGTTCGATTGCGTTGTTCCATTTCGTTGTTCTTTTTCGTGGTTCGATTTAGTGGTTTCAGTTTGTTGTTCGATTTCGTTGTTCGATATCGAAGTTGGATTTCGTTGTTCAATTTCGTTGTTCTATTTCGTTGTTCGATTTCGTTGTTCGATTCGTTATTCGATTTCGTTGTTCGATTTCGTTGTTCGATTTCGTTGTTCGATTTCGTTGTTCGATTTTGTTGTTCGATTTCGTTGTTCGATTTCGTTGTTCGATTTCGTTGTTCCATTTCGTTGTTCGATTTCGTTGTTCAATTTCGTTGTTCTATTTCGTTGTTCGATTTCGTTGTTCGGTTCGTTATTCGATTTCGTTGTTCGATTTCGTTGTTAGATTTCGTTGTTCGATTTCGTTGTTCGATTTCGTTGTTCGATTTCGTTGTTCGATTTCGTTGTTAGATTTCGTTGTTCGATATCGAAGTTGGATTTCGTAGGTCAATTTCGTTGTTCTATTTCGGTGTTCTATTTCGTTGTTCGATTTCGTTGTTCGATTCGTTATTCGATTTCGTTGTTCGATTTCGTTGTTCGATTTCGTTGTTCGATTTCGTTGTTCCATTTCGTTGTTCGATATCGTTGTTCGATTTCGTTGTTCGATTTCGTTGTTCGATTTCGTTGTTCGATTTCGAAGTTCGATTTCGTTGTTCGATTTCGTTGTTCGATTTCGTTGTTCGATTTCGTTCGATTTCGTTGTTCGATTTCGTTGTTCGATTTCGTTGTTCGATTTCGTTGTTCGATTTCGTTGTTCGATTTCGTTGTCCGATTCCGTTGTTCGATTTCGTTGTTCGTTTTCGTTGTTCTATATTGTTGCATGATTTCGTGATTCGATTTCGTTGTTCGATTGCGTTGTTCCATTTCATTGTTCTATTTCGTGGTTCGATTTATAGTGGTTTCAGTTTGTTGTTCGATGTCGTTCGATATCGAAGTTGGATTTCGTTGTTCAATTTCGTTGTTCTATTTCGTTGTTCGATTTCGTTGTTCGATTCGTTATTCGATTTCGTTGTTCGATTTCGTTATTCGATTTCGTTGTTCCATTTTGTTGTTCAATTTCGTTGTTCGATTTCGTTGTTAGATTTCGTTGTTAGATTTCGTTGTTCGATTTCGTTGTTCGATTTCGTTGTTCGATTTCGTTGTTCGATTTCGTTGTTCGATTTCGAAGTTCGATTTCGTTGTTCGATTGCGTTGTTCCATTTCGTTGTTCTATTTCGTTGTTCGATTTCGTTGTTCGATTCGTTATTCGATTTCGTTGTTCGATTTCGTTGTTCGATTTCGTTGTTCGATTTCGTTGTTCCATTTTGTTGTTCGATTTCGTTGTTCGATTTCGTTGTTCGATTTCGTTGTTCTATATTGTTGCATGATTTCGTGGTTCGATTTCGTTGTTCGATTGCGTTGTTCCATTTCGTTGTTCTATTTCGTGGTTCGATTTATAGTGGTTTCAGTTTGTTGTTAGATTTCGTTGTTCGATATCGAAGTTGGATTTCGTTGTTCAATTTCGTTGTTCTATTTCGTTGTTAGATTTCGTTGTTCGATTCGTTATTCGATTTCGTTGTTCGATTTCGTTGTTCGATTTCGTTGTTAGATTTCGTTGTTCGATTTCGTTGTTCGATTTCGTTGTTCGATTTCGTTGTTCGATTTCGTTGTTCGATTTCGTTGTTCGATTTCGTTGTTCGATTTCGTTGTTCGATTTAGTTATTCCATTTCGTTGTTCGATTTCGTTGTTCGATTTCGTTGTTCGATTTCGAAGTTCGATTTCGTTGTTCGATTGCGTTGTTCCATTTCGTTGTTCTATTTCGTTGTTGGATTTAATTTTTCTATTTCGTTGTTCGATTTCGTTGTTCCATTTCGTTGTTCGATTTCGTTGTTCGATTTCGTTGTTCGATTTCGTTGTTCGCTCGTTGATCGATTTCGTTGTTCGATTTCGTTGTTCGATTTCGTTGTTCGATTGCGTTGTTCCATTTCGTTGTTCTATTTCGTGGTTCGATTAGTGGTATCAGTTTGTTGTTCGATTTCGTTGTTCGATATCGAAGTTGGATTTCGTTGTTCAATTTCGTTGTTCTATTTCGTTGTTCGATTTCGTTGTTCGATTCGTTATTCGATTTCGTTGTTCGATTGCGTTGTTCGATTTCGTTGTTCGATTTCGTTGTTCCATTTTGTTGTTCGATTTCGTTGTTCGATTTCGTTGTTAGATTTCATTGTTCGATTTCGTTGTTCGATTCGTTATTCGATTTCGTTGTTCGATTTCGTTGTTCGATTTCGTTGTTCCATTTTGTTGTTCGATTTCGTCGTTCGATTTCGTCGTTCGATTTCGTTGTTCGATTACGATGTTCGATTTCGTTGTTCGATTTCGTTGTTCGATTTCGTTGTTCGATTTTGTTGTTCGATTTCGTTGTTCGATTTCTTTGTTCGATTTCGTTGTTCGATTTCGTTGTTCCATTTCGTTGTTCGATTTCGTTGTTCGATTTCGTTGTTCGATTTCGTTGTTCGATTTCGTTGATCGATTTCGTTGTTCGATTTCGTTGTTCGATTTCGTTGTTCGATTGCGTTGTTCCATTTCGTTGTTCTATTTCGTGGTTCGATTTAGTGGTATCAGTTTGTTGTTCGATTTTGTTGTTCGATATCGAAGTTGGATTTCGTTGTTCAATTTCGTTGTTCTATTTCGTTGTTCGATTTCGTTGTTCGATTTCGTTGTTCGATTTCGTTGTTCGATTTCGTTGTTCCATTTTGTTGTTCGATTTCGTTGTTCGATTTCGTTGTTCGATTACGATGTTCGATTTCGTTGTTCGATTTCGTTGTTCGATTTCGTTGTTCGATTCGTTATTCGATTTCGTTGTTCGATTTCGTTGTTCGATTTCGTTGTTCGATTTCGTTGTTCCATTTTGTTGTTCGATTTCGTTGTTCGATTTCGTTGTTAGATTTCGTTGTTCGATTTCGTTGTTCGATTTCGTTGTTCGATTTCGTTGTTCGATTTCGTTGTTCGATATCGAAGTTGGATTTCGTAGGTCAATTTCGTTGTTCTATTTCGTTGTTCTATTTCGTTGTTCGATTTCGTTGTTCGATTCGTTATTCGATTTCGTTGTTCGATTTCGTTGTTCGATTTCGTTGTTCGATTTCGTTGTTCGATTTCGTTGTTCGATTTCGTTGTTCCATTTCGTTGTTCGATATCGGTGTTCGATTTCGTTGTTCGATTTCGTTGTTCGATTTCGAAATTCGATTTCGTTGTTCGATTTCGTTGTTCGATTTTGTTGTTCGATTTCGTTGTTCGATTTCGTTGTTCGATTTCGTTGTTCGATTTCGTTGTTCGATTTCGTTGTCCGATTCCGTTGTTCGATTTCGTTGTTCGTTTTCGTTGTTCTATATTGTTGCATGATTTCGTTATTCGATTTCGTTGTTCGACTGCGTTGTTCCATTTCGTTGTTCTATTTCGTGGTTCGATTTATAGTGGTTTCAGTTTGTTGTTCGATGTCGTTGTTCGATATCGAAGTTGGATTTCGTTGTTCAATTTCGTTGTTCTATTTCGTTGTTCGATTTCGTTGTTCGATTCGTTATTCGATTTCGTTGTTCGATTTCGTTGTTCGATTTCTTTGTTCGATTTCGTTGTTAGATTTCGTTGTTCGATTTCGTTGTTCGATTTCGTTGTTCGATTTCGTTGTTCGATTTCGTTGTTCGATTTCGTTGTTCCATTTCTTTGTTCGATTTCGTTGTTCCATTTTGTTGTTCGATTTCGTTGTTCGATTTCGTTGTTAGATTTCGTTGTTCGATTTCGTTGTTCGATTACGTTGTTCGATTTCGTTGTTCGATTTCGTTGTTCGATTTCGTTGTTCGATATCGAAGTTGGATTTCGTTGTTCAATTTCGTTGTTCTATTTCGTTGTTCGATTTCGTTGTTCGATTCGTTATTCGATTTCGTTGTTCGATTTCGTTGTTCGATTTCGTTGTTCGATTTCGTTGTTCCATTTTGTTGTTCGATTTCGTTGTTCGATTTCGTTGTTCTATATTGTTGCATGATTTCGTGGTTCGATTTCGTTGTTCGATTGCGTTGTTCCATTTCGTTGTTCTATTTCGTGGTTCGATTTATAGTGGTTTCAGTTTGTTGTTCGATTTCGTTGTTCGATATCGAAGTTGGATTTCGTTGTTCAATTTCGTTGTTCTATTTCGTTGTTCGATTTCGTTGTTCGATTCGTTAATCGATTTCGTTGTTCGATTTCGTTGTTCAATTTCGTTGTTCGATTTCGTTGTTCCACTTTGTTGTTCGATTTCGTTGTTCGATTTCGTTGTTCGATTTCGTTGTTCGATTTCGTTGTTCGATTTCGTTGTTCGATTTCGTTGTTCGATTTCGTTGTTCCATTTTGTTGTTCGATTTCGTTGTTCGATTTCGTTATTCGATTTAGTGATTCGAATTCGTTGTTCGAATTCGTTGTTCGTTTTCGTTGTTCGATTTCGTTGTTCCATTTTGTTGTTCGATTTCGTTGTTCGATTTCGTTGTTCGATTTCGTTGTTCGATTTCGTTGTTCCATTTTGTTGTTCGATTTCGTTGTTCGATTTCGTTATTCGATTTAGTGATTCGAATTCGTTGTTCGATTTCGTTGTTCGATTTCGTTGTTCAATTTCGTTGTTCGATTTCGTTGTTCCACTTTGTTGTTCGATTTCGTTGTTCGATTTCGTTGTTCGATTTCGTTGTTCGATTTCGTTGTTCGATTGCGTTGTTCCATTTCGTTGTTCTATTTCGTGGTTCGATTTATAGTGGTTTCAGTTTGTTGTTCGATTTCGTTGTTCGATATCGAAGTTGGATTTCGTTGTTCAATTTCGTTGTTCTATTTCGTTGTTCGATTTCGTTGTTCGATTCGTTAATCGATTTCGTTGTTCGATTTCGTTGTTCAATTTCGTTGTTCGATTTCGTTGTTCCACTTTGTTGTTCGAATTCATTGTTCGAATTCGTTGTTCGTTTTCGTTGTTCGATTTCGTTGTTCGATTCGTTATTCGATTTCGTTGTTCCATTTTGTTGTTCGATTTCGTTGTTCGATTTCGTTATTCGATTTAGTGATTCGAATTCGTTGTTCGAATTCGTTGTTCGTTTTCGTTGTTCGATTTCGTTGTTCCATTTTGTTGTTCGATTTCGTTGTTCGATTTCGTTGTTCGATTTCGTTGTTCGATTTCGTTGTTCGATTTCGTTGTTCCATTTTGTTGTTCGATTTCGTTGTTCGATTTCGTTATTCGATTTAGTGATTCGAATTCGTTGTTCGAATTCGTTGTTCGTTTTCGTTGTTCGATTTCGTTGTTCGATTCGTTATTCGATTTCGTTGTTCGATTTCGTTGTTCGATTTCGTTGTTCGATTTCGTTGTTCGATTTCGTTGTTCGATTTCGTTGTTCCATTTTGTTGTTCGATTTCGTTGTTCGATTTTGTTGTTAGATTTCGTTGTTCGATTTCGTTGTTCGATTTCGTTGTTCGATTTCGTTGTTCGATTTTGTTGTTCGATTTCGTTGTTCGATTTCGTTGTTCGATTTTGTTGTTCGATTTCGTTGTTCCATTTCGTTGTTCGATTTCGTTGTTCGATTTCGTTGATCGATTTCGTTGTGCGATTTCGTTGTTCGATTTCGTTGTTCGATTGCGTTGTTCCATTTCGTTGTTCTATTTCGTGGTTAGATTTAGTGGTTTCAGTTTGTTGTTCGATTTCGTTGTTCGATATCGAAGTTGGATTTCGTTGTTCAATTTCGTTGTTCTATTTCGTTGTTCGATTTCGTTGTTCGATTCGTTATTCGATTTCGTTGTTCGATTTCGTTGTTCGATTTCGTTGTTCGATTTCGTTGTTCCATTTTGTTGTTCGATTTCGTTGTTCGATTTCGTTGTTAGATTTCGTTGTTCGATTTCGTTGTTCGATTTCGTTGTTCGATTTCGTTGTTCGATATCGAAGTTGGATTTCGTAGGTCAATTTCGTTGTTCTATTTCGTTGTTCTATTTCGTTGTTCGATTTCGTTGTTCGATTCGTTATTCGATTTCGTTGTTCGATTTCGTTGTTCGATTTCGTTGTTCGATTTCGTTGTTCGATTTCGTTGTTCCATTTCGTTGTTCGATATCGTTGTTCGATTTCGTTGTTCGATTTCGTTGTTCGATTTCGTTGTTCGATTTCGAAGTTCGATTTCGTTGTTCGATTTCGTTGTTCGATTTCGTTGTCCGATTCCGTTGTTCTATTTCGTTGTTCGTTTTCGTTGTTCTATATTGTTGCATGATTTCGTGATTCGATTTCGTTGTTCGATTGCGTTGTTCCATTTCGTTGTTCTATTTCGTGGTTCGATTTATAGTGGTTTCAGTTCGTTGTTCGATGTCGTTGTTCGATATCGAAGTTGGATTTCGTTGTTCAATTTCGTTGTTCTATTTCGTTATTCGATTTCGTTGTTCGATTCGTTATTCGATTTCGTTGTTCGATTTCGTTGTTCGATTTCGTTGTTCGATTTCGTTGTTCCATTTTGTTGTTCGATTTCGTTGTTCTATATTGTTGCATGATTTCGTGGTTCGATTTCGTTGTTCGATTGCGTTGTTCCATTTCGTTGTTCTATTTCGTGGTTCGATTTATAGTGGTTTCAGTTTGTTGTTCGATTTCGTTGTTCGATATCGAAGTTGGATTTCGTTGTTCAATTTCGTTGTTCTATTTCGTTGTTCGTTTTCGTTGTTCGATTCGTTAATCGATTTCGTTGTTCGATTTCGTTGTTCGATTTCGTTGTTCCATTTTGTTGTTGGATTTCGTTGTTCGATTTCGTTGTTCGATTTCGTTGTTCGATTTCGTTGTTCCATTTTGTTGTTCGATTTCGTTGTTAGATTTCGTTGTTCGATTTCGTTGTTCGATTTCGTTGTTCGATTTCGTTATTCGATTTAGTGATTCGAATTCGTTGTTCGTTTTCGTTGTTCGATTTCGTTGTTCGATTCGTTATTCGATTTCGTTGTTCGATTTCGTTGTTCGATTTCGTTGTTCGATTTCGTTGTTCCATTTTGTTGTTCGATTTCGTTGTTCGATTTCGTTGTTAGATTTCGTTGTTCGATTTCGTTGTTCGATTTCGTTGTTCGATTTCGTTGTTCGATTTCGTTGTTCGATTTCGTTGTTCCATTTTGTTGTTCGATTTCGTTGTTCGATTTCGTTGTTAGATTTCGTTGTTCGATTTCGTTGTTCGATTTCGTTGTTCGATTTCGTTGTTAGATTTCGTTGTTCGATTTCGTTGTTCGATTTCGTTGTTCGATTTCGTTGTTCGATTTCGTTGTTCCATTTTGTTGTTCGATTTCGTTGTTCGATTTCGTTGTTAGATTTCGTTGTTCGATTTCGTTGTTAGATTTCGTTGTTCGATTTCGTTGTTCGATTTCGTTGTTCGATTTCGTTGTTCGATTTCGTTGTTCGATTTCGTTGTTCGATTTCGTTGTTCGATTTCGTTGTTCGATTGCGTTGTTCCATTTCGTTGTTCTTTTTCGTGGTTCGATTTAGTGGTTTCAGTTTGTTGTTCGATATCGAAGTTGGATTTCGTTGTTCAATTTCGTTGTTCTATTTCGTTGTTCGATTTCGTTGTTCGATTCGTTATTCGATTTCGTTGTTCGATTTCGTTGTTCGATTTCGTTGTTCGATTTCGTTGTTCGATTTTGTTGTTCGATTTCGTTGTTCGATTTCGTTGTTCGATTTCGTTGTTCCATTTCGTTGTTCGATTTCGTTGTTCGATTTCGTTGTTCGATTTCGTTGTTCCATTTTGTTGTTCGATTTCGTTGTTCGATTTCGTTGTTCGATTTCGTTGTTCGATTTCGTTGTTCCATTTTGTTGTTCGATTTCGTTGTTAGATTTCGTTGTTCGATTTCGTTGTTCGATTTCGTTGTTCGATTTCGTTATTCGATTTAGTGATTCGAATTCGTTGTTCGTTTTCGTTGTTCGATTTCGTTGTTCGATTCGTTATTCGATTTCGTTGTTCGATTTCGTTGTTCGATTTCGTTGTTCGATTTCGTTGTTCGATTTCGTTGTTCCATTTTGTTGTTCGATTTCGTTGTTCGATTTCGTTGTTAGATTTCGTTGTTCGATTTCGTTGTTCGATTTCGTTGTTCGATTTTGTTGTTCGATTTCGTTGTTCGATTTCGTTGTTCGATTTCGTTGTTCCATTTCGTTGTTCGATTTCGTTGTTCGATTTCGTTGTTCGATTGCGTTGTTCCATTTCGTTGTTCTTTTTCGTGGTTCGATTTAGTGGTTTCAGTTTGTTGTTCGATTTCGTTGTTCGATATCGAAGTTGGATTTCGTTGTTCCATTTCGTTGTTCTTTTTCGTGGTTCGATTTAGTGGTTTCAGTTTGTTGTTCGATTTCGTTGTTCGATATCGAAGTTGGATTTCGTTGTTCAATTTCGTTGTTCTATTTCGTTGTTCGATTTCGTTGTTCGATTTCGTTGTTCGATTTCGTTGTCCGATTCCGTTGTTCGATTTCGTTGTTCGTTTTCGTTGTTCTATATTGTTGCATGATTTCGTGATTCGATTTCGTTGTTCGATTGCGTTGTTCCATTTCGTTGTTCTATTTCGTGGTTCGATTTATAGTGGTTTCAGTTTGTTGTTCGATGTCGTTGTTCGATATCGAAGTTGGATTTCGTTGTTCAATTTCGTTGTTCTATTTCGTTGTTCGATTTCGTTGTTCGATTCGTTATTCGATTTCGTTGTTCGATTTCGTTATTCGATTTCGTTGTTCCATTTTGTTGTTCAATTTCGTTGTTCGATTTCGTTGTTAGATTTCGTTGTTAGATTTCGTTGTTCGATTTCGTTGTTCGATTTCGTTGTTCGATTTCGTTGTTCGATTTCGTTGTTCGATTTCGTTGTTCGATTTCGAAGTTCGATTTCGTTGTTCGATTGCGTTGTTCCATTTCGTTGTTCTATTTCGTTGTTCGATTTCGTTGTTCGATTCGTTATTCGATTTCGTTGTTCGATTTCGTTGTTCGATTTCGTTGTTCGATTTCGTTGTTCCATTTTGTTGATCGATTTCGTTGTTCGATTTCGTTGTTCTATATTGTTGCATGATTTCGTGGTTCGATTTCGTTGCTCGATTGCGTTGTTCCATTTCGTTGTTCGATTTCGTTGTCCGATTCCGTTGTTCGATTTCGTTGTTCGATTTCGAAGTTCGATTTCGTTGTTCGATTGCGTTGTTCCATTTCGTTGTTCTATTTCGTTGTTCGATTTCGTTGTTCGATTCGTTATTCGATTTCGTTGTTCGATTTCGTTGTTCGATTTCGTTGTTCGATTTCGTTGTTCGATTTCGTTGTTCCATTTTGTTGTTCGATTTCGTTGTTCGATTTCGTTGTTCTATATTGTTGCATGATTTCGTGGTTCGATTTCGTTGTTCTATTTCGTTGTTCGATTTCGTTGTTCGATTCGTTATTCGATTTCGTTGTTCGATTTCGTTATTCGATTTCGTTGTTCCATTTTGTTGTTCAATTTCGTTGTTCGATTTCGTTGTTAGATTTCGTTGTTAGATTTCGTTGTTCGATTTCGTTGTTCGATTTCGTTGTTCGATTTCGTTGTTCGATTTCGTTGTTCGATTTCGTTGTTCGATTTCGAAGTTCGATTCGTTATTCGATTTCGTTGTTCGATTTCGTTGTTCGATTTCGTTGTTCGATTTCGTTGTTCGATTTCGTTGTTCCATTTCGTTGTTCGATATCGGTGTTCGATTTCGTTGTTCGATTTCGTTGTTCGATTTCGAAATTCGATTTCGTTGTTCGATTTCGTTGTTCGATTTTGTTGTTCGATTTCGTTGTTCGATTTCGTTGTTCGATTTCGTTGTTCGATTTCGTTGTTCGATTTCGTTGTTCGATTTCGTTGTCCGATTCCGTTGTTCGATTTCGTTGTTCGTTTTCGTTGTTCTATATTGTTGCATGATTTCGTTATTCGATTTCGTTGTTCGACTGCGTTGTTCCATTTCGTTGTTCTATTTCGTGGTTCGATTTATAGTGGTTTCAGTTTGTTGTTCGATGTCGTTGTACGATATCGAAGTTGGATTTCGTTGTTCAATTTCGTTGTTCTATTTCGTTGTTCGATTTCGTTGTTCGATTCGTTATTCGATTTCGTTGTTCGATTTCGTTGTTCGATTTCGTTGTTCGATTTCGTTGTTAGATTTCGTTGTTCGATTTCGTTGTTCGATTTCGTTGTTCGATTTCGTTGTTCGATTTCGTTGTTCCATTTCTTTGTTCGATTTCGTTGTTCCATTTTGTTGTTCGATTTCGTTGTTCGATTTCGTTGTTAGATTTCGTTGTTCGATTTCGTTGTTCGATTACGTTGTTCGATTTCGTTGTTCGATTTCGTTGTTCGATTTCGTTGTTCGATATCGAAGTTGGATTTCGTTGTTCAATTTCGTTGTTCTATTTCGTTGTTCGATTTCGTTGTTCGATTCGTTATTCGATTTCGTTGTTCGATTTCGTTGTTCGATTTCGTTGTTCGATTTCGTTGTTCCATTTTGTTGTTCGATTTCGTTGTTCGATTTCGTTGTTCTATATTGTTGCATGATTTCGTGGTTCGATTTCGTTGTTCGATTGCGTTGTTCCATTTCGTTGTTCTATTTCGTGGTTCGATTTATAGTGGTTTCAGTTTGTTGTTCGATTTCGTTGTTCGATATCGAAGTTGGATTTCGTTGTTCAATTTCGTTGTTCTATTTCGTTGTTCGATTTCGTTGTTCGATTCGTTAATCGATTTCGTTGTTCGATTTCGTTGTTCAATTTCGTTGTTCGATTTCGTTGTTCCACTTTGTTGTTCGATTTCGTTGTTCGATTTCGTTGTTCGATTTCGTTGTTCGATTTCGTTGTTCGATTTCGTTGTTCCATTTTGTTGTTCGATTTCGTTGTTAGATTTCGTTGTTCGATTTAGTGATTCGAATTCGTTGTTCGAATTCGTTGTTCGTTTTCGTTGTTCGATTTCGTTGTTCGATTCGTTATTCGATTTCGTTGTTCCATTTTGTTGTTCGATTTCGTTGTTCGATTTCGTTATTCGATTTAGTGATTCGAATTCGTTGTTCGAATTCGTTGTTCGTTTTCGTTGTTCGATTTCGTTGTTCCATTTTGTTGTTCGATTTCGTTGTTCGATTTCGTTGTTCGATTTCGTTGTTCGATTTCGTTGTTCAATTTTGTTGTTCGATTTCGTTGTTCGATTTCGTTATTCGATTTAGTGATTCGAATTCGTTGTTCGAATTCGTTGTTCGTTTTCGTTGTTCGATTTCGTTGTTCGATTCGTTATTCGATTTCGTTGTTCGATTTCGTTGTTCGATTTCGTTGTTCGATTTCGTTGTTCGATTTCGTTGTTCCATTTTGTTGTTCGATTTCGTTGTTCGATTTCGTTGTTAGATTTCGTTGTTCGATTTCGTTGTTCGATTTCGTTGTTCGATTTCGTTGTTCGATTTTGTTGTTCGATTTCGTTGTTCGATTTCGTTGTTCGAATTCGTTGTTCGTTTTCGTTGTTCGATTTCGTTGTTCCATTTTGTTGTTCGATTTCGTTGTTCGATTTCGTTGTTCGATTTCGTTGTTCGATTTCGTTGTTCGATTTCGTTGTTCCATTTTGTTGTTCGATTTCGTTGTTCGATTTCGTTGTTCGATTTCGTTGTTCCATTTTGTTGTTCGATTTCGTTGTTCGATTTCGTTGTTAGATTTCGTTGTTCGATTTCGTTGTTCGATTTCGTTGTTCGATTTCGTTGTTCGATTTTGTTGTTCGATTTCGTTGTTCGATTTCGTTGTTCGAATTCGTTGTTCTATTTCGTTGTTCGATTTCGTTGTTCGATTCGTTAATCGATTTCGTTGTTCGATTTCGTTGTTCAATTTCGTTGTTCGATTTCGTTGTTCCACTTTGTTGTTCGATTTCGTTGTTCGATTTCGTTGTTCGATTTCGTTGTTCGATTTCGTTGTTCGATTTCGTTGTTCCATTTTGTTGTTCGATTTCGTTGTTAGATTTCGTTGTTCGATTTAGTGATTCAAATTCGTTGTTCGAATTCGTTGTTCGTTTTCGTTGTTCGATTTCGTTGTTCGATTCGTTATTCGATTTCGTTGTTCCAATTTGTTGTTCGATTTCGTTGTTCGATTTCGTTATTCGATTTAGTGATTCGAATTCGTTGTTCGAATTCGTTGTTCGTTTTCGTTGTTCGATTTCGTTGTTCCATTTTGTTGTTCGATTTCGTTGTTCGATTTCGTTGTTCGATTTCGTTGTTCGATTTCGTTGTTCGATTTCGTTGTTCAATTTTGTTGTTCGATTTCGTTCGATTTCGTTATTCGATTTAGTGATTCGAATTCGTTGTTCGAATTCGTTGTTCGTTTTCGTTGTTCGATTTCGTTGTTCGATTCGTTATTCGATTTCGTTGTTCGATTTCGTTGTTCGATTTCGTTGTTCGATTTCGTTGTTCGATTTCGTTGTTCGATTTCGTTGTTCCATTTTGTTGTTCGATTTCGTTGTTCGATTTCGTTGTTAGATTTCGTTGTTCGATTTCGTTGTTCGATTTCGTTGTTCGATTTCGTTGTTCGATTTTGTTGTTCGATTTCGTTGTTCGATTTCGTTGTTCGATTTCGTTGTTCGATTTCGTTGTTCCATTTCGTTGTTCGATTTCGTTGTTCGATTTCGTTGATCGATTTCGTTGTTCGATTTCGTTGTTCGATTTCGTTGTTCGATTGCGTTGTTCCATTTCGTTGTTCTATTTCGTGGTTAGATTTAGTGGTTTCAGTTTGTTGTTCGATTTCGTTGTTCGATATCGAAGTTGAATTTCGTTGTTCAATTTCGTTGTTCTATTTCGTTGTTCGATTTCGTTGTTCGATTCGTTATTCGATTTCGTTGTTCGATTTCGTTGTTCGATTTCGTTGTTCGATTTCGTTGTTCCATTTTGTTGTTCGATTTCGTTGTTCGATTTCGTTGTTAGATTTCGTTGTTCGATTTCGTTGTTCGATTTCGTTGTTCGATTTCGTTGTTCGATTTCGTTGTTTCTATATCGAAGTTGGATTTCGTAGGTCAATTTCGTTGTTCTATTTCGTTGTTCTATTTCGTTGTTCGATTTCGTTGTTCGATTCGTTATTCGATTTCGTTGTTCGATTTCGTTGTTCGATTTCGTTGTTCGATTTCGTTGTTCGATTTCGTTGTTCGATTTCGTTGTTCCATTTCGTTGTTCGATATCGTTGTTCGATTTCGTTGTTCGATTTCGTTGTTCGATTTCGTTGTTCGATTTCGAAGTTCGATTTCGTTGTTCGATTTCGTTGTTCGATTTCGTTGTTCGATTTTGTTGTTCGATTTCGTTGTTCGATTTCGTTGTTCGATTTCGTTGTTCGATTTCGTTGTTCGATTTCGTTGTCCGATTCCGTTGTTCGATTTCGTTGTTCGTTTTCGTTGTTCTATATTGTTGCATGATTTCGTGATTCGATTTCGTTGTTCGATTGCGTTGTTCCATTTCGTTGTTCTATTTCGTGGTTCGATTTATAGTGGTTTCAGTTCGTTGTTCGATGTCGTTGTTCGATATCGAAGTTGGATTTCGTTGTTCAATTTCGTTGTTCTATTTCGTTATTCGATTTCGTTGTTCGATTCGTTATTCGATTTCGTTGTTCGATTTCGTTGTTCGATTTCGTTGTTCGAATTCGTTGTTCGTTTTCGTTGTTCGATTTCGTTGTTCGATTCGTTATTCGATTTCGTTGTTCCATTTTGTTGTTCGATTTCGTTGTTCGATTTCGTTATTCGATTTAGTGATTCGAATTCGTTGTTCGAATTCGTTGTTCGTTTTCGTTGTTCGTTTTCGTTGTTCGATTTCGTTGTTCGATTCGTTATTCGATTTCGTTGTTCGATTTCGTTGTTCGATTTCGTTGTTCGATTTCGTTGTTCGATTTCGTTGTTCCATTTTGTTGTTCGATTTCGTTGTTCGATTTCGTTGTTCGATTTCGTTGTTCGATTTCGTTGTTCCATTTTGTTGTTCGATTTCGTTGTTCGATTTCGTTATTCGATTTAGTGATTCGAATTCGTTGTTCGAATTCGTTGTTCGTTTTCGTTGTTCGATTTCGTTGTTCGATTCGTTATTCGATTTCGTTGTTCGATTTCGTTGTTCGATTTCGTTGTTCGATTTCGTTGTTCGATTTCGTTGTTCCATTTTGTTGTTCGATTTCGTTGTTCGATTTCGTTGTTAGATTTCGTTGTTCGATTTCGTTGTTCGATTTCGTTGTTCGATTTCGTTGTTCGATTTTGTTGTTCGATTTCGTTGTTCGATTTCGTTGTTCGATTTCGTTGTTCGATTTCGTTGTTCCATTTCGTTGTTCGATTTCGTTGTTCGATTTCGTTGATCGATTTCGTTGTTCGATTTCGTTGTTCGATTTCGTTGTTCGATTGCGTTGTTCCATTTCGTTGTTCTATTTCGTGGTTAGATTCAGTGGTTTCAGTTTGTTGTTCGATTTCGTTGTTCGATATCGAAGTTGGATTTCGTTGTTCAATTTCGTTGTTCTATTTCGTTGTTCGATTTCGTTGTTCGATTCGTTATTCGATTTCGTTGTTCGATTTCGTTGTTCGATTTCGTTGTTCGATTTCGTTGTTCCATTTTGTTGTTCGATTTCGTTGTTCGATTTCGTTGTTAGATTTCGTTGTTCGATTTCGTTGTTCGATTTCGTTGTTCGATTTCGTTGTTCGATTTCGTTGTTCGATATCGAAGTTGGATTTCGTAGGTCAATTTCGTTGTTCGATTTCGTTGTTCGATTTCGTTGTTCGATTTTGTTGTTCGATTTCGTTGTTCGATTTCGTTGTTCGATTTCGTTGTTCGATTTCGTTGTCCAATTCCGTTGTTCGATTTCGTGTTCGTTTTCGTTGTTCTATATTGTTGCATGATTTCGTGATTCGATTTCGTTGTTCGATTGCGTTGTTCCATTTCGTTGTTCTATTTCGTGGTTCGATTTATAGTGGTTTCAGTTCGTTGTTCGATGTCGTTGTTCGATATCGAAGTTGGATTTCGTTGTTCAATTTCGTTGTTCTATTTCGTTATTCGATTTCGTTGTTCGATTCGTTATTCGATTTCGTTGTTCGATTTCGTTGTTCGATTTCGTTGTTCGATTTCGTTGTTCCATTTTGTTGTTCGATTTCGTTGTTCTATATTGTTGCATGATTTCGTGGTTCGATTTCGTTGTTCGATTGCGTTGTTCCATTTCGTTGTTCTATTTCGTGGTTCGATTTATAGTGGTTTCAGTTTGTTGTTCGATTTCGTTGTTCGATATCGAAGTTGGATTTCGTTGTTCAATTTCGTTGTTCTATTTCGTTGTTCGTTTTCGTTGTTCGATTCGTTAATCGATTTCGTTGTTCGATTTCGTTGTTCGATTTCGTTGTTCCATTTTGTTGTTCGATTTTGTTGTTCGATTTCGTTGTTCGATTTCGTTGTTCGATTTCGTTGTTCCATTTTGTTGTTCGATTTCGTTGTTAGATTTCGTTGTTCGATTTCGTTGTTCGATTTCGTTGTTCGATTTCGTTATTCGATTTAGTGATTCGAATTCGTTGTTCGTTTTCGTTGTTCGATTTCGTTGTTCGATTCGTTATTCGATTTCGTTGTTCGATTTCGTTGTTCGATTTCGTTGTTCGATTTCGTTGTTCGATTTCGTTGTTCGATTTCGTTGTTCCATTTTGTTGTTCGATTTCGTTGTTCGATTTCGTTGTTAGATTTCGTTGTTCGATTTCGTTGTTCGATTTCGTTGTTCGATTTCGTTGTTCGATTTTGTTGTTCGATTTCGTTGTTCGATTTCGTTGTTCGATTTCGTTGTTCCATTTCGTTGTTCGATTTCGTTGTTCGATTTCGTTGTTCGATTTCGTTGTTCGATTTCGTTGTTCGATTTCGTTGTTCGATTTCGTTGTTCGATTGCGTTGTTCCATTTCGTTGTTCTTTTTCGTGGTTCGATTTAGTGGTTTCAGTTTGTTGTTCGATTTCGTTGTTCGATATCGAAGTTGGATTTCGTTGTTCAATTTCGTTGTTCTATTTCGTTGTTCGATTTCGTTGTTCGATTCGTTATTCGATTTCGTTGTTCGATTTCGTTGTTCGATTTCGTTGTTCGATTTCGTTGTTCCATTTTGTTGTTCGATTTCGTTGTTCGATTTCGTTGTTAGATTTCGTTGTTCGATTTCGTTGTTCGTTTGCGTTGTTCCATTTCGTTGTTCTATTTCGTGGTTCGATTTAGTGGTTTCAGTTTGTTGTTCGATTTCGTTGTTCAATTTCGTTGTTCTATTTCGTTGTTCGATTTCGTTGTTCGATTCGTTATTCGATTTCGTTGTTAGATTTCGTTGTTCGATTTCGTTGTTCGATTTCGTTGTTCGATTTCGTTGTCCGATTCCGTTGTTCGATTTCGTTGTTCGTTTTCGTTGTTCTATATTGTTGCATGATTTCGTGATTCGATTTCGTTGTTCGATTGCGTTGTTCCATTTCGTTGTTCTATTTCGTGGTTCGATTTATAGTGGTTTCAGTTCGTTGTTCGATGTCGTTGTTCGATATCGAAGTTGGATTTCGTTGTTCAATTTCGTTGTTCTATTTCGTTATTCGATTTCGTTGTTCGATTCGTTATTCGATTTCGTTGTTCGATTTCGTTGTTCGATTTCGTTGTTCGATTTCGTTGTTCCATTTTGTTGTTCGATTTCGTTGTTCTATATTGTTGCATGATTTCGTGGTTCGATTTCGTTGTTCGATTGCGTTGTTCCATTTCGTTGTTCTATTTCGTGGTTCGATTTTATAGTGGTTTCAGTTTGTTGTTCGATTTCGTTGTTCGATATCGAAGTTGGATTTCGTTGTTCAATTTCGTTGTTCTATTTCGTTGTTCGTTTTCGTTGTTCGATTCGTTAATCGATTTCGTTGTTCGATTTCGTTGTTCGATTTCGTTGTTCCATTTTGTTGTTCGATTTCGTTGTTCGATTTCGTTGTTCGATTTCGTTGTTCGATTTCGTTGTTCCATTTTGTTGTTCGATTTCGTTGTTAGATTTCGTTGTTCGATTTCGTTGTTCGATTTCGTTATTCGATTTAGTGATTCGAATTCGTTGTTCGTTTTCGTTGTTCGATTTCGTTGTTCGATTCGTTATTCGATTTCGTTGTTCGATTTCGTTGTTCGATTTCGTTGTTCGATTTCGTTGTTCGATTTCGTTGTTCGATTTCGTTGTTCCATTTTGTTGTTCGATTTCGTTGTTCGATTTCGTTGTTAGATTTCGTTGTTCGATTTCGTTGTTCGATTTCGTTGTTCGATTTCGTTGTTCGATTTTGTTGTTCGATTTCGTTGTTCGATTTCGTTGTTCGATTTCGTTGTTCCATTTCGTTGTTCGATTTCGTTGTTCGATTTCGTTGTTCGATTTCGTTGTTCGATTTCGTTGTTCGATTTCGTTGTTCGATTTCGTTGTTCGATTGCGTTGTTCCATTTCGTTGTTCTTTTTCGTGGTTCGATTTAGTGGTTTCAGTTTGTTGTTCGATTTCGTTGTTCGATATCGAAGTTGGATTTCGTTGTTCAATTTCGTTGTTCTATTTCGTTGTTCGATTTCGTTGTTCGATTCGTTATTCGATTTCGTTGTTCGATTTCGTTGTTCGATTTCGTTGTTCGATTTCGTTGTTCCATTTTGTTGTTCGATTTCGTTGTTCGATTTCGTTGTTAGATTTCGTTGTTAGATTTCGTTGTTCGATTTCGTTGTTCGATTTCGTTGTTCGATTTCGTTGTTAGATTTCGTTGTTCGATATCGAAGTTGGTTTTCGTAGGTCAATTTCGTTGTTCTATTTCGTTGTTCTATTTCGTTGTTCGATTTCGTTGTTCGATTCGTTATTCCATTTCGTTGTTCGATTTCGTTGTTCGATTTCGTTGTTCGATTTCGTTGTTCGATTTCGTTGTTCCATTTCGTTGTTCGATATCGTTGTTCGATTTCGTTGTTCGATTTCGTTGTTCGATTTCGTTGTTCGATTTCGAAGTTCGATTTCGTTGTTCGATTTCGTTGTTCGATTTTGTTGTTCGATTTCGTTGTTCGATTTCGTTGTTCGATTTCGTTGTTCGATTTCGTTGTTCGATTTCGTTGTTCGATTTCGTTGTCCGATTCCGTTGTTCGATTTCGTTGTTCGTTTTCGTTGTTCTATATTGTTGCATGATTTCGTGATTCGATTTCGTTGTTCGATTGCGTTGTTCCATTTCGTTGTTCTATTCTATTTCGTGGTTCGATTTATAGTGGTTTCAGTTTGTTGTTCGATGTCGTTGTTCGATATCGAAGTTGGATTTCGTTGTTCAATTTCGTTGTTCTATTTCGTTGTTCGATTTCGTTGTTCGATTCGTTATTCGATTTCGTTGTTCGATTTCGTTATTCGATTTCGTTGTTCCATTTTGTTGTTCAATTTCGTTGTTCGATTTCGTTGTTAGATTTCGTTGTTCGATTTCGTTGTTCGATTTCGTTGTTCGATTTCGTTGTTCGATTTCGTTGTTCGATTTCGTTGTTCGATTTCGTTGTCCGATTCCGTTGTTCGATTTCATTGTTCGTTTTCGTTGTTCTATATTGTTGCATGATTTCGTGATTCGATTTCGTTGTTCGATTGCGTTGTTCCATTTCGTTGTTCTATTTCGTGGTTCGATTTATAGTGGTTTCAGTTCGTTGTTCGATGTCGTTGTTCGATATCGAAGTTGGATTTCGTTGTTCAATTTCGTTGTTCTATTTCGTTGTTCGATGTCGTTGTTCGATATCGAAGTTGGATTTCGTTGTTCAATTTCGTTGTTCTATTTCGTTGTTCGATTTCGTTGTTCGATTCGTTATTCGATTTCGTTGTTCGATTTCGTTATTCGATTTCGTTGTTCCATTTTGTTGTTCAATTTCGTTGTTCGATTTCGTTGTTAGATTTCGTTGTTCGATTTCGTTGTTCGATTTCGTTGTTCGATTTCGTTGTTCGATTTCGTTGTTCGATTTCGTTGTTCGATTTCGTTGTCCGATTCCGTTGTTCGATTTCATTGTTCGTTTTCGTTGTTCTATATTGTTGCATGATTTCGTGATTCGATTTCGTTGTTCGATTGCGTTGTTCCATTTCGTTGTTCTATTTAGTGGTTCGATTTATAGTGGTTTCAGTTTGTTGTTCGATTTCGTTGTTCGATATCGAAGTTGGATTTCGTTGTTCAATTTCGTTGTTCTATTTCGTTGTTCGATTTCGTTGTTCGATTCGTTAATCGATTTCGTTGTTCGATTTCGTTGTTCGATATCGTTGTTCCATTTTGTTGTTCGATTTCGTTGTTCCATTTTGTTGTTCGATTTCGTTGTTAGATTTCGTTGTTCGATTTCGTTGTTCGATTTCGTTGTTCGATTTCGTTATTCGATTTAGTGATTCGAATTCGTTGTTCGTTTTCGTTGTTCGATTTCGTTGTTCGATTCGTTATTCGATTTCGTTGTTCTATTTCGTTGTTCGATTTCGTTGTTCGATTTCGTTGTTCCATTTTGTTGTTCGATTTCGTTGTTCGATTTCGTTGTTAGATTTCGTTGTTCGATTTCGTTGTTCGATTTCGTTGTTCGATTTTGTTGTTCGATTTCGTTGTTCGATTCGTTAATCGATTTCGTTGTTCGATTTCGTTGTTCGATTTCGTTGTTCCATTTTGTTGTTCGATTTCGTTGTTAGATTTCGTTGTTCGATTTCGTTGTTCGATTTCGTTGTTCGATTTCGTTATTCGATTTAGTGATTCGAATTCGTTGTTCGTTTTCGTTGTTCGATTTCGTTGTTCGATTCGTTATTCGATTTCGTTGTTCGATTTCGTTGTTCGATTTCGTTGTACGATTTCGTTGTTCCATTTTGTTGTTCGATTTCGTTGTTCGATTTCGTTGTTAGATTTCGTTATTCGATTTCGTTGTTCGATTTCGTTGTTCCATTTTGTTGTTCGATTTCGTTGTTCTATATTGTTGCATGATTTCGTGGTTCGATTTCGTTGTTCGATTGCGTTGTTCCATTTTGTTGTTCTATTTCGTGGTTCGATTTAGTGGTTTCAGTTTGTTGTTCGATTTCGTTGTTCGATATCGAAGTTGGATTTCGTTGTTCAATTTCGTTGTTCTATTTCGTTGTTCGATTTCGTTGTTCGATTCGTTATTCGATTTCGTTGTTCGATTTCGTTGTTCGATTTCGTTGTTCGATTTCGTTGTTCGATTTCGTTGTTCCATTTTGTTGTTCGATTTCGTTGTTAGATTTCGTTGTTCGATTTCGTTGTTCGATTTCGTTGTTCGATTTCGTTGTTCGATTTCGTTGTTCGATTTCGTTGTTCGATATCGAAGTTGGATTTCGTAGGTCAATTTCGTTGTTCTATTTCGTTGTTCTATTTCGTTGTTCGATTTCGTTGTTCGATTCGTTATTCGATTTCGTTGTTCGATTTCGTTGTTCGATTTCGTTGTTCGATTTCGTTGTTCGATTTCGTTGTTCGATTTCGTTGTTCGATTTCGTTGTTCCATTTCGTTGTTCGATATCGTTGTTCGATTTCGTTGTTCGATTTCGTTGTTCGATTTCGAAATTCGATTTCGTTGTTCGATTTCGTTGTTCGATTTCGTTGTTCGATTTTGTTGTTCGATTTCGTTGTTCGATTTCGTTGTTCGATTTCGTTGTTCGATTTCGTTGTTCGATTTCGTTGTCCGATTCCGTTGTTCGATTTCGTTGTTCGTTTTCGTTGTTCTATATTGTTGCATGATTTCGTGATTCGATTTCGTTGTTCGATTGCGTTGTTCCATTTCGTTGTTCTATTTCGTGGTTCGATTTATAGTGGTTTCAGTTTGTTGTTCGATGTCGTTGTTCGATATCGAAGTTGGATTTCGTTGTTCAATTTCGTTGTTCTATTTCGTTGTTCGATTTCGTTGTTCGATTCGTTATTCGATTTCGTTCGATTTCGTTGTTCGATTTCGTTGTTCGATTTCGTTGTTAGATTTCGTTGTTCGATTTCGTTGTTCGATTTCGTTGTTCGATTTCGTTGTTCGATTTCGTTGTTCCATTTCTTTGTTCGATTTCGTTGTTCCATTTTGTTGTTCAATTTCGTTGTTCGATTTCGTTGTTAGATTTCGTTGTTCGATTTCGTTGTTCGATTACGTTGTTCGATTTCGTTGTTCGATTTCGTTGTTCGATTTCGTTGTTCGATATCGAAGTTGGATTTCGTTGTTCAATTTCGTTGTTCTATTTCGTTGTTCGATTTCGTTGTTCGATTCGTTATTCGATTTCGTTGTTCGATTTCGTTGTTCGATTTCGTTGTTCGATTTCGTTGTTCCATTTTGTTGTTCGATTTCGTTGTTCGATTTCGTTGTTCTATATTGTTGCATGATTTCGTGGTTCGATTTCGTTGTTCGATTGCGTTGTTCCATTTCGTTGTTCTATTTCGTGGTTCGATTTATAGTGGTTTCAGTTTGTTGTTCGATTTCGTTGTTCGATATCGAAGTTGGATTTCGTTGTTCAATTTCGTTGTTCTATTTCGTTGTTCGATTTCGTTGTTCGATTCGTTAATCGATTTCGTTGTTCCATTTTGATGTTCGATTTCGTTGTTCGATTTCGTTGTTCGATTTCGTTGTTCGATTTCGTTGTTCGATTTCGTTGTTCCATTTTGTTGTTCGATTTCGTTGTTAGATTTCGTTGTTCGATTTCGTTGTTCGATTTCGTTGTTCGATTTCGTTGTTCCATTTTGTTGTTCGATTTCGTTGTTAGATTTCGTTGTTCGATTTCGTTGTTCGATTTCGTTGTTCGATTTCGTTATTCGATTTAGTGATTCGAATTCCTTGTTCGAATTCGTTGTTCGTTTTCGTTGTTCGATTTCGTTGTTCGATTCGTTATTCATTCGATTTCGTTGTTCGATTTCGTTGTTCGATTTCGTTGTTCGATTTTGTTGTTCGATTTCGTTGTTCGATTTCGTTGTTCGATTTCGTTGTTCGATTTTGCGTTGTTCCATTTCGTTGTTCTATTTCGTGGTTAGATTTAGTGGTTTCAGTTTGTTGTTCGATTTCGTTGTTCGATATCGAAGTTGGATTTCGTTGTTCAATTTCGTTGTTCTATTTCGTTGTTCGATTTCGTTGTTGGATTCGTTATTCGATTTCGTTGTTCGATTTCGTTGTTCGATTTCGTTGTTCCATTTTGTTGTTCGATTTCGTTGTTCGATTTCGTTGTTAGATTTCGTTGTTCGATTTCGTTGTTCGATTTCGTTGTTCGATTTCGTTGTTCGATTTCGTTGTTCGATTTCGTAGTTCCATTTCTTTGTTCGATATCGTTGTTCGATTTCGTTGTTCGATTTCGTTGTTCGATTTCGTTGTTCGATTTCGAAGTTCGATTTCGTTGTTCGATTTCGTTGTTCGATTTCGTTGTTCGATTTTGTTGTTCGATTTCGTTGTTCGATTTCGTTGTTCGATTTCGTTGTTCGATTTCGTTGTTCGATTTCGTTGTCCGATTCCGTTGTTCGATTTCGTTGTTCGTTTTCGTTGTTCTATATTGTTGCATGATTTCGTGATTCGATTTCGTTGTTCGATTGCGTTGTTCCATTTCGTTGTTCTATTTCGTGGTTCGATTTATAGTGGTTTCAGTTCGTTGTTCGATGTCGTTGTTCGATATCGAAGTTGGATTTCGTTGTTCAATTTTGTTGTTCTATTTCGTTGTTCGATTTCGTTGTTCGATTCGTTATTCGATTTCGTTGTTCGATTTCGTTGTTCGATTTCGTTGTTCCATTTTGTTGTTCGATTTCGTTGTTCTATATTGTTGCATGATTTCGTGGTTCGATTTCGTTGTTCGATTGCGTTGTTCCATTTCGTTGTTCTATTTCGTGGTTCGATTTATGGTGGTTTCAGTTTGTTGTTCGATTTCGTTGTTCGATATCGAAGTTGGATTTCGTTGTTCAATTTCGTTGTTCTATTCGTTGTTCGATTTCGTTGTTCGATTCGTTAATCGATTTCGTTGTTCGATTTCGTTGTTCGATTTCGTGGTTCCATTTTGTTGTTCGATTTCGTTGTTCGATTTCGTTGTTCGATTTCGTTGTTCGATTTCGTTGTTCGATTTCGTTGTTCCATTTTGTTGTTCGATTTCGTTGTTAGATTTCGTTGTTCGATTTCGTTGTTCGATTTCGTTGTTCGATTTCGTTATTCGATTTAGTGATTCGAATTCGTTGTTCGTTTTCGTTGTTCGATTTCGTTGTTCGATTCGTTATTCGATTTCCTTGTTCGATTTCGTTGTTCGATTTCGTTGTTCGATTTCGTTGTTCGATTTCGTTGTTCGATTTCGTTGTTCCATTTTGTTGTTCGATTTCGTTGTTCGATTTCGTTGTTAGATTTCGTTGTTCGATTTCGTTGTTCGATTTCGTTGTTCGATTTCGTTGTTCGATTTTGTTGTTCGATTTCGTTGTTCGATTTCGTTGTTCCATTTCGTTGTTCGATTTCGTTGTTCGATTTCGTTGTTCGATTTCGTTGTTCGATTTCGTTGTTCGATTTCGTTGTTCGATTTCGTTGTTCGATTTCGTTGTTCGATTTCGTTGTTCGATTGCGTTGTTCCATTTCGTTGTTCTATTTCGTGGTTCGATTTAGTGGTTTCAGTTTGTTGTTCGATTTCGTTGTTCAATTTCGTTGTTCTATTTCGTTGTTCGATTTCGTTGTTCGATTCGTTATTCGATTTCGTTGTTCGATTTCGTTGTTAGATTTCGTTGTTCGATTTCGTTGTTCGATTTCGTTGTTCGATTTCGTTGTTCGATTTCGTTGTTAGATTTCGTTGTTCGATATCGAAGTTGGATTTCGTAGGTCAATTTCGTTGTTCTATTTCGGTGTTCTATTTCGTTGTTCGATTTCGTTGTTTGATTCGTTATTCGATTTCGTTGTTCGATTTCGTTGTTCGATTTCGTTGTTCGATTTCGTTGTTCCATTTCGTTGTTCGATATCGTTGTTCGATTTCGTTGTTCGATTTCGTTGTTCGATTTCGTTGTTCGATTTCGAAGTTCGATTTCGTTGTTCGATTTCGTTGTTCGATTTCGTTGTTCGATTTTGTTGTTCGATTTCGTTGTTCGATTTCGTTGTTCGATTTCGTTGTTCGATTTCGTTGTTCGATTTCGTTGTTCGATTTCGTTGTTCGATTTCGTTGTCCGATTCCGTTGTTCGATTTCGTTGTTCGTTTTCGTTGTTCTATATTGTTGCATGATTTCGTGATTCGATTTCGTTGTTCGATTGCGTTGTTCCATTTCGTTGTTCTATTTCGTGGTTCGATTTATAGTGGTTTCAGTTTGTTGTTCGATGTCGTTGTTCGATATCGAAGTTGGATTTCGTTGTTCAATTTCGTTGTTCTATTTCGTTGTTCGATTTCGTTGTTCGATTCGTTATTCGATTTCGTTGTTCGATTTCGTTATTCGATTTCGTTGTTCCATTTTGTTGTTCAATTTCGTTGTTCGATTTCGTTGTTAGATTTCGTTGTTAGATTTCGTTGTTCGATTTCGTTGTTCGATTTCGTTGTTCGATTTCGTTGTTCGATTTCGTTGTTCGATTTCGTTGTTCGATTTCGAAGTTCGATTTCGTTGTTCGATTGCGTTGTTCCATTTCGTTGTTCTATTTCGTTGTTCGATTTCGTTGTTCGATTCGTTATTCGATTTCGTTGTTCGATTTCGTTGTTCGATTTCGTTGTTCGATTTCGTTGTTCCATTTTGTTGTTCGATTTCGTTGTTCGATTTCGTTGTTCTATATTGTTGCATGATTTCGTGGTTCGATTTCGTTGTTCGATTGCGTTGTTCCATTTCGTTGTTCTATTTCGTGGTTCGATTTATAGTGGTTTCAGTTTGTTGTTCGATTTCGTTGTTCGATATCGAAGTTGGATTTCGTTGTTCGATTTCGTTGTTCGATTCGTTATTCATTCGATTTCGTTGTTCGATTTCGTTGTTCGATTTCGTTGGTCGATTTCGTTGTTCCATTTTGTTGTTCGATTTCGTTGTTAGATTTCGTTGTTCGATTTCGTTGTTCGATTTCGTTGTTCGATTTCGTTGTTCGATTTTGTTGTTCGATTTCTTTGTTCGATTTCGTTGTTCGATTTCGTTGTTCGATTTCGTTGTTCGATTTTGCGTTGTTCCATTTCGTTGTTCTATTTCGTGGTTAGATTTAGTGGTTTCAGTTTGTTGTTCGATTTCGTTGTTCGATATCGAAGTTGGATTTCGTTGTTCAATTTCGTTGTTCTATTTCGTTGTTCGATTTCGTTGTTGGATTCGTTATTCGATTTCGTTGTTCGATTTCGTTGTTCGATTTCGTTGTTCGATTTCGTTGTTCGATTTCGTTGTTCCATTTTGTTGTTCGATTTCGTTGTTCGATTTCGTTGTTAGATTTCGTTGTTCGATTTCGTTGTTCGATTTCGTTGTTCGATTTCGTTGTTCGATTTCGTTGTTCGATTTCGTAGTTCCATTTCTTTGTTCGATATCGTTGTTCGATTTCGTTGTTCGATTTCGTTGTTCGATTTCGTTGTTCGATTTCGAAGTTCGATTTCGTTGTTCGATTTCGTTGTTCGATTTCGTTGTTCGATTTTGTTGTTCGATTTCGTTGTTCGATTTCGTTGTTCGATTTCGTTGTTCGATTTCGTTGTTCGATTTCGTTGTCCGATTCCGTTGTTCGATTTCGTTGTTCGTTTTCGTTGTTCTATATTGTTGCATGATTTCGTGATTCGATTTCGTTGTTCGATTGCGTTGTTCCATTTCGTTGTTCTATTTCGTGGTTCGATTTATAGTGGTTTCAGTTCGTTGTTCGATGTCGTTGTTCGATATCGAAGTTGGATTTCGTTGTTCAATTTTGTTGTTCTATTTCGTTGTTCGATTTCGTTGTTCGATTCGTTATTCGATTTCGTTGTTCGATTTCGTTGTTCGATTTCGTTGTTCGATTTCGTTGTTCCATTTTGTTGTTCGATTTCGTTGTTCTATATTGTTGCATGATTTCGTGGTTCGATTTCGTTGTTCGATTGCGTTGTTCCATTTCGTTGTTCTATTTCGTGGTTCGATTTATGGTGGTTTCAGTTTGTTGTTCGATTTCGTTGTTCGATATCGAAGTTGGATTTCGTTGTTCAATTTCGTTGTTCTATTCGTTGTTCGATTTCGTTGTTCGATTCGTTAATCGATTTCGTTGTTCGATTTCGTTGTTCGATTTCGTGGTTCCATTTTGTTGTTCGATTTCGTTGTTCGATTTCGTTGTTCGATTTCGTTGTTCGATTTCGTTGTTCGATTTCGTTGTTCCATTTTGTTGTTCGATTTCGTTGTTAGATTTCGTTGTTCGATTTCGTTGTTCGATTTCGTTGTTCGATTTCGTTGTTCGATTTCGTTATTCGATTTAGTGATTCGAATTCGTTGTTCGTTTTCGTTGTTCGATTTCGTTGTTCGATTCGTTATTCGATTTCCTTGTTCGATTTCGTTGTTCGATTTCGTTGTTCGATTTCGTTGTTCGATTTCGTTGTTCCATTTTGTTGTTCGATTTCGTTGTTCGATTTCGTTGTTAGATTTCGTTGTTCGATTTCGTTGTTCGATTTCGTTGTTCGATTTCGTTGTTCGATTTTGTTGTTCGATTTCGTTGTTCGATTTCGTTGTTCCATTTCGTTGTTCGATTTCGTTGTTCGATTTCGTTGTTCGATTTCGTTGTTCGATTTCGTTGTTCGATTTCGTTGTTCGATTTCGTTGTTCGATTTCGTTGTTCGATTTCGTTGTTCGATTTCGTTGTTCGATTTCGTTGTTCGATTGCGTTGTTCCATTTCGTTGTTCTATTTCGTGGTTCGATTTAGTGGTTTCAGTTTGTTGTTCGATTTCGTTGTTCAATTTCGTTGTTCTATTTCGTTGTTCGATTTCGTTGTTCGATTCGTTATTCGATTTCGTTGTTCGATTTCGTTGTTAGATTTCGTTGTTCGATTTCGTTGTTCGATTTCGTTGTTCGATTTCGTTGTTCGATTTCGTTGTTAGATTTCGTTGTTCGATATCGAAGTTGGATTTCGTAGGTCAATTTCGTTGTTCTATTTCGGTGTTCTATTTCGTTGTTCGATTTCGTTGTTTGATTCGTTATTCGATTTCGTTGTTCGATTTCGTTGTTCGATTTCGTTGTTCGATTTCGTTGTTCCATTTCGTTGTTCGATATCGTTGTTCGATTTCGTTGTTCGATTTCGTTGTTCGATTTCGTTGTTCTATTTCGTGGTTCGATTTATAGTGGTTTCAGTTTGTTGTTCGATGTCGTTGTTCGATATCGAAGTTGGATTTCGTTGTTCAATTTCGTTGTTCTATTTCGTTGTTCGATTTCGTTGTTCGATTCGTTATTCGATTTCGTTGTTCGATTTCGTTATTCGATTTCGTTGTTCCATTTTGTTGTTCAATTTCGTTGTTCGATTTCGTTGTTAGATTTCGTTGTTAGATTTCGTTGTTCGATTTCGTTGTTCGATTTCGTTGTTCGATTTCGTTGTTCGATTTCGTTGTTCGATTTCGTTGTTCGATTTCGAAGTTCGATTTCGTTGTTCGATTGCGTTGTTCCATTTCGTTGTTCTATTTCGTTGTTCGATTTCGTTGTTCGATTCGTTATTCGATTTCGTTGTTTGATTTCGTTGTTCGATTTCGTTGTTCGATTTCGTTGTTCCATTTTGTTGTTCGATTTCGTTGTTCGATTTCGTTGTTCTATATTGTTGCATGATTTCGTGGTTCGATTTCGTTGTTCGATTGCGTTGTTCCATTTCGTTGTTCTATTTCGTGGTTCGATTTATAGTGGTTTCAGTTTGTTGTTCGATTTCGTTGTTCGATATCGAAGTTGGATTTCGTTGTTCAATTTCGTTGTTCTATTTCGTTGTTAGATTTCGTTGTTCGATTCGTTATTCGATTTCGTTGTTCGATTTCGTTGTTCGATTTCGTTGTTAGATTTCGTTGTTCGATTTCGTTGTTCGATTTCGATGTTCGATTTCGTTGTTCGATTTCGTTGTTCGATTTCGTTGTTCGATTTCGTTGTTCGATTTCGTTGTTCCATTTTGTTGTTCGATTTCGTTGTTCGATTTCGTTGTTAGATTTCGTTGTTCGATTTCGTTGTTCGATTTCGTTGTTCGATTTCGTTGTTCGATTTTGTTGTTCGATTTCGTTGTTCGATTTCGTTGTTCCATTTCGTTGTTCGATTTCGTTGTTCGATTTCGTTGTTCGATTTCGTTGTTCGATTTCGTTGTTCGATTTCGTTGTTCGATTTCGTTGTTCGATTTCGTTGTTCGATTTCGTTGTTCGATTGCGTTGTTCCATTTCGTTGTTCTATTTCGTGGTTCGATTTAGTGGTTTCAGTTTGTTGTTCGATTTCGTTGTTCAATTTCGTTGTTCTATTTCGTTGTTCGATTTCGTTGTTCGATTCGTTATTCGATTTCGTTGTTCGATTTCGTTGTTAGATTTCGTTGTTCGATTTCGTTGTTCGATTTCGTTGTTCGATTTCGTTGTTCGATTTCGTTGTTAGATTTCGTTGTTCGATATCGAAGTTGGATTTCGTAGGTCAATTTCGTTGTTCTATTTCGGTGTTCTATTTCGTTGTTCGATTTCGTTGTTTGATTCGTTATTCGATTTCGTTGTTCGATTTCGTTGTTCGATTTCGTTGTTCGATTTCGTTGTTCCATTTCGTTGTTCGATATCGTTGTTCGATTTCGTTGTTCGATTTCGTTGTTCGATTTCGTTGTTCGATTTCGAAGTTCGATTTCGTTGTTCGATTTCGTTGTTCGATTTCGTTGTTCGATTTTGTTGTTCGATTTCGTTGTTCGATTTCGTTGTTCGATTTCGTTGTTCGATTTCGTTGTTCGATTTCGTTGTTCGATTTCGTTGTCCGATTCCGTTGTTCGATTTCGTTGTTCGTTTTCGTTGTTCTATATTGTTGCATGATTTCGTGATTCGATTTCGTTGTTCGATTGCGTTGTTCCATTTCGTTGTTCTATTTCGTGGTTCGATTTATAGTGGTTTCAGTTTGTTGTTCGATGTCGTTGTTCGATATCGAAGTTGGATTTCGTTGTTCAATTTCGTTGTTCTATTTCGTTGTTCGATTTCGTTGTTCGATTCGTTATTCGATTTCGTTGTTCGATTTCGTTATTCGATTTCGTTGTTCCATTTTGTTGTTCAATTTCGTTGTTCGATTTCGTTGTTAGATTTCGTTGTTAGATTTCGTTGTTCGATTTCGTTGTTCGATTTCGTTGTTCGATTTCGTTGTTCGATTTCGTTGTTCGATTTCGTTGTTCGATTTCGAAGTTCGATTTCGTTGTTCGATTGCGTTGTTCCATTTCGTTGTTCTATTTCGTTGTTCGATTTCGTTGTTCGATTCGTTATTCGATTTCGTTGTTCGATTTCGTTGTTCGATTTCGTTGTTCGATTTCGTTGTTCCATTTTGTTGTTCGATTTCGTTGTTCGATTTCGTTGTTCTATATTGTTGCATGATTTCGTGGTTCGATTTCGTTGTTCGATTGCGTTGTTCCATTTCGTTGTTCTATTTCGTGGTTCGATTTATAGTGGTTTCAGTTTGTTGTTCGATTTCGTTGTTCGATATCGAAGTTGGATTTCGTTGTTCGATTTCGTTGTTCGATTCGTTATTCATTCGATTTCGTTGTTCGATTTCGTTGTTCGATTTCGTTGGTCGATTTCGTTGTTCCATTTTGTTGTTCGATTTCGTTGTTAGATTTCGTTGTTCGATTTCGTTGTTCGATTTCGTTGTTCGATTTCGTTGTTCGATTTTGTTGTTCGATTTCTTTGTTCGATTTCGTTGTTCGATTTCGTTGTTCGATTTCGTTGTTCGATTTTGCGTTGTTCCATTTCGTTGTTCTATTTCGTGGTTAGATTTAGTGGTTTCAGTTTGTTGTTCGATTTCGTTGTTCGATATCGAAGTTGGATTTCGTTGTTCAATTTCGTTGTTCTATTTCGTTGTTCGATTTCGTTGTTGGATTCGTTATTCGATTTCGTTGTTCGATTTCGTTGTTCGATTTCGTTGTTCGATTTCGTTGTTCGATTTCGTTGTTCCATTTTGTTGTTCGATTTCGTTGTTCGATTTCGTTGTTAGATTTCGTTGTTCGATTTCGTTGTTCGATTTCGTTGTTCGATTTCGTTGTTCGATTTCGTTGTTCGATTTCGTAGTTCCATTTCTTTGTTCGATATCGTTGTTCGATTTCGTTGTTCGATTTCGTTGTTCGATTTCGTTGTTCGATTTCGAAGTTCGATTTCGTTGTTCGATTTCGTTGTTCGATTTCGTTGTTCGATTTTGTTGTTCGATTTCGTTGTTCGATTTCGTTGTTCGATTTCGTTGTTCGATTTCGTTGTTCGATTTCGTTGTCCGATTCCGTTGTTCGATTTCGTTGTTCGTTTTCGTTGTTCTATATTGTTGCATGATTTCGTGATTCGATTTCGTTGTTCGATTGCGTTGTTCCATTTCGTTGTTCTATTTCGTGGTTCGATTTATAGTGGTTTCAGTTCGTTGTTCGATGTCGTTGTTCGATATCGAAGTTGGATTTCGTTGTTCAATTTTGTTGTTCTATTTCGTTGTTCGATTTCGTTGTTCGATTCGTTATTCGATTTCGTTGTTCGATTTCGTTGTTCGATTTCGTTGTTCGATTTCGTTGTTCCATTTTGTTGTTCGATTTCGTTGTTCTATATTGTTGCATGATTTCGTGGTTCGATTTCGTTGTTCGATTGCGTTGTTCCATTTCGTTGTTCTATTTCGTGGTTCGATTTATGGTGGTTTCAGTTTGTTGTTCGATTTCGTTGTTCGATATCGAAGTTGGATTTCGTTGTTCAATTTCGTTGTTCTATTCGTTGTTCGATTTCGTTGTTCGATTCGTTAATCGATTTCGTTGTTCGATTTCGTTGTTCGATTTCGTGGTTCCATTTTGTTGTTCGATTTCGTTGTTCGATTTCGTTGTTCGATTTCGTTGTTCGATTTCGTTGTTCGATTTCGTTGTTCCATTTTGTTGTTCGATTTCGTTGTTAGATTTCGTTGTTCGATTTCGTTGTTCGATTTCGTTGTTCGATTTCGTTGTTCGATTTCGTTATTCGATTTAGTGATTCGAATTCGTTGTTCGTTTTCGTTGTTCGATTTCGTTGTTCGATTCGTTATTCGATTTCCTTGTTCGATTTCGTTGTTCGATTTCGTTGTTCGATTTCGTTGTTCGATTTCGTTGTTCCATTTTGTTGTTCGATTTCGTTGTTCGATTTCGTTGTTAGATTTCGTTGTTCGATTTCGTTGTTCGATTTCGTTGTTCGATTTCGTTGTTCGATTTTGTTGTTCGATTTCGTTGTTCGATTTCGTTGTTCCATTTCGTTGTTCGATTTCGTTGTTCGATTTCGTTGTTCGATTTCGTTGTTCGATTTCGTTGTTCGATTTCGTTGTTCGATTTCGTTGTTCGATTTCGTTGTTCGATTTCGTTGTTCGATTTCGTTGTTCGATTTCGTTGTTCGATTGCGTTGTTCCATTTCGTTGTTCTATTTCGTGGTTCGATTTAGTGGTTTCAGTTTGTTGTTCGATTTCGTTGTTCAATTTCGTTGTTCTATTTCGTTGTTCGATTTCGTTGTTCGATTCGTTATTCGATTTCGTTGTTCGATTTCGTTGTTAGATTTCGTTGTTCGATTTCGTTGTTCGATTTCGTTGTTCGATTTCGTTGTTCGATTTCGTTGTTAGATTTCGTTGTTCGATATCGAAGTTGGATTTCGTAGGTCAATTTCGTTGTTCTATTTCGGTGTTCTATTTCGTTGTTCGATTTCGTTGTTTGATTCGTTATTCGATTTCGTTGTTCGATTTCGTTGTTCGATTTCGTTGTTCGATTTCGTTGTTCCATTTCGTTGTTCGATATCGTTGTTCGATTTCGTTGTTCGATTTCGTTGTTCGATTTCGTTGTTCTATTTCGTGGTTCGATTTATAGTGGTTTCAGTTTGTTGTTCGATGTCGTTGTTCGATATCGAAGTTGGATTTCGTTGTTCAATTTCGTTGTTCTATTTCGTTGTTCGATTTCGTTGTTCGATTCGTTATTCGATTTCGTTGTTCGATTTCGTTATTCGATTTCGTTGTTCCATTTTGTTGTTCAATTTCGTTGTTCGATTTCGTTGTTAGATTTCGTTGTTAGATTTCGTTGTTCGATTTCGTTGTTCGATTTCGTTGTTCGATTTCGTTGTTCGATTTCGTTGTTCGATTTCGTTGTTCGATTTCGAAGTTCGATTTCGTTGTTCGATTGCGTTGTTCCATTTCGTTGTTCTATTTCGTTGTTCGATTTCGTTGTTCGATTCGTTATTCGATTTCGTTGTTTGATTTCGTTGTTCGATTTCGTTGTTCGATTTCGTTGTTCCATTTTGTTGTTCGATTTCGTTGTTCGATTTCGTTGTTCTATATTGTTGCATGATTTCGTGGTTCGATTTCGTTGTTCGATTGCGTTGTTCCATTTCGTTGTTCTATTTCGTGGTTCGATTTATAGTGGTTTCAGTTTGTTGTTCGATTTCGTTGTTCGATATCGAAGTTGGATTTCGTTGTTCAATTTCGTTGTTCTATTTCGTTGTTAGATTTCGTTGTTCGATTCGTTATTCGATTTCGTTGTTCGATTTCGTTGTTCGATTTCGTTGTTAGATTTCGTTGTTCGATTTCGTTGTTCGATTTCGATGTTCGATTTCGTTGTTCGATTTCGTTGTTCGATTTCGTTGTTCGATTTCGTTGTTCGATTTCGTTGTTCGATTTCGTTGTTCGATTTCGTTGTTCGATTTCGTTATTCCATTTCGTTGTTCGATTTCGTTGTTCCATTTTGTTGTTCGATTTCCTTGTTCGATTTCGTTGTTAGATTTCGTTGTTCGATTTCGTTGTTCGATTACGATGTTCGATTTCGTTGTTCGATTTCGTTGTTCGATTTCGTTGTTCGATTTCGTTGTTAGATTTCGTTGTTAGATTTCGTTGTTAGATTTCGTTGTTCGATTTCGTTGTTCGATTTCGTTGTTCGATTTCGTTGTTCGATTTCGTGGTTCGATTTCGTTGTTCGATTGCGTTGTTCCATTTCGTTGTTCTATTTCGTGGTTCGATTTAGTGGTTTCAGTTTGTTGTTCGATTTCGTTGTTCGATTTCGTTGTTCGATTTCGTTGTTCCATTTTGTTGTTCGATTTCGTTGTTCGATTTCGTTGTTCTATATTGTTGCATGATTTCGTGGTTCGATTTCGTTGTTCGATTGCGTTGTTCCATTTCGTTGTTCTATTTCGTGGTTCGATTTATAGTGGTTTCAGTTTGTTGTTCGATTTCGTTGTTCGATATCGAAGTTGGATTTCGTTGTTCAATTTCGTTGTTCTATTTCGTTGTTCGATTTCGTTGTTCGATTCGTTAATCGATTTCGTTGTTCGATTTCGTTGTTCAATTTCGTTGTTCGATTTCGTTGTTCCACTTTGTTGTTCGATTTCGTTGTTCGATTTCGTTGTTCGATTTCGTTGTTCGATTTCGTTGTTCGATTTCGTTGTTCGATTTCGTTGTTCGATTTCGTTGTTCCATTTTGTTGTTCGATTTCGTTGTTCGATTTCGTTATTCGATTTAGTGATTCGAATTCGTTGTTCGAATCCGTTGTTCGTTTTCGTTGTTCGATTTCGTTGTTCCATTTTGTTGTTCGATTTCGTTGTTCGATTTCGTTGTTCGATTTCGTTGTTCGATTTCGTTGTTCCATTTTGTTGTTCGATTTCGTTGTTCGATTTCGTTATTCGATTTAGTGATTCGAATTCGTTGTTCGATTTCGTTGTTCGATTTCGTTGTTCAATTTCGTTGTTCGATTTCGTTGTTCCACTTTGTTGTTCGATTTCGTTGTTCGATTTCGTTGTTCGATTTCGTTGTTCGATTTCGTTGTTCGATTGCGTTGTTCCATTTCGTTGTTCTATTTCGTGGTTCGATTTATAGTGGTTTCAGTTTGTTGTTCGATTTCGTTGTTCGATATCGAAGTTGGATTTCGTTGTTCAATTTCGTTGTTCTATTTCGTTGTTCGATTTCGTTGTTCGATTCGTTAATCGATTTCGTTGTTCGATTTCGTTGTTCAATTTCGTTGTTCGATTTCGTTGTTCCACTTTGTTGTTCGAATTCATTGTTCGAATTCGTTGTTCGTTTTCGTTGTTCGATTTCGTTGTTCGATTCGTTATTCGATTTCGTTGTTCCATTTTGTTGTTCGATTTCGTTGTTCGATTTCGTTATTCGATTTAGTGATTCGAATTCGTTGTTCGAATTCGTTGTTCGTTTTCGTTGTTCGATTTCGTTGTTCCATTTTGTTGTTCGATTTCGTTGTTCGATTTCGTTGTTCGATTTCGTTGTTCGATTTCGTTGTTCGATTTCGTTGTTCCATTTTGTTGTTCGATTTCGTTGTTCGATTTCGTTATTCGATTTAGTGATTCGAATTCGTTGTTCGAATTCGTTGTTCGTTTTCGTTGTTCGATTTCGTTGTTCGATTCGTTATTCGATTTCGTTGTTCGATTTCGTTGTTCGATTTCGTTGTTCGATTTCGTTGTTCGATTTCGTTGTTCCATTTTGTTGTTCGATTTCGTTGTTCGATTTTGTTGTTAGATTTCGTTGTTCGATTTCGTTGTTCGATTTCGTTGTTCGATTTCGTTGTTCGATTTTGTTGTTCGATTTCGTTGTTCGATTTCGTTGTTCGATTTTGTTGTTCGATTTCGTTGTTCCATTTCGTTGTTCGATTTCGTTGTTCGATTTCGTTGATCGATTTCGTTGTGCGATTTCGTTGTTCGATTTCGTTGTTCGATTGCGTTGTTCCATTTCGTTGTTCTATTTCGTGGTTAGATTTAGTGGTTTCAGTTTGTTGTTCGATTTCGTTGTTCGATATCGAAGTTGGATTTCGTTGTTCAATTTCGTTGTTCTATTTCGTTGTTCGATTTCGTTGTTCGATTCGTTATTCGATTTCGTTGTTCGATTTCGTTGTTCGATTTCGTTGTTCGATTTCGTTGTTCCATTTTGTTGTTCGATTTCGTTGTTCGATTTCGTTGTTAGATTTCGTTGTTCGATTTCGTTGTTCGATTTCGTTGTTCGATTTCGTTGTTCGATATCGAAGTTGGATTTCGTAGGTCAATTTCGTTGTTCTATTTCGTTGTTCTATTTCGTTGTTCGATTTCGTTGTTCGATTCGTTATTCGATTTCGTTGTTCGATTTCGTTGTTCGATTTCGTTGTTCGATTTCGTTGTTCGATTTCGTTGTTCCATTTCGTTGTTCGATATCGTTGTTCGATTTCGTTGTTCGATTTCGTTGTTCGATTTCGTTGTTCGATTTCGAAGTTCGATTTCGTTGTTCGATTTCGTTGTTCGATTTCGTTGTCCAATTCCGTTGTTCTATTTCGTTGTTCGTTTTCGTTGTTCTATATTGTTGCATGATTTCGTGATTCGATTTCGTTGTTCGATTGCGTTGTTCCATTTCGTTGTTCTATTTCGTGGTTCGATTTATAGTGGTTTCAGTTCGTTGTTCGATGTCGTTGTTCGATATCGAAGTTGGATTTCGTTGTTCAATTTCGTTGTTCTATTTCGTTATTCGATTTCGTTGTTCGATTCGTTATTCGATTTCGTTGTTCGATTTCGTTGTTCGATTTCGTTGTTCGATTTCGTTGTTCCATTTTGTTGTTCGATTTCGTTGTTCTATATTGTTGCATGATTTCGTGGTTCGATTTCGTTGTTCGATTGCGTTGTTCCATTTCGTTGTTCTATTTCGTGGTTCGATTTATAGTGGTTTCAGTTTGTTGTTCGATTTCGTTGTTCGATATCGAAGTTGGATTTCGTTGTTCAATTTCGTTGTTCTATTTCGTTGTTCGTTTTCGTTGTTCGATTCGTTAATCGATTTCGTTGTTCGATTTCGTTGTTCGATTTCGTTGTTCCATTTTGTTGTTGGATTTCGTTGTTCGATTTCGTTGTTCGATTTCGTTGTTCGATTTCGTTGTTCCATTTTGTTGTTCGATTTCGTTGTTAGATTTCGTTGTTCGATTTCGTTGTTCGATTTCGTTGTTCGATTTCGTTATTCGATTTAGTGATTCGAATTCGTTGTTCGTTTTCGTTGTTCGATTTCGTTGTTCGATTCGTTATTCGATTTCGTTGTTCGATTTCGTTGTTCGATTTCGTTGTTCGATTTCGTTGTTCCATTTTGTTGTTCGATTTCGTTGTTCGATTTCGTTGTTCGATTTCGTTGTTCGATTTCGTTGTTCGATTTCGTTGTTCGATTTCGTTGTTCGATTTCGTTGTTCCATTTTGTTGTTCGATTTCGTTGTTCGATTTCGTTGTTAGATTTCGTTGTTCGATTTCGTTGTTCGATTTCGTTGTTCGATTTCGTTGTTAGATTTCGTTGTTCGATTTCGTTGTTCGATTTCGTTGTTCGATTTCGTTGTTCGATTTCGTTGTTCCATTTTGTTGTTCGATTTCGTTGTTCGATTTCGTTGTTAGATTTCGTTGTTCGATTTCGTTGTTAGATTTCGTTGTTCGATTTCGTTGTTCGATTTCGTTGTTCGATTTCGTTGTTCGATTTCGTTGTTCGATTTCGTTGTTCGATTTCGTTGTTCGATTTCGTTGTTCGATTGCGTTGTTCCATTTCGTTGTTCTTTTTCGTGGTTCGATTTAGTGGTTTCAGTTTGTTGTTCGATATCGAAGTTGGATTTCGTTGTTCAATTTCGTTGTTCTATTTCGTTGTTCGATTTCGTTGTTCGATTCGTTATTCGATTTCGTTGTTCGATTTCGTTGTTCGATTTCGTTGTTCGATTTCGTTGTTCGATTTTGTTGTTCGATTTCGTTGTTCGATTTCGTTGTTCGATTTCGTTGTTCCATTTCGTTGTTCGATTTCGTTGTTCGATTTCGTTGTTCGATTTCGTTGTTCCATTTTGTTGTTCGATTTCGTTGTTCGATTTCGTTGTTCGATTTCGTTGTTCGATTTCGTTGTTCCATTTTGTTGTTCGATTTCGTTGTTAGATTTCGTTGTTCGATTTCGTTGTTCGATTTCGTTGTTCGATTTCGTTATTCGATTTAGTGATTCGAATTCGTTGTTCGTTTTCGTTGTTCGATTTCGTTGTTCGATTCGTTATTCGATTTCGTTGTTCGATTTCGTTGTTCGATTTCGTTGTTCGATTTCGTTGTTCGATTTCGTTGTTCCATTTTGTTGTTCGATTTCGTTGTTCGATTTCGTTGTTAGATTTCGTTGTTCGATTTCGTTGTTCGATTTCGTTGTTCGATTTTGTTGTTCGATTTCGTTGTTCGATTTCGTTGTTCGATTTCGTTGTTCCATTTCGTTGTTCGATTTCGTTGTTCGATTTCGTTGTTCGATTGCGTTGTTCCATTTCGTTGTTCTTTTTCGTGGTTCGATTTAGTGGTTTCAGTTTGTTGTTCGATTTCGTTGTTCGATATCGAAGTTGGATTTCGTTGTTCCATTTCGTTGTTCTTTTTCGTGGTTCGATTTAGTGGTTTCAGTTTGTTGTTCGATTTCGTTGTTCGATATCGAAGTTGGATTTCGTTGTTCAATTTCGTTGTTCTATTTCGTTGTTCGATTTCGTTGTTCGATTTCGTTGTTCGATTTCGTTGTCCGATTCCGTTGTTCGATTTCGTTGTTCGTTTTCGTTGTTCTATATTGTTGCATGATTTCGTGATTCGATTTCGTTGTTCGATTGCGTTGTTCCATTTCGTTGTTCTATTTCGTGGTTCGATTTATAGTGGTTTCAGTTTGTTGTTCGATGTCGTTGTTCGATATCGAAGTTGGATTTCGTTGTTCAATTTCGTTGTTCTATTTCGTTGTTCGATTTCGTTGTTCGATTCGTTATTCGATTTCGTTGTTCGATTTCGTTATTCGATTTCGTTGTTCCATTTTGTTGTTCAATTTCGTTGTTCGATTTCGTTGTTAGATTTCGTTGTTAGATTTCGTTGTTCGATTTCGTTGTTCGATTTCGTTGTTCGATTTCGTTGTTCGATTTCGTTGTTCGATTTCGTTGTTCGATTTCGAAGTTCGATTTCGTTGTTCGATTGCGTTGTTCCATTTCGTTGTTCTATTTCGTTGTTCGATTTCGTTGTTCGATTCGTTATTCGATTTCGTTGTTCGATTTCGTTGTTCGATTTCGTTGTTCGATTTCGTTGTTCCATTTTGTTGATCGATTTCGTTGTTCGATTTCGTTGTTCTATATTGTTGCATGATTTCGTGGTTCGATTTCGTTGCTCGATTGCGTTGTTCCATTTCGTTGTTCGATTTCGTTGTCCGATTCCGTTGTTCGATTTCGTTGTTCGATTTCGAAGTTCGATTTCGTTGTTCGATTGCGTTGTTCCATTTCGTTGTTCTATTTCGTTGTTCGATTTCGTTGTTCGATTCGTTATTCGATTTCGTTGTTCGATTTCGTTGTTCGATTTCGTTGTTCGATTTCGTTGTTCGATTTCGTTGTTCCATTTTGTTGTTCGATTTCGTTGTTCGATTTCGTTGTTCTATATTGTTGCATGATTTCGTGGTTCGATTTCGTTGTTCTATTTCGTTGTTCGATTTCGTTGTTCGATTCGTTATTCGATTTCGTTGTTCGATTTCGTTATTCGATTTCGTTGTTCCATTTTGTTGTTCAATTTCGTTGTTCGATTTCGTTGTTAGATTTCGTTGTTAGATTTCGTTGTTCGATTTCGTTGTTCGATTTCGTTGTTCGATTTCGTTGTTCGATTTCGTTGTTCGATTTCGTTGTTCGATTTCGAAGTTCGATTCGTTATTCGATTTCGTTGTTCGATTTCGTTGTTCGATTTCGTTGTTCGATTTCGTTGTTCGATTTCGTTGTTCCATTTCGTTGTTCGATATCGGTGTTCGATTTCGTTGTTCGATTTCGTTGTTCGATTTCGAAATTCGATTTCGTTGTTCGATTTCGTTGTTCGATTTTGTTGTTCGATTTCGTTGTTCGATTTCGTTGTTCGATTTCGTTGTTCGATTTCGTTGTTCGATTTCGTTGTTCGATTTCGTTGTCCGATTCCGTTGTTCGATTTCGTTGTTCGTTTTCGTTGTTCTATATTGTTGCATGATTTCGTTATTCGATTTCGTTGTTCGACTGCGTTGTTCCATTTCGTTGTTCTATTTCGTGGTTCGATTTATAGTGGTTTCAGTTTGTTGTTCGATGTCGTTGTACGATATCGAAGTTGGATTTCGTTGTTCAATTTCGTTGTTCTATTTCGTTGTTCGATTTCGTTGTTCGATTCGTTATTCGATTTCGTTGTTCGATTTCGTTGTTCGATTTCGTTGTTCGATTTCGTTGTTAGATTTCGTTGTTCGATTTCGTTGTTCGATTTCGTTGTTCGATTTCGTTGTTCGATTTCGTTGTTCCATTTCTTTGTTCGATTTCGTTGTTCCATTTTGTTGTTCGATTTCGTTGTTCGATTTCGTTGTTAGATTTCGTTGTTCGATTTCGTTGTTCGATTACGTTGTTCGATTTCGTTGTTCGATTTCGTTGTTCGATTTCGTTGTTCGATATCGAAGTTGGATTTCGTTGTTCAATTTCGTTGTTCTATTTCGTTGTTCGATTTCGTTGTTCGATTCGTTATTCGATTTCGTTGTTCGATTTCGTTGTTCGATTTCGTTGTTCGATTTCGTTGTTCCATTTTGTTGTTCGATTTCGTTGTTCGATTTCGTTGTTCTATATTGTTGCATGATTTCGTGGTTCGATTTCGTTGTTCGATTGCGTTGTTCCATTTCGTTGTTCTATTTCGTGGTTCGATTTATAGTGGTTTCAGTTTGTTGTTCGATTTCGTTGTTCGATATCGAAGTTGGATTTCGTTGTTCAATTTCGTTGTTCTATTTCGTTGTTCGATTTCGTTGTTCGATTCGTTAATCGATTTCGTTGTTCGATTTCGTTGTTCAATTTCGTTGTTCGATTTCGTTGTTCCACTTTGTTGTTCGATTTCGTTGTTCGATTTCGTTGTTCGATTTCGTTGTTCGATTTCGTTGTTCGATTTCGTTGTTCCATTTTGTTGTTCGATTTCGTTGTTAGATTTCGTTGTTCGATTTAGTGATTCGAATTCGTTGTTCGAATTCGTTGTTCGTTTTCGTTGTTCGATTTCGTTGTTCGATTCGTTATTCGATTTCGTTGTTCCATTTTGTTGTTCGATTTCGTTGTTCGATTTCGTTATTCGATTTAGTGATTCGAATTCGTTGTTCGAATTCGTTGTTCGTTTTCGTTGTTCGATTTCGTTGTTCCATTTTGTTGTTCGATTTCGTTGTTCGATTTCGTTGTTCGATTTCGTTGTTCGATTTCGTTGTTCAATTTTGTTGTTCGATTTCGTTGTTCGATTTCGTTATTCGATTTAGTGATTCGAATTCGTTGTTCGAATTCGTTGTTCGTTTTCGTTGGTCGATTTCGTTGTTCGATTCGTTATTCGATTTCGTTGTTCGATTTCGTTGTTCGATTTCGTTGTTCGATTTCGTTGTTCGATTTCGTTGTTCCATTTTGTTGTTCGATTTCGTTGTTCGATTTCGTTGTTAGATTTCGTTGTTCGATTTCGTTGTTCGATTTCGTTGTTCGATTTCGTTGTTCGATTTTGTTGTTCGATTTCGTTGTTCGATTTCGTTGTTCGAATTCGTTGTTCGTTTTCGTTGTTCGATTTCGTTGTTCCATTTTGTTGTTCGATTTCGTTGTTCGATTTCGTTGTTCGATTTCGTTGTTCGATTTCGTTGTTCGATTTCGTTGTTCCATTTTGTTGTTCGATTTCGTTGTTCGATTTCGTTGTTCGATTTCGTTGTTCCATTTTGTTGTTCGATTTCGTTGTTCGATTTCGTTGTTAGATTTCGTTGTTCGATTTCGTTGTTCGATTTCGTTGTTCGATTTCGTTGTTCGATTTTGTTGTTCGATTTCGTTGTTCGATTTCGTTGTTCGAATTCGTTGTTCTATTTCGTTGTTCGATTTCGTTGTTCGATTCGTTAATCGATTTCGTTGTTCGATTTCGTTGTTCAATTTCGTTGTTCGATTTCGTTGTTCCACTTTGTTGTTCGATTTCGTTGTTCGATTTCGTTGTTCGATTTCGTTGTTCGATTTCGTTGTTCGATTTCGTTGTTCCATTTTGTTGTTCGATTTCGTTGTTAGATTTCGTTGTTCGATTTAGTGATTCAAATTCGTTGTTCGAATTCGTTGTTCGTTTTCGTTGTTCGATTTCGTTGTTCGATTCGTTATTCGATTTCGTTGTTCCAATTTGTTGTTCGATTTCGTTGTTCGATTTCGTTATTCGATTTAGTGATTCGAATTCGTTGTTCGAATTCGTTGTTCGTTTTCGTTGTTCGATTTCGTTGTTCCATTTTGTTGTTCGATTTCGTTGTTCGATTTCGTTGTTCGATTTCGTTGTTCGATTTCGTTGTTCGATTTCGTTGTTCAATTTTGTTGTTCGATTTCGTTCGATTTCGTTATTCGATTTAGTGATTCGAATTCGTTGTTCGAATTCGTTGTTCGTTTTCGTTGTTCGATTTCGTTGTTCGATTCGTTATTCGATTTCGTTGTTCGATTTCGTTGTTCGATTTCGTTGTTCGATTTCGTTGTTCGATTTCGTTGTTCGATTTCGTTGTTCCATTTTGTTGTTCGATTTCGTTGTTCGATTTCGTTGTTCGATTTCGTTGTTCGATTTCGTTGTTCGATTTCGTTGTTCGATTTCGTTGTTCGATTTTGTTGTTCGATTTCGTTGTTCGATTTCGTTGTTCGATTTCGTTGTTCGATTTCGTTGTTCCATTTCGTTGTTCGATTTCGTTGTTCGATTTCGTTGATCGATTTCGTTGTTCGATTTCGTTGTTCGATTTCGTTGTTCGATTGCGTTGTTCCATTTCGTTGTTCTATTTCGTGGTTAGATTTAGTGGTTTCAGTTTGTTGTTCGATTTCGTTGTTCGATATCGAAGTTGAATTTCGTTGTTCAATTTCGTTGTTCTATTTCGTTGTTCTATTTCGTTGTTCGATTTCGTTGTTCGATTCGTTATTCGATTTCGTTGTTCGATTTCGTTGTTCGATTTCGTTGTTCGATTTCGTTGTTCGATTTCGTTGTTCGATTTCGTTGTTCCATTTCGTTGTTCGATATCGTTGTTCGATTTCGTTGTTCGATTTCGTTGTTCGATTTCGTTGTTCGATTTCGAAGTTCGATTTCGTTGTTCGATTTCGTTGTTCGATTTCGTTGTTCGATTTTGTTGTTCGATTTCGTTGTTCGATTTCGTTGTTCGATTTCGTTGTTCGATTTCGTTGTTCGATTTCGTTGTCCGATTCCGTTGTTCGATTTCGTTGTTCGTTTTCGTTGTTCTATATTGTTGCATGATTTCGTGATTCGATTTCGTTGTTCGATTGCGTTGTTCCATTTCGTTGTTCTATTTCGTGGTTCGATTTATAGTGGTTTCAGTTCGTTGTTCGATGTCGTTGTTCGATATCGAAGTTGGATTTCGTTGTTCAATTTCGTTGTTCTATTTCGTTATTCGATTTCGTTGTTCGATTCGTTATTCGATTTCGTTGTTCGATTTCGTTGTTCGATTTCGTTGTTCGAATTCGTTGTTCGTTTTCGTTGTTCGATTTCGTTGTTCGATTTCGTTGTTCGATTCGTTAATCGATTTCGTTGTTCGATTTCGTTGTTCAATTTCGTTGTTCGATTTCGTTGTTCCACTTTGTTGTTCGATTTCGTTGTTCGATTTCGTTGTTCGATTTCGTTGTTCGATTTCGTTGTTCGATTTCGTTGTTCCATTTTGTTGTTCGATTTCGTTGTTAGATTTCGTTGTTCGATTTAGTGATTCAAATTCGTTGTTCGAATTCGTTGTTCGTTTTCGTTGTTCGATTTCGTTGTTCGATTCGTTATTCGATTTCGTTGTTCCAATTTGTTGTTCGATTTCGTTGTTCGATTTCGTTATTCGATTTAGTGATTCGAATTCGTTGTTCGAATTCGTTGTTCGTTTTCGTTGTTCGATTTCGTTGTTCCATTTTGTTGTTCGATTTCGTTGTTCGATTTCGTTGTTCGATTTCGTTGTTCGATTTCGTTGTTCGATTTCGTTGTTCAATTTTGTTGTTCGATTTCGTTCGATTTCGTTATTCGATTTAGTGATTCGAATTCGTTGTTCGAATTCGTTGTTCGTTTTCGTTGTTCGATTTCGTTGTTCGATTCGTTATTCGATTTCGTTGTTCGATTTCGTTGTTCGATTTCGTTGTTCGATTTCGTTGTTCGATTTCGTTGTTCGATTTCGTTGTTCCATTTTGTTGTTCGATTTCGTTGTTCGATTTCGTTGTTCGATTTCGTTGTTCGATTTCGTTGTTCGATTTCGTTGTTCGATTTCGTTGTTCGATTTTGTTGTTCGATTTCGTTGTTCGATTTCGTTGTTCGATTTCGTTGTTCGATTTCGTTGTTCCATTTCGTTGTTCGATTTCGTTGTTCGATTTCGTTGATCGATTTCGTTGTTCGATTTCGTTGTTCGATTTCGTTGTTCGATTGCGTTGTTCCATTTCGTTGTTCTATTTCGTGGTTAGATTTAGTGGTTTCAGTTTGTTGTTCGATTTCGTTGTTCGATATCGAAGTTGAATTTCGTTGTTCAATTTCGTTGTTCTATTTCGTTGTTCTATTTCGTTGTTCGATTTCGTTGTTCGATTCGTTATTCGATTTCGTTGTTCGATTTCGTTGTTCGATTTCGTTGTTCGATTTCGTTGTTCGATTTCGTTGTTCGATTTCGTTGTTCCATTTCGTTGTTCGATATCGTTGTTCGATTTCGTTGTTCGATTTCGTTGTTCGATTTCGTTGTTCGATTTCGAAGTTCGATTTCGTTGTTCGATTTCGTTGTTCGATTTCGTTGTTCGATTTTGTTGTTCGATTTCGTTGTTCGATTTCGTTGTTCGATTTCGTTGTTCGATTTCGTTGTTCGATTTCGTTGTCCGATTCCGTTGTTCGATTTCGTTGTTCGTTTTCGTTGTTCTATATTGTTGCATGATTTCGTGATTCGATTTCGTTGTTCGATTGCGTTGTTCCATTTCGTTGTTCTATTTCGTGGTTCGATTTATAGTGGTTTCAGTTCGTTGTTCGATGTCGTTGTTCGATATCGAAGTTGGATTTCGTTGTTCAATTTCGTTGTTCTATTTCGTTATTCGATTTCGTTGTTCGATTCGTTATTCGATTTCGTTGTTCGATTTCGTTGTTCGATTTCGTTGTTCGAATTCGTTGTTCGTTTTCGTTGTTCGATTTCGTTGTTCGATTCGTTATTCGATTTCGTTGTTCCATTTTGTTGTTCGATTTCGTTGTTCGATTTCGTTATTCGATTTAGTGATTCGAATTCGTTGTTCGAATTCGTTGTTCGTTTTCGTTGTTCGTTTTCGTTGTTCGATTTCGTTGTTCGATTCGTTATTCGATTTCGTTGTTCGATTTCGTTGTTCGATTTCGTTGTTCGATTTCGTTGTTAGATTTCGTTGTTCGATTTCGTTGTTAGATTTCGTTGTTCGATTTCGTTGTTCGATTTCGTTGTTCGATTTCGTTGTTCGATTTCGTTGTTCGATTTCGTTGTTCGATTTCGTTGTTCGATTTCGTTGTTCGATTGCGTTGTTCCATTTCGTTGTTCTTTTTCGTGGTTCGATTTAGTGGTTTCAGTTTGTTGTTCGATATCGAAGTTGGATTTCGTTGTTCAATTTCGTTGTTCTATTTCGTTGTTCGATTTCGTTGTTCGATTCGTTATTCGATTTCGTTGTTCGATTTCGTTGTTCGATTTCGTTGTTCGATTTCGTTGTTCGATTTTGTTGTTCGATTTCGTTGTTCGATTTCGTTGTTCGATTTCGTTGTTCCATTTCGTTGTTCGATTTCGTTGTTCGATTTCGTTGTTCGATTTCGTTGTTCCATTTTGTTGTTCGATTTCGTTGTTCGATTTCGTTGTTCGATTTCGTTGTTCGATTTCGTTGTTCCATTTTGTTGTTCGATTTCGTTGTTAGATTTCGTTGTTCGATTTCGTTGTTCGATTTCGTTGTTCGATTTCGTTATTCGATTTAGTGATTCGAATTCGTTGTTCGTTTTCGTTGTTCGATTTCGTTGTTCGATTCGTTATTCGATTTCGTTGTTCGATTTCGTTGTTCGATTTCGTTGTTCGATTTCGTTGTTCGATTTCGTTGTTCCATTTTGTTGTTCGATTTCGTTGTTCGATTTCGTTGTTAGATTTCGTTGTTCGATTTCGTTGTTCGATTTCGTTGTTCGATTTTGTTGTTCGATTTCGTTGTTCGATTTCGTTGTTCGATTTCGTTGTTCCATTTCGTTGTTCGATTTCGTTGTTCGATTTCGTTGTTCGATTGCGTTGTTCCATTTCGTTGTTCTTTTTCGTGGTTCGATTTAGTGGTTTCAGTTTGTTGTTCGATTTCGTTGTTCGATATCGAAGTTGGATTTCGTTGTTCCATTTCGTTGTTCTTTTTCGTGGTTCGATTTAGTGGTTTCAGTTTGTTGTTCGATTTCGTTGTTCGATATCGAAGTTGGATTTCGTTGTTCAATTTCGTTGTTCTATTTCGTTGTTCGATTTCGTTGTTCGATTTCGTTGTTCGATTTCGTTGTCCGATTCCGTTGTTCGATTTCGTTGTTCGTTTTCGTTGTTCTATATTGTTGCATGATTTCGTGATTCGATTTCGTTGTTCGATTGCGTTGTTCCATTTCGTTGTTCTATTTCGTGGTTCGATTTATAGTGGTTTCAGTTTGTTGTTCGATGTCGTTGTTCGATATCGAAGTTGGATTTCGTTGTTCAATTTCGTTGTTCTATTTCGTTGTTCGATTTCGTTGTTCGATTCGTTATTCGATTTCGTTGTTCGATTTCGTTATTCGATTTCGTTGTTCCATTTTGTTGTTCAATTTCGTTGTTCGATTTCGTTGTTAGATTTCGTTGTTAGATTTCGTTGTTCGATTTCGTTGTTCGATTTCGTTGTTCGATTTCGTTGTTCGATTTCGTTGTTCGATTTCGTTGTTCGATTTCGAAGTTCGATTTCGTTGTTCGATTGCGTTGTTCCATTTCGTTGTTCTATTTCGTTGTTCGATTTCGTTGTTCGATTCGTTATTCGATTTCGTTGTTCGATTTCGTTGTTCGATTTCGTTGTTCGATTTCGTTGTTCCATTTTGTTGATCGATTTCGTTGTTCGATTTCGTTGTTCTATATTGTTGCATGATTTCGTGGTTCGATTTCGTTGCTCGATTGCGTTGTTCCATTTCGTTGTTCGATTTCGTTGTCCGATTCCGTTGTTCGATTTCGTTGTTCGATTTCGAAGTTCGATTTCGTTGTTCGATTGCGTTGTTCCATTTCGTTGTTCTATTTCGTTGTTCGATTTCGTTGTTCGATTCGTTATTCGATTTCGTTGTTCGATTTCGTTGTTCGATTTCGTTGTTCGATTTCGTTGTTCGATTTCGTTGTTCCATTTTGTTGTTCGATTTCGTTGTTCGATTTCGTTGTTCTATATTGTTGCATGATTTCGTGGTTCGATTTCGTTGTTCTATTTCGTTGTTCGATTTCGTTGTTCGATTCGTTATTCGATTTCGTTGTTCGATTTCGTTATTCGATTTCGTTGTTCCATTTTGTTGTTCAATTTCGTTGTTCGATTTCGTTGTTAGATTTCGTTGTTAGATTTCGTTGTTCGATTTCGTTGTTCGATTTCGTTGTTCGATTTCGTTGTTCGATTTCGTTGTTCGATTTCGTTGTTCGATTTCGAAGTTCGATTCGTTATTCGATTTCGTTGTTCGATTTCGTTGTTCGATTTCGTTGTTCGATTTCGTTGTTCGATTTCGTTGTTCCATTTCGTTGTTCGATATCGGTGTTCGATTTCGTTGTTCGATTTCGTTGTTCGATTTCGAAATTCGATTTCGTTGTTCGATTTCGTTGTTCGATTTTGTTGTTCGATTTCGTTGTTCGATTTCGTTGTTCGATTTCGTTGTTCGATTTCGTTGTTCGATTTCGTTGTTCGATTTCGTTGTCCGATTCCGTTGTTCGATTTCGTTGTTCGTTTTCGTTGTTCTATATTGTTGCATGATTTCGTTATTCGATTTCGTTGTTCGACTGCGTTGTTCCATTTCGTTGTTCTATTTCGTGGTTCGATTTATAGTGGTTTCAGTTTGTTGTTCGATGTCGTTGTACGATATCGAAGTTGGATTTCGTTGTTCAATTTCGTTGTTCTATTTCGTTGTTCGATTTCGTTGTTCGATTCGTTATTCGATTTCGTTGTTCGATTTCGTTGTTCGATTTCGTTGTTCGATTTCGTTGTTAGATTTCGTTGTTCGATTTCGTTGTTCGATTTCGTTGTTCGATTTCGTTGTTCGATTTCGTTGTTCCATTTCTTTGTTCGATTTCGTTGTTCCATTTTGTTGTTCGATTTCGTTGTTCGATTTCGTTGTTAGATTTCGTTGTTCGATTTCGTTGTTCGATTACGTTGTTCGATTTCGTTGTTCGATTTCGTTGTTCGATTTCGTTGTTCGATATCGAAGTTGGATTTCGTTGTTCAATTTCGTTGTTCTATTTCGTTGTTCGATTTCGTTGTTCGATTCGTTATTCGATTTCGTTGTTCGATTTCGTTGTTCGATTTCGTTGTTCGATTTCGTTGTTCCATTTTGTTGTTCGATTTCGTTGTTCGATTTCGTTGTTCTATATTGTTGCATGATTTCGTGGTTCGATTTCGTTGTTCGATTGCGTTGTTCCATTTCGTTGTTCTATTTCGTGGTTCGATTTATAGTGGTTTCAGTTTGTTGTTCGATTTCGTTGTTCGATATCGAAGTTGGATTTCGTTGTTCAATTTCGTTGTTCTATTTCGTTGTTCGATTTCGTTGTTCGATTCGTTAATCGATTTCGTTGTTCGATTTCGTTGTTCAATTTCGTTGTTCGATTTCGTTGTTCCACTTTGTTGTTCGATTTCGTTGTTCGATTTCGTTGTTCGATTTCGTTGTTCGATTTCGTTGTTCGATTTCGTTGTTCCATTTTGTTGTTCGATTTCGTTGTTAGATTTCGTTGTTCGATTTAGTGATTCGAATTCGTTGTTCGAATTCGTTGTTCGTTTTCGTTGTTCGATTTCGTTGTTCGATTCGTTATTCGATTTCGTTGTTCCATTTTGTTGTTCGATTTCGTTGTTCGATTTCGTTATTCGATTTAGTGATTCGAATTCGTTGTTCGAATTCGTTGTTCGTTTTCGTTGTTCGATTTCGTTGTTCCATTTTGTTGTTCGATTTCGTTGTTCGATTTCGTTGTTCGATTTCGTTGTTCGATTTCGTTGTTCAATTTTGTTGTTCGATTTCGTTGTTCGATTTCGTTATTCGATTTAGTGATTCGAATTCGTTGTTCGAATTCGTTGTTCGTTTTCGTTGGTCGATTTCGTTGTTCGATTCGTTATTCGATTTCGTTGTTCGATTTCGTTGTTCGATTTCGTTGTTCGATTTCGTTGTTCGATTTCGTTGTTCCATTTTGTTGTTCGATTTCGTTGTTCGATTTCGTTGTTAGATTTCGTTGTTCGATTTCGTTGTTCGATTTCGTTGTTCGATTTCGTTGTTCGATTTTGTTGTTCGATTTCGTTGTTCGATTTCGTTGTTCGAATTCGTTGTTCGTTTTCGTTGTTCGATTTCGTTGTTCCATTTTGTTGTTCGATTTCGTTGTTCGATTTCGTTGTTCGATTTCGTTGTTCGATTTCGTTGTTCGATTTCGTTGTTCCATTTTGTTGTTCGATTTCGTTGTTCGATTTCGTTGTTCGATTTCGTTGTTCCATTTTGTTGTTCGATTTCGTTGTTCGATTTCGTTGTTAGATTTCGTTGTTCGATTTCGTTGTTCGATTTCGTTGTTCGATTTCGTTGTTCGATTTTGTTGTTCGATTTCGTTGTTCGATTTCGTTGTTCGAATTCGTTGTTCTATTTCGTTGTTCGATTTCGTTGTTCGATTCGTTAATCGATTTCGTTGTTCGATTTCGTTGTTCAATTTCGTTGTTCGATTTCGTTGTTCCACTTTGTTGTTCGATTTCGTTGTTCGATTTCGTTGTTCGATTTCGTTGTTCGATTTCGTTGTTCGATTTCGTTGTTCCATTTTGTTGTTCGATTTCGTTGTTAGATTTCGTTGTTCGATTTAGTGATTCAAATTCGTTGTTCGAATTCGTTGTTCGTTTTCGTTGTTCGATTTCGTTGTTCGATTCGTTATTCGATTTCGTTGTTCCAATTTGTTGTTCGATTTCGTTGTTCGATTTCGTTATTCGATTTAGTGATTCGAATTCGTTGTTCGAATTCGTTGTTCGTTTTCGTTGTTCGATTTCGTTGTTCCATTTTGTTGTTCGATTTCGTTGTTCGATTTCGTTGTTCGATTTCGTTGTTCGATTTCGTTGTTCGATTTCGTTGTTCAATTTTGTTGTTCGATTTCGTTCGATTTCGTTATTCGATTTAGTGATTCGAATTCGTTGTTCGAATTCGTTGTTCGTTTTCGTTGTTCGATTTCGTTGTTCGATTCGTTATTCGATTTCGTTGTTCGATTTCGTTGTTCGATTTCGTTGTTCGATTTCGTTGTTCGATTTCGTTGTTCGATTTCGTTGTTCCATTTTGTTGTTCGATTTCGTTGTTCGATTTCGTTGTTCGATTTCGTTGTTCGATTTCGTTGTTCGATTTCGTTGTTCGATTTCGTTGTTCGATTTTGTTGTTCGATTTCGTTGTTCGATTTCGTTGTTCGATTTCGTTGTTCGATTTCGTTGTTCCATTTCGTTGTTCGATTTCGTTGTTCGATTTCGTTGATCGATTTCGTTGTTCGATTTCGTTGTTCGATTTCGTTGTTCGATTGCGTTGTTCCATTTCGTTGTTCTATTTCGTGGTTAGATTTAGTGGTTTCAGTTTGTTGTTCGATTTCGTTGTTCGATATCGAAGTTGAATTTCGTTGTTCAATTTCGTTGTTCTATTTCGTTGTTCTATTTCGTTGTTCGATTTCGTTGTTCGATTCGTTATTCGATTTCGTTGTTCGATTTCGTTGTTCGATTTCGTTGTTCGATTTCGTTGTTCGATTTCGTTGTTCGATTTCGTTGTTCCATTTCGTTGTTCGATATCGTTGTTCGATTTCGTTGTTCGATTTCGTTGTTCGATTTCGTTGTTCGATTTCGAAGTTCGATTTCGTTGTTCGATTTCGTTGTTCGATTTCGTTGTTCGATTTTGTTGTTCGATTTCGTTGTTCGATTTCGTTGTTCGATTTCGTTGTTCGATTTCGTTGTTCGATTTCGTTGTCCGATTCCGTTGTTCGATTTCGTTGTTCGTTTTCGTTGTTCTATATTGTTGCATGATTTCGTGATTCGATTTCGTTGTTCGATTGCGTTGTTCCATTTCGTTGTTCTATTTCGTGGTTCGATTTATAGTGGTTTCAGTTCGTTGTTCGATGTCGTTGTTCGATATCGAAGTTGGATTTCGTTGTTCAATTTCGTTGTTCTATTTCGTTATTCGATTTCGTTGTTCGATTCGTTATTCGATTTCGTTGTTCGATTTCGTTGTTCGATTTCGTTGTTCGAATTCGTTGTTCGTTTTCGTTGTTCGATTTCGTTGTTCGATTTCGTTGTTCGATTCGTTAATCGATTTCGTTGTTCGATTTCGTTGTTCAATTTCGTTGTTCGATTTCGTTGTTCCACTTTGTTGTTCGATTTCGTTGTTCGATTTCGTTGTTCGATTTCGTTGTTCGATTTCGTTGTTCGATTTCGTTGTTCCATTTTGTTGTTCGATTTCGTTGTTAGATTTCGTTGTTCGATTTAGTGATTCAAATTCGTTGTTCGAATTCGTTGTTCGTTTTCGTTGTTCGATTTCGTTGTTCGATTCGTTATTCGATTTCGTTGTTCCAATTTGTTGTTCGATTTCGTTGTTCGATTTCGTTATTCGATTTAGTGATTCGAATTCGTTGTTCGAATTCGTTGTTCGTTTTCGTTGTTCGATTTCGTTGTTCCATTTTGTTGTTCGATTTCGTTGTTCGATTTCGTTGTTCGATTTCGTTGTTCGATTTCGTTGTTCGATTTCGTTGTTCAATTTTGTTGTTCGATTTCGTTCGATTTCGTTATTCGATTTAGTGATTCGAATTCGTTGTTCGAATTCGTTGTTCGTTTTCGTTGTTCGATTTCGTTGTTCGATTCGTTATTCGATTTCGTTGTTCGATTTCGTTGTTCGATTTCGTTGTTCGATTTCGTTGTTCGATTTCGTTGTTCGATTTCGTTGTTCCATTTTGTTGTTCGATTTCGTTGTTCGATTTCGTTGTTCGATTTCGTTGTTCGATTTCGTTGTTCGATTTCGTTGTTCGATTTCGTTGTTCGATTTTGTTGTTCGATTTCGTTGTTCGATTTCGTTGTTCGATTTCGTTGTTCGATTTCGTTGTTCCATTTCGTTGTTCGATTTCGTTGTTCGATTTCGTTGATCGATTTCGTTGTTCGATTTCGTTGTTCGATTTCGTTGTTCGATTGCGTTGTTCCATTTCGTTGTTCTATTTCGTGGTTAGATTTAGTGGTTTCAGTTTGTTGTTCGATTTCGTTGTTCGATATCGAAGTTGAATTTCGTTGTTCAATTTCGTTGTTCTATTTCGTTGTTCTATTTCGTTGTTCGATTTCGTTGTTCGATTCGTTATTCGATTTCGTTGTTCGATTTCGTTGTTCGATTTCGTTGTTCGATTTCGTTGTTCGATTTCGTTGTTCGATTTCGTTGTTCCATTTCGTTGTTCGATATCGTTGTTCGATTTCGTTGTTCGATTTCGTTGTTCGATTTCGTTGTTCGATTTCGAAGTTCGATTTCGTTGTTCGATTTCGTTGTTCGATTTCGTTGTTCGATTTTGTTGTTCGATTTCGTTGTTCGATTTCGTTGTTCGATTTCGTTGTTCGATTTCGTTGTTCGATTTCGTTGTCCGATTCCGTTGTTCGATTTCGTTGTTCGTTTTCGTTGTTCTATATTGTTGCATGATTTCGTGATTCGATTTCGTTGTTCGATTGCGTTGTTCCATTTCGTTGTTCTATTTCGTGGTTCGATTTATAGTGGTTTCAGTTCGTTGTTCGATGTCGTTGTTCGATATCGAAGTTGGATTTCGTTGTTCAATTTCGTTGTTCTATTTCGTTATTCGATTTCGTTGTTCGATTCGTTATTCGATTTCGTTGTTCGATTTCGTTGTTCGATTTCGTTGTTCGAATTCGTTGTTCGTTTTCGTTGTTCGATTTCGTTGTTCGATTCGTTATTCGATTTCGTTGTTCCATTTTGTTGTTCGATTTCGTTGTTCGATTTCGTTATTCGATTTAGTGATTCGAATTCGTTGTTCGAATTCGTTGTTCGTTTTCGTTGTTCGTTTTCGTTGTTCGATTTCGTTGTTCGATTCGTTATTCGATTTCGTTGTTCGATTTCGTTGTTCGATTTCGTTGTTCGATTTCGTTGTTCGATTTCGTTGTTCCATTTTGTTGTTCGATTTCGTTGTTCGATTTCGTTGTTCGATTTCGTTGTTCGATTTCGTTGTTCCATTTTGTTGTTCGATTTCGTTGTTCGATTTCGTTATTCGATTTAGTGATTCGAATTCGTTGTTCGAATTCGTTGTTCGTTTTCGTTGTTCGATTTCGTTGTTCGATTCGTTATTCGATTTCGTTGTTCGATTTCGTTGTTCGATTTCGTTGTTCGATTTCGTTGTTCGATTTCGTTGTTCCATTTTGTTGTTCGATTTCGTTGTTCGATTTCGTTGTTAGATTTCGTTGTTCGATTTCGTTGTTCGATTTCGTTGTTCGATTTCGTTGTTCGATTTTGTTGTTCGATTTCGTTGTTCGATTTCGTTGTTCGATTTCGTTGTTCGATTTCGTTGTTCCATTTCGTTGTTCGATTTCGTTGTTCGATTTCGTTGATCGATTTCGTTGTTCGATTTCGTTGTTCGATTTCGTTGTTCGATTGCGTTGTTCCATTTCGTTGTTCTATTTCGTGGTTAGATTCAGTGGTTTCAGTTTGTTGTTCGATTTCGTTGTTCGATATCGAAGTTGGATTTCGTTGTTCAATTTCGTTGTTCTATTTCGTTGTTCGATTTCGTTGTTCGATTCGTTATTCGATTTCGTTGTTCGATTTCGTTGTTCGATTTCGTTGTTCGATTTCGTTGTTCCATTTTGTTGTTCGATTTCGTTGTTCGATTTCGTTGTTAGATTTCGTTGTTCGATTTCGTTGTTCGATTTCGTTGTTCGATTTCGTTGTTCGATTTCGTTGTTCGATATCGAAGTTGGATTTCGTAGGTCAATTTCGTTGTTCGATTTCGTTGTTCGATTTCGTTGTTCGATTTTGTTGTTCGATTTCGTTGTTCGATTTCGTTGTTCGATTTCGTTGTTCGATTTCGTTGTCCAATTCCGTTGTTCGATTTCGTGTTCGTTTTCGTTGTTCTATATTGTTGCATGATTTCGTGATTCGATTTCGTTGTTCGATTGCGTTGTTCCATTTCGTTGTTCTATTTCGTGGTTCGATTTATAGTGGTTTCAGTTCGTTGTTCGATGTCGTTGTTCGATATCGAAGTTGGATTTCGTTGTTCAATTTCGTTGTTCTATTTCGTTATTCGATTTCGTTGTTCGATTCGTTATTCGATTTCGTTGTTCGATTTCGTTGTTCGATTTCGTTGTTCGATTTCGTTGTTCCATTTTGTTGTTCGATTTCGTTGTTCTATATTGTTGCATGATTTCGTGGTTCGATTTCGTTGTTCGATTGCGTTGTTCCATTTCGTTGTTCTATTTCGTGGTTCGATTTATAGTGGTTTCAGTTTGTTGTTCGATTTCGTTGTTCGATATCGAAGTTGGATTTCGTTGTTCAATTTCGTTGTTCTATTTCGTTGTTCGTTTTCGTTGTTCGATTCGTTAATCGATTTCGTTGTTCGATTTCGTTGTTCGATTTCGTTGTTCCATTTTGTTGTTCGATTTTGTTGTTCGATTTCGTTGTTCGATTTCGTTGTTCGATTTCGTTGTTCCATTTTGTTGTTCGATTTCGTTGTTAGATTTCGTTGTTCGATTTCGTTGTTCGATTTCGTTGTTCGATTTCGTTATTCGATTTAGTGATTCGAATTCGTTGTTCGTTTTCGTTGTTCGATTTCGTTGTTCGATTCGTTATTCGATTTCGTTGTTCGATTTCGTTGTTCGATTTCGTTGTTCGATTTCGTTGTTCGATTTCGTTGTTCGATTTCGTTGTTCCATTTTGTTGTTCGATTTCGTTGTTCGATTTCGTTGTTAGATTTCGTTGTTCGATTTCGTTGTTCGATTTCGTTGTTCGATTTCGTTGTTCGATTTTGTTGTTCGATTTCGTTGTTCGATTTCGTTGTTCGATTTCGTTGTTCCATTTCGTTGTTCGATTTCGTTGTTCGATTTCGTTGTTCGATTTCGTTGTTCGATTTCGTTGTTCGATTTCGTTGTTCGATTTCGTTGTTCGATTGCGTTGTTCCATTTCGTTGTTCTTTTTCGTGGTTCGATTTAGTGGTTTCAGTTTGTTGTTCGATTTCGTTGTTCGATATCGAAGTTGGATTTCGTTGTTCAATTTCGTTGTTCTATTTCGTTGTTCGATTTCGTTGTTCGATTCGTTATTCGATTTCGTTGTTCGATTTCGTTGTTCGATTTCGTTGTTCGATTTCGTTGTTCCATTTTGTTGTTCGATTTCGTTGTTCGATTTCGTTGTTAGATTTCGTTGTTCGATTTCGTTGTTCGTTTGCGTTGTTCCATTTCGTTGTTCTATTTCGTGGTTCGATTTAGTGGTTTCAGTTTGTTGTTCGATTTCGTTGTTCAATTTCGTTGTTCTATTTCGTTGTTCGATTTCGTTGTTCGATTCGTTATTCGATTTCGTTGTTAGATTTCGTTGTTCGATTTCGTTGTTCGATTTCGTTGTTCGATTTCGTTGTCCGATTCCGTTGTTCGATTTCGTTGTTCGTTTTCGTTGTTCTATATTGTTGCATGATTTCGTGATTCGATTTCGTTGTTCGATTGCGTTGTTCCATTTCGTTGTTCTATTTCGTGGTTCGATTTATAGTGGTTTCAGTTCGTTGTTCGATGTCGTTGTTCGATATCGAAGTTGGATTTCGTTGTTCAATTTCGTTGTTCTATTTCGTTATTCGATTTCGTTGTTCGATTCGTTATTCGATTTCGTTGTTCGATTTCGTTGTTCGATTTCGTTGTTCGATTTCGTTGTTCCATTTTGTTGTTCGATTTCGTTGTTCTATATTGTTGCATGATTTCGTGGTTCGATTTCGTTGTTCGATTGCGTTGTTCCATTTCGTTGTTCTATTTCGTGGTTCGATTTTATAGTGGTTTCAGTTTGTTGTTCGATTTCGTTGTTCGATATCGAAGTTGGATTTCGTTGTTCAATTTCGTTGTTCTATTTCGTTGTTCGTTTTCGTTGTTCGATTCGTTAATCGATTTCGTTGTTCGATTTCGTTGTTCGATTTCGTTGTTCCATTTTGTTGTTCGATTTCGTTGTTCGATTTCGTTGTTCGATTTCGTTGTTCGATTTCGTTGTTCCATTTTGTTGTTCGATTTCGTTGTTAGATTTCGTTGTTCGATTTCGTTGTTCGATTTCGTTATTCGATTTAGTGATTCGAATTCGTTGTTCGTTTTCGTTGTTCGATTTCGTTGTTCGATTCGTTATTCGATTTCGTTGTTCGATTTCGTTGTTCGATTTCGTTGTTCGATTTCGTTGTTCGATTTCGTTGTTCGATTTCGTTGTTCCATTTTGTTGTTCGATTTCGTTGTTCGATTTCGTTGTTAGATTTCGTTGTTCGATTTCGTTGTTCGATTTCGTTGTTCGATTTCGTTGTTCGATTTTGTTGTTCGATTTCGTTGTTCGATTTCGTTGTTCGATTTCGTTGTTCCATTTCGTTGTTCGATTTCGTTGTTCGATTTCGTTGTTCGATTTCGTTGTTCGATTTCGTTGTTCGATTTCGTTGTTCGATTTCGTTGTTCGATTGCGTTGTTCCATTTCGTTGTTCTTTTTCGTGGTTCGATTTAGTGGTTTCAGTTTGTTGTTCGATTTCGTTGTTCGATATCGAAGTTGGATTTCGTTGTTCAATTTCGTTGTTCTATTTCGTTGTTCGATTTCGTTGTTCGATTCGTTATTCGATTTCGTTGTTCGATTTCGTTGTTCGATTTCGTTGTTCGATTTCGTTGTTCCATTTTGTTGTTCGATTTCGTTGTTCGATTTCGTTGTTAGATTTCGTTGTTAGATTTCGTTGTTCGATTTCGTTGTTCGATTTCGTTGTTCGATTTCGTTGTTAGATTTCGTTGTTCGATATCGAAGTTGGTTTTCGTAGGTCAATTTCGTTGTTCTATTTCGTTGTTCTATTTCGTTGTTCGATTTCGTTGTTCGATTCGTTATTCCATTTCGTTGTTCGATTTCGTTGTTCGATTTCGTTGTTCGATTTCGTTGTTCGATTTCGTTGTTCCATTTCGTTGTTCGATATCGTTGTTCGATTTCGTTGTTCGATTTCGTTGTTCGATTTCGTTGTTCGATTTCGAAGTTCGATTTCGTTGTTCGATTTCGTTGTTCGATTTTGTTGTTCGATTTCGTTGTTCGATTTCGTTGTTCGATTTCGTTGTTCGATTTCGTTGTTCGATTTCGTTGTTCGATTTCGTTGTCCGATTCCGTTGTTCGATTTCGTTGTTCGTTTTCGTTGTTCTATATTGTTGCATGATTTCGTGATTCGATTTCGTTGTTCGATTGCGTTGTTCCATTTCGTTGTTCTATTCTATTTCGTGGTTCGATTTATAGTGGTTTCAGTTTGTTGTTCGATGTCGTTGTTCGATATCGAAGTTGGATTTCGTTGTTCAATTTCGTTGTTCTATTTCGTTGTTCGATTTCGTTGTTCGATTCGTTATTCGATTTCGTTGTTCGATTTCGTTATTCGATTTCGTTGTTCCATTTTGTTGTTCAATTTCGTTGTTCGATTTCGTTGTTAGATTTCGTTGTTCGATTTCGTTGTTCGATTTCGTTGTTCGATTTCGTTGTTCGATTTCGTTGTTCGATTTCGTTGTTCGATTTCGTTGTCCGATTCCGTTGTTCGATTTCATTGTTCGTTTTCGTTGTTCTATATTGTTGCATGATTTCGTGATTCGATTTCGTTGTTCGATTGCGTTGTTCCATTTCGTTGTTCTATTTCGTGGTTCGATTTATAGTGGTTTCAGTTCGTTGTTCGATGTCGTTGTTCGATATCGAAGTTGGATTTCGTTGTTCAATTTCGTTGTTCTATTTCGTTGTTCGATGTCGTTGTTCGATATCGAAGTTGGATTTCGTTGTTCAATTTCGTTGTTCTATTTCGTTGTTCGATTTCGTTGTTCGATTCGTTATTCGATTTCGTTGTTCGATTTCGTTATTCGATTTCGTTGTTCCATTTTGTTGTTCAATTTCGTTGTTCGATTTCGTTGTTAGATTTCGTTGTTCGATTTCGTTGTTCGATTTCGTTGTTCGATTTCGTTGTTCGATTTCGTTGTTCGATTTCGTTGTTCGATTTCGTTGTCCGATTCCGTTGTTCGATTTCATTGTTCGTTTTCGTTGTTCTATATTGTTGCATGATTTCGTGATTCGATTTCGTTGTTCGATTGCGTTGTTCCATTTCGTTGTTCTATTTAGTGGTTCGATTTATAGTGGTTTCAGTTTGTTGTTCGATTTCGTTGTTCGATATCGAAGTTGGATTTCGTTGTTCTATTTCGTTGTTCGATTTCGTTGTTCGATTTCGTTGTTCCATTTTGTTGTTCGATTTCGTTGTTCGATTTCGTTGTTAGATTTCGTTGTTCGATTTCGTTGTTCGATTTCGTTGTTCGATTTTGTTGTTCGATTTCGTTGTTCGATTCGTTAATCGATTTCGTTGTTCGATTTCGTTGTTCGATTTCGTTGTTCCATTTTGTTGTTCGATTTCGTTGTTAGATTTCGTTGTTCGATTTCGTTGTTCGATTTCGTTGTTCGATTTCGTTATTCGATTTAGTGATTCGAATTCGTTGTTCGTTTTCGTTGTTCGATTTCGTTGTTCGATTCGTTATTCGATTTCGTTGTTCGATTTCGTTGTTCGATTTCGTTGTACGATTTCGTTGTTCCATTTTGTTGTTCGATTTCGTTGTTCGATTTCGTTGTTAGATTTCGTTATTCGATTTCGTTGTTCGATTTCGTTGTTCCATTTTGTTGTTCGATTTCGTTGTTCTATATTGTTGCATGATTTCGTGGTTCGATTTCGTTGTTCGATTGCGTTGTTCCATTTTGTTGTTCTATTTCGTGGTTCGATTTAGTGGTTTCAGTTTGTTGTTCGATTTCGTTGTTCGATATCGAAGTTGGATTTCGTTGTTCAATTTCGTTGTTCTATTTCGTTGTTCGATTTCGTTGTTCGATTCGTTATTCGATTTCGTTGTTCGATTTCGTTGTTCGATTTCGTTGTTCGATTTCGTTGTTCGATTTCGTTGTTCCATTTTGTTGTTCGATTTCGTTGTTAGATTTCGTTGTTCGATTTCGTTGTTCGATTTCGTTGTTCGATTTCGTTGTTCGATTTCGTTGTTCGATATCGAAGTTGGATTTCGTAGGTCAATTTCGTTGTTCTATTTCGTTGTTCTATTTCGTTGTTCGATTTCGTTGTTCGATTCGTTATTCGATTTCGTTGTTCGATTTCGTTGTTCGATTTCGTTGTTCGATTTCGTTGTTCGATTTCGTTGTTCGATTTCGTTGTTCGATTTCGTTGTTCCATTTCGTTGTTCGATATCGTTGTTCGATTTCGTTGTTCGATTTCGTTGTTCGATTTCGAAATTCGATTTCGTTGTTCGATTTCGTTGTTCGATTTCGTTGTTCGATTTTGTTGTTCGATTTCGTTGTTCGATTTCGTTGTTCGATTTCGTTGTTCGATTTCGTTGTTCGATTTCGTTGTCCGATTCCGTTGTTCGATTTCGTTGTTCGTTTTCGTTGTTCTATATTGTTGCATGATTTCGTGATTCGATTTCGTTGTTCGATTGCGTTGTTCCATTTCGTTGTTCTATTTCGTGGTTCGATTTATAGTGGTTTCAGTTTGTTGTTCGATGTCGTTGTTCGATATCGAAGTTGGATTTCGTTGTTCAATTTCGTTGTTCTATTTCGTTGTTCGATTTCGTTGTTCGATTCGTTATTCGATTTCGTTCGATTTCGTTGTTCGATTTCGTTGTTCGATTTCGTTGTTAGATTTCGTTGTTCGATTTCGTTGTTCGATTTCGTTGTTCGATTTCGTTGTTCGATTTCGTTGTTCCATTTCTTTGTTCGATTTCGTTGTTCCATTTTGTTGTTCAATTTCGTTGTTCGATTTCGTTGTTAGATTTCGTTGTTCGATTTCGTTGTTCGATTACGTTGTTCGATTTCGTTGTTCGATTTCGTTGTTCGATTTCGTTGTTCGATATCGAAGTTGGATTTCGTTGTTCAATTTCGTTGTTCTATTTCGTTGTTCGATTTCGTTGTTCGATTCGTTATTCGATTTCGTTGTTCGATTTCGTTGTTCGATTTCGTTGTTCGATTTCGTTGTTCCATTTTGTTGTTCGATTTCGTTGTTCGATTTCGTTGTTCTATATTGTTGCATGATTTCGTGGTTCGATTTCGTTGTTCGATTGCGTTGTTCCATTTCGTTGTTCTATTTCGTGGTTCGATTTATAGTGGTTTCAGTTTGTTGTTCGATTTCGTTGTTCGATATCGAAGTTGGATTTCGTTGTTCAATTTCGTTGTTCTATTTCGTTGTTCGATTTCGTTGTTCGATTCGTTAATCGATTTCGTTGTTCCATTTTGATGTTCGATTTCGTTGTTCGATTTCGTTGTTCGATTTCGTTGTTCGATTTCGTTGTTCGATTTCGTTGTTCCATTTTGTTGTTCGATTTCGTTGTTAGATTTCGTTGTTCGATTTCGTTGTTCGATTTCGTTGTTCGATTTCGTTGTTCCATTTTGTTGTTCGATTTCGTTGTTAGATTTCGTTGTTCGATTTCGTTGTTCGATTTCGTTGTTCGATTTCGTTATTCGATTTAGTGATTCGAATTCCTTGTTCGAATTCGTTGTTCGTTTTCGTTGTTCGATTTCGTTGTTCGATTCGTTATTCATTCGATTTCGTTGTTCGATTTCGTTGTTCGATTTCGTTGTTCGATTTTGTTGTTCGATTTCGTTGTTCGATTTCGTTGTTCGATTTCGTTGTTCGATTTTGCGTTGTTCCATTTCGTTGTTCTATTTCGTGGTTAGATTTAGTGGTTTCAGTTTGTTGTTCGATTTCGTTGTTCGATATCGAAGTTGGATTTCGTTGTTCAATTTCGTTGTTCTATTTCGTTGTTCGATTTCGTTGTTGGATTCGTTATTCGATTTCGTTGTTCGATTTCGTTGTTCGATTTCGTTGTTCCATTTTGTTGTTCGATTTCGTTGTTCGATTTCGTTGTTAGATTTCGTTGTTCGATTTCGTTGTTCGATTTCGTTGTTCGATTTCGTTGTTCGATTTCGTTGTTCGATTTCGTAGTTCCATTTCTTTGTTCGATATCGTTGTTCGATTTCGTTGTTCGATTTCGTTGTTCGATTTCGTTGTTCGATTTCGAAGTTCGATTTCGTTGTTCGATTTCGTTGTTCGATTTCGTTGTTCGATTTTGTTGTTCGATTTCGTTGTTCGATTTCGTTGTTCGATTTCGTTGTTCGATTTCGTTGTTCGATTTCGTTGTCCGATTCCGTTGTTCGATTTCGTTGTTCGTTTTCGTTGTTCTATATTGTTGCATGATTTCGTGATTCGATTTCGTTGTTCGATTGCGTTGTTCCATTTCGTTGTTCTATTTCGTGGTTCGATTTATAGTGGTTTCAGTTCGTTGTTCGATGTCGTTGTTCGATATCGAAGTTGGATTTCGTTGTTCAATTTTGTTGTTCTATTTCGTTGTTCGATTTCGTTGTTCGATTCGTTATTCGATTTCGTTGTTCGATTTCGTTGTTCGATTTCGTTGTTCCATTTTGTTGTTCGATTTCGTTGTTCTATATTGTTGCATGATTTCGTGGTTCGATTTCGTTGTTCGATTGCGTTGTTCCATTTCGTTGTTCTATTTCGTGGTTCGATTTATGGTGGTTTCAGTTTGTTGTTCGATTTCGTTGTTCGATGTCGAAGTTGGATTTCGTTGTTCAATTTCGTTGTTCTATTCGTTGTTCGATTTCGTTGTTCGATTCGTTAATCGATTTCGTTGTTCGATTTCGTTGTTCGATTTCGTGGTTCCATTTTGTTGTTCGATTTCGTTGTTCGATTTCGTTGTTCGATTTCGTTGTTCGATTTCGTTGTTCGATTTCGTTGTTCCATTTTGTTGTTCGATTTCGTTGTTAGATTTCGTTGTTCGATTTCGTTGTTCGATTTCGTTGTTCGATTTCGTTATTCGATTTAGTGATTCGAATTCGTTGTTCGTTTTCGTTGTTCGATTTCGTTGTTCGATTCGTTATTCGATTTCCTTGTTCGATTTCGTTGTTCGATTTCGTTGTTCGATTTCGTTGTTCGATTTCGTTGTTCGATTTCGTTGTTCCATTTTGTTGTTCGATTTCGTTGTTCGATTTCGTTGTTAGATTTCGTTGTTCGATTTCGTTGTTCGATTTCGTTGTTCGATTTCGTTGTTCGATTTTGTTGTTCGATTTCGTTGTTCGATTTCGTTGTTCCATTTCGTTGTTCGATTTCGTTGTTCGATTTCGTTGTTCGATTTCGTTGTTCGATTTCGTTGTTCGATTTCGTTGTTCGATTTCGTTGTTCGATTTCGTTGTTCGATTTCGTTGTTCGATTGCGTTGTTCCATTTCGTTGTTCTATTTCGTGGTTCGATTTAGTGGTTTCAGTTTGTTGTTCGATTTCGTTGTTCAATTTCGTTGTTCTATTTCGTTGTTCGATTTCGTTGTTCGATTCGTTATTCGATTTCGTTGTTCGATTTCGTTGTTAGATTTCGTTGTTCGATTTCGTTGTTCGATTTCGTTGTTCGATTTCGTTGTTCGATTTCGTTGTTAGATTTCGTTGTTCGATATCGAAGTTGGATTTCGTAGGTCAATTTCGTTGTTCTATTTCGGTGTTCTATTTCGTTGTTCGATTTCGTTGTTTGATTCGTTATTCGATTTCGTTGTTCGATTTCGTTGTTCGATTTCGTTGTTCGATTTCGTTGTTCCATTTCGTTGTTCGATATCGTTGTTCGATTTCGTTGTTCGATTTCGTTGTTCGATTTCGTTGTTCGATTTCGAAGTTCGATTTCGTTGTTCGATTTCGTTGTTCGATTTCGTTGTTCGATTTTGTTGTTCGATTTCGTTGTTCGATTTCGTTGTTCGATTTCGTTGTTCGATTTCGTTGTTCGATTTCGTTGTTCGATTTCGTTGTCCGATTCCGTTGTTCGATTTCGTTGTTCGTTTTCGTTGTTCTATATTGTTGCATGATTTCGTGATTCGATTTCGTTGTTCGATTGCGTTGTTCCATTTCGTTGTTCTATTTCGTGGTTCGATTTATAGTGGTTTCAGTTTGTTGTTCGATGTCGTTGTTCGATATCGAAGTTGGATTTCGTTGTTCAATTTCGTTGTTCTATTTCGTTGTTCGATTTCGTTGTTCGATTCGTTATTCGATTTCGTTGTTCGATTTCGTTATTCGATTTCGTTGTTCCATTTTGTTGTTCAATTTCGTTGTTCGATTTCGTTGTTAGATTTCGTTGTTAGATTTCGTTGTTCGATTTCGTTGTTCGATTTCGTTGTTCGATTTCGTTGTTCGATTTCGTTGTTCGATTTCGTTGTTCGATTTCGTTGTTCGATTGCGTTGTTCCATTTCGTTGTTCTATTTCGTTGTTCGATTTCGTTGTTCGATTCGTTATTCGATTTCGTTGTTCGATTTCGTTGTTCGATTTCGTTGTTCGATTTCGTTGTTCCATTTTGTTGTTCGATTTCGTTGTTCGATTTCGTTGTTCTATATTGTTGCATGATTTCGTGGTTCGATTTCGTTGTTCGATTGCGTTGTTCCATTTCGTTGTTCTATTTCGTGGTTCGATTTATAGTGGTTTCAGTTTGTTGTTCGATTTCGTTGTTCGATATCGAAGTTGGATTTCGTTGTTCGATTTCGTTGTTCGATTCGTTATTCATTCGATTTCGTTGTTCGATTTCGTTGTTCGATTTCGTTGGTCGATTTCGTTGTTCCATTTTGTTGTTCGATTTCGTTGTTAGATTTCGTTGTTCGATTTCGTTGTTCGATTTCGTTGTTCGATTTCGTTGTTCGATTTTGTTGTTCGATTTCTTTGTTCGATTTCGTTGTTCGATTTCGTTGTTCGATTTCGTTGTTCGATTTTGCGTTGTTCCATTTCGTTGTTCTATTTCGTGGTTAGATTTAGTGGTTTCAGTTTGTTGTTCGATTTCGTTGTTCGATATCGAAGTTGGATTTCGTTGTTCAATTTCGTTGTTCTATTTCGTTGTTCGATTTCGTTGTTGGATTCGTTATTCGATTTCGTTGTTCGATTTCGTTGTTCGATTTCGTTGTTCGATTTCGTTGTTCGATTTCGTTGTTCCATTTTGTTGTTCGATTTCGTTGTTCGATTTCGTTGTTAGATTTCGTTGTTCGATTTCGTTGTTCGATTTCGTTGTTCGATTTCGTTGTTCGATTTCGTTGTTCGATTTCGTAGTTCCATTTCTTTGTTCGATATCGTTGTTCGATTTCGTTGTTCGATTTCGTTGTTCGATTTCGTTGTTCGATTTCGAAGTTCGATTTCGTTGTTCGATTTCGTTGTTCGATTTCGTTGTTCGATTTTGTTGTTCGATTTCGTTGTTCGATTTCGTTGTTCGATTTCGTTGTTCGATTTCGTTGTTCGATTTCGTTGTCCGATTCCGTTGTTCGATTTCGTTGTTCGTTTTCGTTGTTCTATATTGTTGCATGATTTCGTGATTCGATTTCGTTGTTCGATTGCGTTGTTCCATTTCGTTGTTCTATTTCGTGGTTCGATTTATAGTGGTTTCAGTTCGTTGTTCGATGTCGTTGTTCGATATCGAAGTTGGATTTCGTTGTTCAATTTTGTTGTTCTATTTCGTTGTTCGATTTCGTTGTTCGATTCGTTATTCGATTTCGTTGTTCGATTTCGTTGTTCGATTTCGTTGTTCGATTTCGTTGTTCCATTTTGTTGTTCGATTTCGTTGTTCTATATTGTTGCATGATTTCGTGGTTCGATTTCGTTGTTCGATTGCGTTGTTCCATTTCGTTGTTCTATTTCGTGGTTCGATTTATGGTGGTTTCAGTTTGTTGTTCGATTTCGTTGTTCGATATCGAAGTTGGATTTCGTTGTTCAATTTCGTTGTTCTATTCGTTGTTCGATTTCGTTGTTCGATTCGTTAATCGATTTCGTTGTTCGATTTCGTTGTTCGATTTCGTGGTTCCATTTTGTTGTTCGATTTCGTTGTTCGATTTCGTTGTTCGATTTCGTTGTTCGATTTCGTTGTTCGATTTCGTTGTTCCATTTTGTTGTTCGATTTCGTTGTTAGATTTCGTTGTTCGATTTCGTTGTTCGATTTCGTTGTTCGATTTCGTTGTTCGATTTCGTTATTCGATTTAGTGATTCGAATTCGTTGTTCGTTTTCGTTGTTCGATTTCGTTGTTCGATTCGTTATTCGATTTCCTTGTTCGATTTCGTTGTTCGATTTCGTTGTTCGATTTCGTTGTTCGATTTCGTTGTTCCATTTTGTTGTTCGATTTCGTTGTTCGATTTCGTTGTTAGATTTCGTTGTTCGATTTCGTTGTTCGATTTCGTTGTTCGATTTCGTTGTTCGATTTTGTTGTTCGATTTCGTTGTTCGATTTCGTTGTTCCATTTCGTTGTTCGATTTCGTTGTTCGATTTCGTTGTTCGATTTCGTTGTTCGATTTCGTTGTTCGATTTCGTTGTTCGATTTCGTTGTTCGATTTCGTTGTTCGATTTCGTTGTTCGATTTCGTTGTTCGATTTCGTTGTTCGATTGCGTTGTTCCATTTCGTTGTTCTATTTCGTGGTTCGATTTAGTGGTTTCAGTTTGTTGTTCGATTTCGTTGTTCAATTTCGTTGTTCTATTTCGTTGTTCGATTTCGTTGTTCGATTCGTTATTCGATTTCGTTGTTCGATTTCGTTGTTAGATTTCGTTGTTCGATTTCGTTGTTCGATTTCGTTGTTCGATTTCGTTGTTCGATTTCGTTGTTAGATTTCGTTGTTCGATATCGAAGTTGGATTTCGTAGGTCAATTTCGTTGTTCTATTTCGGTGTTCTATTTCGTTGTTCGATTTCGTTGTTTGATTCGTTATTCGATTTCGTTGTTCGATTTCGTTGTTCGATTTCGTTGTTCGATTTCGTTGTTCCATTTCGTTGTTCGATATCGTTGTTCGATTTCGTTGTTCGATTTCGTTGTTCGATTTCGTTGTTCTATTTCGTGGTTCGATTTATAGTGGTTTCAGTTTGTTGTTCGATGTCGTTGTTCGATATCGAAGTTGGATTTCGTTGTTCAATTTCGTTGTTCTATTTCGTTGTTCGATTTCGTTGTTCGATTCGTTATTCGATTTCGTTGTTCGATTTCGTTATTCGATTTCGTTGTTCCATTTTGTTGTTCAATTTCGTTGTTCGATTTCGTTGTTAGATTTCGTTGTTAGATTTCGTTGTTCGATTTCGTTGTTCGATTTCGTTGTTCGATTTCGTTGTTCGATTTCGTTGTTCGATTTCGTTGTTCGATTTCGAAGTTCGATTTCGTTGTTCGATTGCGTTGTTCCATTTCGTTGTTCTATTTCGTTGTTCGATTTCGTTGTTCGATTCGTTATTCGATTTCGTTGTTTGATTTCGTTGTTCGATTTCGTTGTTCGATTTCGTTGTTCCATTTTGTTGTTCGATTTCGTTGTTCGATTTCGTTGTTCTATATTGTTGCATGATTTCGTGGTTCGATTTCGTTGTTCGATTGCGTTGTTCCATTTCGTTGTTCTATTTCGTGGTTCGATTTATAGTGGTTTCAGTTTGTTGTTCGATTTCGTTGTTCGATATCGAAGTTGGATTTCGTTGTTCAATTTCGTTGTTCTATTTCGTTGTTAGATTTCGTTGTTCGATTCGTTATTCGATTTCGTTGTTCGATTTCGTTGTTCGATTTCGTTGTTAGATTTCGTTGTTCGATTTCGTTGTTCGATTTCGATGTTCGATTTCGTTGTTCGATTTCGTTGTTCGATTTCGTTGTTCGATTTCGTTGTTCGATTTCGTTGTTCGATTTCGTTGTTCGATTTCGTTGTTCGATTTCGTTATTCCATTTCGTTGTTCGATTTCGTTGTTCCATTTTGTTGTTCGATTTCCTTGTTCGATTTCGTTGTTAGATTTCGTTGTTCGATTTCGTTGTTCGATTACGATGTTCGATTTCGTTGTTCGATTTCGTTGTTCGATTTCGTTGTTCGATTTCGTTGTTAGATTTCGTTGTTAGATTTCGTTGTTAGATTTCGTTGTTCGATTTCGTTGTTCGATTTCGTTGTTCGATTTCGTTGTTCGATTTCGTTGTTCGATTTCGTTGTTCGATTTCGAAGTTCGATTTCGTTGTTCGATTGCGTTGTTCCATTTCGTTGTTCTATTTCGTTGTTGGATTTCATTGTTCGATTTCGTTGTTCGATTTCGTTGTTCCATTTCGTTGTTCGATTTCGTTGTTCGATTTCGTTGTTCGATTTCGTTGTTCGTTCGTTGATCGATTTCGTTGTTCGATTTCGTTGTTCGATTTCGTTGTTCGATTGCGTTGTTCCATTTCGTTGTTCTATTTCGTGGTTCGATTAGTGGTATCAGTTTGTTGTTCGATTTCGTTGTTCGATATCGAAGATGGATTTCGTTGTTCAATTTCGTTGTTCTATTTCGTTGTTCGATTTCGTTGTTCGATTCGTTATTCGATTTCGTTGTTCGATTTCGTTGTTAGATTTCATTGTTCGATTTCGTTGTTCGATTCGTTATTCGATTTCGTTGTTCGATTTCGTTGTTCGATTTCGTTGTTCGATTTCGTTGTACCATTTTGTTGTTCGATTTCGTTGTTCGATTTCGTTGTTCGATTACGATGTTCGATTTCGTTGTTCGATTTCGTTGTTCGATTTCGTTGTTCGATTTCGTTGTTCGATTTCGTTGTTCGATTTCGTTGTTCCATTTCGTTGTTCGATTTCGTTGTTCGATTTCGTTGTTCGATTTCGTTGTTCGATTTCGTTGATCGATTTCGTTGTTCGATTTCGTTGTTCGATTTCGGTTCGATTGCGTTGTTCCATTTCGTTGTTCTATTTCGTGGTTCGATTTAGTGGTATCAGTTTGTTGTTCGATTTCGTTGTTCGATATCGAAGTTGGATTTCGTTGTTCAATTTCGTTGTTCTATTTCGTTGTTCGATTTCGTTGTTCGATTTCGTTGTTCGATTTCGTTGTTCGATTTCGTTGTTCGATTTCGTTGTTCGATTTCGTTGTTCCATTTCGTTGTTCGATTTCGTTGTTCGATTTCGTTGTTCCATTTTGTTGTTCGATTTCGTTGTTCGATTTCGTTGTTAGATTTCATTGTTCGATTTCGTTGTTCGATTTCGTTGTTCCATTTTGTTGTTCGATTTCGTTGTTCGATTTCGTTGTTAGATTTCATTGTTCGATTTCGTTGTTCGATTCGTTATTCGATTTCGTTGTTCGATTTCGTTGTTCCATTTTGTTGTTCGATTTCGTTGTTCGATTTCGTTGTTAGATTTCGTTGTTCGATTTCGTTGTTCGATTTCGTTGTTCGATTTCGTTGTTCGATATCGAAGTTGGATTTCGTAGGTCAATTTCGTTGTTCTATTTCGTTGTTCTATTTCGTTGTTCGATTTCGTTGTTCGATTCGTTATTCGATTTCGTTGTTCGATTTCGTTGTTCGATTTCGTTGTTCGATTTCGTTGTTCGATTTCGTTGTTCGATTTCGTTGTTCGATTTCGTTGTTCCATTTCGTTGTTCGATATCGGTGTTGGATTTCGTTGTTCGATTTCGTTGTTCGATTTCGTTGTTCGATTTCGAAATTCGATTTCGTTGTTCGATTTCGTTGTTCGATTTTGTTGTTCGATTTCGTTGTTCGATTTCGTTGTTCGATTTCGTTGTTCGATTTCGTTGTTCGATTTCGTTGTTCGATTTCGTTGTCCGATTCCGTTGTTCGATTTCGTTGTTCGTTTTCGTTGTTCTATATTGTTGCATGATTTCGTTATTCGATTTCGTTGTTCGACTGCGTTGTTCCATTTCGTTGTTCTATTTCGTGGTTCGATTTATAGTGGTTTCAGTTTGTTGTTCGATGTCGTTGTTCGATATCGAAGTTGGATTTCGTTGTTCAATTTCGTTGTTCTATTTCGTTGTTCGATTTCGTTGTTCGAATCGTTATTCGATTTCGTTGTTCGATTTCGTTGTTCGATTTCGTTGTTCGATTTCGTTGTTCGATTTCGTTGTTAGATTTCGTTGTTCGATTTCGTTGTTCGATTTCGTTGTTCGATTTCGTTGTTCGATTTCGTTGTTCGATTTCGTTGTTCCATTTCTTTGTTCGATTTCGTTGTTCCATTTTGTTGTTCGATTTCGTTGTTCGATTTCGTTGTTAGATTTCGTTGTTCGATTTCGTTGTTCGATTACGTTGTTCGATTTCGTTGTTCGATTTCGTTGTTCGATATCGAAGTTGGATTTCGTTGTTCAATTTCGTTGTTCTATTTCGTTGTTCGATTTCGTTGTTCGATTCGTTATTCGATTTCGTTGTTCGATTTCGTTGTTCGATTTCGTTGTTCCATTTTGTTGTTCGATTTCGTTGTTCGATTTCGTTGTTCTATATTGTTGCATGATTTCGTGGTTCGATTTCGTTGTTCGATTGCGTTGTTCCATTTCGTTGTTCTATTTCGTGGTTCGATTTATAGTGGTTTCAGTTTGTTGTTCGATTTCGTTGTTCGATATCGAAGTTGGATTTCGTTGTTCAATTTCGTTGTTCTATTTCGTTGTTCGATTTCGTTGTTCGATTCGTTAATCGATTTCGTTGTTCGATTTCGTTGTTCGATTTCGTTGTTCGATTTCGTTGTTCCACTTTGTTGTTCGATTTCGTTGTTCGATTTCGTTGTTCGATTTCGTTGTTCGATTTCGTTGTTCGATTTCGTTGTTCCATTTTGTTGTTCGATTTCGTTGTTAGATTTCGTTGTTCGATTTAGTGATTCGAATTCGTTGTTCGAATTCGTTGTTCGTTTTCGTTGTTCGATTTCGTTGTTCGATTCGTTATTCGATTTCGTTGTTCCATTTTGTTGTTCGATTTCGTTGTTCGATTTCGTTATTCGATTTAGTGATTCGAATTCGTTGTTCGAATTCGTTGTTCGTTTTCGTTGTTCGATTTCGTTGTTCCATTTTGTTGTTCGATTTCGTTGTTCGATTTCGTTGTTCGATTTCGTTGTTCGATTTCGTTGTTCGATTTCGTTGTTCCATTTTGTTGTTCGATTTCGTTGTTCGATTTCGTTATTCGATTTAGTGATTCGAATTCGTTGTTCGAATTCGTTGTTCGTTTTCGTTGTTCGATTTCGTTGTTCGATTCGTTATTCGATTTCGTTGTTCGATTTCGTTGTTCGATTTCGTTGTTCGATTTCGTTGTTCCATTTTGTTGTTCGATTTCGTTGTTCGATTTCGTTGTTAGATTTCGTTGTTCGATTTCGTTGTTCGATTTCGTTGTTCGATTTCGTTGTTCGATTTTGTTGTTCGATTTCGTTGTTCGATTTCGTTGTTCGATTTCGTTGTTCGATTTCGTTGTTCCATTTCGTTGTTCGATTTCGTTGTTCTATTTCGTGGTTAGATTTAGTGGTTTCAGTTTGTTGTTCGATATCGAAGTTGGATTTCGTTGTTCAATTTCGTTGTTCTATTTCGTTGTTCGATTTCGTTGTTCGATTCGTTATTCGATTTCGTTGTTCGATTTCGTTGTTCGATTGCGTTGTTCCATTTCGTTGTTCTATTTCGTGGTTCGATTTAGTGGTTTCAGTTTGTTGTTCGATTTCGTTGTTCGATATCGAAGTTGGATTTCGTAGGTCAATTTCGTTGTTCTATTTCGTTGTTCTATTTCGTTGTTCGATTTCGTTGTTCGATTCGTTATTCGATTTCGTTGTTCGATTTCGTTGTTCCATTTTGTTGTTCGATTTCGTTGTTCGATTTCGTTGTTAGATTTCGTTGTTCGATTTCGTTGTTCGATATCGTTGTTCGATTTCGTTGTTCGATTTCGTTGTTAGATTTCGTTGTTCGATTTCGTTGTTCGATTTCGTTGTTCGATTTCGTTGTTCGATTTTGTTGTTCGATTTCGTTGTTCGATTTCGTTGTTCGATTTCGTTGTTCGATTTCGTTGTTCCATTTCGTTGTTCGATTTCGTTGTTCGATTTCGTTGTTCGATTTCGTTGTTCGATTTCGTTGTTCGATTTCGTTGTTCGATTTCGTTGTTCGATTGCGTTGTTCCATTTCGTTGTTCTATTTCGTGGTTCGATTTAGTGGTTTCAGTTTGTTGTTCGATTTCGTTGTTCGATATCGAAGTTGGATTTCGTAGGTCAATTTCGTTGTTCTATTTCGTTGTTCTATTTCGTTGTTCGATTTCGTTGTTCGATTCGTTATTCGATTTCGTTGTTCGATTTCGTTGTTCCATTTTGTTGTTCGATTTCGTTGTTCGATTTCGTTGTTAGATTTCGTTGTTCGATTTCGTTGTTCGATATCGTTGTTCGATTTCGTTGTTCGATTTCGTTGTTCGATTTCGTTGTTCGATTTCGAAGTTCGATTTCGTTGTTCGATTTCGTTGTTCGATTTCGTTGTTCGATTTTGTTGTTCGATTTCGTTGTTCGATTTCGTTGTTCGATTTCGTTGTTCGATTTCGTTGTTCGATTTCGTTGTTCGATTTCGTTGTCCGATTCCGTTGTTCGATTTCGTTGTTCGTTTTCGTTGTTCTATATTGTTGCATGATTTCGTGATTCGATTTCGTTGTTCGATTGCGTTGTTCCATTTCGTTGTTCTATTTCGTGGTTCGATTTATAGTGGTTTCAGTTTGTTGTTCGATGTCGTTGTTCGATTTCGAAGTTGGATTTCGTTGTTCAATTTCGTTGTTCTATTTCGTTGTTCGATTTCGTTGTTCGATTCGTTATTCGATTTCGTTGTTCGATTTCGTTATTCGATTTCGTTGTTCCATTTTGTTGTTCAATTTCGTTGTTCGATTTCGTTGTTAGATTTCGTTGTTAGATTTCGTTGTTCGATTTCGTTGTTCGATTTCGTTGTTCGATTTCGTTGTTCGATTTCGTTGTTCGATTTCGTTGTTCGATTTCGAAGTTCGATTTCGTTGTTCGATTGCGTTGTTCCATTTCGTTGTTCTATTTCGTTGTTCGATTTCGTTGTTCGATTCGTTATTCGATTTCGTTGTTCGATTTCGTTGTTCGATTTCGTTGTTCGATTTCGTTGTTCCATTTTGTTGTTCGATTTCGTTGTTCGATTTCGTTGTTCTATATTGTTGCATGATTTCGTGGTTCGATTTCGTTGTTCGATTGCGTTGTTCCATTTCGTTGTTCTATTTCGTGGTTCGATTTATAGTGGTTTCAGTTTGTTGTTCGATTTCGTTGTTCGATATCGAAGTTGGATTTCGTTGTTCGATTTCGTTGTTCGATTCGTTATTCATTCGATTTCGTTGTTCGATTTCGTTGTTCGATTTCGTTGGTCGATTTCGTTGTTCCATTTTGTTGTTCGATTTCGTTGTTAGATTTCGTTGTTCGATTTCGTTGTTCGATTTCGTTGTTCGATTTCGTTGTTCGATTTTGTTGTTCGATTTCTTTGTTCGATTTCGTTGTTCGATTTCGTTGTTCGATTTCGTTGTTCGATTTTGCGTTGTTCCATTTCGTTGTTCTATTTCGTGGTTAGATTTAGTGGTTTCAGTTTGTTGTTCGATTTCGTTGTTCGATATCGAAGTTGGATTTCGTTGTTCAATTTCGTTGTTCTATTTCGTTGTTCGATTTCGTTGTTGGATTCGTTATTCGATTTCGTTGTTCGATTTCGTTGTTCGATTTCGTTGTTCGATTTCGTTGTTCGATTTCGTTGTTCCATTTTGTTGTTCGATTTCGTTGTTCGATTTCGTTGTTAGATTTCGTTGTTCGATTTCGTTGTTCGATTTCGTTGTTCGATTTCGTTGTTCGATTTCGTTGTTCGATTTCGTAGTTCCATTTCTTTGTTCGATATCGTTGTTCGATTTCGTTGTTCGATTTCGTTGTTCGATTTCGTTGTTCGATTTCGAAGTTCGATTTCGTTGTTCGATTTCGTTGTTCGATTTCGTTGTTCGATTTTGTTGTTCGATTTCGTTGTTCGATTTCGTTGTTCGATTTCGTTGTTCGATTTCGTTGTTCGATTTCGTTGTCCGATTCCGTTGTTCGATTTCGTTGTTCGTTTTCGTTGTTCTATATTGTTGCATGATTTCGTGATTCGATTTCGTTGTTCGATTGCGTTGTTCCATTTCGTTGTTCTATTTCGTGGTTCGATTTATAGTGGTTTCAGTTCGTTGTTCGATGTCGTTGTTCGATATCGAAGTTGGATTTCGTTGTTCAATTTTGTTGTTCTATTTCGTTGTTCGATTTCGTTGTTCGATTCGTTATTCGATTTCGTTGTTCGATTTCGTTGTTCGATTTCGTTGTTCGATTTCGTTGTTCCATTTTGTTGTTCGATTTCGTTGTTCTATATTGTTGCATGATTTCGTGGTTCGATTTCGTTGTTCGATTGCGTTGTTCCATTTCGTTGTTCTATTTCGTGGTTCGATTTATGGTGGTTTCAGTTTGTTGTTCGATTTCGTTGTTCGATATCGAAGTTGGATTTCGTTGTTCAATTTCGTTGTTCTATTCGTTGTTCGATTTCGTTGTTCGATTCGTTAATCGATTTCGTTGTTCGATTTCGTTGTTCGATTTCGTGGTTCCATTTTGTTGTTCGATTTCGTTGTTCGATTTCGTTGTTCGATTTCGTTGTTCGATTTCGTTGTTCGATTTCGTTGTTCCATTTTGTTGTTCGATTTCGTTGTTAGATTTCGTTGTTCGATTTCGTTGTTCGATTTCGTTGTTCGATTTCGTTGTTCGATTTCGTTATTCGATTTAGTGATTCGAATTCGTTGTTCGTTTTCGTTGTTCGATTTCGTTGTTCGATTCGTTATTCGATTTCCTTGTTCGATTTCGTTGTTCGATTTCGTTGTTCGATTTCGTTGTTCGATTTCGTTGTTCCATTTTGTTGTTCGATTTCGTTGTTCGATTTCGTTGTTAGATTTCGTTGTTCGATTTCGTTGTTCGATTTCGTTGTTCGATTTCGTTGTTCGATTTTGTTGTTCGATTTCGTTGTTCGATTTCGTTGTTCCATTTCGTTGTTCGATTTCGTTGTTCGATTTCGTTGTTCGATTTCGTTGTTCGATTTCGTTGTTCGATTTCGTTGTTCGATTTCGTTGTTCGATTTCGTTGTTCGATTTCGTTGTTCGATTTCGTTGTTCGATTTCGTTGTTCGATTGCGTTGTTCCATTTCGTTGTTCTATTTCGTGGTTCGATTTAGTGGTTTCAGTTTGTTGTTCGATTTCGTTGTTCAATTTCGTTGTTCTATTTCGTTGTTCGATTTCGTTGTTCGATTCGTTATTCGATTTCGTTGTTCGATTTCGTTGTTAGATTTCGTTGTTCGATTTCGTTGTTCGATTTCGTTGTTCGATTTCGTTGTTCGATTTCGTTGTTAGATTTCGTTGTTCGATATCGAAGTTGGATTTCGTAGGTCAATTTCGTTGTTCTATTTCGGTGTTCTATTTCGTTGTTCGATTTCGTTGTTTGATTCGTTATTCGATTTCGTTGTTCGATTTCGTTGTTCGATTTCGTTGTTCGATTTCGTTGTTCCATTTCGTTGTTCGATATCGTTGTTCGATTTCGTTGTTCGATTTCGTTGTTCGATTTCGTTGTTCTATTTCGTGGTTCGATTTATAGTGGTTTCAGTTTGTTGTTCGATGTCGTTGTTCGATATCGAAGTTGGATTTCGTTGTTCAATTTCGTTGTTCTATTTCGTTGTTCGATTTCGTTGTTCGATTCGTTATTCGATTTCGTTGTTCGATTTCGTTATTCGATTTCGTTGTTCCATTTTGTTGTTCAATTTCGTTGTTCGATTTCGTTGTTAGATTTCGTTGTTAGATTTCGTTGTTCGATTTCGTTGTTCGATTTCGTTGTTCGATTTCGTTGTTCGATTTCGTTGTTCGATTTCGTTGTTCGATTTCGAAGTTCGATTTCGTTGTTCGATTGCGTTGTTCCATTTCGTTGTTCTATTTCGTTGTTCGATTTCGTTGTTCGATTCGTTATTCGATTTCGTTGTTTGATTTCGTTGTTCGATTTCGTTGTTCGATTTCGTTGTTCCATTTTGTTGTTCGATTTCGTTGTTCGATTTCGTTGTTCTATATTGTTGCATGATTTCGTGGTTCGATTTCGTTGTTCGATTGCGTTGTTCCATTTCGTTGTTCTATTTCGTGGTTCGATTTATAGTGGTTTCAGTTTGTTGTTCGATTTCGTTGTTCGATATCGAAGTTGGATTTCGTTGTTCAATTTCGTTGTTCTATTTCGTTGTTAGATTTCGTTGTTCGATTCGTTATTCGATTTCGTTGTTCGATTTCGTTGTTCGATTTCGTTGTTAGATTTCGTTGTTCGATTTCGTTGTTCGATTTCGATGTTCGATTTCGTTGTTCGATTTCGTTGTTCGATTTCGTTGTTCGATTTCGTTGTTCGATTTCGTTGTTCGATTTCGTTGTTCGATTTCGTTGTTCGATTTCGTTATTCCATTTCGTTGTTCGATTTCGTTGTTCCATTTTGTTGTTCGATTTCCTTGTTCGATTTCGTTGTTAGATTTCGTTGTTCGATTTCGTTGTTCGATTACGATGTTCGATTTCGTTGTTCGATTTCGTTATTCGATTTCGTTGTTCGATTTCGTTGTTCGATTTCGTTGTTAGATTTCGTTGTTAGATTTCGTTGTTCGATTTCGTTGTTCGATTTCGATGTTCGATTTCGTTGTTCGATTTCGTTGTTCGATTTCGTTGTTCGATTTCGTTGTTCAATTTCGTTGTTCTATTTCGTTGTTCGATTTCGTTGTTCGATTCGTTATTCGATTTCGTTGTTAGATTTCGTTGTTCGATTTCGTTGTTCGATTTCGTTGTTCGATTTCGTTGTCCGATTCCGTTGTTCGATTTCGTTGTTCGTTTTCGTTGTTCTATATTGTTGCATGATTTCGTGATTCGATTTCGTTGTTCGATTGCGTTGTTCCATTTCGTTGTTCTATTTCGTGGTTCGATTTATAGTGGTTTCAGTTCGTTGTTCGATGTCGTTGTTCGATATCGAAGTTGGATTTCGTTGTTCAATTTCGTTGTTCTATTTCGTTATTCGATTTCGTTGTTCGATTCGTTATTCGATTTCGTTGTTCGATTTCGTTGTTCGATTTCGTTGTTCGATTTCGTTGTTCCATTTTGTTGTTCGATTTCGTTGTTCTATATTGTTGCATGATTTCGTGGTTCGATTTCGTTGTTCGATTGCGTTGTTCCATTTCGTTGTTCTATTTCGTGGTTCGATTTTATAGTGGTTTCAGTTTGTTGTTCGATTTCGTTGTTCGATATCGAAGTTGGATTTCGTTGTTCAATTTCGTTGTTCTATTTCGTTGTTCGTTTTCGTTGTTCGATTCGTTAATCGATTTCGTTGTTCGATTTCGTTGTTCGATTTCGTTGTTCCATTTTGTTGTTCGATTTCGTTGTTCGATTTCGTTGTTCGATTTCGTTGTTCGATTTCGTTGTTCCATTTTGTTGTTCGATTTCGTTGTTAGATTTCGTTGTTCGATTTCGTTGTTCGATTTCGTTATTCGATTTAGTGATTCGAATTCGTTGTTCGTTTTCGTTGTTCGATTTCGTTGTTCGATTCGTTATTCGATTTCGTTGTTCGATTTCGTTGTTCGATTTCGTTGTTCGATTTCGTTGTTCGATTTCGTTGTTCGATTTCGTTGTTCCATTTTGTTGTTCGATTTCGTTGTTCGATTTCGTTGTTAGATTTCGTTGTTCGATTTCGTTGTTCGATTTCGTTGTTCGATTTCGTTGTTCGATTTTGTTGTTCGATTTCGTTGTTCGATTTCGTTGTTCGATTTCGTTGTTCCATTTCGTTGTTCGATTTCGTTGTTCGATTTCGTTGTTCGATTTCGTTGTTCGATTTCGTTGTTCGATTTCGTTGTTCGATTTCGTTGTTCGATTGCGTTGTTCCATTTCGTTGTTCTTTTTCGTGGTTCGATTTAGTGGTTTCAGTTTGTTGTTCGATTTCGTTGTTCGATATCGAAGTTGGATTTCGTTGTTCAATTTCGTTGTTCTATTTCGTTGTTCGATTTCGTTGTTCGATTCGTTATTCGATTTCGTTGTTCGATTTCGTTGTTCGATTTCGTTGTTCGATTTCGTTGTTCCATTTTGTTGTTCGATTTCGTTGTTCGATTTCGTTGTTAGATTTCGTTGTTAGATTTCGTTGTTCGATTTCGTTGTTCGATTTCGTTGTTCGATTTCGTTGTTAGATTTCGTTGTTCGATATCGAAGTTGGTTTTCGTAGGTCAATTTCGTTGTTCTATTTCGTTGTTCTATTTCGTTGTTCGATTTCGTTGTTCGATTCGTTATTCCATTTCGTTGTTCGATTTCGTTGTTCGATTTCGTTGTTCGATTTCGTTGTTCGATTTCGTTGTTCCATTTCGTTGTTCGATATCGTTGTTCGATTTCGTTGTTCGATTTCGTTGTTCGATTTCGTTGTTCGATTTCGAAGTTCGATTTCGTTGTTCGATTTCGTTGTTCGATTTTGTTGTTCGATTTCGTTGTTCGATTTCGTTGTTCGATTTCGTTGTTCGATTTCGTTGTTCGATTTCGTTGTTCGATTTCGTTGTCCGATTCCGTTGTTCGATTTCGTTGTTCGTTTTCGTTGTTCTATATTGTTGCATGATTTCGTGATTCGATTTCGTTGTTCGATTGCGTTGTTCCATTTCGTTGTTCTATTCTATTTCGTGGTTCGATTTATAGTGGTTTCAGTTTGTTGTTCGATGTCGTTGTTCGATATCGAAGTTGGATTTCGTTGTTCAATTTCGTTGTTCTATTTCGTTGTTCGATTTCGTTGTTCGATTCGTTATTCGATTTCGTTGTTCGATTTCGTTATTCGATTTCGTTGTTCCATTTTGTTGTTCAATTTCGTTGTTCGATTTCGTTGTTAGATTTCGTTGTTCGATTTCGTTGTTCGATTTCGTTGTTCGATTTCGTTGTTCGATTTCGTTGTTCGATTTCGTTGTTCGATTTCGTTGTCCGATTCCGTTGTTCGATTTCATTGTTCGTTTTCGTTGTTCTATATTGTTGCATGATTTCGTGATTCGATTTCGTTGTTCGATTGCGTTGTTCCATTTCGTTGTTCTATTTCGTGGTTCGATTTATAGTGGTTTCAGTTCGTTGTTCGATGTCGTTGTTCGATATCGAAGTTGGATTTCGTTGTTCAATTTCGTTGTTCTATTTCGTTGTTCGATGTCGTTGTTCGATATCGAAGTTGGATTTCGTTGTTCAATTTCGTTGTTCTATTTCGTTGTTCGATTTCGTTGTTCGATTCGTTATTCGATTTCGTTGTTCGATTTCGTTATTCGATTTCGTTGTTCCATTTTGTTGTTCAATTTCGTTGTTCGATTTCGTTGTTAGATTTCGTTGTTCGATTTCGTTGTTCGATTTCGTTGTTCGATTTCGTTGTTCGATTTCGTTGTTCGATTTCGTTGTTCGATTTCGTTGTCCGATTCCGTTGTTCGATTTCATTGTTCGTTTTCGTTGTTCTATATTGTTGCATGATTTCGTGATTCGATTTCGTTGTTCGATTGCGTTGTTCCATTTCGTTGTTCTATTTAGTGGTTCGATTTATAGTGGTTTCAGTTTGTTGTTCGATTTCGTTGTTCGATATCGAAGTTGGATTTCGTTGTTCAATTTCGTTGTTCTATTTCGTTGTTCGATTTCGTTGTTCGATTCGTTAATCGATTTCGTTGTTCGATTTCGTTGTTCGATATCGTTGTTCCATTTTGTTGTTCGATTTCGTTGTTCCATTTTGTTGTTCGATTTCGTTGTTAGATTTCGTTGTTCGATTTCGTTGTTCGATTTCGTTGTTCGATTTCGTTATTCGATTTAGTGATTCGAATTCGTTGTTCGTTTTCGTTGTTCGATTTCGTTGTTCGATTCGTTATTCGATTTCGTTGTTCTATTTCGTTGTTCGATTTCGTTGTTCGATTTCGTTGTTCCATTTTGTTGTTCGATTTCGTTGTTCGATTTCGTTGTTAGATTTCGTTGTTCGATTTCGTTGTTCGATTTCGTTGTTCGATTTTGTTGTTCGATTTCGTTGTTCGATTCGTTAATCGATTTCGTTGTTCGATTTCGTTGTTCGATTTCGTTGTTCCATTTTGTTGTTCGATTTCGTTGTTAGATTTCGTTGTTCGATTTCGTTGTTCGATTTCGTTGTTCGATTTCGTTATTCGATTTAGTGATTCGAATTCGTTGTTCGTTTTCGTTGTTCGATTTCGTTGTTCGATTCGTTATTCGATTTCGTTGTTCGATTTCGTTGTTCGATTTCGTTGTACGATTTCGTTGTTCCATTTTGTTGTTCGATTTCGTTGTTCGATTTCGTTGTTAGATTTCGTTATTCGATTTCGTTGTTCGATTTCGTTGTTCCATTTTGTTGTTCGATTTCGTTGTTCTATATTGTTGCATGATTTCGTGGTTCGATTTCGTTGTTCGATTGCGTTGTTCCATTTTGTTGTTCTATTTCGTGGTTCGATTTAGTGGTTTCAGTTTGTTGTTCGATTTCGTTGTTCGATATCGAAGTTGGATTTCGTTGTTCAATTTCGTTGTTCTATTTCGTTGTTCGATTTCGTTGTTCGATTCGTTATTCGATTTCGTTGTTCGATTTCGTTGTTCGATTTCGTTGTTCGATTTCGTTGTTCGATTTCGTTGTTCCATTTTGTTGTTCGATTTCGTTGTTAGATTTCGTTGTTCGATTTCGTTGTTCGATTTCGTTGTTCGATTTCGTTGTTCGATTTCGTTGTTCGATTTCGTTGTTCGATATCGAAGTTGGATTTCGTAGGTCAATTTCGTTGTTCTATTTCGTTGTTCTATTTCGTTGTTCGATTTCGTTGTTCGATTCGTTATTCGATTTCGTTGTTCGATTTCGTTGTTCGATTTCGTTGTTCGATTTCGTTGTTCGATTTCGTTGTTCGATTTCGTTGTTCGATTTCGTTGTTCCATTTCGTTGTTCGATTTCGTTGTTCCATTTCGTTGTTCGATTTCGTTGTTCGATTTCGTTGTTCGATTTCGTTGTTCGATTTCGTTGTTCGATTTCGTTGTTCGATTTCGTTGTTCGATTGCGTTATTCCATTTCGTTGTTCTATTTCGTGGTTCGATTTAGTGGTTTCAGTTTGTTGTTCGATTTCGTTGTTCGATATCGAAGTTGGATTTCGTAGGTCAATTTCGTTGTTCTATTTCGTTGTTCTATTTCGTTGTTCGATTTCGTTGTTCGATTCGTTATTCGATTTCGTTGTTCGATTTCGTTGTTCCATTTTGTTGTTCGATTTCGTTGTTCGATTTCGTTGTTAGATTTCGTTGTTCGATTTCGTTGTTCGATATCGTTGTTCGATTTCGTTGTTCGATTTCGTTGTTCGATTTCGTTGTTCGATTTCGAAGTTCGATTTCGTTGTTCGATTTCGTTGTTCGATTTCGTTGTTCGATTTTGTTGTTCGATTTCGTTGTTCGATTTCGTTGTTCGATTTCGTTGTTCGATTTCGTTGTTCGATTTCGTTGTTCGATTTCGTTGTCCGATTCCGTTGTTCGATTTCGTTGTTCGTTTTCGTTGTTCTATATTGTTGCATGATTTCGTGATTCGATTTCGTTGTTCGATTGCGTTGTTCCATTTCGTTGTTCTATTTCGTGGTTCGATTTATAGTGGTTTCAGTTTGTTGTTCGATGTCGTTGTTCGATATCGAAGTTGGATTTCGTTGTTCAATTTCGTTGTTCTATTTCGTTGTTCGATTTCGTTGTTCGATTCGTTATTCGATTTCGTTGTTCGATTTCGTTATTCGATTTCGTTGTTCCATTTTGTTGTTCAATTTCGTTGTTCGATTTCGTTGTTAGATTTCGTTGTTAGATTTCGTTGTTCGATTTCGTTGTTCGATTTCGTTGTTCGATTTCGTTGTTCGATTTCGTTGTTCGATTTCGTTGTTCGATTTCGAAGTTCGATTTCGTTGTTCGATTGCGTTGTTCCATTTCGTTGTTCTATTTCGTTGTTCGATTTCGTTGTTCGATTCGTTATTCGATTTCGTTGTTCGATTTCGTTGTTCGATTTCGTTGTTCGATTTCGTTGTTCCATTTTGTTGTTCGATTTCGTTGTTCGATTTCGTTGTTCTATATTGTTGCATGATTTCGTGGTTCGATTTCGTTGTTCGATTGCGTTGTTCCATTTCGTTGTTCTATTTCGTGGTTCGATTTATAGTGGTTTCAGTTTGTTGTTCGATTTCGTTGTTCGATATCGAAGTTGGATTTCGTTGTTCGATTTCGTTGTTCGATTCGTTATTCATTCGATTTCGTTGTTCGATTTCGTTGTTCGATTTCGTTGGTCGATTTCGTTGTTCCATTTTGTTGTTCGATTTCGTTGTTAGATTTCGTTGTTCGATTTCGTTGTTCGATTTCGTTGTTCGATTTCGTTGTTCGATTTTGTTGTTCGATTTCTTTGTTCGATTTCGTTGTTCGATTTCGTTGTTCGATTTCGTTGTTCGATTTTGCGTTGTTCCATTTCGTTGTTCTATTTCGTGGTTAGATTTAGTGGTTTCAGTTTGTTGTTCGATTTCGTTGTTCGATATCGAAGTTGGATTTCGTTGTTCAATTTCGTTGTTCTATTTCGTTGTTCGATTTCGTTGTTGGATTCGTTATTCGATTTCGTTGTTCGATTTCGTTGTTCGATTTCGTTGTTCGATTTCGTTGTTCGATTTCGTTGTTCCATTTTGTTGTTCGATTTCGTTGTTCGATTTCGTTGTTAGATTTCGTTGTTCGATTTCGTTGTTCGATTTCGTTGTTCGATTTCGTTGTTCGATTTCGTTGTTCGATTTCGTAGTTCCATTTCTTTGTTCGATATCGTTGTTCGATTTCGTTGTTCGATTTCGTTGTTCGATTTCGTTGTTCGATTTCGAAGTTCGATTTCGTTGTTCGATTTCGTTGTTCCATTTTGTTGTTCGATTTCGTTGTTCGATTTCGTTGTTCGATTTCGTTATTCGATTTCGTTGTTCGATTTCGTTGTTCCATTTTGTTGTTCGATTTCGTTGTTCTATATTGTTGCATGATTTCGTGGTTCGATTTCGTTGTTCGATTGCGTTGTTCCATTTTGTTGTTCTATTTCGTGGTTCGATTTAGTGGTTTCAGTTTGTTGTTCGATTTCGTTGTTCGATATCGAAGTTGGATTTCGTTGTTCAATTTCGTTGTTCTATTTCGTTGTTCGATTTCGTTGTTCGATTCGTTATTCGATTTCGTTGTTCGATTTCGTTGTTCGATTTCGTTGTTCGATTTCGTTGTTCGATTTCGTTGTTCCATTTTGTTGTTCGATTTCGTTGTTAGATTTCGTTGTTCGATTTCGTTGTTCGATTTCGTTGTTCGATTTCGTTGTTCGATTTCGTTGTTCGATTTCGTTGTTCGATATCGAAGTTGGATTTCGTAGGTCAATTTCGTTGTTCTATTTCGTTGTTCTATTTCGTTGTTCGATTTCGTTGTTCGATTCGTTATTCGATTTCGTTGTTCGATTTCGTTGTTCGATTTCGTTGTTCGATTTCGTTGTTCGATTTCGTTGTTCGATTTCGTTGTTCGATTTCGTTGTTCCATTTCGTTGTTCGATTTCGTTGTTCCATTTCGTTGTTCGATTTCGTTGTTCGATTTCGTTGTTCGATTTCGTTGTTCGATTTCGTTGTTCGATTTCGTTGTTCGATTTCGTTGTTCGATTGCGTTATTCCATTTCGTTGTTCTATTTCGTGGTTCGATTTAGTGGTTTCAGTTTGTTGTTCGATTTCGTTGTTCGATATCGAAGTTGGATTTCGTAGGTCAATTTCGTTGTTCTATTTCGTTGTTCTATTTCGTTGTTCGATTTCGTTGTTCGATTCGTTATTCGATTTCGTTGTTCGATTTCGTTGTTCCATTTTGTTGTTCGATTTCGTTGTTCGATTTCGTTGTTAGATTTCGTTGTTCGATTTCGTTGTTCGATATCGTTGTTCGATTTCGTTGTTCGATTTCGTTGTTCGATTTCGTTGTTCGATTTCGAAGTTCGATTTCGTTGTTCGATTTCGTTGTTCGATTTCGTTGTTCGATTTTGTTGTTCGATTTCGTTGTTCGATTTCGTTGTTCGATTTCGTTGTTCGATTTCGTTGTTCGATTTCGTTGTTCGATTTCGTTGTCCGATTCCGTTGTTCGATTTCGTTGTTCGTTTTCGTTGTTCTATATTGTTGCATGATTTCGTGATTCGATTTCGTTGTTCGATTGCGTTGTTCCATTTCGTTGTTCTATTTCGTGGTTCGATTTATAGTGGTTTCAGTTTGTTGTTCGATGTCGTTGTTCGATATCGAAGTTGGATTTCGTTGTTCAATTTCGTTGTTCTATTTCGTTGTTCGATTTCGTTGTTCGATTCGTTATTCGATTTCGTTGTTCGATTTCGTTATTCGATTTCGTTGTTCCATTTTGTTGTTCAATTTCGTTGTTCGATTTCGTTGTTAGATTTCGTTGTTAGATTTCGTTGTTCGATTTCGTTGTTCGATTTCGTTGTTCGATTTCGTTGTTCGATTTCGTTGTTCGATTTCGTTGTTCGATTTCGAAGTTCGATTTCGTTGTTCGATTGCGTTGTTCCATTTCGTTGTTCTATTTCGTTGTTCGATTTCGTTGTTCGATTCGTTATTCGATTTCGTTGTTCGATTTCGTTGTTCGATTTCGTTGTTCGATTTCGTTGTTCCATTTTGTTGTTCGATTTCGTTGTTCGATTTCGTTGTTCTATATTGTTGCATGATTTCGTGGTTCGATTTCGTTGTTCGATTGCGTTGTTCCATTTCGTTGTTCTATTTCGTGGTTCGATTTATAGTGGTTTCAGTTTGTTGTTCGATTTCGTTGTTCGATATCGAAGTTGGATTTCGTTGTTCGATTTCGTTGTTCGATTCGTTATTCATTCGATTTCGTTGTTCGATTTCGTTGTTCGATTTCGTTGGTCGATTTCGTTGTTCCATTTTGTTGTTCGATTTCGTTGTTAGATTTCGTTGTTCGATTTCGTTGTTCGATTTCGTTGTTCGATTTCGTTGTTCGATTTTGTTGTTCGATTTCTTTGTTCGATTTCGTTGTTCGATTTCGTTGTTCGATTTCGTTGTTCGATTTTGCGTTGTTCCATTTCGTTGTTCTATTTCGTGGTTAGATTTAGTGGTTTCAGTTTGTTGTTCGATTTCGTTGTTCGATATCGAAGTTGGATTTCGTTGTTCAATTTCGTTGTTCTATTTCGTTGTTCGATTTCGTTGTTGGATTCGTTATTCGATTTCGTTGTTCGATTTCGTTGTTCGATTTCGTTGTTCGATTTCGTTGTTCGATTTCGTTGTTCCATTTTGTTGTTCGATTTCGTTGTTCGATTTCGTTGTTAGATTTCGTTGTTCGATTTCGTTGTTCGATTTCGTTGTTCGATTTCGTTGTTCGATTTCGTTGTTCGATTTCGTAGTTCCATTTCTTTGTTCGATATCGTTGTTCGATTTCGTTGTTCGATTTCGTTGTTCGATTTCGTTGTTCGATTTCGAAGTTCGATTTCGTTGTTCGATTTCGTTGTTCGATTTCGTTGTTCGATTTTGTTGTTCGATTTCGTTGTTCGATTTCGTTGTTCGATTTCGTTGTTCGATTTCGTTGTTCGATTTCGTTGTCCGATTCCGTTGTTCGATTTCGTTGTTCGTTTTCGTTGTTCTATATTGTTGCATGATTTCGTGATTCGATTTCGTTGTTCGATTGCGTTGTTCCATTTCGTTGTTCTATTTCGTGGTTCGATTTATAGTGGTTTCAGTTCGTTGTTCGATGTCGTTGTTCGATATCGAAGTTGGATTTCGTTGTTCAATTTTGTTGTTCTATTTCGTTGTTCGATTTCGTTGTTCGATTCGTTATTCGATTTCGTTGTTCGATTTCGTTGTTCGATTTCGTTGTTCGATTTCGTTGTTCCATTTTGTTGTTCGATTTCGTTGTTCTATATTGTTGCATGATTTCGTGGTTCGATTTCGTTGTTCGATTGCGTTGTTCCATTTCGTTGTTCTATTTCGTGGTTCGATTTATGGTGGTTTCAGTTTGTTGTTCGATTTCGTTGTTCGATATCGAAGTTGGATTTCGTTGTTCAATTTCGTTGTTCTATTCGTTGTTCGATTTCGTTGTTCGATTCGTTAATCGATTTCGTTGTTCGATTTCGTTGTTCGATTTCGTGGTTCCATTTTGTTGTTCGATTTCGTTGTTCGATTTCGTTGTTCGATTTCGTTGTTCGATTTCGTTGTTCGATTTCGTTGTTCCATTTTGTTGTTCGATTTCGTTGTTAGATTTCGTTGTTCGATTTCGTTGTTCGATTTCGTTGTTCGATTTCGTTGTTCGATTTCGTTATTCGATTTAGTGATTCGAATTCGTTGTTCGTTTTCGTTGTTCGATTTCGTTGTTCGATTCGTTATTCGATTTCCTTGTTCGATTTCGTTGTTCGATTTCGTTGTTCGATTTCGTTGTTCGATTTCGTTGTTCCATTTTGTTGTTCGATTTCGTTGTTCGATTTCGTTGTTAGATTTCGTTGTTCGATTTCGTTGTTCGATTTCGTTGTTCGATTTCGTTGTTCGATTTTGTTGTTCGATTTCGTTGTTCGATTTCGTTGTTCCATTTCGTTGTTCGATTTCGTTGTTCGATTTCGTTGTTCGATTTCGTTGTTCGATTTCGTTGTTCGATTTCGTTGTTCGATTTCGTTGTTCGATTTCGTTGTTCGATTTCGTTGTTCGATTTCGTTGTTCGATTTCGTTGTTCGATTGCGTTGTTCCATTTCGTTGTTCTATTTCGTGGTTCGATTTAGTGGTTTCAGTTTGTTGTTCGATTTCGTTGTTCAATTTCGTTGTTCTATTTCGTTGTTCGATTTCGTTGTTCGATTCGTTATTCGATTTCGTTGTTCGATTTCGTTGTTAGATTTCGTTGTTCGATTTCGTTGTTCGATTTCGTTGTTCGATTTCGTTGTTAGATTTCGTTGTTCGATATCGAAGTTGGATTTCGTAGGTCAATTTCGTTGTTCTATTTCGGTGTTCTATTTCGTTGTTCGATTTCGTTGTTTGATTCGTTATTCGATTTCGTTGTTCGATTTCGTTGTTCGATTTCGTTGTTCGATTTCGTTGTTCCATTTCGTTGTTCGATATCGTTGTTCGATTTCGTTGTTCGATTTCGTTGTTCGATTTCGTTGTTCTATTTCGTGGTTCGATTTATAGTGGTTTCAGTTTGTTGTTCGATGTCGTTGTTCGATATCGAAGTTGGATTTCGTTGTTCAATTTCGTTGTTCTATTTCGTTGTTCGATTTCGTTGTTCGATTCGTTATTCGATTTCGTTGTTCGATTTCGTTATTCGATTTCGTTGTTCCATTTTGTTGTTCAATTTCGTTGTTCGATTTCGTTGTTAGATTTCGTTGTTAGATTTCGTTGTTCGATTTCGTTGTTCGATTTCGTTGTTCGATTTCGTTGTTCGATTTCGTTGTTCGATTTCGTTGTTCGATTTCGAAGTTCGATTTCGTTGTTCGATTGCGTTGTTCCATTTCGTTGTTCTATTTCGTTGTTCGATTTCGTTGTTCGATTCGTTATTCGATTTCGTTGTTTGATTTCGTTGTTCGATTTCGTTGTTCGATTTCGTTGTTCCATTTTGTTGTTCGATTTCGTTGTTCGATTTCGTTGTTCTATATTGTTGCATGATTTCGTGGTTCGATTTCGTTGTTCGATTGCGTTGTTCCATTTCGTTGTTCTATTTCGTGGTTCGATTTATAGTGGTTTCAGTTTGTTGTTCGATTTCGTTGTTCGATATCGAAGTTGGATTTCGTTGTTCAATTTCGTTGTTCTATTTCGTTGTTAGATTTCGTTGTTCGATTCGTTATTCGATTTCGTTGTTCGATTTCGTTGTTCGATTTCGTTGTTAGATTTCGTTGTTCGATTTCGTTGTTCGATTTCGATGTTCGATTTCGTTGTTCGATTTCGTTGTTCGATTTCGTTGTTCGATTTCGTTGTTCGATTTCGTTGTTCGATTTCGTTGTTCGATTTCGTTGTTCGATTTCGTTATTCCATTTCGTTGTTCGATTTCGTTGTTCCATTTTGTTGTTCGATTTCCTTGTTCGATTTCGTTGTTAGATTTCGTTGTTCGATTTCGTTGTTCGATTACGATGTTCGATTTCGTTGTTCGATTTCGTTGTTCGATTTCGTTGTTCGATTTCGTTGTTCGATTTCGTTGTTAGATTTCGTTGTTAGATTTCGTTGTTCGATTTCGTTGTTCGATTTCGATGTTCGATTTCGTTGTTCGATTTCGTTGTTCGATTTCGTTGTTCGATTTCGTTGTTCAATTTCGTTGTTCGATTTCGTTGTTCGATTCGTTATTCGATTTCGTTGTTAGATTTCGTTGTTCGATTTCGTTGTTCGATTTCGTTGTTCGATTTCGTTGTCCGATTCCGTTGTTCGATTTCGTTGTTCGTTTTCGTTGTTCTATATTGTTGCAAGATTTCGTGATTCGATTTCGTTGTTCGATTGCGTTGTTCCATTTCGTTGTTCTATTTCGTGGTTCGATTTATAGTGGTTTCAGTTCGTTGTTCGATGTCGTTGTTCGATATCGAAGTTGGATTTCGTTGTTCAATTTCGTTGTTCTATTTCGTTATTCGATTTCGTTGTTCGATTCGTTATTCGATTTCGTTGTTCGATTTCGTTGTTCGATTTCGTTGTTCGATTTCGTTGTTCCATTTTGTTGTTCGATTTCGTTGTTCTATATTGTTGCATGATTTCGTGGTTCGATTTCGTTGTTCGATTGCGTTGTTCCATTTCGTTGTTCTATTTCGTGGTTCGATTTTATAGTGGTTTCAGTTTGTTGTTCGATTTCGTTGTTCGATATCGAAGTTGGAATTCGTTGTTCAATTTCGTTGTTCTATTTCGTTGTTCGTTTTCGTTGTTCGATTCGTTAATCGATTTCGTTGTTCGATTTCGTTGTTCGATTTCGTTGTTCCATTTTGTTGTTCGATTTCGTTGTTCGATTTCGTTGTTCGATTTCGTTGTTCGATTTCGTTGTTCCATTTTGTTGTTCGATTTCGTTGTTAGATTTCGTTGTTCGATTTCGTTGTTCGATTTCGTTATTCGATTTAGTGATTCGAATTCGTTGTTCGTTTTCGTTGTTCGATTTCGTTGTTCGATTCGTTATTCGATTTCGTTGTTCGATTTCGTTGTTCGATTTCGTTGTTCGATTTCGTTGTTCGATTTCGTTGTTCGATTTCGTTGTTCCATTTTGTTGTTCGATTTCGTTGTTCGATTTCGTTGTTAGATTTCGTTGTTCGATTTCGTTGTTCGATTTCGTTGTTCGATTTCGTTGTTCGATTTTGTTGTTCGATTTCGTTGTTCGATTTCGTTGTTCGATTTCGTTGTTCCATTTCGTTGTTCGATTTCGTTGTTCGATTTCGTTGTTCGATTTCGTTGTTCGATTTCGTTGTTCGATTTCGTTGTTCGATTTCGTTGTTCGATTGCGTTGTTCCATTTCGTTGTTCTTTTTCGTGGTTCGATTTAGTGGTTTCAGTTTGTTGTTCGATTTCGTTGTTCGATATCGAAGTTGGATTTCGTTGTTCAATTTCGTTGTTCTATTTCGTTGTTCGATTTCGTTGTTCGATTCGTTATTCGATTTCGTTGTTCGATTTCGTTGTTCGATTTCGTTGTTCGATTTCGTTGTTCCATTTTGTTGTTCGATTTCGTTGTTCGATTTCGTTGTTAGATTTCGTTGTTAGATTTCGTTGTTCGATTTCGTTGTTCGATTTCGTTGTTCGATTTCGTTGTTAGATTTCGTTGTTCGATATCGAAGTTGGTTTTCGTAGGTCAATTTCGTTGTTCTATTTCGTTGTTCTATTTCGTTGTTCGATTTCGTTGTTCGATTCGTTATTCCATTTCGTTGTTCGATTTCGTTGTTCGATTTCGTTGTTCGATTTCGTTGTTCGATTTCGTTGTTCCATTTCGTTGTTCGATATCGTTGTTCGATTTCGTTGTTCGATTTCGTTGTTCGATTTCGTTGTTCGATTTCGTTGTTCGATTTCGAAGTTCGATTTCGTTGTTCGATTTCGTTGTTCGATTTTGTTGTTCGATTTCGTTGTTCGATTTCGTTGTTCGATTTCGTTGTTCGATTTCGTTGTTCTATTTCGTTGTTCGATTTCGTTGTTCGATTCGTTATTCGATTTCGTTGTTCGATTTCGTTATTCGATTTCGTTGTTCCATTTTGTTGTTCAATTTCGTTGTTCGATTTCGTTGTTAGATTTCGTTGTTCGATTTCGTTGTTCGATTTCGTTGTTCGATTTCGTTGTTCGATTTCGTTGTTCGATTTCGTTGTTCGATTTCGTTGTCCGATTCCGTTGTTCGATTTCATTGTTCGTTTTCGTTGTTCTATATTGTTGCATGATTTCGTGATTCGATTTCGTTGTTCGATTGCGTTGTTCCATTTCGTTGTTCTATTTAGTGGTTCGATTTATAGTGGTTTCAGTTTGTTGTTCGATTTCGTTGTTCGATATCGAAGTTGGATTTCGTTGTTCAATTTCGTTGTTCTATTTCGTTGTTCGATTTCGTTGTTCGATTCGTTAATCGATTTCGTTGTTCGATTTCGTTGTTCGATATCGTTGTTCCATTTTGTTGTTCGATTTCGTTGTTCCATTTTGTTGTTCGATTTCGTTGTTAGATTTCGTTGTTCGATTTCGTTGTTCGATTTCGTTGTTCGATTTCGTTATTCGATTTAGTGATTCGAATTCGTTGTTCGTTTTCGTTGTTCGATTTCGTTGTTCGATTCGTTATTCGATTTCGTTGTTCTATTTCGTTGTTCGATTTCGTTGTTCGATTTCGTTGTTCCATTTTGTTGTTCGATTTCGTTGTTCGATTTCGTTGTTAGATTTCGTTGTTCGATTTCGTTGTTCGATTTCGTTGTTCGATTTTGTTGTTCGATTTCGTTGTTCGATTCGTTAATCGATTTCGTTGTTCGATTTCGTTGTTCGATTTCGTTGTTCCATTTTGTTGTTCGATTTCGTTGTTAGATTTCGTTGTTCGATTTCGTTGTTCGATTTCGTTGTTCGATTTCGTTATTCGATTTAGTGATTCGAATTCGTTGTTCGTTTTCGTTGTTCGATTTCGTTGTTCGATTCGTTATTCGATTTCGTTGTTCGATTTCGTTGTTCGATTTCGTTGTACGATTTCGTTGTTCCATTTTGTTGTTCGATTTCGTTGTTCGATTTCGTTGTTAGATTTCGTTATTCGATTTCGTTGTTCGATTTCGTTGTTCCATTTTGTTGTTCGATTTCGTTGTTCTATATTGTTGCATGATTTCGTGGTTCGATTTCGTTGTTCGATTGCGTTGTTCCATTTTGTTGTTCTATTTCGTGGTTCGATTTAGTGGTTTCAGTTTGTTGTTCGATTTCGTTGTTCGATATCGAAGTTGGATTTCGTTGTTCAATTTCGTTGTTCTATTTCGTTGTTCGATTTCGTTGTTCGATTCGTTATTCGATTTCGTTGTTCGATTTCGTTGTTCGATTTCGTTGTTCGATTTCGTTGTTCGATTTCGTTGTTCCATTTTGTTGTTCGATTTCGTTGTTAGATTTCGTTGTTCGATTTCGTTGTTCGATTTCGTTGTTCGATTTCGTTGTTCGATTTCGTTGTTCGATTTCGTTGTTCGATATCGAAGTTGGATTTCGTAGGTCAATTTCGTTGTTCTATTTCGTTGTTCTATTTCGTTGTTCGATTTCGTTGTTCGATTCGTTATTCGATTTCGTTGTTCGATTTCGTTGTTCGATTTCGTTGTTCGATTTCGTTGTTCGATTTCGTTGTTCGATTTCGTTGTTCGATTTCGTTGTTCCATTTCGTTGTTCGATATCGTTGTTCGATTTCGTTGTTCGATTTCGTTGTTCGATTTCGAAATTCGATTTCGTTGTTCGATTTCGTTGTTCGATTTCGTTGTTCGATTTTGTTGTTCGATTTCGTTGTTCGATTTCGTTGTTCGATTTCGTTGTTCGATTTCGTTGTTCGATTTCGTTGTCCGATTCCGTTGTTCGATTTCGTTGTTCGTTTTCGTTGTTCTATATTGTTGCATGATTTCGTGATTCGATTTCGTTGTTCGATTGCGTTGTTCCATTTCGTTGTTCTATTTCGTGGTTCGATTTATAGTGGTTTCAGTTTGTTGTTCGATGTCGTTGTTCGATATCGAAGTTGGATTTCGTTGTTCAATTTCGTTGTTCTATTTCGTTGTTCGATTTCGTTGTTCGATTCGTTATTCGATTTCGTTCGATTTCGTTGTTCGATTTCGTTGTTCGATTTCGTTGTTAGATTTCGTTGTTCGATTTCGTTGTTCGATTTCGTTGTTCGATTTCGTTGTTCGATTTCGTTGTTCCATTTCTTTGTTCGATTTCGTTGTTCCATTTTGTTGTTCAATTTCGTTGTTCGATTTCGTTGTTAGATTTCGTTGTTCGATTTCGTTGTTCGATTACGTTGTTCGATTTCGTTGTTCGATTTCGTTGTTCGATTTCGTTGTTCGATATCGAAGTTGGATTTCGTTGTTCAATTTCGTTGTTCTATTTCGTTGTTCGATTTCGTTGTTCGATTCGTTATTCGATTTCGTTGTTCGATTTCGTTGTTCGATTTCGTTGTTCGATTTCGTTGTTCGATTTCGTTGTTCCATTTTGTTGTTCGATTTCGTTGTTCGATTTCGTTGTTAGATTTCGTTGTTCGATTTCGTTGTTCGATTTCGTTGTTCGATTTCGTTGTTCGATTTCGTTGTTCGATTTCGTAGTTCCATTTCTTTGTTCGATATCGTTGTTCGATTTCGTTGTTCGATTTCGTTGTTCGATTTCGTTGTTCGATTTCGAAGTTCGATTTCGTTGTTCGATTTCGTTGTTCGATTTCGTTGTTCGATTTTGTTGTTCGATTTCGTTGTTCGATTTCGTTGTTCGATTTCGTTGTTCGATTTCGTTGTTCGATTTCGTTGTCCGATTCCGTTGTTCGATTTCGTTGTTCGTTTTCGTTGTTCTATATTGTTGCATGATTTCGTGATTCGATTTCGTTGTTCGATTGCGTTGTTCCATTTCGTTGTTCTATTTCGTGGTTCGATTTATAGTGGTTTCAGTTCGTTGTTCGATGTCGTTGTTCGATATCGAAGTTGGATTTCGTTGTTCAATTTTGTTGTTCTATTTCGTTGTTCGATTTCGTTGTTCGATTCGTTATTCGATTTCGTTGTTCGATTTCGTTGTTCGATTTCGTTGTTCGATTTCGTTGTTCCATTTTGTTGTTCGATTTCGTTGTTCTATATTGTTGCATGATTTCGTGGTTCGATTTCGTTGTTCGATTGCGTTGTTCCATTTCGTTGTTCTATTTCGTGGTTCGATTTATGGTGGTTTCAGTTTGTTGTTCGATTTCGTTGTTCGATATCGAAGTTGGATTTCGTTGTTCAATTTCGTTGTTCTATTCGTTGTTCGATTTCGTTGTTCGATTCGTTAATCGATTTCGTTGTTCGATTTCGTTGTTCGATTTCGTGGTTCCATTTTGTTGTTCGATTTCGTTGTTCGATTTCGTTGTTCGATTTCGTTGTTCGATTTCGTTGTTCGATTTCGTTGTTCCATTTTGTTGTTCGATTTCGTTGTTAGATTTCGTTGTTCGATTTCGTTGTTCGATTTCGTTGTTCGATTTCGTTGTTCGATTTCGTTATTCGATTTAGTGATTCGAATTCGTTGTTCGTTTTCGTTGTTCGATTTCGTTGTTCGATTCGTTATTCGATTTCCTTGTTCGATTTCGTTGTTCGATTTCGTTGTTCGATTTCGTTGTTCGATTTCGTTGTTCCATTTTGTTGTTCGATTTCGTTGTTCGATTTCGTTGTTAGATTTCGTTGTTCGATTTCGTTGTTCGATTTCGTTGTTCGATTTCGTTGTTCGATTTTGTTGTTCGATTTCGTTGTTCGATTTCGTTGTTCCATTTCGTTGTTCGATTTCGTTGTTCGATTTCGTTGTTCGATTTCGTTGTTCGATTTCGTTGTTCGATTTCGTTGTTCGATTTCGTTGTTCGATTTCGTTGTTCGATTTCGTTGTTCGATTTCGTTGTTCGATTTCGTTGTTCGATTGCGTTGTTCCATTTCGTTGTTCTATTTCGTGGTTCGATTTAGTGGTTTCAGTTTGTTGTTCGATTTCGTTGTTCAATTTCGTTGTTCTATTTCGTTGTTCGATTTCGTTGTTCGATTCGTTATTCGATTTCGTTGTTCGATTTCGTTGTTAGATTTCGTTGTTCGATTTCGTTGTTCGATTTCGTTGTTCGATTTCGTTGTTCGATTTCGTTGTTAGATTTCGTTGTTCGATATCGAAGTTGGATTTCGTAGGTCAATTTCGTTGTTCTATTTCGGTGTTCTATTTCGTTGTTCGATTTCGTTGTTTGATTCGTTATTCGATTTCGTTGTTCGATTTCGTTGTTCGATTTCGTTGTTCGATTTCGTTGTTCCATTTCGTTGTTCGATATCGTTGTTCGATTTCGTTGTTCGATTTCGTTGTTCGATTTCGTTGTTCTATTTCGTGGTTCGATTTATAGTGGTTTCAGTTTGTTGTTCGATGTCGTTGTTCGATATCGAAGTTGGATTTCGTTGTTCAATTTCGTTGTTCTATTTCGTTGTTCGATTTCGTTGTTCGATTCGTTATTCGATTTCGTTGTTCGATTTCGTTATTCGATTTCGTTGTTCCATTTTGTTGTTCAATTTCGTTGTTCGATTTCGTTGTTAGATTTCGTTGTTAGATTTCGTTGTTCGATTTCGTTGTTCGATTTCGTTGTTCGATTTCGTTGTTCGATTTCGTTGTTCGATTTCGTTGTTCGATTTCGAAGTTCGATTTCGTTGTTCGATTGCGTTGTTCCATTTCGTTGTTCTATTTCGTTGTTCGATTTCGTTGTTCGATTCGTTATTCGATTTCGTTGTTTGATTTCGTTGTTCGATTTCGTTGTTCGATTTCGTTGTTCCATTTTGTTGTTCGATTTCGTTGTTCGATTTCGTTGTTCTATATTGTTGCATGATTTCGTGGTTCGATTTCGTTGTTCGATTGCGTTGTTCCATTTCGTTGTTCTATTTCGTGGTTCGATTTATAGTGGTTTCAGTTTGTTGTTCGATTTCGTTGTTCGATATCGAAGTTGGATTTCGTTGTTCAATTTCGTTGTTCTATTTCGTTGTTAGATTTCGTTGTTCGATTCGTTATTCGATTTCGTTGTTCGATTTCGTTGTTCGATTTCGTTGTTAGATTTCGTTGTTCGATTTCGTTGTTCGATTTCGATGTTCGATTTCGTTGTTCGATTTCGTTGTTCGATTTCGTTGTTCGATTTCGTTGTTCGATTTCGTTGTTCGATTTCGTTGTTCGATTTCGTTGTTCGATTTCGTTATTCCATTTCGTTGTTCGATTTCGTTGTTCCATTTTGTTGTTCGATTTCCTTGTTCGATTTCGTTGTTAGATTTCGTTGTTCGATTTCGTTGTTCGATTACGATGTTCGATTTCGTTGTTCGATTTCGTTATTCGATTTCGTTGTTCGATTTCGTTGTTCGATTTCGTTGTTAGATTTCGTTGTTAGATTTCGTTGTTCGATTTCGTTGTTCGATTTCGATGTTCGATTTCGTTGTTCGATTTCGTTGTTCGATTTCGTTGTTCGATTTCGTTGTTCAATTTCGTTGTTCTATTTCGTTGTTCGATTTCGTTGTTCGATTCGTTATTCGATTTCGTTGTTAGATTTCGTTGTTCGATTTCGTTGTTCGATTTCGTTGTTCGATTTCGTTGTCCGATTCCGTTGTTCGATTTCGTTGTTCGTTTTCGTTGTTCTATATTGTTGCATGATTTCGTGATTCGATTTCGTTGTTCGATTGCGTTGTTCCATTTCGTTGTTCTATTTCGTGGTTCGATTTATAGTGGTTTCAGTTCGTTGTTCGATGTCGTTGTTCGATATCGAAGTTGGATTTCGTTGTTCAATTTCGTTGTTCTATTTCGTTATTCGATTTCGTTGTTCGATTCGTTATTCGATTTCGTTGTTCGATTTCGTTGTTCGATTTCGTTGTTCGATTTCGTTGTTCCATTTTGTTGTTCGATTTCGTTGTTCTATATTGTTGCATGATTTCGTGGTTCGATTTCGTTGTTCGATTGCGTTGTTCCATTTCGTTGTTCTATTTCGTGGTTCGATTTTATAGTGGTTTCAGTTTGTTGTTCGATTTCGTTGTTCGATATCGAAGTTGGATTTCGTTGTTCAATTTCGTTGTTCTATTTCGTTGTTCGTTTTCGTTGTTCGATTCGTTAATCGATTTCGTTGTTCGATTTCGTTGTTCGATTTCGTTGTTCCATTTTGTTGTTCGATTTCGTTGTTCGATTTCGTTGTTCGATTTCGTTGTTCGATTTCGTTGTTCCATTTTGTTGTTCGATTTCGTTGTTAGATTTCGTTGTTCGATTTCGTTGTTCGATTTCGTTATTCGATTTAGTGATTCGAATTCGTTGTTCGTTTTCGTTGTTCGATTTCGTTGTTCGATTCGTTATTCGATTTCGTTGTTCGATTTCGTTGTTCGATTTCGTTGTTCGATTTCGTTGTTCGATTTCGTTGTTCGATTTCGTTGTTCCATTTTGTTGTTCGATTTCGTTGTTCGATTTCGTTGTTAGATTTCGTTGTTCGATTTCGTTGTTCGATTTCGTTGTTCGATTTCGTTGTTCGATTTTGTTGTTCGATTTCGTTGTTCGATTTCGTTGTTCGATTTCGTTGTTCCATTTCGTTGTTCGATTTCGTTGTTCGATTTCGTTGTTCGATTTCGTTGTTCGATTTCGTTGTTCGATTTCGTTGTTCGATTTCGTTGTTCGATTGCGTTGTTCCATTTCGTTGTTCTTTTTCGTGGTTCGATTTAGTGGTTTCAGTTTGTTGTTCGATTTCGTTGTTCGATATCGAAGTTGGATTTCGTTGTTCAATTTCGTTGTTCTATTTCGTTGTTCGATTTCGTTGTTCGATTCGTTATTCGATTTCGTTGTTCGATTTCGTTGTTCGATTTCGTTGTTCGATTTCGTTGTTCCATTTTGTTGTTCGATTTCGTTGTTCGATTTCGTTGTTAGATTTCGTTGTTAGATTTCGTTGTTCGATTTCGTTGTTCGATTTCGTTGTTCGATTTCGTTGTTAGATTTCGTTGTTCGATATCGAAGTTGGTTTTCGTAGGTCAATTTCGTTGTTCTATTTCGTTGTTCTATTTCGTTGTTCGATTTCGTTGTTCGATTCGTTATTCCATTTCGTTGTTCGATTTCGTTGTTCGATTTCGTTGTTCGATTTCGTTGTTCGATTTCGTTGTTCCATTTCGTTGTTCGATATCGTTGTTCGATTTCGTTGTTCGATTTCGTTGTTCGATTTCGTTGTTCGATTTCGAAGTTCGATTTCGTTGTTCGATTTCGTTGTTCGATTTTGTTGTTCGATTTCGTTGTTCGATTTCGTTGTTCGATTTCGTTGTTCGATTTCGTTGTTCGATTTCGTTGTTCGATTTCGTTGTCCGATTCCGTTGTTCGATTTCGTTGTTCGTTTTCGTTGTTCTATATTGTTGCATGATTTCGTGATTCGATTTCGTTGTTCGATTGCGTTGTTCCATTTCGTTGTTCTATTCTATTTCGTGGTTCGATTTATAGTGGTTTCAGTTTGTTGTTCGATGTCGTTGTTCGATATCGAAGTTGGATTTCGTTGTTCAATTTCGTTGTTCTATTTCGTTGTTCGATTTCGTTGTTCGATTCGTTATTCGATTTCGTTGTTCGATTTCGTTATTCGATTTCGTTGTTCCATTTTGTTGTTCAATTTCGTTGTTCGATTTCGTTGTTAGATTTCGTTGTTCGATTTCGTTGTTCGATTTCGTTGTTCGATTTCGTTGTTCGATTTCGTTGTTCGATTTCGTTGTTCGATTTCGTTGTCCGATTCCGTTGTTCGATTTCATTGTTCGTTTTCGTTGTTCTATATTGTTGCATGATTTCGTGATTCGATTTCGTTGTTCGATTGCGTTGTTCCATTTCGTTGTTCTATTTCGTGGTTCGATTTATAGTGGTTTCAGTTCGTTGTTCGATGTCGTTGTTCGATATCGAAGTTGGATTTCGTTGTTCAATTTCGTTGTTCTATTTCGTTGTTCGATGTCGTTGTTCGATATCGAAGTTGGATTTCGTTGTTCAATTTCGTTGTTCTATTTCGTTGTTCGATTTCGTTGTTCGATTCGTTATTCGATTTCGTTGTTCGATTTCGTTATTCGATTTCGTTGTTCCATTTTGTTGTTCAATTTCGTTGTTCGATTTCGTTGTTAGATTTCGTTGTTCGATTTCGTTGTTCGATTTCGTTGTTCGATTTCGTTGTTCGATTTCGTTGTTCGATTTCGTTGTTCGATTTCGTTGTCCGATTCCGTTGTTCGATTTCATTGTTCGTTTTCGTTGTTCTATATTGTTGCATGATTTCGTGATTCGATTTCGTTGTTCGATTGCGTTGTTCCATTTCGTTGTTCTATTTAGTGGTTCGATTTATAGTGGTTTCAGTTTGTTGTTCGATTTCGTTGTTCGATATCGAAGTTGGATTTCGTTGTTCAATTTCGTTGTTCTATTTCGTTGTTCGATTTCGTTGTTCGATTCGTTAATCGATTTCGTTGTTCGATTTCGTTGTTCGATATCGTTGTTCCATTTTGTTGTTCGATTTCGTTGTTCCATTTTGTTGTTCGATTTCGTTGTTAGATTTCGTTGTTCGATTTCGTTGTTCGATTTCGTTGTTCGATTTCGTTATTCGATTTAGTGATTCGAATTCGTTGTTCGTTTTCGTTGTTCGATTTCGTTGTTCGATTCGTTATTCGATTTCGTTGTTCTATTTCGTTGTTCGATTTCGTTGTTCGATTTCGTTGTTCCATTTTGTTGTTCGATTTCGTTGTTCGATTTCGTTGTTAGATTTCGTTGTTCGATTTCGTTGTTCGATTTCGTTGTTCGATTTTGTTGTTCGATTTCGTTGTTCGATTCGTTAATCGATTTCGTTGTTCGATTTCGTTGTTCGATTTCGTTGTTCCATTTTGTTGTTCGATTTCGTTGTTAGATTTCGTTGTTCGATTTCGTTGTTCGATTTCGTTGTTCGATTTCGTTATTCGATTTAGTGATTCGAATTCGTTGTTCGTTTTCGTTGTTCGATTTCGTTGTTCGATTCGTTATTCGATTTCGTTGTTCGATTTCGTTGTTCGATTTCGTTGTACGATTTCGTTGTTCCATTTTGTTGTTCGATTTCGTTGTTCGATTTCGTTGTTAGATTTCGTTATTCGATTTCGTTGTTCGATTTCGTTGTTCCATTTTGTTGTTCGATTTCGTTGTTCTATATTGTTGCATGATTTCGTGGTTCGATTTCGTTGTTCGATTGCGTTGTTCCATTTTGTTGTTCTATTTCGTGGTTCGATTTAGTGGTTTCAGTTTGTTGTTCGATTTCGTTGTTCGATATCGAAGTTGGATTTCGTTGTTCAATTTCGTTGTTCTATTTCGTTGTTCGATTTCGTTGTTCGATTCGTTATTCGATTTCGTTGTTCGATTTCGTTGTTCGATTTCGTTGTTCGATTTCGTTGTTCGATTTCGTTGTTCCATTTTGTTGTTCGATTTCGTTGTTAGATTTCGTTGTTCGATTTCGTTGTTCGATTTCGTTGTTCGATTTCGTTGTTCGATTTCGTTGTTCGATTTCGTTGTTCGATATCGAAGTTGGATTTCGTAGGTCAATTTCGTTGTTCTATTTCGTTGTTCTATTTCGTTGTTCGATTTCGTTGTTCGATTCGTTATTCGATTTCGTTGTTCGATTTCGTTGTTCGATTTCGTTGTTCGATTTCGTTGTTCGATTTCGTTGTTCGATTTCGTTGTTCGATTTCGTTGTTCCATTTCGTTGTTCGATTTCGTTGTTCCATTTCGTTGTTCGATTTCGTTGTTCGATTTCGTTGTTCGATTTCGTTGTTCGATTTCGTTGTTCGATTTCGTTGTTCGATTTCGTTGTTCGATTGCGTTATTCCATTTCGTTGTTCTATTTCGTGGTTCGATTTAGTGGTTTCAGTTTGTTGTTCGATTTCGTTGTTCGATATCGAAGTTGGATTTCGTAGGTCAATTTCGTTGTTCTATTTCGTTGTTCTATTTCGTTGTTCGATTTCGTTGTTCGATTCGTTATTCGATTTCGTTGTTCGATTTCGTTGTTCCATTTTGTTGTTCGATTTCGTTGTTCGATTTCGTTGTTAGATTTCGTTGTTCGATTTCGTTGTTCGATATCGTTGTTCGATTTCGTTGTTCGATTTCGTTGTTCGATTTCGTTGTTCGATTTCGAAGTTCGATTTCGTTGTTCGATTTCGTTGTTCGATTTCGTTGTTCGATTTTGTTGTTCGATTTCGTTGTTCGATTTCGTTGTTCGATTTCGTTGTTCGATTTCGTTGTTCGATTTCGTTGTTCGATTTCGTTGTCCGATTCCGTTGTTCGATTTCGTTGTTCGTTTTCGTTGTTCTATATTGTTGCATGATTTCGTGATTCGATTTCGTTGTTCGATTGCGTTGTTCCATTTCGTTGTTCTATTTCGTGGTTCGATTTATAGTGGTTTCAGTTTGTTGTTCGATGTCGTTGTTCGATATCGAAGTTGGATTTCGTTGTTCAATTTCGTTGTTCTATTTCGTTGTTCGATTTCGTTGTTCGATTCGTTATTCGATTTCGTTGTTCGATTTCGTTATTCGATTTCGTTGTTCCATTTTGTTGTTCAATTTCGTTGTTCGATTTCGTTGTTAGATTTCGTTGTTAGATTTCGTTGTTCGATTTCGTTGTTCGATTTCGTTGTTCGATTTCGTTGTTCGATTTCGTTGTTCGATTTCGTTGTTCGATTTCGAAGTTCGATTTCGTTGTTCGATTGCGTTGTTCCATTTCGTTGTTCTATTTCGTTGTTCGATTTCGTTGTTCGATTCGTTATTCGATTTCGTTGTTCGATTTCGTTGTTCGATTTCGTTGTTCGATTTCGTTGTTCCATTTTGTTGTTCGATTTCGTTGTTCGATTTCGTTGTTCTATATTGTTGCATGATTTCGTGGTTCGATTTCGTTGTTCGATTGCGTTGTTCCATTTCGTTGTTCTATTTCGTGGTTCGATTTATAGTGGTTTCAGTTTGTTGTTCGATTTCGTTGTTCGATATCGAAGTTGGATTTCGTTGTTCGATTTCGTTGTTCGATTCGTTATTCATTCGATTTCGTTGTTCGATTTCGTTGTTCGATTTCGTTGGTCGATTTCGTTGTTCCATTTTGTTGTTCGATTTCGTTGTTAGATTTCGTTGTTCGATTTCGTTGTTCGATTTCGTTGTTCGATTTCGTTGTTCGATTTTGTTGTTCGATTTCTTTGTTCGATTTCGTTGTTCGATTTCGTTGTTCGATTTCGTTGTTCGATTTTGCGTTGTTCCATTTCGTTGTTCTATTTCGTGGTTAGATTTAGTGGTTTCAGTTTGTTGTTCGATTTCGTTGTTCGATATCGAAGTTGGATTTCGTTGTTCAATTTCGTTGTTCTATTTCGTTGTTCGATTTCGTTGTTGGATTCGTTATTCGATTTCGTTGTTCGATTTCGTTGTTCGATTTCGTTGTTCGATTTCGTTGTTCGATTTCGTTGTTCCATTTTGTTGTTCGATTTCGTTGTTCGATTTCGTTGTTAGATTTCGTTGTTCGATTTCGTTGTTCGATTTCGTTGTTCGATTTCGTTGTTCGATTTCGTTGTTCGATTTCGTAGTTCCATTTCTTTGTTCGATATCGTTGTTCGATTTCGTTGTTCGATTTCGTTGTTCGATTTCGTTGTTCGATTTCGAAGTTCGATTTCGTTGTTCGATTTCGTTGTTCCATTTTGTTGTTCGATTTCGTTGTTCGATTTCGTTGTTCGATTTCGTTATTCGATTTCGTTGTTCGATTTCGTTGTTCCATTTTGTTGTTCGATTTCGTTGTTCTATATTGTTGCATGATTTCGTGGTTCGATTTCGTTGTTCGATTGCGTTGTTCCATTTTGTTGTTCTATTTCGTGGTTCGATTTAGTGGTTTCAGTTTGTTGTTCGATTTCGTTGTTCGATATCGAAGTTGGATTTCGTTGTTCAATTTCGTTGTTCTATTTCGTTGTTCGATTTCGTTGTTCGATTCGTTATTCGATTTCGTTGTTCGATTTCGTTGTTCGATTTCGTTGTTCGATTTCGTTGTTCGATTTCGTTGTTCCATTTTGTTGTTCGATTTCGTTGTTAGATTTCGTTGTTCGATTTCGTTGTTCGATTTCGTTGTTCGATTTCGTTGTTCGATTTCGTTGTTCGATTTCGTTGTTCGATATCGAAGTTGGATTTCGTAGGTCAATTTCGTTGTTCTATTTCGTTGTTCTATTTCGTTGTTCGATTTCGTTGTTCGATTCGTTATTCGATTTCGTTGTTCGATTTCGTTGTTCGATTTCGTTGTTCGATTTCGTTGTTCGATTTCGTTGTTCGATTTCGTTGTTCGATTTCGTTGTTCCATTTCGTTGTTCGATTTCGTTGTTCCATTTCGTTGTTCGATTTCGTTGTTCGATTTCGTTGTTCGATTTCGTTGTTCGATTTCGTTGTTCGATTTCGTTGTTCGATTTCGTTGTTCGATTGCGTTATTCCATTTCGTTGTTCTATTTCGTGGTTCGATTTAGTGGTTTCAGTTTGTTGTTCGATTTCGTTGTTCGATATCGAAGTTGGATTTCGTAGGTCAATTTCGTTGTTCTATTTCGTTGTTCTATTTCGTTGTTCGATTTCGTTGTTCGATTCGTTATTCGATTTCGTTGTTCGATTTCGTTGTTCCATTTTGTTGTTCGATTTCGTTGTTCGATTTCGTTGTTAGATTTCGTTGTTCGATTTCGTTGTTCGATATCGTTGTTCGATTTCGTTGTTCGATTTCGTTGTTCGATTTCGTTGTTCGATTTCGAAGTTCGATTTCGTTGTTCGATTTCGTTGTTCGATTTCGTTGTTCGATTTTGTTGTTCGATTTCGTTGTTCGATTTCGTTGTTCGATTTCGTTGTTCGATTTCGTTGTTCGATTTCGTTGTTCGATTTCGTTGTCCGATTCCGTTGTTCGATTTCGTTGTTCGTTTTCGTTGTTCTATATTGTTGCATGATTTCGTGATTCGATTTCGTTGTTCGATTGCGTTGTTCCATTTCGTTGTTCTATTTCGTGGTTCGATTTATAGTGGTTTCAGTTTGTTGTTCGATGTCGTTGTTCGATATCGAAGTTGGATTTCGTTGTTCAATTTCGTTGTTCTATTTCGTTGTTCGATTTCGTTGTTCGATTCGTTATTCGATTTCGTTGTTCGATTTCGTTATTCGATTTCGTTGTTCCATTTTGTTGTTCAATTTCGTTGTTCGATTTCGTTGTTAGATTTCGTTGTTAGATTTCGTTGTTCGATTTCGTTGTTCGATTTCGTTGTTCGATTTCGTTGTTCGATTTCGTTGTTCGATTTCGTTGTTCGATTTCGAAGTTCGATTTCGTTGTTCGATTGCGTTGTTCCATTTCGTTGTTCTATTTCGTTGTTCGATTTCGTTGTTCGATTCGTTATTCGATTTCGTTGTTCGATTTCGTTGTTCGATTTCGTTGTTCGATTTCGTTGTTCCATTTTGTTGTTCGATTTCGTTGTTCGATTTCGTTGTTCTATATTGTTGCATGATTTCGTGGTTCGATTTCGTTGTTCGATTGCGTTGTTCCATTTCGTTGTTCTATTTCGTGGTTCGATTTATAGTGGTTTCAGTTTGTTGTTCGATTTCGTTGTTCGATATCGAAGTTGGATTTCGTTGTTCGATTTCGTTGTTCGATTCGTTATTCATTCGATTTCGTTGTTCGATTTCGTTGTTCGATTTCGTTGGTCGATTTCGTTGTTCCATTTTGTTGTTCGATTTCGTTGTTAGATTTCGTTGTTCGATTTCGTTGTTCGATTTCGTTGTTCGATTTCGTTGTTCGATTTTGTTGTTCGATTTCTTTGTTCGATTTCGTTGTTCGATTTCGTTGTTCGATTTCGTTGTTCGATTTTGCGTTGTTCCATTTCGTTGTTCTATTTCGTGGTTAGATTTAGTGGTTTCAGTTTGTTGTTCGATTTCGTTGTTCGATATCGAAGTTGGATTTCGTTGTTCAATTTCGTTGTTCTATTTCGTTGTTCGATTTCGTTGTTGGATTCGTTATTCGATTTCGTTGTTCGATTTCGTTGTTCGATTTCGTTGTTCGATTTCGTTGTTCGATTTCGTTGTTCCATTTTGTTGTTCGATTTCGTTGTTCGATTTCGTTGTTAGATTTCGTTGTTCGATTTCGTTGTTCGATTTCGTTGTTCGATTTCGTTGTTCGATTTCGTTGTTCGATTTCGTAGTTCCATTTCTTTGTTCGATATCGTTGTTCGATTTCGTTGTTCGATTTCGTTGTTCGATTTCGTTGTTCGATTTCGAAGTTCGATTTCGTTGTTCGATTTCGTTGTTCGATTTCGTTGTTCGATTTTGTTGTTCGATTTCGTTGTTCGATTTCGTTGTTCGATTTCGTTGTTCGATTTCGTTGTTCGATTTCGTTGTCCGATTCCGTTGTTCGATTTCGTTGTTCGTTTTCGTTGTTCTATATTGTTGCATGATTTCGTGATTCGATTTCGTTGTTCGATTGCGTTGTTCCATTTCGTTGTTCTATTTCGTGGTTCGATTTATAGTGGTTTCAGTTCGTTGTTCGATGTCGTTGTTCGATATCGAAGTTGGATTTCGTTGTTCAATTTTGTTGTTCTATTTCGTTGTTCGATTTCGTTGTTCGATTCGTTATTCGATTTCGTTGTTCGATTTCGTTGTTCGATTTCGTTGTTCGATTTCGTTGTTCCATTTTGTTGTTCGATTTCGTTGTTCTATATTGTTGCATGATTTCGTGGTTCGATTTCGTTGTTCGATTGCGTTGTTCCATTTCGTTGTTCTATTTCGTGGTTCGATTTATGGTGGTTTCAGTTTGTTGTTCGATTTCGTTGTTCGATATCGAAGTTGGATTTCGTTGTTCAATTTCGTTGTTCTATTCGTTGTTCGATTTCGTTGTTCGATTCGTTAATCGATTTCGTTGTTCGATTTCGTTGTTCGATTTCGTGGTTCCATTTTGTTGTTCGATTTCGTTGTTCGATTTCGTTGTTCGATTTCGTTGTTCGATTTCGTTGTTCGATTTCGTTGTTCCATTTTGTTGTTCGATTTCGTTGTTAGATTTCGTTGTTCGATTTCGTTGTTCGATTTCGTTGTTCGATTTCGTTGTTCGATTTCGTTATTCGATTTAGTGATTCGAATTCGTTGTTCGTTTTCGTTGTTCGATTTCGTTGTTCGATTCGTTATTCGATTTCCTTGTTCGATTTCGTTGTTCGATTTCGTTGTTCGATTTCGTTGTTCGATTTCGTTGTTCCATTTTGTTGTTCGATTTCGTTGTTCGATTTCGTTGTTAGATTTCGTTGTTCGATTTCGTTGTTCGATTTCGTTGTTCGATTTCGTTGTTCGATTTTGTTGTTCGATTTCGTTGTTCGATTTCGTTGTTCCATTTCGTTGTTCGATTTCGTTGTTCGATTTCGTTGTTCGATTTCGTTGTTCGATTTCGTTGTTCGATTTCGTTGTTCGATTTCGTTGTTCGATTTCGTTGTTCGATTTCGTTGTTCGATTTCGTTGTTCGATTTCGTTGTTCGATTGCGTTGTTCCATTTCGTTGTTCTATTTCGTGGTTCGATTTAGTGGTTTCAGTTTGTTGTTCGATTTCGTTGTTCAATTTCGTTGTTCTATTTCGTTGTTCGATTTCGTTGTTCGATTCGTTATTCGATTTCGTTGTTCGATTTCGTTGTTAGATTTCGTTGTTCGATTTCGTTGTTCGATTTCGTTGTTCGATTTCGTTGTTAGATTTCGTTGTTCGATATCGAAGTTGGATTTCGTAGGTCAATTTCGTTGTTCTATTTCGGTGTTCTATTTCGTTGTTCGATTTCGTTGTTTGATTCGTTATTCGATTTCGTTGTTCGATTTCGTTGTTCGATTTCGTTGTTCGATTTCGTTGTTCCATTTCGTTGTTCGATATCGTTGTTCGATTTCGTTGTTCGATTTCGTTGTTCGATTTCGTTGTTCTATTTCGTGGTTCGATTTATAGTGGTTTCAGTTTGTTGTTCGATGTCGTTGTTCGATATCGAAGTTGGATTTCGTTGTTCAATTTCGTTGTTCTATTTCGTTGTTCGATTTCGTTGTTCGATTCGTTATTCGATTTCGTTGTTCGATTTCGTTATTCGATTTCGTTGTTCCATTTTGTTGTTCAATTTCGTTGTTCGATTTCGTTGTTAGATTTCGTTGTTAGATTTCGTTGTTCGATTTCGTTGTTCGATTTCGTTGTTCGATTTCGTTGTTCGATTTCGTTGTTCGATTTCGTTGTTCGATTTCGAAGTTCGATTTCGTTGTTCGATTGCGTTGTTCCATTTCGTTGTTCTATTTCGTTGTTCGATTTCGTTGTTCGATTCGTTATTCGATTTCGTTGTTTGATTTCGTTGTTCGATTTCGTTGTTCGATTTCGTTGTTCCATTTTGTTGTTCGATTTCGTTGTTCGATTTCGTTGTTCTATATTGTTGCATGATTTCGTGGTTCGATTTCGTTGTTCGATTGCGTTGTTCCATTTCGTTGTTCTATTTCGTGGTTCGATTTATAGTGGTTTCAGTTTGTTGTTCGATTTCGTTGTTCGATATCGAAGTTGGATTTCGTTGTTCAATTTCGTTGTTCTATTTCGTTGTTAGATTTCGTTGTTCGATTCGTTATTCGATTTCGTTGTTCGATTTCGTTGTTCGATTTCGTTGTTAGATTTCGTTGTTCGATTTCGTTGTTCGATTTCGATGTTCGATTTCGTTGTTCGATTTCGTTGTTCGATTTCGTTGTTCGATTTCGTTGTTCGATTTCGTTGTTCGATTTCGTTGTTCGATTTCGTTGTTCGATTTCGTTATTCCATTTCGTTGTTCGATTTCGTTGTTCCATTTTGTTGTTCGATTTCCTTGTTCGATTTCGTTGTTAGATTTCGTTGTTCGATTTCGTTGTTCGATTACGATGTTCGATTTCGTTGTTCGATTTCGTTGTTCGATTTCGTTGTTCGATTTCGTTGTTCGATTTCGTTGTTAGATTTCGTTGTTAGATTTCGTTGTTCGATTTCGTTGTTCGATTTCGATGTTCGATTTCGTTGTTCGATTTCGTTGTTCGATTTCGTTGTTCGATTTCGTTGTTCAATTTCGTTGTTCGATTTCGTTGTTCGATTCGTTATTCGATTTCGTTGTTAGATTTCGTTGTTCGATTTCGTTGTTCGATTTCGTTGTTCGATTTCGTTGTCCGATTCCGTTGTTCGATTTCGTTGTTCGTTTTCGTTGTTCTATATTGTTGCAAGATTTCGTGATTCGATTTCGTTGTTCGATTGCGTTGTTCCATTTCGTTGTTCTATTTCGTGGTTCGATTTATAGTGGTTTCAGTTCGTTGTTCGATGTCGTTGTTCGATATCGAAGTTGGATTTCGTTGTTCAATTTCGTTGTTCTATTTCGTTATTCGATTTCGTTGTTCGATTCGTTATTCGATTTCGTTGTTCGATTTCGTTGTTCGATTTCGTTGTTCGATTTCGTTGTTCCATTTTGTTGTTCGATTTCGTTGTTCTATATTGTTGCATGATTTCGTGGTTCGATTTCGTTGTTCGATTGCGTTGTTCCATTTCGTTGTTCTATTTCGTGGTTCGATTTTATAGTGGTTTCAGTTTGTTGTTCGATTTCGTTGTTCGATATCGAAGTTGGAATTCGTTGTTCAATTTCGTTGTTCTATTTCGTTGTTCGTTTTCGTTGTTCGATTCGTTAATCGATTTCGTTGTTCGATTTCGTTGTTCGATTTCGTTGTTCCATTTTGTTGTTCGATTTCGTTGTTCGATTTCGTTGTTCGATTTCGTTGTTCGATTTCGTTGTTCCATTTTGTTGTTCGATTTCGTTGTTAGATTTCGTTGTTCGATTTCGTTGTTCGATTTCGTTATTCGATTTAGTGATTCGAATTCGTTGTTCGTTTTCGTTGTTCGATTTCGTTGTTCGATTCGTTATTCGATTTCGTTGTTCGATTTCGTTGTTCGATTTCGTTGTTCGATTTCGTTGTTCGATTTCGTTGTTCGATTTCGTTGTTCCATTTTGTTGTTCGATTTCGTTGTTCGATTTCGTTGTTAGATTTCGTTGTTCGATTTCGTTGTTCGATTTCGTTGTTCGATTTCGTTGTTCGATTTTGTTGTTCGATTTCGTTGTTCGATTTCGTTGTTCGATTTCGTTGTTCCATTTCGTTGTTCGATTTCGTTGTTCGATTTCGTTGTTCGATTTCGTTGTTCGATTTCGTTGTTCGATTTCGTTGTTCGATTTCGTTGTTCGATTGCGTTGTTCCATTTCGTTGTTCTTTTTCGTGGTTCGATTTAGTGGTTTCAGTTTGTTGTTCGATTTCGTTGTTCGATATCGAAGTTGGATTTCGTTGTTCAATTTCGTTGTTCTATTTCGTTGTTCGATTTCGTTGTTCGATTCGTTATTCGATTTCGTTGTTCGATTTCGTTGTTCGATTTCGTTGTTCGATTTCGTTGTTCCATTTTGTTGTTCGATTTCGTTGTTCGATTTCGTTGTTAGATTTCGTTGTTAGATTTCGTTGTTCGATTTCGTTGTTCGATTTCGTTGTTCGATTTCGTTGTTAGATTTCGTTGTTCGATATCGAAGTTGGTTTTCGTAGGTCAATTTCGTTGTTCTATTTCGTTGTTCTATTTCGTTGTTCGATTTCGTTGTTCGATTCGTTATTCCATTTCGTTGTTCGATTTCGTTGTTCGATTTCGTTGTTCGATTTCGTTGTTCGATTTCGTTGTTCCATTTCGTTGTTCGATATCGTTGTTCGATTTCGTTGTTCGATTTCGTTGTTCGATTTCGTTGTTCGATTTCGTTGTTCGATTTCGAAGTTCGATTTCGTTGTTCGATTTCGTTGTTCGATTTTGTTGTTCGATTTCGTTGTTCGATTTCGTTGTTCGATTTCGTTGTTCGATTTCGTTGTTCTATTTCGTTGTTCGATTTCGTTGTTCGATTCGTTATTCGATTTCGTTGTTCGATTTCGTTATTCGATTTCGTTGTTCCATTTTGTTGTTCAATTTCGTTGTTCGATTTCGTTGTTAGATTTCGTTGTTCGATTTCGTTGTTCGATTTCGTTGTTCGATTTCGTTGTTCGATTTCGTTGTTCGATTTCGTTGTTCGATTTCGTTGTCCGATTCCGTTGTTCGATTTCATTGTTCGTTTTCGTTGTTCTATATTGTTGCATGATTTCGTGATTCGATTTCGTTGTTCGATTGCGTTGTTCCATTTCGTTGTTCTATTTAGTGGTTCGATTTATAGTGGTTTCAGTTTGTTGTTCGATTTCGTTGTTCGATATCGAAGTTGGATTTCGTTGTTCAATTTCGTTGTTCTATTTCGTTGTTCGATTTCGTTGTTCGATTCGTTAATCGATTTCGTTGTTCGATTTCGTTGTTCGATATCGTTGTTCCATTTTGTTGTTCGATTTCGTTGTTCCATTTTGTTGTTCGATTTCGTTGTTAGATTTCGTTGTTCGATTTCGTTGTTCGATTTCGTTGTTCGATTTCGTTATTCGATTTAGTGATTCGAATTCGTTGTTCGTTTTCGTTGTTCGATTTCGTTGTTCGATTCGTTATTCGATTTCGTTGTTCTATTTCGTTGTTCGATTTCGTTGTTCGATTTCGTTGTTCCATTTTGTTGTTCGATTTCGTTGTTCGATTTCGTTGTTAGATTTCGTTGTTCGATTTCGTTGTTCGATTTCGTTGTTCGATTTTGTTGTTCGATTTCGTTGTTCGATTCGTTAATCGATTTCGTTGTTCGATTTCGTTGTTCGATTTCGTTGTTCCATTTTGTTGTTCGATTTCGTTGTTAGATTTCGTTGTTCGATTTCGTTGTTCGATTTCGTTGTTCGATTTCGTTATTCGATTTAGTGATTCGAATTCGTTGTTCGTTTTCGTTGTTCGATTTCGTTGTTCGATTCGTTATTCGATTTCGTTGTTCGATTTCGTTGTTCGATTTCGTTGTACGATTTCGTTGTTCCATTTTGTTGTTCGATTTCGTTGTTCGATTTCGTTGTTAGATTTCGTTATTCGATTTCGTTGTTCGATTTCGTTGTTCCATTTTGTTGTTCGATTTCGTTGTTCTATATTGTTGCATGATTTCGTGGTTCGATTTCGTTGTTCGATTGCGTTGTTCCATTTTGTTGTTCTATTTCGTGGTTCGATTTAGTGGTTTCAGTTTGTTGTTCGATTTCGTTGTTCGATATCGAAGTTGGATTTCGTTGTTCAATTTCGTTGTTCTATTTCGTTGTTCGATTTCGTTGTTCGATTCGTTATTCGATTTCGTTGTTCGATTTCGTTGTTCGATTTCGTTGTTCGATTTCGTTGTTCGATTTCGTTGTTCCATTTTGTTGTTCGATTTCGTTGTTAGATTTCGTTGTTCGATTTCGTTGTTCGATTTCGTTGTTCGATTTCGTTGTTCGATTTCGTTGTTCGATTTCGTTGTTCGATATCGAAGTTGGATTTCGTAGGTCAATTTCGTTGTTCTATTTCGTTGTTCTATTTCGTTGTTCGATTTCGTTGTTCGATTCGTTATTCGATTTCGTTGTTCGATTTCGTTGTTCGATTTCGTTGTTCGATTTCGTTGTTCGATTTCGTTGTTCGATTTCGTTGTTCGATTTCGTTGTTCCATTTCGTTGTTCGATATCGTTGTTCGATTTCGTTGTTCGATTTCGTTGTTCGATTTCGAAATTCGATTTCGTTGTTCGATTTCGTTGTTCGATTTCGTTGTTCGATTTTGTTGTTCGATTTCGTTGTTCGATTTCGTTGTTCGATTTCGTTGTTCGATTTCGTTGTTCGATTTCGTTGTCCGATTCCGTTGTTCGATTTCGTTGTTCGTTTTCGTTGTTCTATATTGTTGCATGATTTCGTGATTCGATTTCGTTGTTCGATTGCGTTGTTCCATTTCGTTGTTCTATTTCGTGGTTCGATTTATAGTGGTTTCAGTTTGTTGTTCGATGTCGTTGTTCGATATCGAAGTTGGATTTCGTTGTTCAATTTCGTTGTTCTATTTCGTTGTTCGATTTCGTTGTTCGATTCGTTATTCGATTTCGTTCGATTTCGTTGTTCGATTTCGTTGTTCGATTTCGTTGTTAGATTTCGTTGTTCGATTTCGTTGTTCGATTTCGTTGTTCGATTTCGTTGTTCGATTTCGTTGTTCCATTTCTTTGTTCGATTTCGTTGTTCCATTTTGTTGTTCAATTTCGTTGTTCGATTTCGTTGTTAGATTTCGTTGTTCGATTTCGTTGTTCGATTACGTTGTTCGATTTCGTTGTTCGATTTCGTTGTTCGATTTCGTTGTTCGATATCGAAGTTGGATTTCGTTGTTCAATTTCGTTGTTCTATTTCGTTGTTCGATTTCGTTGTTCGATTCGTTATTCGATTTCGTTGTTCGATTTCGTTGTTCGATTTCGTTGTTCGATTTCGTTGTTCCATTTTGTTGTTCGATTTCGTTGTTCGATTTCGTTGTTCTATATTGTTGCATGATTTCGTGGTTCGATTTCGTTGTTCGATTGCGTTGTTCCATTTCGTTGTTCTATTTCGTGGTTCGATTTATAGTGGTTTCAGTTTGTTGTTCGATTTCGTTGTTCGATATCGAAGTTGGATTTCGTTGTTCAATTTCGTTGTTCTATTTCGTTGTTCGATTTCGTTGTTCGATTCGTTAATCGATTTCGTTGTTCCATTTTGATGTTCGATTTCGTTGTTCGATTTCGTTGTTCGATTTCGTTGTTCGATTTCGTTGTTCGATTTCGTTGTTCCATTTTGTTGTTCGATTTCGTTGTTAGATTTCGTTGTTCGATTTCGTTGTTCGATTTCGTTGTTCGATTTCGTTGTTCCATTTTGTTGTTCGATTTCGTTGTTAGATTTCGTTGTTCGATTTCGTTGTTCGATTTCGTTGTTCGATTTCGTTATTCGATTTAGTGATTCGAATTCCTTGTTCGAATTCGTTGTTCGTTTTCGTTGTTCGATTTCGTTGTTCGATTCGTTATTCATTCGATTTCGTTGTTCGATTTCGTTGTTCGATTTCGTTGTTCGATTTTGTTGTTCGATTTCGTTGTTCGATTTCGTTGTTCGATTTCGTTGTTCGATTTTGCGTTGTTCCATTTCGTTGTTCTATTTCGTGGTTAGATTTAGTGGTTTCAGTTTGTTGTTCGATTTCGTTGTTCGATATCGAAGTTGGATTTCGTTGTTCAATTTCGTTGTTCTATTTCGTTGTTCGATTTCGTTGTTGGATTCGTTATTCGATTTCGTTGTTCGATTTCGTTGTTCGATTTCGTTGTTCCATTTTGTTGTTCGATTTCGTTGTTCGATTTCGTTGTTAGATTTCGTTGTTCGATTTCGTTGTTCGATTTCGTTGTTCGATTTCGTTGTTCGATTTCGTTGTTCGATTTCGTAGTTCCATTTCTTTGTTCGATATCGTTGTTCGATTTCGTTGTTCGATTTCGTTGTTCGATTTCGTTGTTCGATTTCGAAGTTCGATTTCGTTGTTCGATTTCGTTGTTCGATTTCGTTGTTCGATTTTGTTGTTCGATTTCGTTGTTCGATTTCGTTGTTCGATTTCGTTGTTCGATTTCGTTGTTCGATTTCGTTGTCCGATTCCGTTGTTCGATTTCGTTGTTCGTTTTCGTTGTTCTATATTGTTGCATGATTTCGTGATTCGATTTCGTTGTTCGATTGCGTTGTTCCATTTCGTTGTTCTATTTCGTGGTTCGATTTATAGTGGTTTCAGTTCGTTGTTCGATGTCGTTGTTCGATATCGAAGTTGGATTTCGTTGTTCAATTTTGTTGTTCTATTTCGTTGTTCGATTTCGTTGTTCGATTCGTTATTCGATTTCGTTGTTCGATTTCGTTGTTCGATTTCGTTGTTCCATTTTGTTGTTCGATTTCGTTGTTCTATATTGTTGCATGATTTCGTGGTTCGATTTCGTTGTTCGATTGCGTTGTTCCATTTCGTTGTTCTATTTCGTGGTTCGATTTATGGTGGTTTCAGTTTGTTGTTCGATTTCGTTGTTCGATATCGAAGTTGGATTTCGTTGTTCAATTTCGTTGTTCTATTCGTTGTTCGATTTCGTTGTTCGATTCGTTAATCGATTTCGTTGTTCGATTTCGTTGTTCGATTTCGTGGTTCCATTTTGTTGTTCGATTTCGTTGTTCGATTTCGTTGTTCGATTTCGTTGTTCGATTTCGTTGTTCGATTTCGTTGTTCCATTTTGTTGTTCGATTTCGTTGTTAGATTTCGTTGTTCGATTTCGTTGTTCGATTTCGTTGTTCGATTTCGTTATTCGATTTAGTGATTCGAATTCGTTGTTCGTTTTCGTTGTTCGATTTCGTTGTTCGATTCGTTATTCGATTTCCTTGTTCGATTTCGTTGTTCGATTTCGTTGTTCGATTTCGTTGTTCGATTTCGTTGTTCGATTTCGTTGTTCCATTTTGTTGTTCGATTTCGTTGTTCGATTTCGTTGTTAGATTTCGTTGTTCGATTTCGTTGTTCGATTTCGTTGTTCGATTTCGTTGTTCGATTTTGTTGTTCGATTTCGTTGTTCGATTTCGTTGTTCCATTTCGTTGTTCGATTTCGTTGTTCGATTTCGTTGTTCGATTTCGTTGTTCGATTTCGTTGTTCGATTTCGTTGTTCGATTTCGTTGTTCGATTTCGTTGTTCGATTTCGTTGTTCGATTGCGTTGTTCCATTTCGTTGTTCTATTTCGTGGTTCGATTTAGTGGTTTCAGTTTGTTGTTCGATTTCGTTGTTCAATTTCGTTGTTCTATTTCGTTGTTCGATTTCGTTGTTCGATTCGTTATTCGATTTCGTTGTTCGATTTCGTTGTTAGATTTCGTTGTTCGATTTCGTTGTTCGATTTCGTTGTTCGATTTCGTTGTTCGATTTCGTTGTTAGATTTCGTTGTTCGATATCGAAGTTGGATTTCGTAGGTCAATTTCGTTGTTCTATTTCGGTGTTCTATTTCGTTGTTCGATTTCGTTGTTTGATTCGTTATTCGATTTCGTTGTTCGATTTCGTTGTTCGATTTCGTTGTTCCATTTCGTTGTTCGATATCGTTGTTCGATTTCGTTGTTCGATTTCGTTGTTCGATTTCGTTGTTCGATTTCGAAGTTCGATTTCGTTGTTCGATTTCGTTGTTCGATTTCGTTGTTCGATTTTGTTGTTCGATTTCGTTGTTCGATTTCGTTGTTCGATTTCGTTGTTCGATTTCGTTGTTCGATTTCGTTGTTCGATTTCGTTGTCCGATTCCGTTGTTCGATTTCGTTGTTCGTTTTCGTTGTTCTATATTGTTGCATGATTTCGTGATTCGATTTCGTTGTTCGATTGCGTTGTTCCATTTCGTTGTTCTATTTCGTGGTTCGATTTATAGTGGTTTCAGTTTGTTGTTCGATGTCGTTGTTCGATATCGAAGTTGGATTTCGTTGTTCAATTTCGTTGTTCTATTTCGTTGTTCGATTTCGTTGTTCGATTCGTTATTCGATTTCGTTGTTCGATTTCGTTATTCGATTTCGTTGTTCCATTTTGTTGTTCAATTTCGTTGTTCGATTTCGTTGTTAGATTTCGTTGTTAGATTTCGTTGTTCGATTTCGTTGTTCGATTTCGTTGTTCGATTTCGTTGTTCGATTTCGTTGTTCGATTTCGTTGTTCGATTTCGAAGTTCGATTTCGTTGTTCGATTGCGTTGTTCCATTTCGTTGTTCTATTTCGTTGTTCGATTTCGTTGTTCGATTCGTTATTCGATTTCGTTGTTCGATTTCGTTGTTCGATTTCGTTGTTCGATTTCGTTGTTCCATTTTGTTGTTCGATTTCGTTGTTCGATTTCGTTGTTCTATATTGTTGCATGATTTCGTGGTTCGATTTCGTTGTTCGATTGCGTTGTTCCATTTCGTTGTTCTATTTCGTGGTTCGATTTATAGTGGTTTCAGTTTGTTGTTCGATTTCGTTGTTCGATATCGAAGTTGGATTTCGTTGTTCGATTTCGTTGTTCGATTCGTTATTCATTCGATTTCGTTGTTCGATTTCGTTGTTCGATTTCGTTGGTCGATTTCGTTGTTCCATTTTGTTGTTCGATTTCGTTGTTAGATTTCGTTGTTCGATTTCGTTGTTCGATTTCGTTGTTCGATTTCGTTGTTCGATTTTGTTGTTCGATTTCTTTGTTCGATTTCGTTGTTCGATTTCGTTGTTCGATTTCGTTGTTCGATTTTGCGTTGTTCCATTTCGTTGTTCTATTTCGTGGTTAGATTTAGTGGTTTCAGTTTGTTGTTCGATTTCGTTGTTCGATATCGAAGTTGGATTTCGTTGTTCAATTTCGTTGTTCTATTTCGTTGTTCGATTTCGTTGTTGGATTCGTTATTCGATTTCGTTGTTCGATTTCGTTGTTCGATTTCGTTGTTCGATTTCGTTGTTCGATTTCGTTGTTCCATTTTGTTGTTCGATTTCGTTGTTCGATTTCGTTGTTAGATTTCGTTGTTCGATTTCGTTGTTCGATTTCGTTGTTCGATTTCGTTGTTCGATTTCGTTGTTCGATTTCGTAGTTCCATTTCTTTGTTCGATATCGTTGTTCGATTTCGTTGTTCGATTTCGTTGTTCGATTTCGTTGTTCGATTTCGAAGTTCGATTTCGTTGTTCGATTTCGTTGTTCGATTTCGTTGTTCGATTTTGTTGTTCGATTTCGTTGTTCGATTTCGTTGTTCGATTTCGTTGTTCGATTTCGTTGTTCGATTTCGTTGTCCGATTCCGTTGTTCGATTTCGTTGTTCGTTTTCGTTGTTCTATATTGTTGCATGATTTCGTGATTCGATTTCGTTGTTCGATTGCGTTGTTCCATTTCGTTGTTCTATTTCGTGGTTCGATTTATAGTGGTTTCAGTTCGTTGTTCGATGTCGTTGTTCGATATCGAAGTTGGATTTCGTTGTTCAATTTTGTTGTTCTATTTCGTTGTTCGATTTCGTTGTTCGATTCGTTATTCGATTTCGTTGTTCGATTTCGTTGTTCGATTTCGTTGTTCGATTTCGTTGTTCCATTTTGTTGTTCGATTTCGTTGTTCTATATTGTTGCATGATTTCGTGGTTCGATTTCGTTGTTCGATTGCGTTGTTCCATTTCGTTGTTCTATTTCGTGGTTCGATTTATGGTGGTTTCAGTTTGTTGTTCGATTTCGTTGTTCGATATCGAAGTTGGATTTCGTTGTTCAATTTCGTTGTTCTATTCGTTGTTCGATTTCGTTGTTCGATTCGTTAATCGATTTCGTTGTTCGATTTCGTTGTTCGATTTCGTGGTTCCATTTTGTTGTTCGATTTCGTTGTTCGATTTCGTTGTTCGATTTCGTTGTTCGATTTCGTTGTTCGATTTCGTTGTTCCATTTTGTTGTTCGATTTCGTTGTTAGATTTCGTTGTTCGATTTCGTTGTTCGATTTCGTTGTTCGATTTCGTTGTTCGATTTCGTTATTCGATTTAGTGATTCGAATTCGTTGTTCGTTTTCGTTGTTCGATTTCGTTGTTCGATTCGTTATTCGATTTCCTTGTTCGATTTCGTTGTTCGATTTCGTTGTTCGATTTCGTTGTTCGATTTCGTTGTTCCATTTTGTTGTTCGATTTCGTTGTTCGATTTCGTTGTTAGATTTCGTTGTTCGATTTCGTTGTTCGATTTCGTTGTTCGATTTCGTTGTTCGATTTTGTTGTTCGATTTCGTTGTTCGATTTCGTTGTTCCATTTCGTTGTTCGATTTCGTTGTTCGATTTCGTTGTTCGATTTCGTTGTTCGATTTCGTTGTTCGATTTCGTTGTTCGATTTCGTTGTTCGATTTCGTTGTTCGATTTCGTTGTTCGATTTCGTTGTTCGATTTCGTTGTTCGATTGCGTTGTTCCATTTCGTTGTTCTATTTCGTGGTTCGATTTAGTGGTTTCAGTTTGTTGTTCGATTTCGTTGTTCAATTTCGTTGTTCTATTTCGTTGTTCGATTTCGTTGTTCGATTCGTTATTCGATTTCGTTGTTCGATTTCGTTGTTAGATTTCGTTGTTCGATTTCGTTGTTCGATTTCGTTGTTCGATTTCGTTGTTCGATTTCGTTGTTAGATTTCGTTGTTCGATATCGAAGTTGGATTTCGTAGGTCAATTTCGTTGTTCTATTTCGGTGTTCTATTTCGTTGTTCGATTTCGTTGTTTGATTCGTTATTCGATTTCGTTGTTCGATTTCGTTGTTCGATTTCGTTGTTCGATTTCGTTGTTCGATTTCGTTGTTCCATTTCGTTGTTCGATATCGTTGTTCGATTTCGTTGTTCGATTTCGTTGTTCGATTTCGTTGTTCTATTTCGTGGTTCGATTTATAGTGGTTTCAGTTTGTTGTTCGATGTCGTTGTTCGATATCGAAGTTGGATTTCGTTGTTCAATTTCGTTGTTCTATTTCGTTGTTCGATTTCGTTGTTCGATTCGTTATTCGATTTCGTTGTTCGATTTCGTTATTCGATTTCGTTGTTCCATTTTGTTGTTCAATTTCGTTGTTCGATTTCGTTGTTAGATTTCGTTGTTAGATTTCGTTGTTCGATTTCGTTGTTCGATTTCGTTGTTCGATTTCGTTGTTCGATTTCGTTGTTCGATTTCGTTGTTCGATTTCGAAGTTCGATTTCGTTGTTCGATTGCGTTGTTCCATTTCGTTGTTCTATTTCGTTGTTCGATTTCGTTGTTCGATTCGTTATTCGATTTCGTTGTTTGATTTCGTTGTTCGATTTCGTTGTTCGATTTCGTTGTTCCATTTTGTTGTTCGATTTCGTTGTTCGATTTCGTTGTTCTATATTGTTGCATGATTTCGTGGTTCGATTTCGTTGTTCGATTGCGTTGTTCCATTTCGTTGTTCTATTTCGTGGTTCGATTTATAGTGGTTTCAGTTTGTTGTTCGATTTCGTTGTTCGATATCGAAGTTGGATTTCGTTGTTCAATTTCGTTGTTCTATTTCGTTGTTAGATTTCGTTGTTCGATTCGTTATTCGATTTCGTTGTTCGATTTCGTTGTTCGATTTCGTTGTTAGATTTCGTTGTTCGATTTCGTTGTTCGATTTCGATGTTCGATTTCGTTGTTCGATTTCGTTGTTCGATTTCGTTGTTCGATTTCGTTGTTCGATTTCGTTGTTCGATTTCGTTGTTCGATTTCGTTGTTCGATTTCGTTATTCCATTTCGTTGTTCGATTTCGTTGTTCCATTTTGTTGTTCGATTTCCTTGTTCGATTTCGTTGTTAGATTTCGTTGTTCGATTTCGTTGTTCGATTACGATGTTCGATTTCGTTGTTCGATTTCGTTGTTCGATTTCGTTGTTCGATTTCGTTGTTCGATTTCGTTGTTAGATTTCGTTGTTAGATTTCGTTGTTAGATTTCGTTGTTCGATTTCGTTGTTCGATTTCGTTGTTCGATTTCGTTGTTCGATTTCGTTGTTCGATTTCGTTGTTCGATTTCGAAGTTCGATTTCGTTGTTCGATTGCGTTGTTCCATTTCGTTGTTCTATTTCGTTGTTGGATTTCATTGTTCGATTTCGTTGTTCGATTTCGTTGTTCGATTGCGTTGTTCCATTTCGTTGTTCTATTTCGTGGTTCGATTAGTGGTATCAGTTTGTTGTTCGATTTCGTTGTTCGATATCGAAGATGGATTTCGTTGTTCAATTTCGTTGTTCTATTTCGTTGTTCGATTTCGTTGTTCGATTCGTTATTCGATTTCGTTGTTCGATTTCGTTGTTAGATTTCATTGTTCGATTTCGTTGTTCGATTCGTTATTCGATTTCGTTGTTCGATTTCGTTGTTCGATTTCGTTGTTCGATTTCGTTGTACCATTTTGTTGTTCGATTTCGTTGTTCGATTTCGTTGTTCGATTACGATGTTCGATTTCGTTGTTCGATTTCGTTGTTCGATTTCGTTGTTCGATTTCGTTGTTCGATTTCGTTGTTCGATTTCGTTGTTCCATTTCGTTGTTCGATTTCGTTGTTCGATTTCGTTGTTCGATTTCGTTGTTCGATTTCGTTGATCGATTTCGTTGTTCGATTTCGTTGTTCGATTTCGGTTCGATTGCGTTGTTCCATTTCGTTGTTCTATTTCGTGGTTCGATTTAGTGGTATCAGTTTGTTGTTCGATTTCGTTGTTCGATATCGAAGTTGGATTTCGTTGTTCAATTTCGTTGTTCTATTTCGTTGTTCGATTTCGTTGTTCGATTTCGTTGTTCGATTTCGTTGTTCGATTTCGTTGTTCGATTTCGTTGTTCGATTTCGTTGTTCCATTTCGTTGTTCGATTTCGTTGTTCGATTTCGTTGTTCCATTTTGTTGTTCGATTTCGTTGTTCGATTTCGTTGTTAGATTTCATTGTTCGATTTCGTTGTTCGATTTCGTTGTTCCATTTTGTTGTTCGATTTCGTTGTTCGATTTCGTTGTTAGATTTCATTGTTCGATTTCGTTGTTCGATTCGTTATTCGATTTCGTTGTTCGATTTCGTTGTTCCATTTTGTTGTTCGATTTCGTTGTTCGATTTCGTTGTTAGATTTCGTTGTTCGATTTCGTTGTTCGATTTCGTTGTTCGATTTCGTTGTTCGATATCGAAGTTGGATTTCGTAGGTCAATTTCGTTGTTCTATTTCGTTGTTCTATTTCGTTGTTCGATTTCGTTGTTCGATTCGTTATTCGATTTCGTTGTTCGATTTCGTTGTTCGATTTCGTTGTTCGATTTCGTTGTTCGATTTCGTTGTTCGATTTCGTTGTTCGATTTCGTTGTTCCATTTCGTTGTTCGATATCGGTGTTGGATTTCGTTGTTCGATTTCGTTGTTCGATTTCGTTGTTCGATTTCGAAATTCGATTTCGTTGTTCGATTTCGTTGTTCGATTTTGTTGTTCGATTTCGTTGTTCGATTTCGTTGTTCGATTTCGTTGTTCGATTTCGTTGTTCGATTTCGTTGTTCGATTTCGTTGTCCGATTCCGTTGTTCGATTTCGTTGTTCGTTTTCGTTGTTCTATATTGTTGCATGATTTCGTTATTCGATTTCGTTGTTCGACTGCGTTGTTCCATTTCGTTGTTCTATTTCGTGGTTCGATTTATAGTGGTTTCAGTTTGTTGTTCGATGTCGTTGTTCGATATCGAAGTTGGATTTCGTTGTTCAATTTCGTTGTTCTATTTCGTTGTTCGATTTCGTTGTTCGAATCGTTATTCGATTTCGTTGTTCGATTTCGTTGTTCGATTTCGTTGTTCGATTTCGTTGTTCGATTTCGTTGTTAGATTTCGTTGTTCGATTTCGTTGTTCGATTTCGTTGTTCGATTTCGTTGTTCGATTTCGTTGTTCGATTTCGTTGTTCCATTTCTTTGTTCGATTTCGTTGTTCCATTTTGTTGTTCGATTTCGTTGTTCGATTTCGTTGTTAGATTTCGTTGTTCGATTTCGTTGTTCGATTACGTTGTTCGATTTCGTTGTTCGATTTCGTTGTTCGATATCGAAGTTGGATTTCGTTGTTCAATTTCGTTGTTCTATTTCGTTGTTCGATTTCGTTGTTCGATTCGTTATTCGATTTCGTTGTTCGATTTCGTTGTTCGATTTCGTTGTTCCATTTTGTTGTTCGATTTCGTTGTTCGATTTCGTTGTTCTATATTGTTGCATGATTTCGTGGTTCGATTTCGTTGTTCGATTGCGTTGTTCCATTTCGTTGTTCTATTTCGTGGTTCGATTTATAGTGGTTTCAGTTTGTTGTTCGATTTCGTTGTTCGATATCGAAGTTGGATTTCGTTGTTCAATTTCGTTGTTCTATTTCGTTGTTCGATTTCGTTGTTCGATTCGTTAATCGATTTCGTTGTTCGATTTCGTTGTTCGATTTCGTTGTTCGATTTCGTTGTTCCACTTTGTTGTTCGATTTCGTTGTTCGATTTCGTTGTTCGATTTCGTTGTTCGATTTCGTTGTTCGATTTCGTTGTTCCATTTTGTTGTTCGATTTCGTTGTTAGATTTCGTTGTTCGATTTAGTGATTCGAATTCGTTGTTCGAATTCGTTGTTCGTTTTCGTTGTTCGATTTCGTTGTTCGATTCGTTATTCGATTTCGTTGTTCCATTTTGTTGTTCGATTTCGTTGTTCGATTTCGTTATTCGATTTAGTGATTCGAATTCGTTGTTCGAATTCGTTGTTCGTTTTCGTTGTTCGATTTCGTTGTTCCATTTTGTTGTTCGATTTCGTTGTTCGATTTCGTTGTTCGATTTCGTTGTTCGATTTCGTTGTTCGATTTCGTTGTTCCATTTTGTTGTTCGATTTCGTTGTTCGATTTCGTTATTCGATTTAGTGATTCGAATTCGTTGTTCGAATTCGTTGTTCGTTTTCGTTGTTCGATTTCGTTGTTCGATTCGTTATTCGATTTCGTTGTTCGATTTCGTTGTTCGATTTCGTTGTTCGATTTCGTTGTTCCATTTTGTTGTTCGATTTCGTTGTTCGATTTCGTTGTTAGATTTCGTTGTTCGATTTCGTTGTTCGATTTCGTTGTTCGATTTCGTTGTTCGATTTTGTTGTTCGATTTCGTTGTTCGATTTCGTTGTTCGATTTCGTTGTTCGATTTCGTTGTTCCATTTCGTTGTTCGATTTCGTTGTTCTATTTCGTGGTTAGATTTAGTGGTTTCAGTTTGTTGTTCGATATCGAAGTTGGATTTCGTTGTTCAATTTCGTTGTTCTATTTCGTTGTTCGATTTCGTTGTTCGATTCGTTATTCGATTTCGTTGTTCGATTTCGTTGTTCGATTTCGTTGTTCGATTTCGTTGTTCCATTTTGTTGTTCGATTTCGTTGTTCGATTTCGTTGTTAGATTTCGTTGTTCGATTTCGTTGTTCGATTTCGTTGTTCGATTTCGTTGTTCGATTTCGTTGTTCGATATCGAAGTTGGATTTCGTAGGTCAATTTCGTTGTTCTATTTCGTTGTTCTATTTCGTTGTTCGATTTCGTTGTTCGATTCGTTATTCGATTTCGTTGTTCGATTTCGTTGTTCCATTTTGTTGTTCGATTTCGTTGTTCGATTTCGTTGTTAGATTTCGTTGTTCGATTTCGTTGTTCGATTTCGTTGTTCGATTTCGTTGTTCGATTTTGTTGTTCGATTTCGTTGTTCGATTTCGTTGTTCGATTTCGTTGTTCGATTTCGTTGTTCCATTTCGTTGTTCGATTTCGTTGTTCGATTTCGTTGTTCGATTTCGTTGTTCGATTTCGTTGTTCGATTTCGTTGTTCGATTTCGTTGTTCGATTGCGTTGTTCCATTTCGTTGTTCTATTTCGTGGTTCGATTTAGTGGTTTCAGTTTGTTGTTCGATTTCGTTGTTCGATATCGAAGTTGGATTTCGTAGGTCAATTTCGTTGTTCTATTTCGTTGTTCTATTTCGTTGTTCGATTTCGTTGTTCGATTTCGTTGTTCCATTTTGTTGTTCGATTTCGTTGTTCGATTTCGTTGTTAGATTTCGTTGTTCGATTTCGTTGTTCGATATCGTTGTTCGATTTCGTTGTTCGATTTCGTTGTTCGATTTCGTTGTTCGATTTCGAAGTTCGATTTCGTTGTTCGATTTCGTTGTTCGATTTCGTTGTTCGATTTTGTTGTTCGATTTCGTTGTTCGATTTCGTTGTTCGATTTCGTTGTTCGATTTCGTTGTTCGATTTCGTTGTTCGATTTCGTTGTCCGATTCCGTTGTTCGATTTCGTTGTTCGTTTTCGTTGTTCTATATTGTTGCATGATTTCGTGATTCGATTTCGTTGTTCGATTGCGTTGTTCCATTTCGTTGTTCTATTTCGTGGTTCGATTTATAGTGGTTTCAGTTTGTTGTTCGATGTCGTTGTTCGATATCGAAGTTGGATTTCGTTGTTCAATTTCGTTGTTCTATTTCGTTGTTCGATTTCGTTGTTCGATTCGTTATTCGATTTCGTTGTTCGATTTCGTTATTCGATTTCGTTGTTCCATTTTGTTGTTCAATTTCGTTGTTCGATTTCGTTGTTAGATTTCGTTGTTAGATTTCGTTGTTCGATTTCGTTGTTCGATTTCGTTGTTCGATTTCGTTGTTCGATTTCGTTGTTCGATTTCGTTGTTCGATTTCGAAGTTCGATTTCGTTGTTCGATTGCGTTGTTCCATTTCGTTGTTCTATTTCGTTGTTCGATTTCGTTGTTCGATTCGTTATTCGATTTCGTTCGATTTCGTTGTTCGATTTCGTTGTTCGATTTCGTTGTTCCATTTTGTTGTTCGATTTCGTTGTTCGATTTCGTTGTTCTATATTGTTGCATGATTTCGTGGTTCGATTTCGTTGTTCGATTGCGTTGTTCCATTTCGTTGTTCTATTTCGTGGTTCGATTTATAGTGGTTTCAGTTTGTTGTTCGATTTCGTTGTTCGATATCGAAGTTGGATTTCGTTGTTCGATTTCGTTGTTCGATTCGTTATTCATTCGATTTCGTTGTTCGATTTCGTTGTTCGATTTCGTTGGTCGATTTCGTTGTTCCATTTTGTTGTTCGATTTCGTTGTTAGATTTCGTTGTTCGATTTCGTTGTTCGATTTCGTTGTTCGATTTCGTTGTTCGATTTTGTTGTTCGATTTCTTTGTTCGATTTCGTTGTTCGATTTCGTTGTTCGATTTCGTTGTTCGATTTTGCGTTGTTCCATTTCGTTGTTCTATTTCGTGGTTAGATTTAGTGGTTTCAGTTTGTTGTTCGATTTCGTTGTTCGATATCGAAGTTGGATTTCGTTGTTCAATTTCGTTGTTCTATTTCGTTGTTCGATTTCGTTGTTGGATTCGTTATTCGATTTCGTTGTTCGATTTCGTTGTTCGATTTCGTTGTTCGATTTCGTTGTTCGATTTCGTTGTTCCATTTTGTTGTTCGATTTCGTTGTTCGATTTCGTTGTTAGATTTCGTTGTTCGATTTCGTTGTTCGATTTCGTTGTTCGATTTCGTTGTTCGATTTCGTTGTTCGATTTCGTAGTTCCATTTCTTTGTTCGATATCGTTGTTCGATTTCGTTGTTCGATTTCGTTGTTCGATTTCGTTGTTCGATTTCGAAGTTCGATTTCGTTGTTCGATTTCGTTGTTCGATTTCGTTGTTCGATTTTGTTGTTCGATTTCGTTGTTCGATTTCGTTGTTCGATTTCGTTGTTCGATTTCGTTGTTCGATTTCGTTGTCCGATTCCGTTGTTCGATTTCGTTGTTCGTTTTCGTTGTTCTATATTGTTGCATGATTTCGTGATTCGATTTCGTTGTTCGATTGCGTTGTTCCATTTCGTTGTTCTATTTCGTGGTTCGATTTATAGTGGTTTCAGTTCGTTGTTCGATGTCGTTGTTCGATATCGAAGTTGGATTTCGTTGTTCAATTTTGTTGTTCTATTTCGTTGTTCGATTTCGTTGTTCGATTCGTTATTCGATTTCGTTGTTCGATTTCGTTGTTCGATTTCGTTGTTCGATTTCGTTGTTCCATTTTGTTGTTCGATTTCGTTGTTCTATATTGTTGCATGATTTCGTGGTTCGATTTCGTTGTTCGATTGCGTTGTTCCATTTCGTTGTTCTATTTCGTGGTTCGATTTATGGTGGTTTCAGTTTGTTGTTCGATTTCGTTGTTCGATATCGAAGTTGGATTTCGTTGTTCAATTTCGTTGTTCTATTCGTTGTTCGATTTCGTTGTTCGATTCGTTAATCGATTTCGTTGTTCGATTTCGTTGTTCGATTTCGTGGTTCCATTTTGTTGTTCGATTTCGTTGTTCGATTTCGTTGTTCGATTTCGTTGTTCGATTTCGTTGTTCGATTTCGTTGTTCCATTTTGTTGTTCGATTTCGTTGTTAGATTTCGTTGTTCGATTTCGTTGTTCGATTTCGTTGTTCGATTTCGTTGTTCGATTTCGTTATTCGATTTAGTGATTCGAATTCGTTGTTCGTTTTCGTTGTTCGATTTCGTTGTTCGATTCGTTATTCGATTTCCTTGTTCGATTTCGTTGTTCGATTTCGTTGTTCGATTTCGTTGTTCGATTTCGTTGTTCCATTTTGTTGTTCGATTTCGTTGTTCGATTTCGTTGTTAGATTTCGTTGTTCGATTTCGTTGTTCGATTTCGTTGTTCGATTTCGTTGTTCGATTTTGTTGTTCGATTTCGTTGTTCGATTTCGTTGTTCCATTTCGTTGTTCGATTTCGTTGTTCGATTTCGTTGTTCGATTTCGTTGTTCGATTTCGTTGTTCGATTTCGTTGTTCGATTTCGTTGTTCGATTTCGTTGTTCGATTTCGTTGTTCGATTTCGTTGTTCGATTTCGTTGTTCGATTGCGTTGTTCCATTTCGTTGTTCTATTTCGTGGTTCGATTTAGTGGTTTCAGTTTGTTGTTCGATTTCGTTGTTCAATTTCGTTGTTCTATTTCGTTGTTCGATTTCGTTGTTCGATTCGTTATTCGATTTCGTTGTTCGATTTCGTTGTTAGATTTCGTTGTTCGATTTCGTTGTTCGATTTCGTTGTTCGATTTCGTTGTTCGATTTCGTTGTTAGATTTCGTTGTTCGATATCGAAGTTGGATTTCGTAGGTCAATTTCGTTGTTCTATTTCGGTGTTCTATTTCGTTGTTCGATTTCGTTGTTTGATTCGTTATTCGATTTCGTTGTTCGATTTCGTTGTTCGATTTCGTTGTTCGATTTCGTTGTTCCATTTCGTTGTTCGATATCGTTGTTCGATTTCGTTGTTCGATTTCGTTGTTCGATTTCGTTGTTCTATTTCGTGGTTCGATTTATAGTGGTTTCAGTTTGTTGTTCGATGTCGTTGTTCGATATCGAAGTTGGATTTCGTTGTTCAATTTCGTTGTTCTATTTCGTTGTTCGATTTCGTTGTTCGATTCGTTATTCGATTTCGTTGTTCGATTTCGTTATTCGATTTCGTTGTTCCATTTTGTTGTTCAATTTCGTTGTTCGATTTCGTTGTTAGATTTCGTTGTTAGATTTCGTTGTTCGATTTCGTTGTTCGATTTCGTTGTTCGATTTCGTTGTTCGATTTCGTTGTTCGATTTCGTTGTTCGATTTCGAAGTTCGATTTCGTTGTTCGATTGCGTTGTTCCATTTCGTTGTTCTATTTCGTTGTTCGATTTCGTTGTTCGATTCGTTATTCGATTTCGTTGTTTGATTTCGTTGTTCGATTTCGTTGTTCGATTTCGTTGTTCCATTTTGTTGTTCGATTTCGTTGTTCGATTTCGTTGTTCTATATTGTTGCATGATTTCGTGGTTCGATTTCGTTGTTCGATTGCGTTGTTCCATTTCGTTGTTCTATTTCGTGGTTCGATTTATAGTGGTTTCAGTTTGTTGTTCGATTTCGTTGTTCGATATCGAAGTTGGATTTCGTTGTTCAATTTCGTTGTTCTATTTCGTTGTTAGATTTCGTTGTTCGATTCGTTATTCGATTTCGTTGTTCGATTTCGTTGTTCGATTTCGTTGTTAGATTTCGTTGTTCGATTTCGTTGTTCGATTTCGATGTTCGATTTCGTTGTTCGATTTCGTTGTTCGATTTCGTTGTTCGATTTCGTTGTTCGATTTCGTTGTTCGATTTCGTTGTTCGATTTCGTTGTTCGATTTCGTTATTCCATTTCGTTGTTCGATTTCGTTGTTCCATTTTGTTGTTCGATTTCCTTGTTCGATTTCGTTGTTAGATTTCGTTGTTCGATTTCGTTGTTCGATTACGATGTTCGATTTCGTTGTTCGATTTCGTTGTTCGATTTCGTTGTTCGATTTCGTTGTTCGATTTCGTTGTTAGATTTCGTTGTTAGATTTCGTTGTTCGATTTCGTTGTTCGATTTCGTTGTTCGATTTCGTTGTTCGATTTCGTTGTTCGATTTCGTTGTTCGATTTCGTTGTTCGATTTCGAAGTTCGATTTCGTTGTTCGATTGCGTTGTTCCATTTCGTTGTTCTATTTCGTTGTTGGATTTCATTGTTCGATTTCGTTGTTCGATTTCGTTGTTCCATTTCGTTGTTCGATTTCGTTGTTCGATTTCGTTGTTCGATTTCGTTGTTCGATCGTTGATCGATTTCGTTGTTCGATTTCGTTGTTCGATTTCGTTGTTCGATTGCGTTGTTCCATTTCGTTGTTCTATTTCGTGGTTCGATTAGTGGTATCAGTTTGTTGTTCGATTTCGTTGTTCGATATCGAAGATGGATTTCGTTGTTCAATTTCGTTGTTCTATTTCGTTGTTCGATTTCGTTGTTCGATTCGTTATTCGATTTCGTTGTTCGATTTCGTTGTTAGATTTCATTGTTCGATTTCGTTGTTCGATTCGTTATTCGATTTCGTTGTTCGATTTCGTTGTTCGATTTCGTTGTTCGATTTCGTTGTACCATTTTGTTGTTCGATTTCGTTGTTCGATTTCGTTGTTCGATTACGATGTTCGATTTCGTTGTTCGATTTCGTTGTTCGATTTCGTTGTTCGATTTCGTTGTTCGATTTCGTTGTTCGATTTCGTTGTTCCATTTCGTTGTTCGATTTCGTTGTTCGATTTCGTTGTTCGATTTCGTTGTTCGATTTCGTTGATCGATTTCGTTGTTCGATTTCGTTGTTCGATTTCGGTTCGATTGCGTTGTTCCATTTCGTTGTTCTATTTCGTGGTTCGATTTAGTGGTATCAGTTTGTTGTTCGATTTCGTTGTTCGATATCAAAGTTGGATTTCGTTGTTCAATTTCGTTGTTCTATTTCGTTGTTCGATTTCGTTGTTCGATTTCGTTGTTCGATTTCGTTGTTCGATTTCGTTGTTCGATTTCGTTGTTCGATTTCGTTGTTCGATTTCGTTGTTCCATTTCGTTGTTCGATTTCGTTGTTCGATTTCGTTGTTCCATTTTGTTGTTCGATTTCGTTGTTCGATTTCGTTGTTAGATTTCATTGTTCGATTTCGTTGTTCGATTTCGTTGTTCCATTTTGTTGTTCGATTTCGTTGTTCGATTTCGTTGTTAGATTTCATTGTTCGATTTCGTTGTTCGATTCGTTATTCGATTTCGTTGTTCGATTTCGTTGTTCCATTTTGTTGTTCGATTTCGTTGTTCGATTTCGTTGTTAGATTTCGTTGTTCGATTTCGTTGTTCGATTTCGTTGTTCGATTTCGTTGTTCGATATCGAAGTTGGATTTCGTAGGTCAATTTCGTTGTTCTATTTCGTTGTTCTATTTCGTTGTTCGATTTCGTTGTTCGATTCGTTATTCGATTTCGTTGTTCGATTTCGTTGTTCGATTTCGTTGTTCGATTTCGTTGTTCGATTTCGTTGTTCGATTTCGTTGTTCGATTTCGTTGTTCCATTTCGTTGTTCGATATCGGTGTTGGATTTCGTTGTTCGATTTCGTTGTTCGATTTCGTTGTTCGATTTCGAAATTCGATTTCGTTGTTCGATTTCGTTGTTCGATTTTGTTGTTCGATTTCGTTGTTCGATTTCGTTGTTCGATTTCGTTGTTCGATTTCGTTGTTCGATTTCGTTGTTCGATTTCGTTGTCCGATTCCGTTGTTCGATTTCGTTGTTCGTTTTCGTTGTTCTATATTGTTGCATGATTTCGTTATTCGATTTCGTTGTTCGACTGCGTTGTTCCATTTCGTTGTTCTATTTCGTGGTTCGATTTATAGTGGTTTCAGTTTGTTGTTCGATGTCGTTGTTCGATATCGAAGTTGGATTTCGTTGTTCAATTTCGTTGTTCTATTTCGTTGTTCGATTTCGTTGTTCGAATCGTTATTCGATTTCGTTGTTCGATTTCGTTGTTCGATTTCGTTGTTCGATTTCGTTGTTCGATTTCGTTGTTAGATTTCGTTGTTCGATTTCGTTGTTCGATTTCGTTGTTCGATTTCGTTGTTCGATTTCGTTGTTCGATTTCGTTGTTCCATTTCTTTGTTCGATTTCGTTGTTCCATTTTGTTGTTCGATTTCGTTGTTCGATTTCGTTGTTAGATTTCGTTGTTCGATTTCGTTGTTCGATTACGTTGTTCGATTTCGTTGTTCGATTTCGTTGTTCGATATCGAAGTTGGATTTCGTTGTTCAATTTCGTTGTTCTATTTCGTTGTTCGATTTCGTTGTTCGATTCGTTATTCGATTTCGTTGTTCGATTTCGTTGTTCGATTTCGTTGTTCCATTTTGTTGTTCGATTTCGTTGTTCGATTTCGTTGTTCTATATTGTTGCATGATTTCGTGGTTCGATTTCGTTGTTCGATTGCGTTGTTCCATTTCGTTGTTCTATTTCGTGGTTCGATTTATAGTGGTTTCAGTTTGTTGTTCGATTTCGTTGTTCGATATCGAAGTTGGATTTCGTTGTTCAATTTCGTTGTTCTATTTCGTTGTTCGATTTCGTTGTTCGATTCGTTAATCGATTTCGTTGTTCGATTTCGTTGTTCGATTTCGTTGTTCGATTTCGTTGTTCCACTTTGTTGTTCGATTTCGTTGTTCGATTTCGTTGTTCGATTTCGTTGTTCGATTTCGTTGTTCGATTTCGTTGTTCCATTTTGTTGTTCGATTTCGTTGTTAGATTTCGTTGTTCGATTTAGTGATTCGAATTCGTTGTTCGAATTCGTTGTTCGTTTTCGTTGTTCGATTTCGTTGTTCGATTCGTTATTCGATTTCGTTGTTCCATTTTGTTGTTCGATTTCGTTGTTCGATTTCGTTATTCGATTTAGTGATTCGAATTCGTTGTTCGAATTCGTTGTTCGTTTTCGTTGTTCGATTTCGTTGTTCCATTTTGTTGTTCGATTTCGTTGTTCGATTTCGTTGTTCGATTTCGTTGTTCGATTTCGTTGTTCGATTTCGTTGTTCCATTTTGTTGTTCGATTTCGTTGTTCGATTTCGTTATTCGATTTAGTGATTCGAATTCGTTGTTCGAATTCGTTGTTCGTTTTCGTTGTTCGATTTCGTTGTTCGATTCGTTATTCGATTTCGTTGTTCGATTTCGTTGTTCGATTTCGTTGTTCGATTTCGTTGTTCCATTTTGTTGTTCGATTTCGTTGTTCGATTTCGTTGTTAGATTTCGTTGTTCGATTTCGTTGTTCGATTTCGTTGTTCGATTTCGTTGTTCGATTTTGTTGTTCGATTTCGTTGTTCGATTTCGTTGTTCGATTTCGTTGTTCGATTTCGTTGTTCCATTTCGTTGTTCGATTTCGTTGTTCTATTTCGTGGTTAGATTTAGTGGTTTCAGTTTGTTGTTCGATATCGAAGTTGGATTTCGTTGTTCAATTTCGTTGTTCTATTTCGTTGTTCGATTTCGTTGTTCGATTCGTTATTCGATTTCGTTGTTCGATTTCGTTGTTCGATTTCGTTGTTCGATTTCGTTGTTCCATTTTGTTGTTCGATTTCGTTGTTCGATTTCGTTGTTAGATTTCGTTGTTCGATTTCGTTGTTCGATTTCGTTGTTCGATTTCGTTGTTCGATTTCGTTGTTCGATATCGAAGTTGGATTTCGTAGGTCAATTTCGTTGTTCTATTTCGTTGTTCTATTTCGTTGTTCGATTTCGTTGTTCGATTCGTTATTCGATTTCGTTGTTCGATTTCGTTGTTCCATTTCGTTGTTCGATTTCGTTGTTCGATTTCGTTGTTCCATTTCGTTGTTCGATTTCGTTGTTCGATTTCGTTGTTCGATTTCGTTGTTCGATTTCGTTGTTCGATTTCGTTGTTCGATTTCGTTGTTCGATTGCGTTGTTCCATTTCGTTGTTCTATTTCGTGGTTCGATTTAGTGGTTTCAGTTTGTTGTTCGATTTCGTTGTTCGATATCGAAGTTGGATTTCGTAGGTCAATTTCGTTGTTCTATTTCGTTGTTCTATTTCGTTGTTCGATTTCGTTGTTCGATTCGTTATTCGATTTCGTTGTTCGATTTCGTTGTTCCATTTTGTTGTTCGATTTCGTTGTTCGATTTCGTTGTTAGATTTCGTTGTTCGATTTCGTTGTTCGATTTCGTTGTTCGATTTCGTTGTTCGATTTCGTTGTTCGATTTCGTTGTTCGATTTCGTTGCTCGATTTCGTTGTTCGATTTTGTTGTTCGATTTCGTTGTTCGATTTCGTTGTTCGATTTCGTTGTTCGATTTCGTTGTTCCATTTCGTTGTTCGATTTCGTTGTTCGATTTCGTTGTTCGATTTCGTTGTTCGATTTCGTTGTTCGATTTCGTTGTTCGATTTCGTTGTTCCATTTTGTTGTTCGATTTCGTTGTTCGATTTCGTTGTTAGATTTCGTTGTTCGATTTCGTTGTTCGATTTCGTTGTTCGATTTCGTTGTTCGATTTTGTTGTTCGATTTCGTTGTTCGATTTCGTTGTTCGATTTCGTTGTTCCATTTCGTTGTTCGATTTCGTTGTTCGATTTCGTTGTTCGATTTCGTTGTTCGATTTCGTTGTTCGATTTCGTTGTTCAATTTCGTTGTTCTATTTCGTTGTTCGATTCGTTGTTCGATTCGTTATTCGATTTCGTTGTTCGATTTCGTTGTTCGATTTCGTTGTTCGATTTCGTTGTTCCATTTTGTTGTTCGATTTCGTTGTTCGATTTGGTTGTTAGATTTCGTTGTTAGATTTCGTTGTTCGATTTCGTTGTTCGATTTCGTTGTTCGATTTCGTTGTTCGATTTCGTTGTAAGATTTCGTTGTTCGATATCGAAGTTGGATTTCGTAGGTCAATTTCGTTGTTCTATTTCGTTGTTCTATTTCGTTGTTCGATTTCGTTGTTCGATTCGTTATTCGATTTCGTTGTTCGATTTCGTTGTTCGATTTCGTTGTTCGATTTCGTTGTTCCATTTCGTTGTTCGATATCGTTGTTCGATTTCGTTGTTCGATTTCGTTGTTCGATTTCGTTGTTCGATTTCGAAGTTCGATTTCGTTGTTCGATTTCGTTGTTCGATTTCGTTGTTCGATTTTGTTGTTCGATTACGTTGTTCGATTTCGTTGTTCGATTTCGTTGTTCGATTTCGTTGTTCGATTTCGTTGTTCGATTTCGTTGTCCGATTCCGTTGTTCGATTTCGTTGTTCGTTTTCGTTGTTCTATATTGTTGCATGATTTCGTGATTCGATTTCGTTGTTCGATTGCGTTGTTCCATTTCGTTGTTCTATTTCGTGGTTCGATTTATAGTGGTTTCAGTTTGTTGTTCGATGTCGTTGTTCGATATCGAAGTTGAATTTCGTTGTTCTATTTCGTTGTTCGATTTCGTTGTTCGATTCGTTATTCGATTTCGTTGTTCGATTTCGTTATTCGATTTCGTTGTTCCATTTTGTTGTTCAATTTCGTTGATCGATTTCGTGTTAGATTTCGTTGTTCGATTTCGTTGTTCGATTTCGTTGTTCGATTTCGTTGTTCGATTTCGTTGTTCGATTTCGTTGTTCGATTTCGTTGTTCGATTTCGTTGTCCGATTCCGTTGTTCGATTTCGTTGTTCGTTTTCGTTATTCGATTTCGTTGTTCGATTTCGTTGTTCGATTTCGTTGTTCGATTTCGTTGTTCCATTTCGTTGTTCGATTTCGTTGTTCGATTTCGTTGTTCCATTTTGTTGTTCGATTTCGTTGTTCTATATTGTTGCATGATTTCGTGGTTCGATATCGTTGTTCGATTGCGTTGTTCCATTTCGTTGTTCTATTTCGTGGTTCGATTTATAGTGGTTTCAGTTTGTTGTTCGATTTCGTTGTTCGATATCGAAGTTGGATTTCGTTGTTCAATTTCGTTGTTCTATTTCGTTGTTCGATTTCGTTGTTCGATTCGTTAATCGATTTCGTTGTTCGATTTCGTTGTTCGATTTCGTTGTTCCATTTTGTTGTTCGATTTCGTTGTTCGATTTCGTTGTTCGATTTCGTTGTTCGATTTCGTTGTTCGATTTCGTTGTTCCATTTTGTTGTTCGATTTCGTTGTTAGATTTCGTTGTTCGATTTCGTTGTTCGATTTCGTTGTTCGATTTCGTTATTCGATTTAGTGATTCGAATTCGTTGTTCGTTTTCGTTGTTCGATTTCGTTGTTCGATTCGTTATTCGATTTCGTTGTTCGATTTCGTTGTTCGATTTCGTTGTTCGATTTCGTTGTTCGATTTCGTTGTTCGATTTCGTTGTTCGATTCGTTATTCGATTTCGTTGTTCGATTTCGTTGTTCGATTTCGTTGTTCGATTTCGTTGTTCGATTTCGTTGTTCCATTTTGTTGTTCGATTTCGTTGTTCGATTTCGTTGTTCGATTTCGTTGTTCCATTTTGTTGTTCGATTTCGTTGTTAGATTTCGTTGTTCGATTTCGTTGTTCGATTTCGTTGTTCGATTTCGTTATTCGATTTAGTGATTCGAATTCGTTGTTCGTTTTCGTGATTCGATTTCGTTGTTAGATTGCGTTGTTCCATTTCGTTGTTCTATTTCGTGGTTCGATTTATAGTGGTTTCAGTTTGTTGTTCGATGTCGTTGTTCGATATCGAAGTTGGATTTCGTTGTTCAATTTCGTTGTTCTATTTCGTTGTTCGATTTCGTTGTTCGATTCGTTATTCGATTTCGTTGTTCGATTTCGTTATTCGATTTCGTTGTTCCATTTTGTTGTTCAATTTCGTTGTTCGATTTCGTTGTTAGATTTCGTTGTTCGATTTCGTTGTTCGATTTCGTTGTTCGATTTCGTTGTTCGATTTCGTTGTTCGATTTCGTTGTTCGATTTCGTTGTTCGATTTCGTTGTTCGATTTCGAAGTTCGATTTCGTTGTTCGATTTCGTTGTTCGATTTCGTTGTTCGATTTTGTTGTTCGATTTCGTTGTTCGATTTCGTTGTTCGATTTCGTTGTTCGATTTCGTTGTTCGATTTCGTTGTTCGATTTCGTTGTTCGATTTCGTTGTCCGATTCCGTTGTTCGTTTTCGTTGTTCTATATTGTTGCATGATTTCGTTGTTCGATTGCGTTGTTAAATTTCGTTGTTTTATTTCGTGGTTCGATTTATAGTGGTTTCAGTTTGTTGTTCGATGTCGTTGTTCGATATCGAAGTTGGATTTCGTTGTTCAATTTCGTTGTTCTATTTCGTTGTTCGATTTCGTTGTTCGATTCGTTATTCGATTTCGTTGTTCGATTTCGTTGTTCGATTTCGTTGTTCGATTTCGTTGTTCCATTTTGTTGTTCAATTTCGTTGTTCGATTTCGTTTTTAGATTTCGTTGTTCGATTTCGTTGTTAGATTTCGTTGTTCGATATCGAAGTTGGATTTCGTAGGTCAATTTCGTTGTTCTATTTCGTTGTTCGATTTCGTTGTTCGATTTCGTTGTTCGATTCGTTATTCGATTTCGTTGTTCGATTTCGTTGTTCGATTTACTTGTTCGTTTTCGTTGTTCCATTTCGTTGTTCGATATCGTTGTTCGATTTCGTTGTTCGATTTCGTTGTTCGATTTCGTTGTTCGATTTCGAAGTTCGATTTCGTTGTTCGATTTCGTTGTTCGATTTCGTTGTTCGATTTTGTTGTTCGATTTCGTTGTTCGATTTCGTTGTTCGATTTCGTTGTTCGATTTCGTTGTTCGATTTCGTTGTTCGATTTCGTTGTCCGATTCCGTTGTTCGATTTCGTTGTTCGTTTTCGTTGTTCTATATTGTTGCATGATTTCGTGATTCGATTTCGTTGTTCGATTGCGTTGTTCCATTTCGTTGTTCTATTTCGTGGTTCGATTTATAGTGGTTTCAGTTTGTTGTTCGATGTCGTTGTTCGATATCGAAGTTGGATTTCGTTGTTCAATTTCGTTGTTCTATTTCGTTGTTCGATTTCGTTGTTCGATTCGTTATTCGATTTCGTTGTTCGATTTCGTTATTCGATTTCGTTGTTCCATTTTGTTGTTCAATTTCGTTGTTCGATTTCGTTGTTAGATTTCGTTGTTCGATTTCGTTGTTCGATTTCGTTGTTCGATTTCGTTGTTCGATTTCGTTGTTCGATTTCGTTGTTCGATTTCGTTGTCCGATTCCGTTGTTCGATTTCGTTGTTCGTTTTCGTTGTTCTATATTGTTGCATGATTTCGTGATTCGATTTCGTTGTTCGATTGCGTTGTTCCATTTCGTTGTTCTATTTCGTGGTTCGATTTATAGTGGTTTCAGTTCGTTGTTCGATGTCGTTGTTCGATATCGAAGTTGGATTTCGTTGTTCAATTTCGTTGTTCTATTTCGTTGTTCGATTTCGTTGTTCGATTCGTTATTCGATTTCGTTGTTCGATTTCGTTGTTCGATTTCGTTGTTCGATTTCGTTGTTCCATTTTGTTGTTCGATTTCGTTGTTCTATATTGTTGCATGATTTCGTGGTTCGATTTCGTTGTTCGATTGCGTTGTTCCATTTCGTTGTTCTATTTCGTGGTTCGATTTATAGTGGTTTCAGTTTGTTGTTCGATTTCGTTGTTCGATATCGAAGTTGGATTTCGTTGTTCAATTTCGTTGTTCTATTTCGTTGTTCGATTTCGTTGTTCGATTCGTTAATCGATTTCGTTGTTCGATTTCGTTGTTCGATTTCGTTGTTCCATTTTGTTGTTCGATTTCGTTGTTCGATTTCGTTGTTCGATTTCGTTGTTCGATTTCGTTGTTCGATTTCGTTGTTCGATTTCGTTGTTCCATTTTGTTGTTCGATTTCGTTGTTAGATTTCGTTGTTCGATTTCGTTGTTCGATTTCGTTGTTCGATTTCGTTATTCGATTTAGTGATTCGAATTCGTTGTTCGTTTTCGTTGTTCGATTTCGTTGTTCGATTCGTTATTCGATTTCGTTGTTCTATTCCGTTGTTCGATTTCGTTGTTCGATTTCGTTGTTCCATTTTGTTGTTCGATTTCGTTGTTCGATTTCGTTGTTAGATTTCGTTGTTCGATTTCGTTGTTCGATTTCGTTGTTCGATTTTGTTGTTCGATTTCGTTGTTCGATTTCGTTGTTCGATTTCGTTGTTCGATTTCGTTGTTCGATTTCGTTGTTCGATTTCGTTGTTCGATTGCGTTGTTCCATTTCGTTGTTCTATTTCGTGGTTCGATTTAGTGGTTTCAGTTTGTTGTTCGATTTCGTTGTTCGATTTCGTTGTTCGATTTCGTTGTTCGATTTCGTTGTTCGATTTCGTTGTTCAATTTCGTTGTTCTATTTCGTTGTTCGATTTCGTTGTTCGATTCGTTATTCGATTTCGTTGTTCGATTTCGTTGTTCGATTTCGTTGTTCGATTTCGTTGTTCGATTTCGTTGTTCGATTTCGTTGTTCTATACTGTTGCATGATTTCGTGGTTCGATTTCGTTGTTCGATTGCGTTGTTCCATTTCGTTGTTCTATTTCGTGGTTCGATTTATAGTGGTTTCAGTTTGTTGTTCGATTTCTTTGTTCGATATCGAAGTTGGATTTCGTTGTTCAATTTCGTTGTTCTATTTCGTTGTTCGATTTCGTTGTTCGATTCGTTATTCGATTTCGTTGTTCGATTTCGTTGTTCCATTTTGTTGTTCGATTTCGTTGTTCTATATTGTGCATGATTTCGTGGTTCGATTTCGTTGTTCGATTGCGTTGTTCCATTTTGTTGTTCTATTTCGTGGTTCGATTTAGTGGTTTCAGTTTGTTGTTCGATTTCGTTGTTCGATATCGAAGTTGGATTTCGTTGTTCAATTTCGTTGTTCTATTTCGTTGTTCGATTTCGTTGTTCGATTCGTTATTCGATTTCGTTGTTCGATTTCGTTGTTCGATTTCGTTGTTAGATTTCGTTGTTCCATTTTGTTGTTCGATTTCGTTGTTCGATTTCGTTGTTCGATTTCGTTGTTAGATTTCGTTGTTAGATTTCGTTGTTCGATTTCGTTGTTCGATTTCGTTGTTCGATTTCGTTGTTCGATTTCGTTGTTCGATATCGAAGTTGGATTTCGTAGGTCAATTTCGTTGTTCTATTTCGTTGTTCTATTTCGTTGTTCCACTTTGTTGTTCGATTTCGTTGTTAGATTTCGTTGTTCGATTTAGTGATTCGAATTCGTTGTTCGAATTCGTTGTTCCATTTTGTTGTTCGATTTCGTTGTTAGATTTCGTTGTTCGATTTAGTGATTCGAATTCGTTGTTCGAATTCGTTGTTCGTTTTCGTTGTTCGATTTCGTTGTTCGATTTCGTTGTTCGATTTCGTTGTTCGATTTCGTTGTTCCATTTCGTTATTCGATTTCGTTGTTCCATTTTGTTGTTCGATTTCGTTGTTCGATTTCGTTATTCGATTTAGTGATTCGAATTCGTTGTTCGTTTTCGTTGTTCGATTTCGTTGTTCCATTTTGTTGTTCGATTTCGTTGTTCGATTTCGTTGTTCGATTTCGTTGTTCGATTTCGTTGTTCGATTTCGTTGTTCCATTTTGTTGTTCGATTTCGTTGTTCGATTTCGTTATTCGATTTAGTGATTCGAATTCGTTGTTCGAATTCGTTGTTCGTTTTCGTTGTTCGATTTCGTTGTTCGATTCGTTATTCGATTTCGTTGTTCGATTTCGTTGTTCGATTTCGTTGTTCGATTTCGTTGTTCGATTTCGTTGTTCCATTTTGTTGTTCCATTTCGTTGTTCGATTTCGTTGTTAGATTTCGTTGTTCGATTTCGTTGTTCGATTTCGTTGTTCGATTTCGTTGTTCCATTTCGTTGTTCGATTTCGTTGTTCGATTTCGTTGTTCCATTTCGTTGTTCTATTTCGTGGTTAGATTTAGTGGTTTCAGTTTGTTGTTCGATTTTGTTGTTCGATATCGAAGTTGGATTTCGTTGTTCAATTTCGTTGTTCTATTTCGTTGTTCGATTTCGTTGTTCGATTCGTTATTCGATTTCGTTGTTCGATTTCGTTGTTCGATTTCGTTGTTCGATTTCGTTGTTCCATTTTGTTGTTCGATTTCGTTGTTCGATTTCGTTGTTAGATTTCGTTGTTCGATTTCGTTGTTCGATTTCGTTGTTCGATTTCGTTGTTCGATATCGAAGTTGGATTTCGTTGTTCAATTTTGTTGTTCTATTTCGTTGTTCGATTTCGTTGTTCGATTCGTTATTCGATTTCGTTGTTCGATTTCGTTGTTCGATTACGTTGTTCGATTTCGTTGTTCCATTTTGTTGTTCGATTTCGTTGTTCTATATTGTTGCATGATTTCGTGGTTCGATTTCGTTGTTCGATTGCGTTGTTCCATTTCGTTGTTCTATTTCGTGGTTCGATTTATAGTGGTTTCAGTTTGTTGTTCGATTTCGTTGTTCGATATCGAAGTTGGATTTCGTTGTTCAATTTCGTTGTTCTATTTCGTTGTTCGATTTCGTTATTCGATTTAGTGATTCGAATTCGTTGTTCGTTTTCGTTGTTCGATTTCGTTGTTCGATTCGTTATTCGATTTCGTTGTTCGATTTCGTTGTTCGATTTCGTTGTTCGATTTCGTTGTTCGATTTCGTTGTTCGATTTCGTTGTTCGATTTCGTTGTTCGATTTCGTTGCTCGATTTCGTTGTTCGATTTTGTTGTTCGATTTCGTTGTTCGATTTCGTTGTTCGATTTCGTTGTTCGATTTCGTTGTTCCATTTCGTTGTTCGATTTCGTTGTTCGATTTCGTTGTTCGATTTCGTTGTTCGATTTCGTTGTTCGATTTCGTTGTTCGATTTCGTTGTTCCATTTTGTTGTTCGATTTCGTTGTTCGATTTCGTTGTTAGATTTCGTTGTTCGATTTCGTTGTTCGATTTCGTTGTTCGATTTCGTTGTTCGATTTTGTTGTTCGATTTCGTTGTTCGATTTCGTTGTTCGATTTCGTTGTTCCATTTCGTTGTTCGATTTCGTTGTTCGATTTCGTTGTTCGATTTCGTTGTTCGATTTCGTTGTTCGATTTCGTTGTTCAATTTCGTTGTTCTATTTCGTTGTTCGATTCGTTGTTCGATTCGTTATTCGATTTCGTTGTTCGATTTCGTTGTTCGATTTCGTTGTTCGATTTCGTTGTTCCATTTTGTTGTTCGATTTCGTTGTTCGATTTGGTTGTTAGATTTCGTTGTTAGATTTCGTTGTTCGATTTCGTTGTTCGATTTCGTTGTTCGATTTCGTTGTTCGATTTCGTTGTAAGATTTCGTTGTTCGATATCGAAGTTGGATTTCGTAGGTCAATTTCGTTGTTCTATTTCGTTGTTCTATTTCGTTGTTCGATTTCGTTGTTCGATTCGTTATTCGATTTCGTTGTTCGATTTCGTTGTTCGATTTCGTTGTTCGATTTCGTTGTTCCATTTCGTTGTTCGATATCGTTGTTCGATTTCGTTGTTCGATTTCGTTGTTCGATTTCGTTGTTCGATTTCGAAGTTCGATTTCGTTGTTCGATTTCGTTGTTCGATTTCGTTGTTCGATTTTGTTGTTCGATTACGTTGTTCGATTTCGTTGTTCGATTTCGTTGTTCGATTTCGTTGTTCGATTTCGTTGTTCGATTTCGTTGTCCGATTCCGTTGTTCGATTTCGTTGTTCGTTTTCGTTGTTCTATATTGTTGCATGATTTCGTGATTCGATTTCGTTGTTCGATTGCGTTGTTCCATTTCGTTGTTCTATTTCGTGGTTCGATTTATAGTGGTTTCAGTTTGTTGTTCGATGTCGTTGTTCGATATCGAAGTTGAATTTCGTTGTTCTATTTCGTTGTTCGATTTCGTTGTTCGATTCGTTATTCGATTTCGTTGTTCGATTTCGTTATTCGATTTCGTTGTTCCATTTTGTTGTTCAATTTCGTTGATCGATTTCGTGTTAGATTTCGTTGTTCGATTTCGTTGTTCGATTTCGTTGTTCGATTTCGTTGTTCGATTTCGTTGTTCGATTTCGTTGTTCGATTTCGTTGTTCGATTTCGTTGTCCGATTCCGTTGTTCGATTTCGTTGTTCGTTTTCGTTATTCGATTTCGTTGTTCGATTTCGTTGTTCGATTTCGTTGTTCGATTTCGTTGTTCCATTTCGTTGTTCGATTTCGTTGTTCGATTTCGTTGTTCCATTTTGTTGTTCGATTTCGTTGTTCTATATTGTTGCATGATTTCGTGGTTCGATATCGTTGTTCGATTGCGTTGTTCCATTTCGTTGTTCTATTTCGTGGTTCGATTTATAGTGGTTTCAGTTTGTTGTTCGATTTCGTTGTTCGATATCGAAGTTGGATTTCGTTGTTCAATTTCGTTGTTCTATTTCGTTGTTCGATTTCGTTGTTCGATTCGTTAATCGATTTCGTTGTTCGATTTCGTTGTTCGATTTCGTTGTTCCATTTTGTTGTTCGATTTCGTTGTTCGATTTCGTTGTTCGATTTCGTTGTTCGATTTCGTTGTTCCATTTTGTTGTTCGATTTCGTTGTTAGATTTCGTTGTTCGATTTCGTTGTTCGATTTCGTTGTTCGATTTCGTTATTCGATTTAGTGATTCGAATTCGTTGTTCGTTTTCGTTGTTCGATTTCGTTGTTCGATTCGTTATTCGATTTCGTTGTTCGATTTCGTTGTTCGATTTCGTTGTTCGATTTCGTTGTTCGATTTCGTTGTTCGATTTCGTTGTTCGATTCGTTATTCGATTTCGTTGTTCGATTTCGTTGTTCGATTTCGTTGTTCGATTTCGTTGTTCGATTTCGTTGTTCCATTTTGTTGTTCGATTTCGTTGTTCGATTTCGTTGTTCGATTTCGTTGTTCCATTTTGTTGTTCGATTTCGTTGTTAGATTTCGTTGTTCGATTTCGTTGTTCGATTTCGTTGTTCGATTTCGTTATTCGATTTAGTGATTCGAATTCGTTGTTCGTTTTCGTGATTCGATTTCGTTGTTAGATTGCGTTGTTCCATTTCGTTGTTCTATTTCGTGGTTCGATTTATAGTGGTTTCAGTTTGTTGTTCGATGTCGTTGTTCGATATCGAAGTTGGATTTCGTTGTTCAATTTCGTTGTTCTATTTCGTTGTTCGATTTCGTTGTTCGATTCGTTATTCGATTTCGTTGTTCGATTTCGTTATTCGATTTCGTTGTTCCATTTTGTTGTTCAATTTCGTTGTTCGATTTCGTTGTTAGATTTCGTTGTTCGATTTCGTTGTTCGATTTCGTTGTTCGATTTCGTTGTTCGATTTCGTTGTTCGATTTCGTTGTTCGATTTCGTTGTTCGATTTCGTTGTTCGATTTCGAAGTTCGATTTCGTTGTTCGATTTCGTTGTTCGATTTCGTTGTTCGATTTTGTTGTTCGATTTCGTTGTTCGATTTCGTTGTTCGATTTCGTTGTTCGATTTCGTTGTTCGATTTCGTTGTTCGATTTCGTTGTTCGATTTCGTTGTCCGATTCCGTTGTTCGTTTTCGTTGTTCTATATTGTTGCATGATTTCGTTGTTCGATTGCGTTGTTAAATTTCGTTGTTTTATTTCGTGGTTCGATTTATAGTGGTTTCAGTTTGTTGTTCGATGTCGTTGTTCGATATCGAAGTTGGATTTCGTTGTTCAATTTCGTTGTTCTATTTCGTTGTTCGATTTCGTTGTTCGATTCGTTATTCGATTTCGTTGTTCGATTTCGTTGTTCGATTTCGTTGTTCGATTTCGTTGTTCCATTTTGTTGTTCAATTTCGTTGTTCGATTTCGTTTTTAGATTTCGTTGTTCGATTTCGTTGTTAGATTTCGTTGTTCGATATCGAAGTTGGATTTCGTAGGTCAATTTCGTTGTTCTATTTCGTTGTTCGATTTCGTTGTTCGATTTCGTTGTTCGATTCGTTATTCGATTTCGTTGTTCGATTTCGTTGTTCGATTTACTTGTTCGTTTTCGTTGTTCCATTTCGTTGTTCGATATCGTTGTTCGATTTCGTTGTTCGATTTCGTTGTTCGATTTCGTTGTTCGATTTCGAAGTTCGATTTCGTTGTTCGATTTCGTTGTTCGATTTCGTTGTTCGATTTTGTTGTTCGATTTCGTTGTTCGATTTCGTTGTTCGATTTCGTTGTTCGATTTCGTTGTTCGATTTCGTTGTTCGATTTCGTTGTCCGATTCCGTTGTTCGATTTCGTTGTTCGTTTTCGTTGTTCTATATTGTTGCATGATTTCGTGATTCGATTTCGTTGTTCGATTGCGTTGTTCCATTTCGTTGTTCTATTTCGTGGTTCGATTTATAGTGGTTTCAGTTTGTTGTTCGATGTCGTTGTTCGATATCGAAGTTGGATTTCGTTGTTCAATTTCGTTGTTCTATTTCGTTGTTCGATTTCGTTGTTCGATTCGTTATTCGATTTCGTTGTTCGATTTCGTTATTCGATTTCGTTGTTCCATTTTGTTGTTCAATTTCGTTGTTCGATTTCGTTGTTAGATTTCGTTGTTCGATTTCGTTGTTCGATTTCGTTGTTCGATTTCGTTGTTCGATTTCGTTGTTCGATTTCGTTGTTCGATTTCGTTGTCCGATTCCGTTGTTCGATTTCGTTGTTCGTTTTCGTTGTTCTATATTGTTGCATGATTTCGTGATTCGATTTCGTTGTTCGATTGCGTTGTTCCATTTCGTTGTTCTATTTCGTGGTTCGATTTATAGTGGTTTCAGTTCGTTGTTCGATGTCGTTGTTCGATATCGAAGTTGGATTTCGTTGTTCAATTTCGTTGTTCTATTTCGTTGTTCGATTTCGTTGTTCGATTCGTTATTCGATTTCGTTGTTCGATTTCGTTGTTCGATTTCGTTGTTCTATTTCGTTGTTCCATTTTGTTGTTCGATTTCGTTGTTCTATATTGTTGCATGATTTCGTGGTTCGATTTCGTTGTTCGATTGCGTTGTTCCATTTCGTTGTTCTATTTCGTGGTTCGATTTATAGTGGTTTCAGTTTGTTGTTCGATTTCGTTGTTCGATATCGAAGTTGGATTTCGTTGTTCAATTTCGTTGTTCTATTTCGTTGTTCGATTTCGTTGTTCGATTCGTTAATCGATTTCGTTGTTCGATTTCGTTGTTCGATTTCGTTGTTCCATTTTGTTGTTCGATTTCGTTGTTCGATTTCGTTGTTCGATTTCGTTGTTCGATTTCGTTGTTCGATTTCGTTGTTCGATTTCGTTGTTCCATTTTGTTGTTCGATTTCGTTGTTAGATTTCGTTGTTCGATTTCGTTGTTCGATTTCGTTGTTCGATTTCGTTATTCGATTTAGTGATTCGAATTCGTTGTTCGTTTTCGTTGTTCGATTTCGTTGTTCGATTCGTTATTCGATTTCGTTGTTCTATTCCGTTGTTCGATTTCGTTGTTCGATTTCGTTGTTCCATTTTGTTGTTCGATTTCGTTGTTCGATTTCGTTGTTAGATTTCGTTGTTCGATTTCGTTGTTCGATTTCGTTGTTCGATTTTGTTGTTCGATTTCGTTGTTCGATTTCGTTGTTCGATTTCGTTGTTCGATTTCGTTGTTCGATTTCGTTGTTCGATTTCGTTGTTCGATTTCGTTGTTCGATTGCGTTGTTCCATTTCGTTGTTCTATTTCGTGGTTCGATTTAGTGGTTTCAGTTTGTTGTTCGATTTCGTTGTTCGATTTCGTTGTTCGATTTCGTTGTTCGATTTCGTTGTTCGATTTCGTTGTTCAATTTCGTTGTTCTATTTCGTTGTTCGATTTCGTTGTTCGATTCGTTATTCGATTTCGTTGTTCGATTTCGTTGTTCGATTTCGTTGTTCGATTTCGTTGTTCGATTTCGTTGTTCGATTTCGTTGTTCTATACTGTTGCATGATTTCGTGGTTCGATTTCGTTGTTCGATTGCGTTGTTCCATTTCGTTGTTCTATTTCGTGGTTCGATTTATAGTGGTTTCAGTTTGTTGTTCGATTTCGTTGTTCGATATCGAAGTTGGATTTCGTTGTTCAATTTCGTTGTTCTATTTCGTTGTTCGATTTCGTTGTTCGATTCGTTATTCGATTTCGTTGTTCGATTTCGTTGTTCCATTTTGTTGTTCGATTTCGTTGTTCTATATTGTGCATGATTTCGTGGTTCGATTTCGTTGTTCGATTGCGTTGTTCCATTTTGTTGTTCTATTTCGTGGTTCGATTTAGTGGTTTCAGTTTGTTGTTCGATTTCGTTGTTCGATATCGAAGTTGGATTTCGTTGTTCAATTTCGTTGTTCTATTTCGTTGTTCGATTTCGTTGTTCGACTCGTTATTCGATTTCGTTGTTCGATTTCGTTGTTCGATTTCGTTGTTCGATTTCGTTGTTCCATTTTGTTGTTCGATTTCGTTGTTCGATTTCGTTGTTCGATTTCGTTGTTCGATTTCGTTGTTAGATTTCGTTGTTAGATTTCGTTGTTCGATTTCGTTGTTCGATTTCGTTGTTCGATTTCGTTGTTCGATTTCGTTGTTCGATATCGAAGTTGGATTTCGTAGGTCAATTTCGTTGTTCTATTTCGTTGTTCTATTTCGTTGTTCCACTTTGTTGTTCGATTTCGTTGTTAGATTTCGTTGTTCGATTTAGTGATTCGAATTCGTTGTTCGAATTCGTTGTTCCATTTTGTTGTTCGATTTCGTTGTTAGATTTCGTTGTTCGATTTAGTGATTCGAATTCGTTGTTCGAATTCGTTGTTCGTTTTCGTTGTTCGATTTCGTTGTTCGATTTCGTTGTTCGATTTCGTTGTTCGATTTCGTTGTTCCATTTCGTTATTCGATTTCGTTGTTCCATTTTGTTGTTCGATTTCGTTGTTCGATTTCGTTATTCGATTTAGTGATTCGAATTCGTTGTTCGTTTTCGTTGTTCGATTTCGTTGTTCCATTTTGTTGTTCGATTTCGTTGTTCGATTTCGTTGTTCGATTTCGTTGTTCGATTTCGTTGTTCGATTTCGTTGTTCCATTTTGTTGTTCGATTTCGTTGTTCGATTTCGTTATTCGATTTAGTGATTCGAATTCGTTGTTCGAATTCGTTGTTCGTTTTCGTTGTTCGATTTCGTTGTTCGATTCGTTATTCGATTTCGTTGTTCGATTTCGTTGTTCGATTTCGTTGTTCGATTTCGTTGTTCGATTTCGTTGTTCCATTTTGTTGTTCCATTTCGTTGTTCGATTTCGTTGTTAGATTTCGTTGTTCGATTTCGTTGTTCGATTTCGTTGTTCGATTTCGTTGTTCCATTTCGTTGTTCGATTTCGTTGTTCGATTTCGTTGTTCCATTTCGTTGTTCTATTTCGTGGTTAGATTTAGTGGTTTCAGTTTGTTGTTCGATTTTGTTGTTCGATATCGAAGTTGGATTTCGTTGTTCAATTTCGTTGTTCTATTTCGTTGTTCGATTTCGTTGTTCGATTCGTTATTCGATTTCGTTGTTCGATTTCGTTGTTCGATTTCGTTGTTCGATTTCGTTGTTCCATTTTGTTGTTCGATTTCGTTGTTCGATTTCGTTGTTAGATTTCGTTGTTCGATTTCGTTGTTCGATTTCGTTGTTCGATTTCGTTGTTCGATATCGAAGTTGGATTTCGTTGTTCAATTTTGTTGTTCTATTTCGTTGTTCGATTTCGTTGTTCGATTCGTTATTCGATTTCGTTGTTCGATTTCGTTGTTCGATTACGTTGTTCGATTTCGTTGTTCCATTTTGTTGTTCGATTTCGTTGTTCTATATTGTTGCATGATTTCGTGGTTCGATTTCGTTGTTCGATTGCGTTGTTCCATTTCGTTGTTCTATTTCGTGGTTCGATTTATAGTGGTTTCAGTTTGTTGTTCGATTTCGTTGTTCGATATCGAAGTTGGATTTCGTTGTTCAATTTCGTTGTTCTATTTCGTTGTTCGATTTCGTTATTCGATTTAGTGATTCGAATTCGTTGTTCGTTTTCGTTGTTCGATTTCGTTGTTCGATTCGTTATTCGATTTCGTTGTTCGATTTCGTTGTTCGATTTCGTTGTTCGATTTCGTTGTTCCATTTTGTTGTTCGATTTCGTTGTTCGATTTCGTTGTTAGATTTCGTTGTTCGATTTCGTTGTTCGATTTCGTTGTTCGATTTTGTTGTTCGATTTCGTTGTTCGATTTCGTTGTTCGATTTCGTTGTTCGATTTCGTTGTTCGATTTCGTTGTTCGATTTCGTTGTTCGATTTCGTTGTTCGATTTCGTTGTTCGATTGCGTTGTTCCATTTCGTTGTTCTATTTCGTGGTTCGATTTAGTGGTTTCAGTTTGTTGTTCGATTTCGTTGTTCGATATCGAAGTTGGATTTCGTTGTTCAATTTCGTTGTTCTATTTCGTTGTTCGATTTCGTTGTTCGATTCGTTATTCGATTTCGTTGTTCGATTTCGTTGTTCCATTTTGTTGTTCGATTTCGTTGTTCTATATTGTGCATGATTTCGTGGTTCGATTTCGTTGTTCGATTGCGTTGTTCCATTTTGTTGTTCTATTTCGTGGTTCGATTTAGTGGTTTCAGTTTGTTGTTCGATTTCGTTGTTCGATATCGAAGTTGGATTTCGTTGTTCAATTTCGTTGTTCTATTTCGTTGTTCGATTTCGTTGTTCGATTCGTTATTCGATTTCGTTGTTCGATTTCGTTGTTCGATTTCGTTGTTCGATTTCGTTGTTCGATTTCGTTGTTCGATTTCGTTGTTCCATTTTGTTGTTCGATTTCGTTGTTCGATTTCGTTGTTAGATTTCGTTGTTCGATTTCGTTGTTCGATTTCGTTGTTCGATTTCGTTGTTCGATTTCGTTGTTCGATTTCGTTGTTCGATATCGAAGTTGGATTTCGTAGGTCAATTTCGTTGTTCTATTTCGTTGTTCTATTTCGTTGTTCCATTTTGTTGTTCGATTTCGTTGTTAGATTTCGTTGTTCGATTTAGTGATTCGAATTCGTTGTTCGAATTCGTTGTTCCATTTTGTTGTTCGATTTCGTTGTTAGATTTCGTTGTTCGATTTAGTGATTCGAATTCGTTGTTCGAATTCGTTGTTCGTTTTCGTTGTTCGATTTCGTTGTTCGATTCGTTATTCGATTTCGATGTTCCATTTTGTTGTTCGATTTCGTTGTTCGATTTCGTTATTCGATTTAGTGATTCGAATTCGTTGTTCGAATTCGTTGTTCGTTTTCGTTGTTCGATTTCGTTGTTCCATTTTGTTGTTCGATTTCGTTGTTCGATTTCGTTGTTCGATTTCGTTGTTCGATTTCGTTGTTCGATTTCGTTGTTCCATTTTGTTGTTCGATTTCGTTGTTCGATTTCGTTATTCGATTTAGTGATTCGAATTCGTTGTTCGAATTCGTTGTTCGTTTTCGTTGTTCGATTTCGTTGTTCGATTCGTTATTCGATTTCGTTGTTCGATTTCGTTGTTCGATTTCGTTGTTCGATTTCGTTGTTCGATTTCGTTGTTCCATTTTGTTGTTCGATTTCGTTGTTCGATTTCGTTGTTAGATTTCGTTGTTCGATTTCGTTGTTCGATTTCGTTGTTCGATTTCGTTGTTCGATTTTGTTGTTCGATTTCGTTGTTCGATTTCGTTGTTCGATTTCGTTGTTCGATTTCGTTGTTCCATTTCGTTGTTCGATTTCGTTGTTCGATTTCGTTGATCGATTTCGTTGTTCGATTTCGTTGTTCGATTTCGTTGTTCGATTGCGTTGTTCCATTTCGTTGTTCTATTTCGTGGTTAGATTTAGTGGTTTCGTTGTTCCATTTTGTTGTTCGATTTCGTTGTTAGATTTCGTTGTTCGATTTAGTGATTCGAATTCGTTGTTCGAATTCGTTGTTCGATTTTGTTGTTCGATATCGAAGTTGGATTTCGTAGGTCAATTTCGTTGTTCTATTTCGTTGTTCTATTTCGTTGTTCGATTTCGTTGTTCGATTCGTTATTCGATTTCGTTGTTCGATTTCGTTGTTCCATTTTGTTGTTCGATTTCGTTGTTCGATTTCGTTGTTAGATTTCGTTGTTCGATTTCGTTGTTCGATTTCGTTGTTCGATTTCGTTGTTCGATTTTGTTGTTCGATTTCGTTGTTCGATTTCGTTGTTCGATTTCGTTGTTCGATTTCGTTGTTCCATTTCGTTGTTCGATTTCGTTGTTCGACTTCGTTGTTCGATTTCGTTGTTCGATTTCGTTGTTCGATTTCGTTGTTCGATTTCGTTGTTCGATTGCGTTGTTCCATTTCGTTGTTCTATTTCGTGGTTCGATTTAGTGGTTTCAGTGTTGTTCGATTTCGTTGTTCGATATCGAAGTTGGATTTCGTTGTTCGATTTCGTTGTTCGATTGCGTTGTTCCATTTCGTTGTTCTATTTCGTGGTTCGATTTAGTGGTTTCAGTGTTGTTCGATTTCGTTGTTCGATATCGAAGTTGGATTTCGTAGGTCAATTTCGTTGTTCTATTTCGTTGTTCTATTTCGTTGTTCGATTTCGTTGTTCGATTCGTTATTCGATTTCGTTGTTCGATTTCGTTGTTCCATTTTGTTGTTCGATTTCGTTGTTCGATTTCGTTGTTAGATTTCGTTGTTCGATTTCGTTGTTCGATTTCGTTGTTCGATTTCGTTGTTCGATTTCGTTGTTCGATTTCGTTGTTCGATTTCGTTGCTCGATTTCGTTGTTCGATTTTGTTGTTCGATTTCGTTGTTCGATTTCGTTGTTCGATTTCGTTGTTCGATTTCGTTGTTCCATTTCGTTGTTCGATTTCGTTGTTCGATTTCGTTGTTCGATTTCGTTGTTCGATTTCGTTGTTCGATTTCGTTGTTCGATTTCGTTGTTCGATTTCGTTGTTCCATTTTGTTGTTCGATTTCGTTGTTCGATTTCGTTGTTAGATTTCGTTGTTCGATTTCGTTGTTCGATTTCGTTGTTCGATTTCGTTGTTCGATTTTGTTGTTCGATTTCGTTGTTCGATTTCGTTGTTCGATTTCGTTGTTCCATTTCGTTGTTCGATTTCGTTGTTCGATTTCGTTGTTCGATTTCGTTGTTCGATTTCGTTGTTCGATTTCGTTGTTCAATTTCGTTGTTCTATTTCGTTGTTCGATTCGTTGTTCGATTCGTTATTCGATTTCGTTGTTCGATTTCGTTGTTCGATTTCGTTGTTCGATTTCGTTGTTCCATTTTGTTGTTCGATTTCGTTGTTCGATTTGGTTGTTAGATTTCGTTGTTAGATTTCGTTGTTCGATTTCGTTGTTCGATTTCGTTGTTCGATTTCGTTGTTCGATTTCGTTGTAAGATTTCGTTGTTCGATATCGAAGTTGGATTTCGTAGGTCAATTTCGTTGTTCTATTTCGTTGTTCTATTTCGTTGTTCGATTTCGTTGTTCGATTCGTTATTCGATTTCGTTGTTCGATTTCGTTGTTCGATTTCGTTGTTCGATTTCGTTGTTCCATTTCGTTGTTCGATATCGTTGTTCGATTTCGTTGTTCGATTTCGTTGTTCGATTTCGAAGTTCGATTTCGTTGTTCGATTTCGTTGTTCGATTTCGTTGTTCGATTTTGTTGTTCGATTACGTTGTTCGATTTCGTTGTTCGATTTCGTTGTTCGATTTCGTTGTTCGATTTCGTTGTTCGATTTCGTTGTCCGATTCCGTTGTTCGATTTCGTTGTTCGTTTTCGTTGTTCTATATTGTTGCATGATTTCGTGATTCGATTTCGTTGTTCGATTGCGTTGTTCCATTTCGTTGTTCTATTTCGTGGTTCGATTTATAGTGGTTTCAGTTTGTTGTTCGATGTCGTTGTTCGATATCGAAGTTGAATTTCGTTGTTCAATTTCGTTGTTCTATTTCGTTGTTCGATTTCGTTGTTCGATTCGTTATTCGATTTCGTTGTTCGATTTCGTTATTCGATTTCGTTGTTCCATTTTGTTGTTCAATTTCGTTGATCGATTTCGTGTTAGATTTCGTTGTTCGATTTCGTTGTTCGATTTCGTTGTTCGATTTCGTTGTTCGATTTCGTTGTTCGATTTCGTTGTTCGATTTCGTTGTTCGATTTCGTTGTCCGATTCCGTTGTTCGATTTCGTTGTTCGTTTTCGTTATTCGATTTCGTTGTTCGATTTCGTTGTTCGATTTCGTTGTTCGATTTCGTTGTTCCATTTCGTTGTTCGATTTCGTTGTTCGATTTCGTTGTTCCATTTTGTTGTTCGATTTCGTTGTTCTATATTGTTGCATGATTTCGTGGTTCGATATCGTTGTTCGATTGCGTTGTTCCATTTCGTTGTTCTATTTCGTGGTTCGATTTATAGTGGTTTCAGTTTGTTGTTCGATTTCGTTGTTCGATATCGAAGTTGGATTTCGTTGTTCAATTTCGTTGTTCTATTTCGTTGTTCGATTTCGTTGTTCGATTCGTTAATCGATTTCGTTGTTCGATTTCGTTGTTCGATTTCGTTGTTCCATTTTGTTGTTCGATTTCGTTGTTCGATTTCGTTGTTCGATTTCGTTGTTCGATTTCGTTGTTCGATTTCGTTGTTCCATTTTGTTGTTCGATTTCGTTGTTAGATTTCGTTGTTCGATTTCGTTGTTCGATTTCGTTGTTCGATTTCGTTATTCGATTTAGTGATTCGAATTCGTTGTTCGTTTTCGTTGTTCGATTTCGTTGTTCGATTCGTTATTCGATTTCGTTGTTCGATTTCGTTGTTCGATTTCGTTGTTCGATTTCGTTGTTCGATTTCGTTGTTCGATTTCGTTGTTCGATTCGTTATTCGATTTCGTTGTTCGATTTCGTTGTTCGATTTCGTTGTTCGATTTCGTTGTTCGATTTCGTTGTTCCATTTTGTTGTTCGATTTCGTTGTTCGATTTCGTTGTTCGATTTCGTTGTTCCATTTTGTTGTTCGATTTCGTTGTTAGATTTCGTTGTTCGATTTCGTTGTTCGATTTCGTTGTTCGATTTCGTTATTCGATTTAGTGATTCGAATTCGTTGTTCGTTTTCGTGATTCGATTTCGTTGTTAGATTGCGTTGTTCCATTTCGTTGTTCTATTTCGTGGTTCGATTTATAGTGGTTTCAGTTTGTTGTTCGATGTCGTTGTTCGATATCGAAGTTGGATTTCGTTGTTCAATTTCGTTGTTCTATTTCGTTGTTCGATTTCGTTGTTCGATTCGTTATTCGATTTCGTTGTTCGATTTCGTTATTCGATTTCGTTGTTCCATTTTGTTGTTCAATTTCGTTGTTCGATTTCGTTGTTAGATTTCGTTGTTCGATTTCGTTGTTCGATTTCGTTGTTCGATTTCGTTGTTCGATTTCGTTGTTCGATTTCGTTGTTCGATTTCGAAGTTCGATTTCGTTGTTCGATTTCGTTGTTCGATTTCGTTGTTCGATTTTGTTGTTCGATTTCGTTGTTCGATTTCGTTGTTCGATTTCGTTGTTCGATTTCGTTGTTCGATTTCGTTGTTCGATTTCGTTGTTCGATTTCGTTGTCCGATTCCGTTGTTCGTTTTCGTTGTTCTATATTGTTGCATGATTTCGTTGTTCGATTGCGTTGTTAAATTTCGTTGTTTTATTTCGTGGTTCGATTTATAGTGGTTTCAGTTTGTTGTTCGATGTCGTTGTTCGATATCGAAGTTGGATTTCGTTGTTCAATTTCGTTGTTCTATTTCGTTGTTCGATTTCGTTGTTCGATTCGTTATTCGATTTCGTTGTTCGATTTCGTTGTTCGATTTCGTTGTTCGATTTCGTTGTTCCATTTTGTTGTTCAATTTCGTTGTTCGATTTCGTTTTTAGATTTCGTTGTTCGATTTCGTTGTTCGATTTCGTTGTTCGATTTCGTTGTTCGATTTCGTTGTTCGATTTCGTTGTTAGATTTCGTTGTTCGATATCGAAGTTGGATTTCGTAGGTCAATTTCGTTGTTCTATTTCGTTGTTCGATTTCGTTGTTCGATTTCGTTGTTCGATTCGTTATTCGATTTCGTTGTTCGATTTCGTTGTTCGATTTACTTGTTCGTTTTCGTTGTTCCATTTCGTTGTTCGATATCGTTGTTCGATTTCGTTGTTCGATTTCGTTGTTCGATTTCGTTGTTCGATTTCGAAGTTCGATTTCGTTGTTCGATTTCGTTGTTCGATTTCGTTGTTCGATTTTGTTGTTCGATTTCGTTGTTCGATTTCGTTGTTCGATTTCGTTGTTCGATTTCGTTGTTCGATTTCGTTGTTCGATTTCGTTGTCCGATTCCGTTGTTCGATTTCGTTGTTCGTTTTCGTTGTTCTATATTGTTGCATGATTTCGTGATTCGATTTCGTTGTTCGATTGCGTTGTTCCATTTCGTTGTTCTATTTCGTGGTTCGATTTATAGTGGTTTCAGTTTGTTGTTCGATGTCGTTGTTCGATATCGAAGTTGGATTTCGTTGTTCAATTTCGTTGTTCTATTTCGTTGTTCGATTTCGTTGTTCGATTCGTTATTCGATTTCGTTGTTCGATTTCGTTATTCGATTTCGTTGTTCCATTTTGTTGTTCAATTTCGTTGTTCGATTTCGTTGTTAGATTTCGTTGTTCGATTTCGTTGTTCGATTTCGTTGTTCGATTTCGTTGTTCGATTTCGTTGTTCGATTTCGTTGTTCGATTTCGTTGTCCGATTCCGTTGTTCGATTTCGTTGTTCGTTTTCGTTGTTCTATATTGTTGCATGATTTCGTGATTCGATTTCGTTGTTCGATTGCGTTGTTCGATTTCGTTGTTCTATTTCGTGGTTCGATTTATAGTGGTTTCAGTTCGTTGTTCGATGTCGTTGTTCGATATCGAAGTTGGATTTCGTTGTTCAATTTCGTTGTTCTATTTCGTTGTTCGATTTCGTTGTTCGATTCGTTATTCGATTTCGTTGTTCGATTTCGTTGTTCGATTTCGTTGTTCGATTTCGTTGTTCCATTTTGTTGTTCGATTTCGTTGTTCTATATTGTTGCATGATTTCGTGGTTCGATTTCGTTGTTCGATTGCGTTGTTCCATTTCGTTGTTCTATTTCGTGGTTCGATTTATAGTGGTTTCAGTTTGTTGTTCGATTTCGTTGTTCGATATCGAAGTTGGATTTCGTTGTTCAATTTCGTTGTTCTATTTCGTTGTTCGATTTCGTTGTTCGATTCGTTAATCGATTTCGTTGTTCGATTTCGTTGTTCGATTTCGTTGTTCCATTTTGTTGTTCGATTTCGTTGTTCGATTTCGTTGTTCGATTTCGTTGTTCGATTTCGTTGTTCGATTTCGTTGTTCGATTTCGTTGTTCGATTTCGTTGTTCCATTTTGTTGTTCGATTTCGTTGTTAGATTTCGTTGTTCGATTTCGTTGTTCGATTTCGTTGTTCGATTTCGTTATTCGATTTAGTGATTCGAATTCGTTGTTCGTTTTCGTTGTTCGATTTCGTTGTTCGATTCGTTATTCGATTTCGTTGTTCTATTCCGTTGTTCGATTTCGTTGTTCGATTTCGTTGTTCCATTTTGTTGTTCGATTTCGTTGTTCGATTTCGTTGTTAGATTTCGTTGTTCGATTTCGTTGTTCGATTTCGTTGTTCGATTTTGTTGTTCGATTTCGTTGTTCGATTTCGTTGTTCGATTTCGTTGTTCGATTTCGTTGTTCGATTTCGTTGTTCGATTTCGTTGTTCGATTTCGTTGTTCGATTGCGTTGTTCCATTTCGTTGTTCTATTTCGTGGTTCGATTTAGTGGTTTCAGTTTGTTGTTCGATTTCGTTGTTCGATTTCGTTGTTCGATTTCGTTGTTCGATTTCGTTGTTCGATTTCGTTGTTCGATTTCGTTGTTCAATTTCGTTGTTCTATTTCGTTGTTCGATTTCGTTGTTCGATTCGTTATTCGATTTCGTTGTGCGATTTCGTTGTTCGATTTCGTTGTTCGATTTCGTTGTTCGATTTCGTTGTTCGATTTCGTTGTTCTATATTGTTGCATGATTTCGTGGTTCGATTTCGTTGTTCGATTGCGTTGTTCCATTTCGTTGTTCTATTTCGTGGTTCGATTTATAGTGGTTTCAGTTTGTTGTTCGATTTCGTTGTTCGATATCGAAGTTGGATTTCGTTGTTCAATTTCGTTGTTCTATTTCGTTGTTCGATTTCGTTGTTCGATTCGTTATTCGATTTCGTTGTTCGATTTCGTTGTTCCATTTTGTTGTTCGATTTCGTTGTTCTATATTGTGCATGATTTCGTGGTTCGATTTCGTTGTTCGATTGCGTTGTTCCATTTTGTTGTTCTATTTCGTGGTTCGATTTAGTGGTTTCAGTTTGTTGTTCGATTTCGTTGTTCGATATCGAAGTTGGATTTCGTTGTTCAATTTCGTTGTTCTATTTCGTTGTTCGATTTCGTTGTTCGATTCGTTATTCGATTTCGTTGTTCGATTTCGTTGTTCGATTTCGTTGTTCGATTTCGTTGTTCCATTTTGTTGTTCGATTTCGTTGTTCGATTTCGTTGTTCGATTTCGTTGTTAGATTTCGTTGTTAGATTTCGTTGTTCGATTTCGTTGTTCGATTTCGTTGTTCGATTTCGTTGTTCGATTTCGTTGTTCGATATCGAAGTTGGATTTCGTAGGTCAATTTCGTTGTTCTATTTCGTTGTTCTATTTCGTTGTTCCACTTTGTTGTTCGATTTCGTTGTTAGATTTCGTTGTTCGATTTAGTGATTCGAATTCGTTGTTCGAATTCGTTGTTCCATTTTGTTGTTCGATTTCGTTGTTAGATTTCGTTGTTCGATTTAGTGATTCGAATTCGTTGTTCGAATTCGTTGTTCGTTTTCGTTGTTCGATTTCGTTGTTCGATTTCGTTGTTCGATTTCGTTGTTCGATTTCGTTGTTCCATTTCGTTATTCGATTTCGTTGTTCCATTTTGTTGTTCGATTTCGTTGTTCGATTTCGTTATTCGATTTAGTGATTCGAATTCGTTGTTCGTTTTCGTTGTTCGATTTCGTTGTTCCATTTTGTTGTTCGATTTCGTTGTTCGATTTCGTTGTTCGATTTCGTTGTTCGATTTCGTTGTTCGATTTCGTTGTTCCATTTTGTTGTTCGATTTCGTTGTTCGATTTCGTTATTCGATTTAGTGATTCGAATTCGTTGTTCGAATTCGTTGTTCGTTTTCGTTGTTCGATTTCGTTGTTCGATTCGTTATTCGATTTCGTTGTTCGATTTCGTTGTTCGATTTCGTTGTTCGATTTCGTTGTTCGATTTCGTTGTTCCATTTTGTTGTTCCATTTCGTTGTTCGATTTCGTTGTTAGATTTCGTTGTTCGATTTCGTTGTTCGATTTCGTTGTTCGATTTCGTTGTTCCATTTCGTTGTTCGATTTCGTTGTTCGATTTCGTTGTTCCATTTCGTTGTTCTATTTCGTGGTTAGATTTAGTGGTTTCAGTTTGTTGTTCGATTTTGTTGTTCGATATCGAAGTTGGATTTCGTTGTTCAATTTCGTTGTTCTATTTCGTTGTTCGATTTCGTTGTTCGATTCGTTATTCGATTTCGTTGTTCGATTTCGTTGTTCGATTTCGTTGTTCGATTTCGTTGTTCGATTTCGTTGTTCCATTTTGTTGTTCGATTTCGTTGTTCGATTTCGTTGTTAGATTTCGTTGTTCGATTTCGTTGTTCGATTTCGTTGTTCGATTTCGTTGTTCGATATCGAAGTTGGATTTCGTTGTTCAATTTTGTTGTTCTATTTCGTTGTTCGATTTCGTTGTTCGATTCGTTATTCGATTTCGTTGTTCGATTTCGTTGTTCGATTACGTTGTTCGATTTCGTTGTTCCATTTTGTTGTTCGATTTCGTTGTTCTATATTGTTGCATGATTTCGTGGTTCGATTTCGTTGTTCGATTGCGTTGTTCCATTTCGTTGTTCTATTTCGTGGTTCGATTTATAGTGGTTTCAGTTTGTTGTTCGATTTCGTTGTTCGATATCGAAGTTGGATTTCGTTGTTCAATTTCGTTGTTCTATTTCGTTGTTCGATTTCGTTATTCGATTTAGTGATTCGAATTCGTTGTTCGTTTTCGTTGTTCGATTTCGTTGTTCGATTCGTTATTCGATTTCGTTGTTCGATTTCGTTGTTCCATTTTGTTGTTCGATTTCGTTGTTCGATTTCGTTGTTAGATTTCGTTGTTCGATTTCGTTGTTCGATTTCGTTGTTCGATTTTGTTGTTCGATTTCGTTGTTCGATTTCGTTGTTCGATTTCGTTGTTCGATTTCGTTGTTCGATTTCGTTGTTCGATTTCGTTGTTCGATTTCGTTGTTCGATTTCGTTGTTCGATTGCGTTGTTCCATTTCGTTGTTCTATTTCGTGGTTCGATTTAGTGGTTTCAGTTTGTTGTTCGATTTCGTTGTTCGATATCGAAGTTGGATTTCGTTGTTCAATTTCGTTGTTCTATTTCGTTGTTCGATTTCGTTGTTCGATTCGTTATTCGATTTCGTTGTTCGATTTCGTTGTTCCATTTTGTTGTTCGATTTCGTTGTTCTATATTGTGCATGATTTCGTGGTTCGATTTCGTTGTTCGATTGCGTTGTTCCATTTTGTTGTTCTATTTCGTGGTTCGATTTAGTGGTTTCAGTTTGTTGTTCGATTTCGTTGTTCGATATCGAAGTTGGATTTCGTTGTTCAATTTCGTTGTTCTATTTCGTTGTTCGATTTCGTTGTTCGATTCGTTATTCGATTTCGTTGTTCGATTTCGTTGTTCGATTTCGTTGTTCGATTTCGTTGTTCGATTTCGTTGTTCGATTTCGTTGTTCCATTTTGTTGTTCGATTTCGTTGTTCGATTTCGTTGTTAGATTTCGTTGTTCGATTTCGTTGTTCGATTTCGTTGTTCGATTTCGTTGTTCGATTTCGTTGTTCGATTTCGTTGTTCGATATCGAAGTTGGATTTCGTAGGTCAATTTCGTTGTTCTATTTCGTTGTTCTATTTCGTTGTTCCATTTTGTTGTTCGATTTCGTTGTTAGATTTCGTTGTTCGATTTAGTGATTCGAATTCGTTGTTCGAATTCGTTGTTCCATTTTGTTGTTCGATTTCGTTGTTAGATTTCGTTGTTCGATTTAGTGATTCGAATTCGTTGTTCGAATTCGTTGTTCGTTTTCGTTGTTCGATTTCGTTGTTCGATTCGTTATTCGATTTCGATGTTCCATTTTGTTGTTCGATTTCGTTGTTCGATTTCGTTATTCGATTTAGTGATTCGAATTCGTTGTTCGAATTCGTTGTTCGTTTTCGTTGTTCGATTTCGTTGTTCCATTTTGTTGTTCGATTTCGTTGTTCGATTTCGTTGTTCGATTTCGTTGTTCGATTTCGTTGTTCGATTTCGTTGTTCCATTTTGTTGTTCGATTTCGTTGTTCGATTTCGTTATTCGATTTAGTGATTCGAATTCGTTGTTCGAATTCGTTGTTCGTTTTCGTTGTTCGATTTCGTTGTTCGATTCGTTATTCGATTTCGTTGTTCGATTTCGTTGTTCGATTTCGTTGTTCGATTTCGTTGTTCGATTTCGTTGTTCCATTTTGTTGTTCGATTTCGTTGTTCGATTTCGTTGTTAGATTTCGTTGTTCGATTTCGTTGTTCGATTTCGTTGTTCGATTTCGTTGTTCGATTTTGTTGTTCGATTTCGTTGTTCGATTTCGTTGTTCGATTTCGTTGTTCGATTTCGTTGTTCCATTTCGTTGTTCGATTTCGTTGTTCGATTTCGTTGATCGATTTCGTTGTTCGATTTCGTTGTTCGATTTCGTTGTTCGATTGCGTTGTTCCATTTCGTTGTTCTATTTGGTGGTTAGATTTAGTGGTTTCGTTGTTCCATTTTGTTGTTCGATTTCGTTGTTAGATTTCGTTGTTCGATTTAGTGATTCGAATTCGTTGTTCGAATTCGTTGTTCGATTTTGTTGTTCGATATCGAAGTTGGATTTCGTTGTTCAATTTCGTTGTTCTATTTCGTTGTTCGATTTCGTTGTTCGATTCGTTATTCGATTTCGTTGTTCGATTTCGTTGTTCGATTTCGTTGTTCGATTTCGTTGTTCGATTTCGTTGTTCCATTTTGTTGTTCGATTTCGTTGTTAGATTTCGTTGTTCGATTTCGTTGTTCGATTTCGTTGTTCGATTTCGTTGTTCGATATCGAAGTTGGATTTCGTAGGTCAATTTCGTTGTTCTATTTCGTTGTTCTATTTCGTTGTTCGATTTCGTTGTTCGATTCGTTATTCGATTTCGTTGTTCGATTTCGTTGTTCGATTTCGTTGTTCGATTTCGTTGTTCGATTTCGTTGTTCGATTTCGTTGTTCCATTTCGTTGTTCGATATCGTTGTTCGATTTCGTTGTTCGATTTCGTTGTTCGATTTCGTTGTTCGATTTCGTTGTTCGATTTCGTTGTTCGATTTCGTTGTTCGATTTCGTTGTTCGATTTCGTTGTTCGATTTCGTTGTTCGATTTCGTTGTTCGATTTCGTTGTTCGATTTCGTTGTTCGATTTCGTTGTTCGATTTCGTTGTTCGATTTTGTTGTTCGATTTCGTTGTTCGATTTCGTTGTTCGATTTCGTTGTTAGATTTGGTTGTTCGATTTCGTTGTTCGATTTCGTTGTTCCATTTTGTTGTTCGATTTCGTTGTTAGATTTCGTTGTTCGATTTCGTTGTTCGATTTCGTTGTTCGATTTTGTTGTTCGATTTCGTTGTTCGATTTCGTTGTTCGATTTCGTTGTTCGATTTCGTTGTTCGATTTCGTTGTTCGATTTCGTTGTTCGATTTCGTTGTTCGATTTCGTTGTTCGATTTCGTTGTTGGATTTCGTTGTTCGATTGCGTTGTTCCATTTCGTTGTTCTATTTCGTGGTTCGATTTAGTGGTTTCAGTTTGTTGTTCGATTTCGTTGTTCGATATCGAAGTTGGATTTCGTTGTTCAATTTCGTTGTTCTATTTCGTTGTTCGATTTCGTTGTTCGATTCGTTATTCGATTTCGTTGTTCGATTTCGTTGTTCCATTTTGTTGTTCGATTTCGTTGTTCTATATTGTGCATGATTTCGTGGTTCGATTTCGTTGTTCGATTGCGTTGTTCCATTTTGTTGTTCTATTTCGTGGTTCGATTTAGTGGTTTCAGTTTGTTGTTCGATTTCGTTGTTCGATATCGAAGTTGGATTTCGTTGTTCAATTTCGTTGTTCTATTTCGTTGTTCGATTTCGTTGTTCGATTCGTTATTCGATTTCGTTGTTCGATTTCGTTGTTCGATTTCGTTGTTCGATTTCGTTGTTCGATTTCGTTGTTCCATTTTGTTGTTCGATTTCGTTGTTCGATTTCGTTGTTAGATTTCGTTGTTCGATTTCGTTGTTCGATTTCGTTGTTCGATTTCGTTGTTCGATTTCGTTGTTCGATATCGAAGTTGGATTTCGTAGGTCAATTTCGTTGTTCTATTTCGTTGTTCTATTTCGTTGTTCCATTTTGTTGTTCGATTTCGTTGTTAGATTTCGTTGTTCGATTTAGTGATTCGAATTCGTTGTTCGAATTCGTTGTTCCATTTTGTTGTTCGATTTCGTTGTTAGATTTCGTTGTTCGATTTAGTGATTCGAATTCGTTGTTCGAATTCGTTGTTCGTTTTCGTTGTTCGATTTTGTTGTTCGATTCGTTATTCGATTTCGTTGTTCCATTTTGTTGTTCGATTTCGTTGTTCGATTTCGTTATTCGATTTAGTGATTCGAATTCGTTGTTCGAATTCGTTGTTCGTTTTCGTTGTTCGATTTCGTTGTTCCATTTTGTTGTTCGATTTCGTTGTTCGATTTCGTTGTTCGATTTCGTTGTTCGATTTCGTTGTTCCATTTTGTTGTTCGATTTCGTTGTTCGATTTCGTTATTCGATTTAGTGATTCGAATTCGTTGTTCGAATTCGTTGTTCGTTTTCGTTGTTCGATTTCGTTGTTCGATTCGTTATTCGATTTCGTTGTTCGATTTCGTTGTTCGATTTCGTTGTTCGATTTCGTTGTTCGATTTCGTTGTTCGATTTCGTTGTTCGATTTCGTTGTTCGATTTCGTTGTTCGATTTCGTTGTTCGATTTCGTTGTTCGATTTCGTTTTTCGATTTTGTTGTTCGATTTCGTTGTTCGATTTCGTTGTTCGATTTCGTTGTTAGATTTCGTTGTTCGATTTCGTTGTTCGATTTCGTTGTTCGATTTCGTTGTTCGATTTCGTTGTTCGATTTCGTTGTTCGATTTCGTTGTTCGATTTCGTTGTTCCATTTCGTTGTTCGATTTCGTTGTTCGATTTCGTTGTTCGATTTCGTTGTTCGATTTCGTTGTTCGATTTCGTTGTTCGATTTCGTTGTTCGATTTCGTTGTTCGATTTCGTTGTTCGATTTCGTTGTTCGATTGCGTTGTTCCATTTCGTTGTTCTATTTCGTGGTTCGATTTAGTGGTTTCAGTTTGTTGTTCGATTTCGTTGTTCGATATCGAAGTTGGATTTCGTTGTTCAATTTCGTTGTTCTATTTCGTTGTTCGATTCGTTATTCGATTTCGTTGTTCCATTTCGTTGTTCGATTTCGTTGTTCGATTTCGTTGTTCGATTTCGTTGTTCGATTTCGTTGTTCGATTTCGTTGTTCGATTTCGTTGTTCGATTTCGTTGTTCGATTTCGTTGTTCGATTTCGTTGTTCGATTGCGTTGTTCCATTTCGTTGTTCTATTTCGTGGTTCGATTTAGTGGTTTCAGTTTGTTGTTCGATTTCGTTGTTCGATTTCGTTGTTAGATTTCGTTGTTAGATTTCGTTGTTCGATTTCGTTGTTCGATTTCGTTGTTCGATTTCGTTGTTCGATTTCGTTGTTAGATTTCGTTGTTCGATATCGAAGTTGGATTTCGTAGGTCAATTTCGTTGTTCTATTTCGTTGTTCGATTTCGTTGTTCGATTCGTTATTCGATTTCGTTGTTCGATTTCGTTGTTCGATTTCGTTGTTCGATTTCGTTGTTCCATTTCGTTGTTCGATATCGTTGTTCGATTTCGTTGTTCGATTTCGTTGTTCGATTTCGAAGTTCGATTTCGTTGTTCGATATCGAAGTTGGATTTCGTTGTTCTATTTCGTTGTTCGATTCGTTAATCGATTTCGTTGTTCGATTTCGTTGTTGGATTTCGTTGTTCGATTTCGTTGTTCCATTTTGTTGTTCGATTTCGTTGTTCTATATTGTTGCATGATTTCGTGGTTCGATTTCGTTGTTCCATTTTGTTGTTCGATTTCGTTGTTAGATTTCGTTGTTCGATTTCGTTGTTCGATTTCGTTGTTCGATTTCGTTTTTCGATTTTGTTGTTCGATTTCGTTGTTCGATTTCGTTGTTCGATTTCGTTGTTAGATTTCGTTGTTCGATTTCGTTGTTCGATTTCGTTGTTCGATTTCGTTGTTCGATTTCGTTGTTCGATTTCGTTGTTCGATTTCGTTGTTCGATTTCGTTGTTCCATTTCGTTGTTCGATTTCGTTGTTCGATTTCGTTGTTCGATTTCGTTGTTCGATTTCGTTGTTCGATTTCGTTGTTCGATTTCGTTGTTCGATTTCGTTGTTCGATTTCGTTGTTCGATTTCGTTGTTCGATTGCGTTGTTCCATTTCGTTGTTCTATTTCGTGGTTCGATTTAGTGGTTTCAGTTTGTTGTTCGATTTCGTTGTTCGATATCGAAGTTGGATTTCGTTGTTCAATTTCGTTGTTCTATTTCGTTGTTCGATTCGTTATTCGATTTCGTTGTTCGATTTCGTTGTTCGATTTCGTTGTTCGATTTCGTTGTTCCATTTTGTTGTTCGATTTCGTTGTTCGATTTCGTTGTTAGATTTCGTTGTTAGATTTCGTTGTTCGATTTCGTTGTTCGATTTCGTTGTTCGATTTCGTTGTTCGATTTCGTTGTTAGATTTCGTTGTTCGATATCGAAGTTGGATTTCGTAGGTCAATTTCGTTGTTCTATTTCGTTGTTCGATATCATTGTTCGATTTCGTTGTTCGATTTCGTTGTTCGATTTCGAAGTTCGATTTCGTTGTTCGATATCGAAGTTGGATTTCGTTGTTCTATTTCGTTGTTCGATTCGTTAATCGATTTCGTTGTTCGATTTCGTTGTTGGATTTCGTTGTTCGATTTCGTTGTTCCATTTTGTTGTTCGATTTCGTTGTTCGATTTCGTTGTTAGATTTCGTTGTTCGATTTCGTTGTTCGATTTCGTTGTTCGATTTCGTTGTTCGATTTTGTTGTTCGATTTCGTTGTTCGATTTCGTTGTTCGATTTCGTTGTTCCATTTCGTTGTTCGATTTCGTTGTTCGATTTCGTTGTTCGATTTCGTTGTTCGATTTCGTTGTTCGATTTCGTTGTTCGATTTCGTTGTTCGATTGCGTTGTTCCATTTCGTTGTTCTATTTCGTGGTTCGATTTAGTGGTTTCAGTTTGTTGTTCGATTTCGTTGTTCGATATCGAAGTTGGATTTCGTTGTTCAATTTCGTTGTTCTATTTCGTTGTTCGATTTCGTTGTTCGATTCGTTATTCGATTTCGTTGTTCGATTTCGTTGTTCGATTTCGTTGTTCGATTTCGTTGTTCCATTTTGTTGTTCGATTTCGTTGTTCGATTTCGTTGTTAGATTTCGTTGTTAGATTTCGTTGTTCGATTTCGTTGTTCGATTTCGTTGTTCGATTTCGTTGTTCGATTTCGTTGTTAGATTTCGTTGTTCGATATCGAAGTTGGATTTCGTAGGTCAATTTCGTTGTTCTATTTCGTTGTTCTATTTCGTTGTTCGATTTCGTTGTTCGATTTTGTTGTTCGATTTCGTTGTTCGATTTCGTTGTTCGATTTCGTTGTTCGATTTCGTTGTTCGATATCGAAGTTGGATTTCGTAGGTCAATTTCGTTGTTCTATTTCGTTGTTCTATTTCGTTGTTCCATTTTGTTGTTCGATTTCGTTGTTAGATTTCGTTGTTCGATTTAGTGATTCGAATTCGTTGTTCGAATTCGTTGTTCCATTTTGTTGTTCGATTTCGTTGTTAGATTTCGTTGTTCGATTTAGTGATTCGAATTCGTTGTTCGAATTCGTTGTTCGTTTTCGTTGTTCGATTTCGTTGTTCGATTCGTTATTCGATTTCGATGTTCCATTTTGTTGTTCGATTTCGTTGTTCGATTTCGTTATTCGATTTAGTGATTCGAATTCGTTGTTCGAATTCGTTGTTCGTTTTCGTTGTTCGATTTCGTTGTTCCATTTTGTTGTTCGATTTCGTTGTTCGATTTCGTTGTTCGATTTCGTTGTTCGATTTCGTTGTTCGATTTCGTTGTTCGATTTCGTTGTTCCATTTTGTTGTTCGATTTCGTTGTTCGATTTCGTTATTCGATTTAGTGATTCGAATTCGTTGTTCGAATTCGTTGTTCGTTTTCGTTGTTCGATTTCGTTGTTCGATTCGTTATTCGATTTCGTTGTTCGATTTCGTTGTTCGATTTCGTTGTTCGATTTCGTTGTTCGATTTCGTTGTTCCATTTTGTTGTTCGATTTCGTTGTTCGATTTCGTTGTTAGATTTCGTTGTTCGATTTCGTTGTTTCGATTTCGTTGTTCGATTTCGTTGTTCGATTTTGTTGTTCGATTTCGTTGTTCGATTTCGTTGTTCGATTTCGTTGTTCGATTTCGTTGTTCGATTTCGTTGTTCCATTTCGTTGTTCGATTTCGTTGTTCGATTTCGTTGATCGATTTCGTTGTTCGATTTCGTTGTTCGATTTCGTTGTTCGATTGCGTTGTTCCATTTCGTTGTTCTATTTCGTGGTTAGATTTAGTGGTTTCAGTTTGTTGTTCGATTTTGTTGTTCGATATCGAAGTTGGATTTCGTTGTTCAATTTCGTTGTTCTATTTCGTTGTTCGATTTCGTTGTTCGATTCGTTATTCGATTTCGTTGTTCGATTTCGTTGTTCGATTTCGTTGTTCGATTTCGTTGTTCCATTTTGTTGTTCGATTTCGTTGTTAGATTTCGTTGTTCGATTTCGTTGTTCGATTTCGTTGTTCGATTTCGTTGTTCGATATCGAAGTTGGATTTCGTAGGTCAATTTCGTTGTTCTATTTCGTTGTTCTATTTCGTTGTTCTATTTCGTTGTTCGATTTCGTTGTTCGATTCGTTATTCGATTTCGTTGTTCGATTTCGTTGTTCGATTTCGTTGTTCGATTTGGTTGTTCTATTTCGTGGTTCGATTTAGTGGTTTCAGTTTGTTGTTCGATTTCGTTGTTCGATATCGAAGTTGGATTTCGTTGTTCAATTTCGTTGTTCTATTTCGTTGTTCGATTTCGTTGTTCGATTCGTTATTCGATTTCGTTGTTCGATTTCGTTGTTCCATTTTGTTGTTCGATTTCGTTGTTCTATATTGTGCATGATTTCGTGGTTCGATTTCGTTGTTCGATTGCGTTGTTCCATTTTGTTGTTCTATTTCGTGGTTCGATTTAGTGGTTTCAGTTTGTTGTTCGATTTCGTTGTTCGATATCGAAGTTGGATTTCGTTGTTCAATTTCGTTGTTCTATTTCGTTGTTCGATTTCGTTGTTCGATTCGTTATTCGATTTCGTTGTTCGATTTCGTTGTTCGATTTCGTTGTTCGATTTCGTTGTTCGATTTCGTTGTTCCATTTTGTTGTTCGATTTCGTTGTTCGATTTCGTTGTTAGATTTCGTTGTTCGATTTCGTTGTTCGATTTCGTTGTTCGATTTCGTTGTTCGATTTCGTTGTTCGATATCGAAGTTGGATTTCGTAGGTCAATTTCGTTGTTCTATTTCGTTGTTCTATTTCGTTGTTCCATTTTGTTGTTCGATTTCGTTGTTAGATTTCGTTGTTCGATTTAGTGATTCGAATTCGTTGTTTGAATTCGTTGTTCCATTTTGTTGTTCGATTTCGTTGTTAGATTTCGTTGTTCGATTTAGTGATTCGAATTCGTTGTTCGAATTCGTTGTTCGTTTTCGTTGTTCGATTTTGTTGTTCGATTCGTTATTCGATTTCGTTGTTCCATTTTGTTGTTCGATTTCGTTGTTCGATTTCGTTATTCGATTTAGTGATTCGAATTCGTTGTTCGAATTCGTTGTTCGTTTTCGTTGTTCGATTTCGTTGTTCCATTTTGTTGTTCGATTTCGTTGTTCGATTTCGTTGTTCGATTTCGTTGTTCGATTTCGTTGTTCGATTTCGTTGTTCCATTTTGTTGTTCGATTTCGTTGTTCGATTTCGTTATTCGATTTAGTGATTCGAATTCGTTGTTCGAATTCGTTGTTCGTTTTCGTTGTTCGATTTCGTTGTTCGATTCGTTATTCGATTTCGTTGTTCGATTTCGTTGTTCGATTTCGTTGTTCGATTTCGTTGTTCGATTTCGTTGTTCGATTTCGTTGTTCGATTTCGTTGTTCCATTTTGTTGTTCGATTTCGTTGTTCGATTTCGTTGTTAGATTTCGTTGTTCGATTTCGTTGTTCGATTTCGTTGTTCGATTTCGTTGTTCGATTTTGTTGTTCGATTTCGTTGTTCGATTTCGTTGTTCGATTTCGTTGTTCGATTTCGTTGTTCGATTTCGTTGTTCCATTTCGTTGTTCGATTTCGTTGTTCGATTTCGTTGATCGATTTCGTTGTTCGATTTCGTTGTTCGATTGCGTTGTTCCATTTCGTTGTTATATTTCGTGGTTAGATTTAGTGGTTTCAGTTTGTTGTTCGATTTTGTTGTTCGATATCGAAGTTGGATTTCGTTGTTCAATTTCGTTGTTCTATTTCGTTGTTCGATTTCGTTGTTCGATTCGTTATTCGATTTCGTTGTTCGATTTCGTTGTTCGATTTCGTTGTTCGATTTCGTTGTTCCATTTTGTTGTTCGATTTCGTTGTTAGATTTCGTTGTTCGATTTCGTTGTTCGATTTCGTTGTTCGATTTCGTTGTTCGATTTCGTTGTTCGATTTTGTTGTTCGATTTCGTTGTTCGATTTCGTTATTCGATTTAGTGATTCGAATTCGTTGTTCGAATTCGTTGTTCGTTTTCGTTGTTCGATTTCGTTGTTCCATTTTGTTGTTCGATTTCGTTGTTCGATTTCGTTGTTCGATTTCGTTGTTCGATTTCGTTGTTCGATTTCGTTGTTCGATTTCGTTGTTCCATTTTGTTGTTCGATTTCGTTGTTCGATTTCGTTATTCGATTTAGTGATTCGAATTCGTTGTTCGAATTCGTTGTTCGTTTTCGTTGTTCGATTTCGTTGTTCGATTCGTTATTCGATTTCGTTGTTCGATTTCGTTGTTCGATTTCGTTGTTCGATTTCGTTGTTCGATTTCGTTGTTCCATTTTGTTGTTCGATTTCGTTGTTCGATTTCGTTGTTAGATTTCGTTGTTCGATTTCGTTGTTCGATTTCGTTGTTCGATTTCGTTGTTCGATTTTGTTGTTCGATTTCGTTGTTCGATTTCGTTGTTCGATTTCGTTGTTCGATTTCGTTGTTCGATTTCGTTGTTCCATTTCGTTGTTCGATTTCGTTGTTCGATTTCGTTGATCGATTTCGTTGTTCGATTTCGTTGTTCGATTTCGTTGTTCGATTGCGTTGTTCCATTTCGTTGTTCTATTTCGTGGTTAGATTTAGTGGTTTCAGTTTGTTGTTCGATTTTGTTGTTCGATATCGAAGTTGGATTTCGTTGTTCAATTTCGTTTCTATTTCGTTGTTCGATTTCGTTGTTCGATTCGTTATTCGATTTCGTTGTTCGATTTCGTTGTTCGATTTCGTTGTTCGATTTCGTTGTTCCATTTTGTTGTTCGATTTCGTTGTTAGATTTCGTTGTTCGATTTCGTTGTTCGATTTCGTTGTTCGATTTCGTTGTTCGATTTCGTTGTTCGATTTCGTTGTTCGATTTCGTTGTTCGATTTCGTTGTTCCATTTTGTTGTTCGATTTCGTTGTTAGATTTCGTTGTTCGATTTCGTTGTTCGATTTCGTTGTTCGATTTTGTTGTTCGATTTCGTTGTTCGATTTCGTTGTTCGATTTCGTTGTTCGATTTCGTTGTTCGATTTCGTTGTTCGATTTCGTTGTTCGATTTCGTTGTTCGATTTCGTTGTTGGATTTCGTTGTTCGATTGCGTTGTTCTATTTCGTTGTTCTATTTCGTGGTTCGATTTAGTGGTTTCAGTTTGTTGTTCGATTTCGTTGTTCGATATCGAAGTTGGATTTCGTTGTTCAATTTCGTTGTTCTATTTCGTTGTTCGATTTCGTTGTTCGATTCGTTATTCGATTTCGTTGTTCGATTTCGTTGTTCCATTTTGTTGTTCGATTTCGTTGTTCTATATTGTGCATGATTTCGTGGTTCGATTTCGTTGTTCGATTGCGTTGTTCCATTTTGTTGTTCTATTTCGTGGTTCGATTTAGTGGTTTCAGTTTGTTGTTCGATTTCGTTGTTCGATATCGAAGTTGGATTTCGTTGTTCAATTTCGTTGTTCTATTTCGTTGTTCGATTTCGTTGTTCGATTCGTTATTCGATTTCGTTGTTCGATTTCGTTGTTCGATTTCGTTGTTCGATTTCGTTGTTCGATTTCGTTGTTCCATTTTGTTGTTCGATTTCGTTGTTCGATTTCGTTGTTAGATTTCGTTGTTCGATTTCGTTGTTCGATTTCGTTGTTCGATTTCGTTGTTCGATATCGAAGTTGGATTTCGTAGGTCAATTTCGTTGTTCTATTTCGTTGTTCTATTTCGTTGTTCCATTTTGTTGTTCGATTTCGTTGTTAGATTTCGTTGTTCGATTTAGTGATTCGAATTCGTTGTTCGAATTCGTTGTTCCATTTTGTTGTTCGATTTCGTTGTTAGATTTCGTTGTTCGATTTAGTGATTCGAATTCGTTGTTCGAATTCGTTGTTCGTTTTCGTTGTTCGATTTTGTTGTTCGATTCGTTATTCGATTTCGTTGTTCCATTTTGTTGTTCGATTTCGTTGTTCGATTTCGTTATTCGATTTAGTGATTCGAATTCGTTGTTCGAATTCGTTGTTCGTTTTCGTTGTTCGATTTCGTTGTTCCATTTTGTTGTTCGATTTCGTTGTTCGATTTCGTTGTTCGATTTCGTTGTTCGATTTCGTTGTTCGATTTCGTTGTTCCATTTTGTTGTTCGATTTCGTTGTTCGATTTCGTTATTCGATTTAGTGATTCGAATTCGTTGTTCGAATTCGTTGTTCGTTTTCGTTGTTCGATTTCGTTGTTCGATTCGTTATTCGATTTCGTTGTTCGATTTCGTTGTTCGATTTCGTTGTTCGATTTCGTTGTTCGATTTCGTTGTTCGATTTCGTTGTTCGATTTCGTTGTTCCATTTTGTTGTTCGATTTCGTTGTTCGATTTCGTTGTTAGATTTCGTTGTTCGATTTCGTTGTTCGATTTCGTTGTTCGATTTCGTTGTTCGATTTTGTTGTTCGATTTCGTTGTTCGATTTCGTTGTTCGATTTCGTTGTTCGATTTCGTTGTTCGATTTCGTTGTTCCATTTCGTTGTTCGATTTCGTTGTTCGATTTCGTTGATCGATTTCGTTGTTCGATTTCGTTGTTCCATTTCGTTGTTCTATTTCGTGGTTAGATTTAGTGGTTTCAGTTTGTTGTTCGATTTTGTTGTTCGATATCGAAGTTGGATTTCGTTGTTCAATTTCGTTGTTCTATTTCGTTGTTCGATTTCGTTGTTCGATTCGTTATTCGATTTCGTTGTTCGATTTCGTTGTTCGATTTCGTTGTTCGATTTCGTTGTTCCATTTTGTTGTTCGATTTCGTTGTTAGATTTCGTTGTTCGATTTCGTTGTTCGATTTCGTTGTTCGATTTCGTTGTTCGATATCGAAGTTGGATTTCGTAGGTCAATTTCGTTGTTCTATTTCGTTGTTCTATTTCGTTGTTCGATTTCGTTGTTCGATTCGTTATTCGATTTCGTTGTTCGATTTCGTTGTTCGATTTCGTTGTTCGATTTCGTTGTTCCATTTCGTTGTTCGATATCGTTGTTCGATTTCGTTGTTCGATTTCGTTGTTCGATTTCGAAGTTCGATTTCGTTGTTCGATTTGGTTGTTCGATTTCGTTGTTCGATTTCGTTGTTCGATTTCGTTGTTCGATTTCGTTGTTCGATTTCGTTGTTCGATTTCGTTGTTCGATTTCGTTGTTCGATTTCGTTGTTCGATTTCGTTGTTCGATTTCGTTGTTCGATTTCGTTGTTCGATTTTGTTGTTCGATTTCGTTGTTCGATTTCGTTGTTCGATTTCGTTGTTAGATTTCGTTGTTCGATTTCGTTGTTCGATTTCGTTGTTCGATTTTGTTGTTCGATTTCGTTGTTCGATTTCGTTGTTCGATTTCGTTGTTCCATTTCGTTGTTCGATTTCGTTGTTCGATTTCGTTGTTCGATTTCGTTGTTCGATTTCGTTGTTCGATTTCGTTGTTCGATTTCGTTGTTCGATTTCGTTGTTCGATTTCGTTGTTCGATTTCGTTGTTCGATTTCGTTGTTCGATTGCGTTGTTCCATTTCGTTGTTCTATTTCGTGGTTCGATTTAGTGGTTTCAGTTTGTTGTTCGATTTCGTTGTTCGATATCGAAGTTGGATTTCGTAGGTCAATTTCGTTGTTCTATTTCGTTGTTCGATTTCGTTGTTCGATTCGTTATTCGATTTCGTTGTTCGATTTCGTTGTTCGATTTCGTTGTTCGATTTCGTTGTTCCATTTCGTTGTTCGATATCGTTGTTCGATTTCGTTGTTCGATTTCGTTGTTCGATTTCGAAGTTCGATTTCGTTGTTCGATATCGAAGTTGGATTTCGTTGTTCTATTTCGTTGTTCGATTCGTTAATCGATTTCGTTGTTGGATTTCGTTGTTCGATTTCGTTGTTCCATTTTGTTGTTCGATTTCGTTGTTCTATATTGTTGCATGATTTCGTGGTTCGATTTCGTTGTTCCATTTTGTTGTTCGATTTCGTTGTTAGATTTCGTTGTTCGATTTCGTTGTTCGATTTCGTTGTTCGATTTCGTTATTCGATTTAGTGATTCGAATTCGTTGTTCGTTTTCGTTGTTCGATTTCGTTGTTCGATTCGTTATTAGATTTCGTTGTTCGATTTCGTTGTTCGATTTCGTTGTTCGATTTCGTTGTTCGATTTCGTTGTTCCATTTTGTTGTTCGATTTCGTTGTTCGATTTCGTTGTTCGATTTCGTTGTTAGATTTCGTTGTTCGATTTCGTTGTTCGATTTTGTTGTTCGATTTCGTTGTTCGATTTTGTTGTTCGATTTCGTTGTTCGATTTCGTTGTTCGATTTCGTTGTTCGATTTCGTTGTTCGATTTCGTTGTTCGATTTCGTTGTTCGATTTCGTTGTTCGATTGCGTTGTTCCATTTCGTTGTTCTATTTCGTGGTTCGATTTAGTGGTTTCAGTTTGTTGTTCGATTTCGTTGTTCGATATCGAAGTTGGATTTCGTTGTTCAATTTCGTTGTTCTATTTCGTTGTTCGATTTCGTTGTTCGATTCGTTATTCGATTTCGTTGTTCGATTTCGTTGTTCGATTTCGTTGTTCGATTTCGTTGTTCCATTTTGTTGTTCGATTTCGTTGTTCGATTTCGTTGTTAGATTTCGTTGTTAGATTTCGTTGTTCGATTTCGTTGTTCGATTTCGTTGTTCGATTTCGTTGTTCGATTTCGTTGTTAGATTTCGTTGTTCGATATCGAAGTTGGATTTCGTAGGTCAATTTCGTTGTTCTATTTCGTTGTTCTATTTCGTTGTTCGATTTCGTTGTTCGATTTTGTTGTTCGATTTCGTTGTTCGATTTCGTTGTTCGATTTCGTTGTTCGATTTCGTTGTTCGATTTCGTTGTTCGATTTCGTTGTCCGATTCCGTTGTTCGATTTCGTTGTTCGTTTTCGTTGTTCTATATTGTTGCATGATTTCGTGATTCGATTTCGTTGTTCGATTGCGTTGTTCCATTTCGTTGTTCTATTTCGTGGTTCGATTTATAGTGGTTTCAGTTTGTTGTTCGATGTCGTTGTTCGATATCGAAGTTGGATTTCGTTGTTCAATTTCGTTGTTCTATTTCGTTGTTCGATTTCGTTGTTCGATTCGTTATTCGATTTCGTTGTTCGATTTCGTTATTCGATTTCGTTGTTCCATTTTGTTGTTCAATTTCGTTGTTCGATTTCGTTGTTAGATTTCGTTGTTCGATTTCGTTGTTCGATTTCGTTGTTCGATTTCGTTGTTCGATTTCGTTGTTCGATTTCGTTGTTCAATTTCGTTGTCCGATTCCGTTGTTCGATTTCGTTGTTCGTTTTCGTTGTTCTATATTGTTGCATGATTTCGTGATTCGATTTCGTTGTTCGATTGCGTTGTTCCATTTCGTTGTTCTATTTCGTGGTTCGATTTATAGTGGTTTCAGTTCGTTGTTCGATGTCGTTGTTCGATATCGAAGTTGGATTTCGTTGTTCAATTTCGTTGTTCTATTTCGTTGTTCGATTTCGTTGTTCGATTCGTTATTCGATTTCGTTGTTCGATTTCGTTGTTCGATTTCGTTGTTCGATTTCGTTGTTCCATTTTGTTGTTCGATTTCGTTGTTCTATATTGTTGCATGATTTCGTGGTTCGATTTCGTTGTTCGATTGCGTTGTTCCATTTCGTTGTTCTATTTCGTGGTTCGATTTATAGTGGTTTCAGTTTGTTGTTCGATTTCGTTGTTCGATATCGAAGTTGGATTTCGTTGTTCAATTTCGTTGTTCTATTTCGTTGTTCGATTTCGTTGTTCGATTCGTTAATCGATTTCGTTGTTCGATTTTGTTGTTCGATTTCGTTGTTCGATTTCGTTGTTCGATTTCGTTGTTCGATTTCGTTTTTCGATTTCGTTGTTCCATTTTGTTGTTCGATTTCGTTGTTAGATTTCGTTGTTCGATTTCGTTGTTTGATTTCGTTGTTCGATTTCGTTATTCGATTTAGTGATTCGAATTCGTTGTTCGTTTTCGTTGTTCGATTTCGTTGTTCGATTCGTTATTCGATTTCGTTGTTCGATTTCGTTGTTCGATTTCGTTGTTCGATTTCGTTGTTCCATTTTGTTGTTCGATTTCGTTGTTCGATTTCGTTGTTAGATTTCGTTGTTCGATTTCGTTGTTCGATTTCGTTGTTCGATTTTGTTGTTCGATTTCGTTGTTCGATTTCGTTGTTCGATTTCGTTGTTCGATTTCGTTGTTCGATTTCGTTGTTCGATTTCGTTGTTCGATTGCGTTGTTCCATTTCGTTGTTCTATTTCGTGGTTCGATTTAGTGGTTTCAGTTTGTTGTTCGATTTCGTTGTTCGATATCGAAGTTGGATTTCGTTGTTCGATTTCGTTGTTCGATTCGTTATTCGATTTCGTTGTTCGATTTCGTTGTTCGATTTCGTTGTTCGATTTCGTTGTTCCATTTTGTTGTTCGATTTCGTTGTTCTATATTGTTGCATGATTTCCTGGTTCGACTTCGTTGTTCGATTGCGTTGTTCCATTTCGTTGTTCTATTTCGTGGTTCGATTTATAGTGGTTTCAGTTTGTAGTTCGATTTCGTTGTTCGATATCGAAGTTGGATTTCGTTGTTCAATTTCGTTGTTCTATTTCGTTGTTCGATTTCGTTGTTCGATTCGTTAATCGATTTCGTTGTTCGATTTCGTTGTTCGAATTCGTTGTTCCATTTTGTTGTTCGATTTCGTTGTTAGATTTCGTTGTTCGATTTCGTTGTTCGATTTCGTTGTTCGATTTCGTTATTCGATTTAGTGATTCGAATTCGTTGTTCGTTTTCGTTGTTCGATTTCGTTGTTCGATTCGTTATTCGATTTCGTTGTTCGATTTCGTTGTTCGATTTCGTTGTTCGATTTCGTTGTTCCATTTTGTTGTTCGATTTCGTTGTTCGATTTCGATGTTAGATTTCGTTGTTCGATTTCGTTGTTCGATTTCGTTGTTCGATTTTGTTGTTCGATTTCGTTGTTCGATTTCGTTGTTCGATTTCGTTGTTCGATTTCGTTGTTCGATTTCGTTGTTCGATTTCGTTGTTCGATTTTGTTGTTCGATTTCGTTGTTCGATTTCGTTGTTCGATTTCGTTGTTCGATTTCGTTGTTCGATTTCGTTGTTCGATTGCGTTGTTCCATTTCGTTGTTCTATTTCGTGGTTCGATTTAGTGGTTTCAGTTTGTTGTTCGATTTCGTTGTTCGATATCGAAGTTGGATTTCGTTGTTCAATTTCGTTGTTCTATTTCGTTGTTCGATTTCGTTGTTCGATTCGTTATTCGATTTCGTTGTTCGATTTCGTTGTTCGATTTCGTTGTTCGATTTCGTTGTTCCATTTTGTTGTTCGATTTCGTTGTTCGATTTCGTTGTTAGATTTCGTTGTTAGATTTCGTTGTTCGATTTCGTTGTTCGATTTCGTTGTTCGATTTCGTTGTTCGATTTCGTTGTTCGATTTCGTTGTTCGATATCGAAGTTGGATTTCGTTGTTCAATTTCGTTGTTCTATTTCGTTGTTCGATTTCGTTGTCCGATTCCGTTGTTCGATTTCGTTGTTCGTTTTCGTTGTTCTATATTGTTGCATGATTTCGTGATTCGATTTCGTTGTTCGATTGCGTTGTTCCATTTCGTTGTTCTATTTCGTGGTTCGATTTATAGTGGTTTCAGTTTGTTGTTCGATGTCGTTGTTCGATATCGAAGTTGGATTTCGTTGTTCAATTTCGTTGTTCTATTTCGTTGTTCGATTTCGTTGTTCGATTCGTTATTCGATTTCGTTGTTCGATTTCGTTATTCGATTTCGTTGTTCCATTTTGTTGTTCAATTTCGTTGTTCGTTTTCGTTGTTAGATTTCGTTGTTCGATTTCGTTGTTCGATTTCGTTGTTCGATTTCGTTGTTCGATTTCGTTGTTCGATTTCGTTGTTCGATTTCGTTGTTCGATTTCGTTGTCCGATTCCGTTGTTCGATTTCGTTGTTCGTTTTCGTTGTTCTATATTGTTGCATGATTTCGTGATTCGATTTCGTTGTTCGATTGCGTTGTTCCATTTCGTTGTTCTATTTCGCGGTTCGATTTATAGTGGTTTCAGTTCGTTGTTCGATGTCGTTGTTCGATATCGAAGTTGGATTTCGTTGTTCAATTTCGTTGTTCTATTTCGTTGTTCGATTTCGTTGTTCGATTCGTTATTCGATTTCGTTGTTAGATTTCGTTGTTCGATTTCGTTGTTCGATTTCGTTGTTCCATTTTGTTGTTCGATTTCGTTGTTCTATATTGTTGCATGATTTCGTGGTTCGATTTCGTTGTTCGATTGCGTTGTTCCATTTCGTTGTTCTATTTCGTGGTTCGATTTATAGTGGTTTCAGTTTGTTGTTCGATTTCGTTGTTCAATATCGAAGTTGGATTTCGTTGTTCAATTTCGTTGTTCTATTTCGTTGTTCGATTTCGTTGTTCGATTCGTTAATCGATTTCGTTGTTCGATTTCGTTGTTCGATTTCGTTGTTCCATTTTGTTGTTCGATTTCGTTGTTCGATTTCGTTGTTCGATTTCGTTGTTCGATTTCGTTGTTCGATTTCGTTGTTCGATTTCGTTGTTCCATTTTGTTGTTCGATTTCGTTGTTAGATTTCGTTGTTCGATTTCGTTGTTTGATTTCGTTGTTCGATTTCGTTGTTCGATTTCGTTGTTCGATTTCGTTGTTCCATTTTGTTGTTCGATTTCGTTGTTCGATTTCGGTGTTAGATTTCGTTGTTCGATTTCGTTGTTCGATTTCGTTGTTCGATTTTGTTGTTCGATTTCGTTGTTCGATTTCGTTGTTCGATTTCGTTGTTCGATTTCGTTGTTCGATTTCGTTGTTCGATTTCGTTGTTCGATTTTGTTGTTCGATTTCGTTGTTCGATTTCGTTGTTCGATTTCGTTGTTCGATTTCGTTGTTCGATTTCGTTGTTCCATTTTGTTGTTCGATTTCGTTGTTCGATTTCGTTGTTAGATTTCGTTGTTAGATTTCGTTGTTCGATTTCGTTGTTCGATTTCGTTGTTCGATTTCGTTGTTCGATTTCGTTGTTAGATTTCGTTGTTCGATATCGAAGTTGGATTTCGTAGGTCAATTTCGTTGTTCTATTTCGTTGTTCTATTTCGTTGTTCGATTTCGTTGTTCGATTCGTTATTCGATTTCGTTGTTCGATTTCGTTGTTCGATTTCGTTGTTCGATTTCGTTGTTCCATTTCGTTGTTCGATATCGTTGTTCGATTTCGTTGTTCGATTTCGTTGTTCGATTTCGTTGTTCGATTTCGAAGTTCGATTTCGTTGTTCGATTTCGTTGTTCGATTTCGTTGTTCGATTTTGTTGTTCGATTTCGTTGTTCGATTTCGTTGTTCGATTTCGTTGTTCGATTTCGTTGTTCGATTTCGTTGTTCGATTTCGTTGTCCGATTCCGTTGTTCGATTTCGTTGTTCGTTTTCGTTGTTCTATATTGTTGCATGATTTCGTGATTCGATTTCGTTGTTCGATTGCGTTGTTCCATTTCGTTGTTCTATTTCGTGGTTCGATTTATAGTGGTTTCAGTTTGTTGTTCGATGTCGTTGTTCGATATCGAAGTTGGATTTCGTTGTTCAATTTCGTTGTTCTATTTCGTTGTTCGATTTCGTTGTTCGATTCGTTATTCGATTTCGTTGTTCGATTTCGTTATTCGATTTCGTTGTTCCATTTTGTTGTTCAATTTCGTTGTTCGTTTTCGTTGTTAGATTTCGTTGTTCGATTTCGTTGTTCGATTTCGTTGTTCGATTTCGTTGTTCGATTTCGTTGTTCGATTTCGTTGTTCGATTTCGTTGTTCGATTTCGTTGTCCGATTCCGTTGTTCGATTTCGTTGTTCGTTTTCGTTGTTCTATATTGTTGCATGATTTCGTGATTCGATTTCGTTGTTCGATTGCGTTGTTCCATTTCGTTGTTCTATTTCTTGGTTCGATTTATAGTGGTTTCAGTTCGTTGTTCGATTTCGTTGTTCGATTTCGTTGTTAGATTTCGTTGTTCGATATCGAAGTTGGATTTCGTAGGTCAATTTCGTTGTTCTATTTCGTTGTTCTATTTCGTTGTTCGATTTCGTTGTTCGATTCGTTATTCGATTTCGTTGTTCGATTTCGTTGTTCGATTTCGTTGTTCCATTTCGTTGTTCGATATCGTTGTTCGATTTCGTTGTTCGATTTCGTTGTTCGATTTCGTTGTTCAATTTCGTTGTTCGTTTTCGTTGTTAGATTTCGTTGTTCGATTTCGTTGTTCGATTTCGTTGTTTGATTTCGTTGTTCGATTTCGTTGTTCGATTTCGTTGTTCGATTTCGTTGTTCGATTTCGTTGTCCGATTCCGTTGTTCGATTTCGTTGTTCGTTTTCGTTGTTCTATATTGTTGCATGATTTCGTGATTCGATTTCGTTGTTCGATTGCGTTGTTCCATTTCGTTGTTCTATTTCGTGGTTCGATTTATAGTGGTTTCAGTTCGTTGTTCGATGTCGTTGTTCGATATCGAAGTTGGATTTCGTGTTCAATTTCGTTGTTCTATTTCGTTGTTCGATTTCGTTGTTCGATTCGTTATTCGATTTCGTTGTTAGATTTCGTTGTTCGATTTCGTTGTTCGATTTCGTTGTTCCATTTTGTTGTTTGATTTCGTTGTTCTATATTGTTGCATGATTTCGTGGTTCGATTTCGTTGTTCGATTGCGTTGTTCCATTTCGTTGTTCTATTTCGTGGTTCGATTTATAGTGGTTTCAGTTTGTTGTTCGATTTCGTTGTTCAATATCGAAGTTGGATTTCGTTGTTCAATTTCGTTGTTCTATTTCGTTGTTCGATTTCGTTGTTCGATTCGTTAATCGATTTCGTTGTTCGATTTCGTTGTTCGATTTCGTTGTTCCATTTTGTTGTTCGATTTCGTTGTTCGATTTCGTTGTTCGATTTCGTTGTTCGATTTCGTTGTTCGATTTCGTTGTTCCATTTTGTTGTTCGATTTCGTTGTTAGATTTCGTTGTTCGATTTCGTTGTTTGATTTCGTTGTTCGATTTCGTTATTCGATTTAGTGATTCGAATTCGTTGTTCGTTTTCGTTGTTCGATTTCGTTGTTCGATTCGTTATTCGATTTCGTTGTTCGATTTCGTTGTTCGATTTCGTTGTTCGATTTCGTTGTTCCATTTTGTTGTTCGATTTCGTTGTTCGATTTCGTTGTTAGATTTCGTTGTTCGATTTCGTTGTTCGATTTCGTTGTTCGATTTTGTTGTTCGATTTCGTTGTTCGATTTCGTTGTTCGATTTCGTTGTTCGATTTCGTTGTTCGATTTCGTTGTTCGATATCGTTGTTCGATTTCGTTGTTCGATTGCGTTGTTCCATTTCGTTGTTCTATTTCGTGGTACGATTTAGTGGTTTCAGTTTGTTGTTCGATTTCGTTGTTCGATATCGAAGTTGGATTTCGTTGTTCAATTTCGTTGTTCTATTTCGTTGTTCGATTTCGTTGTTCGATTCGTTATTCGATTTCGTTGTTCGATTTCGTTGTTCGATTTCGTTGTTCGATTTCGTTGTTCCATTTTGTTGTTCGATTTCGTTGTTCTATATTGTTGCATGATTTCGTGGTTCGATTTCGTTGTTCGATTGCGTTGTTCCATTTCGTTGTTCTATTTCGTGGTTCGATTTATAGTGGTTTCAGTTTGTTGTTCGATTTCGTTGTTCGATATCGAAGTTGGATTTCGTTGTTCAATTTCGTTGTTCTATTTCGTTGTTCGATTTCGTTGTTCGATTCGTTAATCGATTTCGTTGTTCGATTTCGTTGTTCGATTTCGTTGTTCCATTTTGTTGTTCGATTTCGTTGTTAGATTTCGTTGTTCGATTTCGTTGTTCGATTTCGTTGTTCGATTTCGTTATTCGATTTAGTGATTCGAATTCGTTGTTCGTTTTCGTTGTTCGATTTCGTTGTTCGATTCGTTATTCGATTTCGTTGTTCGATTTCGTTGTTCGATTTCGTTGTTCGATTTCGTTGTTCCATTTTGTTGTTCGATTTCGTTGTTCGATTTCGATGTTAGATTTCGTTGTTCGATTTCGTTGTTCGATTTCGTTGTTCGATTTTGTTGTTCGATTTCGTTGTTCGATTTCGTTGTTCGATTTCGTTGTTCGATTTCGTTGTTCGATTTCGTTGTTCGATTTTGTTGTTCGATTTCGTTGTTCGATTTCGTTGTTCGATTTCGTTGTTCGATTTCGTTGTTCGATTTCGTTGTTCGATTTCGTTGTTCGATTTCGTTGTTCGATTGCGTTGTTCCATTTCGTTGTTCTATTTCGTGGTTCGATTTAGTGGTTTCAGTTTGTTGTTCGATTTCGTTGTTCGATATCGAAGTTGGATTTCGTTGTTCAATTTCGTTGTTCTATTTCGTTGTTCTATTTCGTTGTTCGATTTCGTTGTTCGATTCGTTAATCGATTTCGCTGTTCGATTTCGTTGTTCGATTTCGTTGTTCCATTTTGTTGTTCGATTTCGTTGTTCGATTTCGTTGTTCGATTTCGTTGTTCGATTTCGTTGTTCGATTTCGTTGTTCCATTTTGTTGTTCGATTTCGTTGTTAGATTTCGTTGTTCGATTTCGTTGTTCGATTTCGTTGTTCGATTTCGTTATTCGATTTAGTGATTCGAATTCGTTGGTCGTTTTCGTTGTTCGATTTCGTTGTTCGATTCGTTATTCGATTTCGTTGTTCGATTTCGTTGTTCGATTTCGTTGTTCGATTTCTTTGTTCGATTTCGTTGTTCGATTTCGTTGTTCGATTTTGTTGTTCGATTTCGTTGTTCGATTTCGTTGTTCGATTTCGTTGTTAGATTTCGTTGTTCGATTTCGTTGTTCAATTTCGTTGTTCGATTTCGTTGTTCGATTTTGTTGTTCGATTTCGTTGTTCGATTTCGTTGTTCGATTTCGTTGTTAGATTTCGTTGTTCGATTTCGTTGTTCGATTTCGTTGTTCGATTTCGTTGTTCGATTTCGTTGTTCGATATCGAAGTTGGATTTCGTAGGTCAATTTCGTTGTTCTATTTCGTTGTTCTATTTCGTTGTTCCATTTTGTTGTTCGATTTCGTTGTTAGATTTCGTTGTTCGATTTAGTGATTCGAATTCGTTGTTCGAATTCGTTGTTCCATTTTGTTGTTCGATTTCGTTGTTAGATTTCGTTGTTCGATTTAGTGATTCGAATTCGTTGTTCGAATTCGTTGTTCGTTTTCGTTGTTCGATTTCGTTGTTCCATTTTGTTGTTCGATTTCGTTGTTCGATTTCGTTGTTCGATTTCGTTGTTCGATTTCGTTGTTCCATTTTGTTGTTCGATTTCGTTGTTCTATATTGTTGCATGATTTCGTGGTTCGATTTCGTTGTTCGATTGCGTTGTTCCATTTCGTTGTTCTATTTCGTGGTTCGATTTATAGTGGTTTCAGTTTGTTGTTCGATTTCGTTGTTCGATATCGAAGTTGGATTTCGTTGTTCAATTTCGTTGTTCTATTTCGTTGTTCGATTTCGTTGTTCGATTCGTTAATCGATTTCGTTGTTCGATTTCGTTGTTCGATTTCGTTGTTCCATTTTGTTGTTCGATTTCGTTGTTCGATTTCGTTGTTCGATTTCGTTGTTCGATTTCGTTGTTCGATTTCGTTGTTCCATTTTGTTGTTCGATTTCGTTGTTAGATTTCGTTGTTCGATTTCGTTGTTTGATTTCGTTGTTCGATTTCGTTATTCGATTTAGTGATTCGAATTCGTTGTTCGTTTTCGTTGTTCGATTTCGTTGTTCGATTCGTTATTCGATTTCGTTGTTCGATTTCGTTGTTCGATTTCGTTGTTCGATTTCGTTGTTCCATTTTGTTGTTCGATTTCGTTGTTCGATTTCGTTGTTAGATTTCGTTGTTCGATTTCGTTGTTCGATTTCGTTGTTCGATTTTGTTGTTCGATTTCGTTGTTCGATTTCGTTGTTCGATTTCGTTGTTCGATTTCGTTGTTCGATTTCGTTGTTCGATTTCGTTGTTCGATTGCGTTGTTCCATTTCGTTGTTCTATTTCGTGGTTCGATTTAGTGGTTTCAGTTTGTTGTTCGATTTCGTTGTTCGATATCGAAGTTGGATTTCGTTGTTCGATTTCGTTGTTCGATTCGTTATTCGATTTCGTTGTTCGATTTCGTTGTTCGATTTCGTTGTTCGATTTCGTTGTTCCATTTTGTTGTTCGATTTCGTTGTTCTATATTGTTGCATGATTTCGTTGTTCGACTTCGTTGTTCGATTGCGTTGTTCCATTTCGTTGTTCTATTTCGTGGTTCGATTTATAGTGGTTTCAGTTTGTAGTTCGATTTCGTTGTTCGATATCGAAGTTGGATTTCGTTGTTCAATTTCGTTGTTCTATTTCGTTGTTCGATTTCGTTGTTCGATTCGTTAATCGATTTCGTTGTTCGATTTCGTTGTTCGAATTCGTTGTTCCATTTTGTTGTTCGATTTCGTTGTTAGATTTCGTTGTTCGATTTCGTTGTTCGATTTCGTTGTTCGATTTCGTTATTCGATTTAGTGATTCGAATTCGTTGTTCGTTTTCGTTGTTCGATTTCGTTGTTCGATTCGTTATTCGATTTCGTTGTTCGATTTCGTTGTTCGATTTCGTTGTTCGATTTCGTTGTTCCATTTTGTTGTTCGATTTCGTTGTTCGATTTCGATGTTAGATTTCGTTGTTCGATTTCGTTGTTCGATTTCGTTGTTCGATTTTGTTGTTCGATTTCGTTGTTCGATTTCGTTGTTCGATTTCGTTGTTCGATTTCGTTGTTCGATTTCGTTGTTCGATTTCGTTGTTCGATTTTGTTGTTCGATTTCGTTGTTCGATTTCGTTGTTCGATTTCGTTGTTCGATTTCGTTGTTCGATTTCGTTGTTCGATTGCGTTGTTCCATTTCGTTGTTCTATTTCGTGGTTCGATTTAGTGGTTTCAGTTTGTTGTTCGATTTCGTTGTTCGATATCGAAGTTGGATTTCGTTGTTCAATTTCGTTGTTCTATTTCGTTGTTCGATTTCGTTGTTCGATTCGTTATTCGATTTCGTTGTTCGATTTCGTTGTTCGATTTCGTTGTTCGATTTCGTTGTTCCATTTTGTTGTTCGATTTCGTTGTTCGATTTCGTTGTTAGATTTCGTTGTTAGATTTCGTTGTTCGATTTCGTTGTTCGATTTCGTTGTTCGATTTCGTTGTTCGATTTCGTTGTTCGATATCGAAGTTGGATTTCGTTGTTCAATTTCGTTGTTCTATTTCGTTGTTCGATTTCGTTGTCCGATTCCGTTGTTCGATTTCGTTGTTCGTTTTCGTTGTTCTATATTGTTGCATGATTTCGTGATTCGATTTCGTTGTTCGATTGCGTTGTTCCATTTCGTTGTTCTATTTCGTGGTTCGATTTATAGTGGTTTCAGTTTGTTGTTCGATGTCGTTGTTCGATATCGAAGTTGGATTTCGTTGTTCAATTTCGTTGTTCTATTTCGTTGTTCGATTTCGTTGTTCGATTCGTTATTCGATTTCGTTGTTCGATTTCGTTATTCGATTTCGTTGTTCCATTTTGTTGTTCAATTTCGTTGTTCGTTTTCGTTGTTAGATTTCGTTGTTCGATTTCGTTGTTCGATTTCGTTGTTCGATTTCGTTGTTCGATTTCGTTGTTCGATTTCGTTGTTCGATTTCGTTGTTCGATTTCGTTGTCCGATTCCGTTGTTCGATTTCGTTGTTCGTTTTCGTTGTTCTATATTGTTGCATGATTTCGTGATTCGATTTCGTTGTTCGATTGCGTTGTTCCATTTCGTTGTTCTATTTCGCGGTTCGATTTATAGTGGTTTCAGTTCGTTGTTCGATGTCGTTGTTCGATATCGAAGTTGGATTTCGTTGTTCAATTTCGTTGTTCTATTTCGTTGTTCGATTTCGTTGTTCGATTCGTTATTCGATTTCGTTGTTAGATTTCGTTGTTCGATTTCGTTGTTCGATTTCGTTGTTCCATTTTGTTGTTCGATTTCGTTGTTCTATATTGTTGCATGATTTCGTGGTTCGATTTCGTTGTTCGATTGCGTTGTTCCATTTCGTTGTTCTATTTCGTGGTTCGATTTATAGTGGTTTCAGTTTGTTGTTCGATTTCGTTGTTCAATATCGAAGTTGGATTTCGTTGTTCAATTTCGTTGTTCTATTTCGTTGTTCGATTTCGTTGTTCGATTCGTTAATCGATTTCGTTGTTCGATTTCGTTGTTCGATTTCGTTGTTCCATTTTGTTGTTCGATTTCGTTGTTCGATTTGGTTGTTCGATTTCGTTGTTCGATTTCGTTGTTCGATTTCGTTGTTCCATTTTGTTGTTCGATTTCGTTGTTAGATTTCGTTGTTCGATTTCGTTGTTTGATTTCGTTGTTCGATTTCGTTGTTCGATTTCGTTGTTCGATTTCGTTGTTCCATTTTGTTGTTCGATTTCGTTGTTCGATTTCGGTGTTAGATTTCGTTGTTCGATTTCGTTGTTCGATTTCGTTGTTCGATTTTGTTGTTCGATTTCGTTGTTCGATTTCGTTGTTCGATTTCGTTGTTCGATTTCGTTGTTCGATTTCGTTGTTCGATTTCGTTGTTCGATTTTGTTGTTCGATTTCGTTGTTCGATTTCGTTGTTCGATTTCGTTGTTCGATTTCGTTGTTCCATTTTGTTGTTCGATTTCGTTGTTCGATTTCGTTGTTAGATTTCGTTGTTAGATTTCGTTGTTCGATTTCGTTGTTCGATTTCGTTGTTCGATTTCGTTGTTCGATTTCGTTGTTAGATTTCGTTGTTCGATATCGAAGTTGGATTTCGTAGGTCAATTTCGTTGTTCTATTTCGTTGTTCTATTTCGTTGTTCGATTTCGTTGTTCGATTCGTTATTCGATTTCGTTGTTCGATTTCGTTGTTCGATTTCGTTGTTCGATTTCGTTGTTCCATTTCGTTGTTCGATATCGTTGTTCGATTTCGTTGTTCGATTTCGTTGTTCGATTTCGTTGTTCGATTTCGAAGTTCGATATCGAAGTTGGATTTCGTAGGTCAATTTCGTTGTTCTATTTCGTTGTTCTATTTCGTTGTTCGATTTCGTTGTTCGATTCGTTATTCGATTTCGTTGTTCGATTTCGTTGTTCGATTTCGTTGTTCGATTTCGTTGTTCCATTTCGTTGTTCGATATCGTTGTTCGATTTCGTTGTTCGATTTCGTTGTTCGATTTCGTTGTTCGATTTCGTTGTTCGATTTCGTTGTTAGATTTCGTTGTTCGATATCGAAGTTGGATTTCGTAGGTCAATTTCGTTGTTCTATTTCGTTGTTCTATTTCGTTGTTCGATTTCGTTGTTCGATTCGTTATTCGATTTCGTTGTTCGATTTCGTTGTTCGATTTCGTTGTTCGATTTCGTTGTTCCATTTCGTTGTTCGATATCGTTGTTCGATTTCGTTGTTCGATTTCGTTGTTCGATTTCGTTGTTCGATTTCGAAGTTCGATTTCGTTGTTCGATTTCGTTGTCCGATTCCGTTGTTCGATTTCGTTGTTCGATTTCGTTGTTCGATTTCGTTGTTCGATTTCGTTGTTCGATTTCGTTGTTCGATTTCGTTGTTCGATTTCGTTGTTCGATTTCGTTGTTCGATTCGTTATTCGATTTCGTTGTTCGATTTCGTTGTTCGTTTTCGTTGTTCTATATTGTTGCATGATTTCGTGATTCGATTTCGTTGTTCGATTGCGTTGTTCCATTTCGTTGTTCTATTTCTTGGTTCGATTTATAGTGGTTTCAGTTCGTTGTTCGATTTCGTTGTTAGATTTCGTTGTTAGATTTCGTTGTTCGATTTCGTTGTTCGATTTCGTTGTTCGATTTCGTTGTTCGATTTCGTTGTTCGATTTCGTTGTTCGATTTCGTTGTTCGATTTCGTTGTCCGATTCCGTTGTTCGATTTCGTTGTTCGTTTTCGTTGTTCTATATTGTTGCATGATTTCGTGATTCGATTTCGTTGTTCGATTGCGTTGTTCCATTTCGTTGTTCTATTTCTTGGTTCGATTTATAGTGGTTTCAGTTCGTTGTTCGATTTCGTTGTTAGATTTCGTTGTTAGATTTCGTTGTTCGATTTCGTTGTTCGATTTCGTTGTTCGATTTCGTTGTTCGATTTCGTTGTTAGATTTCGTTGTTCGATATCGAAGTTGGATTTCGTAGGTCAATTTCGTTGTTCTATTTCGTTGTTCTATTTCGTTGTTCGATTTCGTTGTTCGATTCGTTATTCGATTTCGTTGTTCGATTTCGTTGTTCGATTTCGTTGTTCCATTTCGTTGTTCGATATCGTTGTTCGATTTCGTTGTTCAATTTCGTTGTTCGATTTCGTTGTTCAATTTCGTTGTTCGTTTTCGTTGTTAGATTTCGTTGTTCGATTTCGTTGTTCGATTTCGTTGTTTGATTTCGTTGTTCGATTTCGTTGTTCGATTTCGTTGTTCGATTTCGTTGTTCGATTTCGTTGTCCGATTCCGTTGTTCGATTTCGTTGTTCGTTTTCGTTGTTCTATATTGTTGCATGATTTCGTGATTCGATTTCGTTGTTCGATTGCGTTGTTCCATTTCGTTGTTCTATTTCGTGGTTCGATTTATAGTGGTTTCAGTTCGTTGTTCGATGTCGTTGTTCGATATCGAAGTTGGATTTCGTGTTCAATTTCGTTGTTCTATTTCGTTGTTCGATTTCGTTGTTCGATTCGTTATTCGATTTCGTTGTTAGATTTCGTTGTTCGATTTCGTTGTTCGATTTCGTTGTTCCATTTTGTTGTTTGATTTCGTTGTTCTATATTGTTGCATGATTTCGTGGTTCGATTTCGTTGTTCGATTGCGTTGTTCCATTTCGTTGTTCTATTTCGTGGTTCGATTTATAGTGGTTTCAGTTTGTTGTTCGATTTCGTTGTTCAATATCGAAGTTGGATTTCGTTGTTCAATTTCGTTGTTCTATTTCGTTGTTCGATTTCGTTGTTCGATTCGTTAATCGATTTCGTTGTTCGATTTCGTTGTTCGATTTCGTTGTTCCATTTTGTTGTTCGATTTCGTTGTTCGATTTCGTTGTTCGATTTCGTTGTTCGATTTCGTTGTTCGATTTCGTTGTTCCATTTTGTTGTTCGATTTCGTTGTTAGATTTCGTTGTTCGATTTCGTTGTTTGATTTCGTTGTTCGATTTCGTTATTCGATTTAGTGATTCGAATTCGTTGTTCGTTTTCGTTGTTCGATTTCGTTGTTCGATTCGTTATTCGATTTCGTTGTTCGATTTCGTTGTTCGATTTCGTTGTTCGATTTCGTTGTTCCATTTTGTTGTTCGATTTCGTTGTTCGATTTCGTTGTTAGATTTCGTTGTTCGATTTCGTTGTTCGATTTCGTTGTTCGATTTTGTTGTTCGATTTCGTTGTTCGATTTCGTTGTTCGATTTCGTTGTTCGATTTCGTTGTTCGATTTCGTTGTTCGATATCGTTGTTCGATTTCGTTGTTCGATTGCGTTGTTCCATTTCGTTGTTCTATTTCGTGGTACGATTTAGTGGTTTCAGTTTGTTGTTCGATTTCGTTGTTCGATATCGAAGTTGGATTTCGTTGTTCAATTTCGTTGTTCTATTTCGTTGTTCGATTTCGTTGTTCGATTCGTTATTCGATTTCGTTGTTCGATTTCGTTGTTCGATTTCGTTGTTCGATTTCGTTGTTCCATTTTGTTGTTCGATTTCGTTGTTCTATATTGTTGCATGATTTCGTGGTTCGATTTCGTTGTTCGATTGCGTTGTTCCATTTCGTTGTTCTATTTCGTGGTTCGATTTATAGTGGTTTCAGTTTGTTGTTCGATTTCGTTGTTCGATATCGAAGTTGGATTTCGTTGTTCAATTTCGTTGTTCTATTTCGTTGTTCGATTTCGTTGTTCGATTCGTTAATCGATTTCGTTGTTCGATTTCGTTGTTCGATTTCGTTGTTCCATTTTGTTGTTCGATTTCGTTGTTAGATTTCGTTGTTCGATTTCGTTGTTCGATTTCGTTGTTCGATTTCGTTATTCGATTTAGTGATTCGAATTCGTTGTTCGTTTTCGTTGTTCGATTTCGTTGTTCGATTCGTTATTCGATTTCGTTGTTCGATTTCGTTGTTCGATTTCGTTGTTCGATTTCGTTGTTCCATTTTGTTGTTCGATTTCGTTGTTCGATTTCGATGTTAGATTTCGTTGTTCGATTTCGTTGTTCGATTTCGTTGTTCGATTTTGTTGTTCGATTTCGTTGTTCGATTTCGTTGTTCGATTTCGTTGTTCGATTTCGTTGTTCGATTTCGTTGTTCGATTTTGTTGTTCGATTTCGTTGTTCGATTTCGTTGTTCGATTTCGTTGTTCGATTTCGTTGTTCGATTTCGTTGTTCGATTTCGTTGTTCGATTGCGTTGTTCCATTTCGTTGTTCTATTTCGTGGTTCGATTTAGTGGTTTCAGTTTGTTGTTCGATTTCGTTGTTCGATATCGAAGTTGGATTTCGTTGTTCAATTTCGTTGTTCTATTTCGTTGTTCTATTTCGTTGTTCGATTTCGTTGTTCGATTCGTTAATCGATTTCGCTGTTCGATTTCGTTGTTCGATTTCGTTGTTCCATTTTGTTGTTCGATTTCGTTGTTCGATTTCGTTGTTCGATTTCGTTGTTCGATTTCGTTGTTCGATTTCGTTGTTCCATTTTGTTGTTCGATTTCGTTGTTAGATTTCGTTGTTCGATTTCGTTGTTCGATTTCGTTGTTCGATTTCGTTATTCGATTTAGTGATTCGAATTCGTTGGTCGTTTTCGTTGTTCGATTTCGTTGTTCGATTCGTTATTCGATTTCGTTGTTCGATTTCGTTGTTCGATTTCGTTGTTCGATTTCGTTGTTCGATTTCGTTGTTCGATTTCGTTGTTCGATTTTGTTGTTCGATTTCGTTGTTCGATTTCGTTGTTCGATTTCGTTGTTAGATTTCGTTGTTCGATTTCGTTGTTCAATTTCGTTGTTCGATTTCGTTGTTCGATTTTGTTGTTCGATTTCGTTGTTCGATTTCGTTGTTCGATTTCGTTGTTAGATTTCGTTGTTCGATTTCGTTGTTCGATTTCGTTGTTCGATTTCGTTGTTCGATTTCGTTGTTCGATATCGAAGTTGGATTTCGTAGGTCAATTTCGTTGTTCTATTTCGTTGTTCTATTTCGTTGTTCCATTTTGTTGTTCGATTTCGTTGTTAGATTTCGTTGTTCGATTTAGTGATTCGAATTCGTTGTTCGAATTCGTTGTTCCATTTTGTTGTTCGATTTCGTTGTTAGATTTCGTTGTTCGATTTAGTGATTCGAATTCGTTGTTCGAATTCGTTGTTCGTTTTCGTTGTTCGATTTCGTTGTTCCATTTTGTTGTTCGATTTCGTTGTTCGATTTCGTTGTTCGATTTCGTTGTTCGATTTCGTTGTTCGATTTCGTTGTTCCATTTTGTTGTTCGATTTCGTTGTTCGATTTCGTTATTCGATTTAGTGATTCGAATTCGTTGTTCGAATTCGTTGTTCGTTTTCGTTGTTCGATTTCGTTGTTCGATTCGTTATTCGATTTCGTTGTTCGATTTCGTTGTTCGATTTCGTTGTTCGATTTCGTTGTTCGATTTCGTTGTTCGATTTCGTTGTTCCATTTTGTTGTTCGATTTCGTTGTTCGATTTCGTTGTTAGATTTCGTTGTTCGATTTCGTTGTTCGATTTCGTTGTTCGATTTCGTTGTTCGATTTCGTTGTTCGATTTTGTTGTTCGATTTCGTTGTTCGATTTCGTTGTTCGATTTCGTTGTTCGATTTCGTTGTTCCATTACGTTGTTCGATTTCGTTGTTCGATTTCGTTGATCGATTTCGTTGTTCGATTTCGTTGTTCGATTTCGTTGTTCGATTGCGTTGTTCCATTTCGTTGTTCTATTTCGTGGTTAGATTTAGTGGTTTCAGTTTGTTGTTCGATTTTGTTGTTCGATATCGAAGTTGGATTTCGTTGTTCAATTTCGTTGTTCTATTTCGTTGTTCGATTTCGTTGTTCGATTCGTTATTCGATTTCGTTGTTCGATTTCGTTGTTCGATTTCGTTGTTCGATTTCGTTGTTCCATTTTGTTGTTCGATTTCGTTGTTCGATTTCGTTGTTAGATTTCGTTGTTCGATTTCGTTGTTCGATTTCGTTGTTCGATTTCGTTGTTCGATATCGAAGTTGGATTTCGTAGGTCAATTTCGTTGTTCTATTTCGTTGTTCTATTTCGTTGTTCGATTTCGTTGTTCGATTCGTTATTCGATTTCGTTGTTCGATTTCGTTGTTCGATTTCGTTGTTCGATTTCGTTGTTCGATTTCGTTGTTCGATTTCGTTGTTCCATTTCGTTGTTCGATATCGTTGTTCGATTTCGTTGTTCGATTTCGTTGTTCGATTTGGTTGTTCGATTTCGTTGTTCGATTTCGTTGTTCGATTTCGTTGTTCGATTTCGTTGTTCGATTTCGTTGTTCGATTTCGTTGTTCGATTTCGTTGTTCGATTTCGTTGTTCGATTTCGTTGTTCGATTTCGTTGTTCGATTTCGTTGTTCGATTTCGTTGTTCGATTTTGTTGTTCGATTTCGTTGTTCGATTTCGTTGTTCGATTTCGTTGTTAGATTTCGTTGTTCGATTTCGTTGTTCGATTTCGTTGTTCGATTTCGTTGTTCGATTTTGTTGTTCGATTTCGTTGTTCGATTTCGTTGTTCGATTTCGTTGTACCATTTCGTTGTTCGATTTCGTTGTTCCATTTCGTTGTTCTATTTCGTGGTTCGATTTAGTGGTTTCAGTTTGTTGTTCGATTTCGTTGTTCGATATCGAAGTTGGATTTCGTTGTTCAATTTCGTTGTTCTATTTCGTTGTTCGATTCGTTATTCGATTTCGTTGTTCGATTTCGTTGTTCGATTTCGTTGTTCGATTTCGTTGTTCCATTTTGTTGTTCGATTTCGTTGTTCGATTTCGTTGTTAGATTTCGTTGTTAGATTTCGTTGTTCGATTTCGTTGTTCGATTTCGTTGTTCGATTTCGTTGTTAGATTTCGTTGTTCGATATCGAAGTTGGATTTCGTAGGTCAATTTCGTTGTTCTATTTCGTTGTTCGATTTCGTTGTTCGATTCGTTATTCGATTTCGTTGTTCGATTTCGTTGTTCGATTTCGTTGTTCGATTTCGTTGTTCCATTTCGTTGTTCGATATCGTTGTTCGATTTCGTTGTTCGATTTCGTTGTTCGATTTCGAAGTTCGATTTCGTTGTTCGATATCGAAGTTGGATTTCGTTGTTCTATTTCGTTGTTCGATTTCGTTGTTCGATTCGTTAATCGATTTCGTTGTTCGATTTCGTTGTTGGATTTTGTTGTTCGATTTCGTTGTTCCATTTTGTTGTTCGATTTCGTTGTTCTATATTGTTGCATGATTTCGTGGTTCGATTTCGTTGTTCGATTGCGTTGTTCCATTTCGTTGTTCTATTTCGTGGTTCGATTTATAGTGGTTTCAGTTTGTTGTTCGATTTCGTTGTTCGATATCGAAGTTGGATTTCGTTGTTCAATTTCGTTGTTCTATTTCGTTGTTCGATTTCGTTGTTCGATTCGTTAATCGATTTCGTTGTTCGATTTCGTTGTTCGATTTCGTTGTTCGATTTCGTTGTTCGATTTCGTTGTTCCATTTTGTTGTTCGATTTCGTTGTTCGATTTCGTTGTTCGATTTCGTTGTTCGATTTCGTTGTTCCATTTTGTTGTTCGATTTCGTTGTTAGATTTCGTTGTTCGATTTCGTTGTTCGATTTCGTTGTTCGATTTCGTTATTCGATTTAGTGATTCGAATTCGTTGTTCGTTTTCGTTGTTCGATTTCGTTGTTCGATTCGTTATTCGATTTCGTTGTTCGATTTCGTTGTTCGATTTCGTTGTTCGATTTCGTTGTTCGATTTCGTTGTTCCATTTTGTTGTTCGATTTCGTTGTTCGATTTCGTTGTTCGATTTCGTTGTTAGATTTCGTTGTTCGATTTCGTTGTTCGATTTCGTTGTTCGATTTCGTTGTTCGATTTTGTTGTTCGATTTCGTTGTTCGATTTCGTTGTTCGATTTCGTTGTTCCATTTCGTTGTTCGATTTCGTTGTTCGATTTCGTTGTTCGATTTCGTTGTTCGATTTCGTTGTTCGATTTCGTTGTTCGATTTCGTTGTTCGATTGCGTTGTTCCATTTCGTTGTTCTATTTCGTGGTTCGATTTAGTGGTTTCAGTTTGTTGTTCGATTTCGTTGTTCGATATCGAAGTTGGATTTCGTTGTTCAATTTCGTTGTTCTATTTCGTTGTTCGATTTCGTTGTTCGATTCGTTATTCGATTTCGTTGTTCGATTTCGTTGTTCGATTTCGTTGTTCGATTTCGTTGTTCCATTTTGTTGTTCGATTTCGTTGTTCGATTTCGTTGTTAGATTTCGTTGTTAGATTTCGTTGTTCGATTTCGTTGTTCGATTTCGTTGTTCGATTTCGTTGTTCGATTTCGTTGTTAGATTTCGTTGTTCGATATCGAAGTTGGATTTCGTAGGTCAATTTCGTTGTTCTATTTCGTTGTTCTATTTCGTTGTTCGATTTCGTTGTTCGATTTTGTTGTTCGATTTCGTTGTTCGATTTCGTTGTTCGATTTCGTTGTTCGATTTCGTTGTTCGATTTCGTTGTTCGATTTCGTTGTCCGATTCCGTTGTTCGATTTCGTTGTTCGTTTTCGTTGTTCTATATTGTTGCATGATTTCGTGATTCGATTTCGTTGTTCGATTGCGTTGTTCCATTTCGTTGTTCTATTTCGTGGTTCGATTTATAGTGGTTTCAGTTTGTTGTTCGATGTCGTTGTTCGATATCGAAGTTGGATTTCGTTGTTCAATTTCGTTGTTCTATTTCGTTGTTCGATTTCGTTGTTCGATTCGTTATTCGATTTCGTTGTTCGATTTCGTTATTCGATTTCGTTGTTCCATTTTGTTGTTCAATTTCGTTGTTCGATTTCGTTGTTAGATTTCGTTGTTCGATTTCGTTGTTCGATTTCGTTGTTCGATTTCGTTGTTCGATTTCGTTGTTCGATTTCGTTGTTCGATTTCGTTGTTCAATTTCGTTGTCCGATTCCGTTGTTCGATTTCGTTGTTCGTTTTCGTTGTTCTATATTGTTGCATGATTTCGTGATTCGATTTCGTTGTTCGATTGCGTTGTTCCATTTCGTTGTTCTATTTCGTGGTTCGATTTATAGTGGTTTCAGTTCGTTGTTCGATGTCGTTGTTCGATATCGAAGTTGGATTTCGTTGTTCAATTTCGTTGTTCTATTTCGTTGTTCGATTTCGTTGTTCGATTCGTTATTCGATTTTGTTGTTCGATTTCGTTGTTCGATTTCGTTGTTCGATTTCGTTGTTCGATTTCGTTGTCCGATTCCGTTGTTCGTTTTCGTTGTTCTATATTGTTGCATGATTTCGTTGTTCGATTGCGTTGTTAAATTTCGTTGTTCTATTTCGTGGTTCGATTTATAGTGGTTTCAGTTTGTTGTTCGATGTCGTTGTTCGATATCGAAGTTGGATTTCGTTGTTCAATTTCGTTGTTCAATTTCGTTGTTCTATTTCGTTGTTCGATTTCGTTGTTCGATTCGTTATTCGATTTCGTTCTTCGATTTCGTTGTTCGATTTCGTTGTTCGATTTCGTTGTTCCATTTTGTTGTTCAATTTCGTTGTTCGATTTCGTTTTTAGATTTCGTTGTTCGATTTCGTTGTTCGATTTCGTTGTTCGATTTCGTTGTTCGATTTCGTTGTTCGATTTCGTTTTTAGATTTCGTTGTTCGATTCGTTATTCGATTTCGTTGTTCGATTTCGTTGTTCGATTTCGTTGTTCGATTTCGTTGTTCGATTTCGTTATTCGATTTAGTGATTCGAATTCGTTGTTCGTTTTCGTTGTTCGATTTCGTTGTTCGATTCGTTATTCGATTTCGTTGTTCGATTTCGTTGTTCGATTTCGTTGTTCGATTTCGTTGTTCGATTTCGTTGTTCCATTTTGTTGTTCGATTTCGTTGTTCGATTTCGTTGTTCCATTTTGTTGTTCAATTTCGTTGTTCGATTTCGTTGTTCGATTGCGTTGTTCCATTTCGTTGTTCTATTTCGTGGTTCGATTTATAGTGGTTTCAGTTTGTTGTTCGATGTCGTTGTTCGATATCGAAGTTGGATTTCGTTGTTCAATTTCGTTGTTCTATTTCGTTGTTCGATTTCGTTGTTCGATTCGTTATTCGATTTCGTTGTTCGATTTCGTTATTCGATTTCGTTGTTCCATTTTGTTGTTCAATTTCGTTGTTCGATTTCGTTGTTAGATTTCGTTGTTCGATTTCGTTGTTCGATTTCGTTGTTCGATTTCGTTGTTCGATTTCGTTGTTCGATTTCGTTGTTCGATTTCGTTGTTCGATTTCGTTGTTCGATTTCGTTTTTAGATTTCGTTGTTCGATTTCGTTGTTCGATTTCGTTGTTCGATTTCGTTGTTCGATTTCGTTGTTCGATTTCGTTTTTAGATTTCGTTGTTCGATTCGTTATTCGATTTCGTTGTTCGATTTCGTTGTTCGATTTCGTTGTTCGATTTCGTTGTTCGATTTCGTTATTCGATTTAGTGATTCGAATTCGTTGTTCGTTTTCGTTGTTCGATTTCGTTGTTCGATTCGTTATTCGATTTCGTTGTTCGATTTCGTTGTTCGATTTCGTTGTTCGATTTCGTTGTTCGATTTCGTTGTTCCATTTTGTTGTTCGATTTCGTTGTTCGATTTCGTTGTTCCATTTTGTTGTTCAATTTCGTTGTTCGATTTCGTTGTTCGATTGCGTTGTTCCATTTCGTTGTTCTATTTCGTGGTTCGATTTATAGTGGTTTCAGTTTGTTGTTCGATGTCGTTGTTCGATATCGAAGTTGGATTTCGTTGTTCAATTTCGTTGTTCTATTTCGTTGTTCGATTTCGTTGTTCGATTCGTTATTCGATTTCGTTGTTCGATTTCGTTATTCGATTTCGTTGTTCCATTTTGTTGTTCAATTTCGTTGTTCGATTTCGTTGTTAGATTTCGTTGTTCGATTTCGTTGTTCGATTTCGTTGTTCGATTTCGTTGTTCGATTTCGTTGTTCGATTTCGTTGTTCGATTTCGTTGTTCGATTTCGTTGTTCGATTTCGTTGTCCGATTCCGTTGTTCGATTTCGTTGTTCGTTTTCGTTGTTCTATATTGTTGCATGATTTCGTGATTCGATTTCGTTGTTCGATTGCGTTGTTCCATTTCGTTGTTCTATTTCGTGGTTCGATTTATAGTGGTTTCAGTTCGTTGTTCGATGTCGTTGTTCGATATCGAAGTTGGATTCCGTTGTTCAATTTCGTTGTTCTATTTCGTTGTTCGATTTCGTTGTTCGATTCGTTATTCGATTTCGTTGTTCGATTTCGTTGTTCGATTTCGTTGTTCGATTTCGTTGTTCCATTTTGTTGTTCGATTTCGTTGTTCTATATTGTTGCATGATTTCGTGGTTCGATTTCGTTGTTCGATTGCGTTGTTCCATTTCGTTGTTCTATTTCGTGGTTCGATTTATAGTGGTTTCAGTTTGTTGTTCGATTTCGTTGTTCGATATCGAAGTTGGATTTCGTTGTTCAATTTCGTTGTTCTATTTCGTTGTTCGATTTCGTTGTTCGATTCGTTAATCGATTTCGTTGTTCGATTTCGTTGTTCGATTTCGTTGTTCCATTTTGTTCGATTTCGTTGTTCGATTTCGTTGTTCGATTTCGTTGTTCGATTTCGTTGTTCGATTTCGTTGTTCCATTTTGTTGTTCGATTTCGTTGTTAGATTTCGTTGTTCGATTTCGTTGTTCGATTTCGTTGTTCGATTTCGTTATTCGATTTAGTGATTCGAATTCGTTGTTCGTTTTCGTTGTTCGATTTCGTTGTTCGATTCGTTATTCGATTTCGTTGTTCGATTTCGTTGTTCGATTTCGTTGTTCGATTTCGTTGTTCCATTTGGTTGTTCGATTTCGTTGTTCGATTTCGTTGTTAGATTTCGTTGTTCGATTTCGTTGTTCGATTTCGTTGTTCGATTTTGTTGTTCGATTTCGTTGTTCGATTTCGTTGTTCGATTTCGTTGTTCGATTTCGTTGTTCGATTTCGTTGTTCGATTTCGTTGTTCGATTTCGTTGTTCGATTTCGTTGTTCGATTGCGTTGTTCCATTTCGTTGTTCTGTTTCGTGGTTCGATTTAGTGGTTTCAGTTTGTTGTTCGATTTCGTTGTTCGATATCGAAGTTGGATTTCGTTGTTCTATTTCGTGGTTCGATTTAGTGGTTTCAGTTTGTTGTTCGATTTCGTTGTTCGATATCGAAGTTGGATTTCGTTGTTCTATTTCGTGGTTCGATTTCGTTGTTCGATTGCGTTGTTCCATTTCGTTGTTCTATTTCGTGGTTCGATTTATAGTGGTTTCAGTTTGTTGTTCGATTTCGTTGTTCGATATCGAAGTTGGATTTCGTTGTTCAATTTCGTTGTTCTATTTCGTTGTTCGATTTCGTTGTTCGATTCGTTAATCGATTTCGTTGTTAGATTTCGTTGTTCCATTTTGTTGTTCGATTTCGTTGTTAGATTTCGTTGTTCGATTTCGTTGTTCGATTTCGTTGTTCGATTTCGTTATTCGATTTAGTGATTCGAATTCGTTGTTCGTTTTCGTTGTTCGATTTCGTTGTTCGATTCGTTATTCGATTTCGTTGTTCGATTTCGTTGTTCGATTTCGTTGTTCGATTTCGTTGTTCCATTTTGTTGTTCGATTTCGTTGTTCGATTTCGATGTTAGATTTCGTTGTTCGATTTCGTTGTTCGATTTCGTTGTTCGATTTTGTTGTTCGATTTCGTTGTTCGATTTCGTTGTTCGATTTAGTGGTTTCAGTTTGTTGTTCGATTTCGTTGTTCGATATCGAAGTTGGATTTCGTTGTTCAATTTCGTTGTTCTATTTCGTTGTTCGATTTCGTTGTTCGATTCGTTATTCGATTTCGTTGTTCGATTTCGTTGTTCGATTTCGTTGTTCGATTTCGTTGTTCCATTTTGTTGTTCGATTTCGTTGTTCGATTTCGTTGTTAGATTTCGTTGTTAGATTTCGTTGTTCGATTTCGTTGTTCGATTTCGTTGTTCGATTTCGTTGTTCGATTTCGTTGTTAGATTTCGTTGTTCGATATCGAAGTTGGATTTCGTAGGTCAATTTCGTTGTTCTATTTCGTTGTTCTATTTCGTTGTTCGATTTCGTTGTTCGATTCGTTATTCGATTTCGTTGTTCGATTTCGTTGTTCGATTTCGTTGTTCGATTTCGTTGTTCCATTTCGTTGTTCGATTTCGTTGTTTGATTTCGTTGTTCGATTTCGTTATTCGATTTAGTGATTCGAATTCGTTGTTCGTTTTCGTTGTTCGATTTCGTTGTTCGATTCGTTATTCGATTTCGTTGTTCGATTTCGTTGTTCGATTTCGTTGTTCCATTTTGTTGTTCGATTTCGTTGTTCGATTTCGTTGTTAGATTTCGTTGTTCGATTTCGTTGTTCGATTTCGTTGTTCGATTTTGTTGTTCGATTTCGTTGTTCGATTTCGTTGTTCGATTTCGTTGTTCGATTTCGTTGTTCGATTTCGTTGTTCGATTTCGTTGTTCGATTGCGTTGTTCCATTTCGTTGTTCTATTTCGTGGTTCGATTTAGTGGTTTCAGTTTGTTGTTCGATTTCGTTGTTCGATATCGAAGTTGGATTTCGTTGTTCGATTTCGTTGTTCGATTCGTTATTCGATTTCGTTGTTCGATTTCGTTGTTCGATTTCGTTGTTCGATTTCGTTGTTCCATTTTGTTGTTCGATTTCGTTGTTCTATATTGTTGCATGATTTCGTTGTTCGACTTCGTTGTTCGATTGCGTTGTTCCATTTCGTTGTTCTATTTCGTGGTTCGATTTATAGTGGTTTCAGTTTGTAGTTCGATTTCGTTGTTCGATATCGAAGTTGGATTTCGTTGTTCAATTTCGTTGTTCTATTTCGTTGTTCGATTTCGTTGTTCGATTCGTTAATCGATTTCGTTGTTCGATTTCGTTGTTCGAATTCGTTGTTCCATTTTGTTGTTCGATTTCGTTGTTAGATTTCGTTGTTCGATTTCGTTGTTCGATTTCGTTGTTCGATTTCGTTATTCGATTTAGTGATTCGAATTCGTTGTTCGTTTTCGTTGTTCGATTTCGTTGTTCGATTCGTTATTCGATTTCGTTGTTCGATTTCGTTGTTCGATTTCGTTGTTCGATTTCGTTGTTCCATTTTGTTGTTCGATTTCGTTGTTCGATTTCGATGTTAGATTTCGTTGTTCGATTTCGTTGTTCGATTTCGTTGTTCGATTTTGTTGTTCGATTTCGTTGTTCGATTTCGTTGTTCGATTTCGTTGTTCGATTTCGTTGTTCGATTTCGTTGTTCGATTTCGTTGTTCGATTTTGTTGTTCGATTTCGTTGTTCGATTTCGTTGTTCGATTTCGTTGTTCGATTTCGTTGTTCGATTTCGTTGTTCGATTGCGTTGTTCCATTTCGTTGTTCTATTTCGTGGTTCGATTTAGTGGTTTCAGTTTGTTGTTCGATTTCGTTGTTCGATATCGAAGTTGGATTTCGTTGTTCAATTTCGTTGTTCTATTTCGTTGTTCGATTTCGTTGTTCGATTCGTTATTCGATTTCGTTGTTCGATTTCGTTGTTCGATTTCGTTGTTCGATTTCGTTGTTCCATTTTGTTGTTCGATTTCGTTGTTCGATTTCGTTGTTAGATTTCGTTGTTAGATTTCGTTGTTCGATTTCGTTGTTCGATTTCGTTGTTCGATTTCGTTGTTCGATTTCGTTGTTCGATATCGAAGTTGGATTTCGTTGTTCAATTTCGTTGTTCTATTTCGTTGTTCGATTTCGTTGTCCGATTCCGTTGTTCGATTTCGTTGTTCGTTTTCGTTGTTCTATATTGTTGCATGATTTCGTGATTCGATTTCGTTGTTCGATTGCGTTGTTCCATTTCGTTGTTCTATTTCGTGGTTCGATTTATAGTGGTTTCAGTTTGTTGTTCGATGTCGTTGTTCGATATCGAAGTTGGATTTCGTTGTTCAATTTCGTTGTTCTATTTCGTTGTTCGATTTCGTTGTTCGATTCGTTATTCGATTTCGTTGTTCGATTTCGTTATTCGATTTCGTTGTTCCATTTTGTTGTTCAATTTCGTTGTTCGTTTTCGTTGTTAGATTTCGTTGTTCGATTTCGTTGTTCGATTTCGTTGTTCGATTTCGTTGTTCGATTTCGTTGTTCGATTTCGTTGTTCGATTTCGTTGTTCGATTTCGTTGTCCGATTCCGTTGTTCGATTTCGTTGTTCGTTTTCGTTGTTCTATATTGTTGCATGATTTCGTGATTCGATTTCGTTGTTCGATTGCGTTGTTCCATTTCGTTGTTCTATTTCGCGGTTCGATTTATAGTGGTTTCAGTTCGTTGTTCGATGTCGTTGTTCGATATCGAAGTTGGATTTCGTTGTTCAATTTCGTTGTTCTATTTCGTTGTTCGATTTCGTTGTTCGATTCGTTATTCGATTTCGTTGTTAGATTTCGTTGTTCGATTTCGTTGTTCGATTTCGTTGTTCCATTTTGTTGTTCGATTTCGTTGTTCTATATTGTTGCATGATTTCGTGGTTCGATTTCGTTGTTCGATTGCGTTGTTCCATTTCGTTGTTCTATTTCGTGGTTCGATTTATAGTGGTTTCAGTTTGTTGTTCGATTTCGTTGTTCAATATCGAAGTTGGATTTCGTTGTTCAATTTCGTTGTTCTATTTCGTTGTTCGATTTCGTTGTTCGATTCGTTAATCGATTTCGTTGTTCGATTTCGTTGTTCGATTTCGTTGTTCCATTTTGTTGTTCGATTTCGTTGTTCGATTTGGTTGTTCGATTTCGTTGTTCGATTTCGTTGTTCGATTTCGTTGTTCCATTTTGTTGTTCGATTTCGTTGTTAGATTTCGTTGTTCGATTTCGTTGTTTGATTTCGTTGTTCGATTTCGTTGTTCGATTTCGTTGTTCGATTTCGTTGTTCCATTTTGTTGTTCGATTTCGTTGTTCGATTTCGGTGTTAGATTTCGTTGTTCGATTTCGTTGTTCGATTTCGTTGTTCGATTTTGTTGTTCGATTTCGTTGTTCGATTTCGTTGTTCGATTTCGTTGTTCGATTTCGTTGTTCGATTTCGTTGTTCGATTTCGTTGTTCGATTTTGTTGTTCGATTTCGTTGTTCGATTTCGTTGTTCGATTTCGTTGTTCGATTTCGTTGTTCCATTTTGTTGTTCGATTTCGTTGTTCGATTTCGTTGTTCGATTTCGTTGTTAGATTTCGTTGTTAGATTTCGTTGTTCGATTTCGTTGTTCGATTTCGTTGTTCGATTTCGTTGTTCGATTTCGTTGTTAGATTTCGTTGTTCGATATCGAAGTTGGATTTCGTAGGTCAATTTCGTTGTTCTATTTCGTTGTTCTATTTCGTTGTTCGATTTCGTTGTTCGATTCGTTATTCGATTTCGTTGTTCGATTTCGTTGTTCGATTTCGTTGTTCGATTTCGTTGTTCCATTTCGTTGTTCGATATCGTTGTTCGATTTCGTTGTTCGATTTCGTTGTTCGATTTCGTTGTTCGATTTCGAAGTTCGATATCGAAGTTGGATTTCGTAGGTCAATTTCGTTGTTCTATTTCGTTGTTCTATTTCGTTGTTCGATTTCGTTGTTCGATTCGTTATTCGATTTCGTTGTTCGATTTCGTTGTTCGATTTCGTTGTTCGATTTCGTTGTTCCATTTCGTTGTTCGATATCGTTGTTCGATTTCGTTGTTCGATTTCGTTGTTCGATTTCGTTGTTCGATTTCGTTGTTCGATTTCGTTGTTAGATTTCGTTGTTCGATATCGAAGTTGGATTTCGTAGGTCAATTTCGTTGTTCTATTTCGTTGTTCTATTTCGTTGTTCGATTTCGTTGTTCGATTCGTTATTCGATTTCGTTGTTCGATTTCGTTGTTCGATTTCGTTGTTCGATTTCGTTGTTCCATTTCGTTGTTCGATATCGTTGTTCGATTTCGTTGTTCGATTTCGTTGTTCGATTTCGTTGTTCGATTTCGAAGTTCGATTTCGTTGTTCGATTTCGTTGTCCGATTCCGTTGTTCGATTTCGTTGTTCGATTTCGTTGTTCGATTTCGTTGTTCGATTTCGTTGTTCGATTTCGTTGTTCGATTTCGTTGTTCGATTTCGTTGTTCGATTTCGTTGTTCGATTCGTTATTCGATTTCGTTGTTCGATTTCGTTGTTCGTTTTCGTTGTTCTATATTGTTGCATGATTTCGTGATTCGATTTCGTTGTTCGATTGCGTTGTTCCATTTCGTTGTTCTATTTCTTGGTTCGATTTATAGTGGTTTCAGTTCGTTGTTCGATTTCGTTGTTAGATTTCGTTGTTAGATTTCGTTGTTCGATTTCGTTGTTCGATTTCGTTGTTCGATTTCGTTGTTCGATTTCGTTGTTCGATTTCGTTGTTCGATTTCGTTGTTCGATTTCGTTGTCCGATTCCGTTGTTCGATTTCGTTGTTCGTTTTCGTTGTTCTATATTGTTGCATGATTTCGTGATTCGATTTCGTTGTTCGATTGCGTTGTTCCATTTCGTTGTTCTATTTCTTGGTTCGATTTATAGTGGTTTCAGTTCGTTGTTCGATTTCGTTGTTAGATTTCGTTGTTAGATTTCGTTGTTCGATTTCGTTGTTCGATTTCGTTGTTCGATTTCGTTGTTCGATTTCGTTGTTAGATTTCGTTGTTCGATATCGAAGTTGGATTTCGTAGGTCAATTTCGTTGTTCTATTTCGTTGTTCTATTTCGTTGTTCGATTTCGTTGTTCGATTCGTTATTCGATTTCGTTGTTCGATTTCGTTGTTCGATTTCGTTGTTCCATTTCGTTGTTCGATATCGTTGTTCGATTTCGTTGTTCGATTTCGTTGTTCGATTTCGTTGTTCAATTTCGTTGTTCGTTTTCGTTGTTAGATTTCGTTGTTCGATTTCGTTGTTCGATTTCGTTGTTTGATTTCGTTGTTCGATTTCGTTGTTCGATTTCGTTGTTCGATTTCGTTGTTCGATTTCGTTGTCCGATTCCGTTGTTCGATTTCGTTGTTCGTTTTCGTTGTTCTATATTGTTGCATGATTTCGTGATTCGATTTCGTTGTTCGATTGCGTTGTTCCATTTCGTTGTTCTATTTCGTGGTTCGATTTATAGTGGTTTCAGTTCGTTGTTCGATGTCGTTGTTCGATATCGAAGTTGGATTTCGTGTTCAATTTCGTTGTTCTATTTCGTTGTTCGATTTCGTTGTTCGATTCGTTATTCGATTTCGTTGTTAGATTTCGTTGTTCGATTTCGTTGTTCGATTTCGTTGTTCCATTTTGTTGTTTGATTTCGTTGTTCTATATTGTTGCATGATTTCGTGGTTCGATTTCGTTGTTCGATTGCGTTGTTCCATTTCGTTGTTCTATTTCGTGGTTCGATTTATAGTGGTTTCAGTTTGTTGTTCGATTTCGTTGTTCAATATCGAAGTTGGATTTCGTTGTTCAATTTCGTTGTTCTATTTCGTTGTTCGATTTCGTTGTTCGATTCGTTAATCGATTTCGTTGTTCGATTTCGTTGTTCGATTTCGTTGTTCCATTTTGTTGTTCGATTTCGTTGTTCGATTTCGTTGTTCGATTTCGTTGTTCGATTTCGTTGTTCGATTTCGTTGTTCCATTTTGTTGTTCGATTTCGTTGTTAGATTTCGTTGTTCGATTTCGTTGTTTGATTTCGTTGTTCGATTTCGTTATTCGATTTAGTGATTCGAATTCGTTGTTCGTTTTCGTTGTTCGATTTCGTTGTTCGATTCGTTATTCGATTTCGTTGTTCGATTTCGTTGTTCGATTTCGTTGTTCGATTTCGTTGTTCCATTTTGTTGTTCGATTTCGTTGTTCGATTTCGTTGTTAGATTTCGTTGTTCGATTTCGTTGTTCGATTTCGTTGTTCGATTTTGTTGTTCGATTTCGTTGTTCGATTTCGTTGTTCGATTTCGTTGTTCGATTTCGTTGTTCGATTTCGTTGTTCGATATCGTTGTTCGATTTCGTTGTTCGATTGCGTTGTTCCATTTCGTTGTTCTATTTCGTGGTACGATTTAGTGGTTTCAGTTTGTTGTTCGATTTCGTTGTTCGATATCGAAGTTGGATTTCGTTGTTCAATTTCGTTGTTCTATTTCGTTGTTCGATTTCGTTGTTCGATTCGTTATTCGATTTCGTTGTTCGATTTCGTTGTTCGATTTCGTTGTTCGATTTCGTTGTTCCATTTTGTTGTTCGATTTCGTTGTTCTATATTGTTGCATGATTTCGTGGTTCGATTTCGTTGTTCGATTGCGTTGTTCCATTTCGTTGTTCTATTTCGTGGTTCGATTTATAGTGGTTTCAGTTTGTTGTTCGATTTCGTTGTTCGATATCGAAGTTGGATTTCGTTGTTCAATTTCGTTGTTCTATTTCGTTGTTCGATTTCGTTGTTCGATTCGTTAATCGATTTCGTTGTTCGATTTCGTTGTTCGATTTCGTTGTTCCATTTTGTTGTTCGATTTCGTTGTTAGATTTCGTTGTTCGATTTCGTTGTTCGATTTCGTTGTTCGATTTCGTTATTCGATTTAGTGATTCGAATTCGTTGTTCGTTTTCGTTGTTCGATTTCGTTGTTCGATTCGTTATTCGATTTCGTTGTTCGATTTCGTTGTTCGATTTCGTTGTTCGATTTCGTTGTTCCATTTTGTTGTTCGATTTCGTTGTTCGATTTCGATGTTAGATTTCGTTGTTCGATTTCGTTGTTCGATTTCGTTGTTCGATTTTGTTGTTCGATTTCGTTGTTCGATTTCGTTGTTCGATTTCGTTGTTCGATTTCGTTGTTCGATTTCGTTGTTCGATTTTGTTGTTCGATTTCGTTGTTCGATTTCGTTGTTCGATTTCGTTGTTCGATTTCGTTGTTCGATTTCGTTGTTCGATTTCGTTGTTCGATTGCGTTGTTCCATTTCGTTGTTCTATTTCGTGGTTCGATTTAGTGGTTTCAGTTTGTTGTTCGATTTCGTTGTTCGATATCGAAGTTGGATTTCGTTGTTCAATTTCGTTGTTCTATTTCGTTGTTCTATTTCGTTGTTCGATTTCGTTGTTCGATTCGTTAATCGATTTCGCTGTTCGATTTCGTTGTTCGATTTCGTTGTTCCATTTTGTTGTTCGATTTCGTTGTTCGATTTCGTTGTTCGATTTCGTTGTTCGATTTCGTTGTTCGATTTCGTTGTTCCATTTTGTTGTTCGATTTCGTTGTTAGATTTCGTTGTTCGATTTCGTTGTTCGATTTCGTTGTTCGATTTCGTTATTCGATTTAGTGATTCGAATTCGTTGGTCGTTTTCGTTGTTCGATTTCGTTGTTCGATTCGTTATTCGATTTCGTTGTTCGATTTCGTTGTTCGATTTCGTTGTTCGATTTCGTTGTTCGATTTCGTTGTTCGATTTCGTTGTTCGATTTCGTTGTTCGATTTTGTTGTTCGATTTCGTTGTTCGATTTCGTTGTTCGATTTCGTTGTTAGATTTCGTTGTTCGATTTCGTTGTTCAATTTCGTTGTTCGATTTCGTTGTTCGATTTTGTTGTTCGATTTCGTTGTTCGATTTCGTTGTTCGATTTCGTTGTTAGATTTCGTTGTTCGATTTCGTTGTTCGATTTCGTTGTTCGATTTCGTTGTTCGATTTCGTTGTTCGATATCGAAGTTGGATTTCGTAGGTCAATTTCGTTGTTCTATTTCGTTGTTCTATTTCGTTGTTCCATTTTGTTGTTCGATTTCGTTGTTAGATTTCGTTGTTCGATTTAGTGATTCGAATTCGTTGTTCGAATTCGTTGTTCCATTTTGTTGTTCGATTTCGTTGTTAGATTTCGTTGTTCGATTTAGTGATTCGAATTCGTTGTTCGAATTCGTTGTTCGTTTTCGTTGTTCGATTTCGTTGTTCCATTTTGTTGTTCGATTTCGTTGTTCGATTTCGTTGTTCGATTTCGTTGTTCGATTTCGTTGTTCGATTTCGTTGTTCCATTTTGTTGTTCGATTTCGTTGTTCGATTTCGTTATTCGATTTAGTGATTCGAATTCGTTGTTCGAATTCGTTGTTCGTTTTCGTTGTTCGATTTCGTTGTTCGATTCGTTATTCGATTTCGTTGTTCGATTTCGTTGTTCGATTTCGTTGTTCGATTTCGTTGTTCGATTTCGTTGTTCGATTTCGTTGTTCCATTTTGTTGTTCGATTTCGTTGTTCGATTTCGTTGTTAGATTTCGTTGTTCGATTTCGTTGTTCGATTTCGTTGTTCGATTTCGTTGTTCGATTTCGTTGTTCGATTTTGTTGTTCGATTTCGTTGTTCGATTTCGTTGTTCGATTTCGTTGTTCGATTTCGTTGTTCCATTACGTTGTTCGATTTCGTTGTTCGATTTCGTTGATCGATTTCGTTGTTCGATTTCGTTGTTCGATTTCGTTGTTCGATTGCGTTGTTCCATTTCGTTGTTCTATTTCGTGGTTAGATTTAGTGGTTTCAGTTTGTTGTTCGATTTTGTTGTTCGATATCGAAGTTGGATTTCGTTGTTCAATTTCGTTGTTCTATTTCGTTGTTCGATTTCGTTGTTCGATTCGTTATTCGATTTCGTTGTTCGATTTCGTTGTTCGATTTCGTTGTTCGATTTCGTTGTTCCATTTTGTTGTTCGATTTCGTTGTTCGATTTCGTTGTTAGATTTCGTTGTTCGATTTCGTTGTTCGATTTCGTTGTTCGATTTCGTTGTTCGATATCGAAGTTGGATTTCGTAGGTCAATTTCGTTGTTCTATTTCGTTGTTCTATTTCGTTGTTCGATTTCGTTGTTCGATTCGTTATTCGATTTCGTTGTTCGATTTCGTTGTTCGATTTCGTTGTTCGATTTCGTTGTTCGATTTCGTTGTTCGATTTCGTTGTTCCATTTCGTTGTTCGATATCGTTGTTCGATTTCGTTGTTCGATTTCGTTGTTCGATTTGGTTGTTCGATTTCGTTGTTCGATTTCGTTGTTCGATTTCGTTGTTCGATTTCGTTGTTCGATTTCGTTGTTCGATTTCGTTGTTCGATTTCGTTGTTCGATTTCGTTGTTCGATTTCGTTGTTCGATTTCGTTGTTCGATTTCGTTGTTCGATTTCGTTGTTCGATTTTGTTGTTCGATTTCGTTGTTCGATTTCGTTGTTCGATTTCGTTGTTAGATTTCGTTGTTCGATTTCGTTGTTCGATTTCGTTGTTCGATTTCGTTGTTCGATTTTGTTGTTCGATTTCGTTGTTCGATTTCGTTGTTCGATTTCGTTGTACCATTTCGTTGTTCGATTTCGTTGTTCCATTTCGTTGTTCTATTTCGTGGTTCGATTTAGTGGTTTCAGTTTGTTGTTCGATTTCGTTGTTCGATATCGAAGTTGGATTTCGTTGTTCAATTTCGTTGTTCTATTTCGTTGTTCGATTCGTTATTCGATTTCGTTGTTCGATTTCGTTGTTCGATTTCGTTGTTCGATTTCGTTGTTCCATTTTGTTGTTCGATTTCGTTGTTCGATTTCGTTGTTAGATTTCGTTGTTAGATTTCGTTGTTCGATTTCGTTGTTCGATTTCGTTGTTCGATTTCGTTGTTAGATTTCGTTGTTCGATATCGAAGTTGGATTTCGTAGGTCAATTTCGTTGTTCTATTTCGTTGTTCGATTTCGTTGTTCGATTCGTTATTCGATTTCGTTGTTCGATTTCGTTGTTCGATTTCGTTGTTCGATTTCGTTGTTCCATTTCGTTGTTCGATATCGTTGTTCGATTTCGTTGTTCGATTTCGTTGTTCGATTTCGAAGTTCGATTTCGTTGTTCGATATCGAAGTTGGATTTCGTTGTTCTATTTCGTTGTTCGATTTCGTTGTTCGATTCGTTAATCGATTTCGTTGTTCGATTTCGTTGTTGGATTTTGTTGTTCGATTTCGTTGTTCCATTTTGTTGTTCGATTTCGTTGTTCTATATTGTTGCATGATTTCGTGGTTCGATTTCGTTGTTCGATTGCGTTGTTCCATTTCGTTGTTCTATTTCGTGGTTCGATTTATAGTGGTTTCAGTTTGTTGTTCGATTTCGTTGTTCGATATCGAAGTTGGATTTCGTTGTTCAATTTCGTTGTTCTATTTCGTTGTTCGATTTCGTTGTTCGATTCGTTAATCGATTTCGTTGTTCGATTTCGTTGTTCGATTTCGTTGTTCGATTTCGTTGTTCGATTTCGTTGTTCCATTTTGTTGTTCGATTTCGTTGTTCGATTTCGTTGTTCGATTTCGTTGTTCGATTTCGTTGTTCCATTTTGTTGTTCGATTTCGTTGTTAGATTTCGTTGTTCGATTTCGTTGTTCGATTTCGTTGTTCGATTTCGTTATTCGATTTAGTGATTCGAATTCGTTGTTCGTTTTCGTTGTTCGATTTCGTTGTTCGATTCGTTATTCGATTTCGTTGTTCGATTTCGTTGTTCGATTTCGTTGTTCGATTTCGTTGTTCGATTTCGTTGTTCCATTTTGTTGTTCGATTTCGTTGTTCGATTTCGTTGTTCGATTTCGTTGTTAGATTTCGTTGTTCGATTTCGTTGTTCGATTTCGTTGTTCGATTTCGTTGTTCGATTTTGTTGTTCGATTTCGTTGTTCGATTTCGTTGTTCGATTTCGTTGTTCCATTTCGTTGTTCGATTTCGTTGTTCGATTTCGTTGTTCGATTTCGTTGTTCGATTTCGTTGTTCGATTTCGTTGTTCGATTTCGTTGTTCGATTGCGTTGTTCCATTTCGTTGTTCTATTTCGTGGTTCGATTTAGTGGTTTCAGTTTGTTGTTCGATTTCGTTGTTCGATATCGAAGTTGGATTTCGTTGTTCAATTTCGTTGTTCTATTTCGTTGTTCGATTTCGTTGTTCGATTCGTTATTCGATTTCGTTGTTCGATTTCGTTGTTCGATTTCGTTGTTCGATTTCGTTGTTCCATTTTGTTGTTCGATTTCGTTGTTCGATTTCGTTGTTAGATTTCGTTGTTAGATTTCGTTGTTCGATTTCGTTGTTCGATTTCGTTGTTCGATTTCGTTGTTCGATTTCGTTGTTAGATTTCGTTGTTCGATATCGAAGTTGGATTTCGTAGGTCAATTTCGTTGTTCTATTTCGTTGTTCTATTTCGTTGTTCGATTTCGTTGTTCGATTTTGTTGTTCGATTTCGTTGTTCGATTTCGTTGTTCGATTTCGTTGTTCGATTTCGTTGTTCGATTTCGTTGTTCGATTTCGTTGTCCGATTCCGTTGTTCGATTTCGTTGTTCGTTTTCGTTGTTCTATATTGTTGCATGATTTCGTGATTCGATTTCGTTGTTCGATTGCGTTGTTCCATTTCGTTGTTCTATTTCGTGGTTCGATTTATAGTGGTTTCAGTTTGTTGTTCGATGTCGTTGTTCGATATCGAAGTTGGATTTCGTTGTTCAATTTCGTTGTTCTATTTCGTTGTTCGATTTCGTTGTTCGATTCGTTATTCGATTTCGTTGTTCGATTTCGTTATTCGATTTCGTTGTTCCATTTTGTTGTTCAATTTCGTTGTTCGATTTCGTTGTTAGATTTCGTTGTTCGATTTCGTTGTTCGATTTCGTTGTTCGATTTCGTTGTTCGATTTCGTTGTTCGATTTCGTTGTTCGATTTCGTTGTTCAATTTCGTTGTCCGATTCCGTTGTTCGATTTCGTTGTTCGTTTTCGTTGTTCTATATTGTTGCATGATTTCGTGATTCGATTTCGTTGTTCGATTGCGTTGTTCCATTTCGTTGTTCTATTTCGTGGTTCGATTTATAGTGGTTTCAGTTCGTTGTTCGATGTCGTTGTTCGATATCGAAGTTGGATTTCGTTGTTCAATTTCGTTGTTCTATTTCGTTGTTCGATTTCGTTGTTCGATTCGTTATTCGATTTTGTTGTTCGATTTCGTTGTTCGATTTCGTTGTTCGATTTCGTTGTTCGATTTCGTTGTCCGATTCCGTTGTTCGTTTTCGTTGTTCTATATTGTTGCATGATTTCGTTGTTCGATTGCGTTGTTAAATTTCGTTGTTCTATTTCGTGGTTCGATTTATAGTGGTTTCAGTTTGTTGTTCGATGTCGTTGTTCGATATCGAAGTTGGATTTCGTTGTTCAATTTCGTTGTTCAATTTCGTTGTTCTATTTCGTTGTTCGATTTCGTTGTTCGATTCGTTATTCGATTTCGTTCTTCGATTTCGTTGTTCGATTTCGTTGTTCGATTTCGTTGTTCCATTTTGTTGTTCAATTTCGTTGTTCGATTTCGTTTTTAGATTTCGTTGTTCGATTTCGTTGTTCGATTTCGTTGTTCGATTTCGTTGTTCGATTTCGTTGTTCGATTTCGTTTTTAGATTTCGTTGTTCGATTCGTTATTCGATTTCGTTGTTCGATTTCGTTGTTCGATTTCGTTGTTCGATTTCGTTGTTCGATTTCGTTATTCGATTTAGTGATTCGAATTCGTTGTTCGTTTTCGTTGTTCGATTTCGTTGTTCGATTCGTTATTCGATTTCGTTGTTCGATTTCGTTGTTCGATTTCGTTGTTCGATTTCGTTGTTCGATTTCGTTGTTCCATTTTGTTGTTCGATTTCGTTGTTCGATTTCGTTGTTCCATTTTGTTGTTCAATTTCGTTGTTCGATTTCGTTGTTCGATTGCGTTGTTCCATTTCGTTGTTCTATTTCGTGGTTCGATTTATAGTGGTTTCAGTTTGTTGTTCGATGTCGTTGTTCGATATCGAAGTTGGATTTCGTTGTTCAATTTCGTTGTTCTATTTCGTTGTTCGATTTCGTTGTTCGATTCGTTATTCGATTTCGTTGTTCGATTTCGTTATTCGATTTCGTTGTTCCATTTTGTTGTTCAATTTCGTTGTTCGATTTCGTTGTTAGATTTCGTTGTTCGATTTCGTTGTTCGATTTCGTTGTTCGATTTCGTTGTTCGATTTCGTTGTTCGATTTCGTTGTTCGATTTTGTTGTTCGATTTCGTTATTCGATTTAGTGATTCGAATTCGTTGTTCGTTTTCGTTGTTCGATTTCGTTGTTCGATTCGTTATTCGATTTCGTTGTTCGATTTCGTTGTTCGATTTCGTTGTTCGATTTCGTTGTTCGATTTCGTTGTTCCATTTTGTTGTTCGATTTCGTTGTTCGATTTCGTTGTTCCATTTTGTTGTTCAATTTCGTTGTTCGATTTCGTTGTTCGATTGCGTTGTTCCATTTCGTTGTTCTATTTCGTGGTTCGATTTATAGTGGTTTCAGTTTGTTGTTCGATGTCGTTGTTCGATATCGAAGTTGGATTTCGTTGTTCAATTTCGTTGTTCTATTTCGTTGTTCGATTTCGTTGTTCGATTCGTTATTCGATTTCGTTGTTCGATTTCGTTATTCGATTTCGTTGTTCCATTTTGTTGTTCAATTTCGTTGTTCGATTTCGTTGTTAGATTTCGTTGTTCGATTTCGTTGTTCGATTTCGTTGTTCGATTTCGTTGTTCGATTTCGTTGTTCGATTTCGTTGTTCGATTTCGTTGTTCGATTTCGTTGTTCGATTTCGTTGTCCGATTCCGTTGTTCGATTTCGTTGTTCGTTTTCGTTGTTCTATATTGTTGCATGATTTCGTGATTCGATTTCGTTGTTCGATTGCGTTGTTCCATTTCGTTGTTCTATTTCGTGGTTCGATTTATAGTGGTTTCAGTTCGTTGTTCGATGTCGTTGTTCGATATCGAAGTTGGATTCCGTTGTTCAATTTCGTTGTTCTATTTCGTTGTTCGATTTCGTTGTTCGATTCGTTATTCGATTTCGTTGTTCGATTTCGTTGTTCGATTTCGTTGTTCGATTTCGTTGTTCCATTTTGTTGTTCGATTTCGTTGTTCTATATTGTTGCATGATTTCGTGGTTCGATTTCGTTGTTCGATTGCGTTGTTCCATTTCGTTGTTCTATTTCGTGGTTCGATTTATAGTGGTTTCAGTTTGTTGTTCGATTTCGTTGTTCGATATCGAAGTTGGATTTCGTTGTTCAATTTCGTTGTTCTATTTCGTTGTTCGATTTCGTTGTTCGATTCGTTAATCGATTTCGTTGTTCGATTTCGTTGTTCGATTTCGTTGTTCCATTTTGTTCGATTTCGTTGTTCGATTTCGTTGTTCGATTTCGTTGTTCGATTTCGTTGTTCGATTTCGTTGTTCCATTTTGTTGTTCGATTTCGTTGTTAGATTTCGTTGTTCGATTTCGTTGTTCGATTTCGTTGTTCGATTTCGTTATTCGATTTAGTGATTCGAATTCGTTGTTCGTTTTCGTTGTTCGATTTCGTTGTTCGATTCGTTATTCGATTTCGTTGTTCGATTTCGTTGTTCGATTTCGTTGTTCGATTTCGTTGTTCCATTTGGTTGTTCGATTTCGTTGTTCGATTTCGTTGTTAGATTTCGTTGTTCGATTTCGTTGTTCGATTTCGTTGTTCGATTTTGTTGTTCGATTTCGTTGTTCGATTTCGTTGTTCGATTTCGTTGTTCGATTTCGTTGTTCGATTTCGTTGTTCGATTTCGTTGTTCGATTTCGTTGTTCGATTTCGTTGTTCGATTGCGTTGTTCCATTTCGTTGTTCTGTTTCGTGGTTCGATTTAGTGGTTTCAGTTTGTTGTTCGATTTCGTTGTTCGATATCGAAGTTGGATTTCGTTGTTCTATTTCGTGGTTCGATTTAGTGGTTTCAGTTTGTTGTTCGATTTCGTTGTTCGATATCGAAGTTGGATTTCGTTGTTCTATTTCGTGGTTCGATTTCGTTGTTCGATTGCGTTGTTCCATTTCGTTGTTCTATTTCGTGGTTCGATTTATAGTGGTTTCAGTTTGTTGTTCGATTTCGTTGTTCGATATCGAAGTTGGATTTCGTTGTTCAATTTCGTTGTTCTATTTCGTTGTTCGATTTCGTTGTTCGATTCGTTAATCGATTTCGTTGTTAGATTTCGTTGTTCCATTTTGTTGTTCGATTTCGTTGTTAGATTTCGTTGTTCGATTTCGTTGTTCGATTTCGTTGTTCGATTTCGTTATTCGATTTAGTGATTCGAATTCGTTGTTCGTTTTCGTTGTTCGATTTCGTTGTTCGATTCGTTATTCGATTTCGTTGTTCGATTTCGTTGTTCGATTTCGTTGTTCGATTTCGTTGTTCCATTTTGTTGTTCGATTTCGTTGTTCGATTTCGATGTTAGATTTCGTTGTTCGATTTCGTTGTTCGATTTCGTTGTTCGATTTTGTTGTTCGATTTCGTTGTTCGATTTCGTTGTTCGATTTAGTGGTTTCAGTTTGTTGTTCGATTTCGTTGTTCGATATCGAAGTTGGATTTCGTTGTTCAATTTCGTTGTTCTATTTCGTTGTTCGATTTCGTTGTTCGATTCGTTATTCGATTTCGTTGTTCGATTTCGTTGTTCGATTTCGTTGTTCGATTTCGTTGTTCCATTTTGTTGTTCGATTTCGTTGTTCGATTTCGTTGTTAGATTTCGTTGTTAGATTTCGTTGTTCGATTTCGTTGTTCGATTTCGTTGTTCGATTTCGTTGTTCGATTTCGTTGTTAGATTTCGTTGTTCGATATCGAAGTTGGATTTCGTAGGTCAATTTCGTTGTTCTATTTCGTTGTTCTATTTCGTTGTTCGATTTCGTTGTTCGATTCGTTATTCGATTTCGTTGTTCGATTTCGTTGTTCGATTTCGTTGTTCGATTTCGTTGTTCCATTTCGTTGTTCGATTTCGTTGTTCGATTTCGTTGTTCCATTTTGTTGTTCGATTTCGTTGTTCTATATTGTTGCATGATTTCGTGGTTCGATTTCGTTGTTCGATTGCGTTGTTCCATTTCGTTGTTCTATTTCGTGGTTCGATTTATTGTGGTTTCAGTTTGTTGTTCGATTTCGTTGTTCGATATCGAAGTTGGATTTCGTTGTTCAATTTCGTTGTTCTATTTCGTTGTTCGATTACGTTGTTCGATTCGTTAATCGATTTCGTTGTTCGATTTCGTTGTTCGATTTCGTTGTTCCATTTTGTTGTTCGATTTCGTTGTTCGATTTCGTTGTTCGATTTCGTTGTTCGATTTCGTTGTTCGATTTCGTTGTTCCATTTTTTTGTTCGATTTCGTTGTTAGATTTCGTTGTTCGATTTCGTTGTTCGATTTCGGTATTCGATTTAGTGATTCGAATTCGTTGTTCGTTTTCGTTGTTCGATTTCGTTGTTCGATTCGTTATTCGATTTCGTTGTTCGATTTCGTTGTTCGATTTCGTTGTTCGATTTCGTTGTTCGATTTCGTTGTTCGATTTCGTTGTTCGATTTTGTTGTTCGATTTCGTTGTTCGATTTCGTTGTTCGATTTCGTTGTTAGATTTCGTTGTTCGATTTCGTTGTTCGATTTCGTTGTTCGATTTTGTTGTTCGATTTCGTTGTTCGATTTCGTTGTTCGATTTCGTTGTTCCATTTCGTTGTTCGATTTCGTTGTTCGATTTCGTTGTTCGATTTCGTTGTTCGATTTCGTTGTTCGATTTCGTTGTTCGATTTCGTTGTTCGATTTCGTTGTTCGATTTCGTTGTTCGATTGCGTTGTTCCATTTCGTTGTTCTATTTCGTGGTTCGATTTAGTGGTTTCAGTTTGTTGTTCGATTTCGTTGTTCGATATCGAAGTTGGATTTCGTTGTTCAATTTCGTTGTTCTATTTCGTTGTTCGATTCGTTATTCGATTTCGTTGTTCGATTTCGTTGTTCGATTTCGTTGTTCGATTTCGTTGTTCCATTTTGTTGTTCGATTTCGTTGTTCGATTTCGTTGTTAGATTTCGTTGTTAGATTTCGTTGTTCGATTTCGTTGTTCGATTTCGTTGTTCGATTTCGTTGTTCGATTTCGTTGTTAGATTTCGTTGTTCGATATCGAAGTTGGATTTCGTAGGTCAATTTCGTTGTTCTATTTCGTTGTTCTATTTCGTTGTTCGATTTCGTTGTTCGATTCGTTATTCGATTTCGTTGTTCGATTTTGTTGTTCGATTTCGTTGTTCCATTTCGTTGTTCCATTTCGTTGTTCGATATCGTTGTTCGATTTCGTTGTTCGATTTCGTTGTTCGATTTCGAAGTTCGATTTCGTTGTTCGATTTCGTTGTTCGATTTCGTTGTTCGATTTTGTTGTTCGATTTCGTTGTTCGATTTCGTTGTTCGATTTCGTTGTTCGATTTCGTTGTTCGATTTCGTTGTTCGATTTCGTTGTCCGATTCCGTTGTTCGATTTCGTTGTTCGTTTTCGTTGTTCTATATTGTTGCATGATTTCGTGATTCGATTTCGTTGTTCGATTGCGTTGTTCCATTTCGTTGTTCTATTTCGTGGTTCGATTTATAGTGGTTTCAGTTTGTTGTTCGATGTCGTTGTTCGATATCGAAGTTGGATTTCGTTGTTCAATTTCGTTGTTCTATTTCGTTGTTCGATTTCGTTGTTCGATTCGTTATTCGATTTCGTTGTTCGATTTCGTTATTCGATTTCGTTGTTCCATTTTGTTGTTCAATTACGTTGTTCGATTTCGTTGTTAGATTTCGTTGTTCGATTTCGTTGTTCGATTTCGTTGTTCGATTTCGTTGTTCGATTTCGTTGTTCGATTTCGTTGTTCGATTTCGTTGTTCGATTTCGTTGTTCGATTTCGTTGTTCGATTTCGAAGTTTGATTTCGTTGTTCGATTTCGTTGTTCGATTTCGTTGTTCGATTTTGTTGTTCGATTTCGTTGTTCGATTTCGTTGTTCGATTTCGTTGTTCGATTTCGTTGTTCGATTTCGTTGTTCGATTTCGTTGTCCGATTCCGTTGTTCGTTTTCGTTGTTCTATATTGTTGCATGATTTCGTTGTTCGATTGCGTTGTTAAATTTCGTTGTTCTATTTCGTGGTTCGATTTATAGTGGTTTCAGTTTGTTGTTCGATGTCGTTGTTCGATATCGAAGTTGGATTTCGTTGTTCAATTTCGTTGTTCTATTTCGTTGTTCGATTTCGTTGTTCGATTCGTTATTCGATTTCGTTGTTCGATTTCGTTGTTCGATTTCGTTGTTCGATTTCGTTGTTCGATTTCGTTATTCGATTTAGTGATTCGAATTCGTTGTTCGTTTTCGTTGTTCGATTTCGTTGTTCGATTCGTTATTCGATTTCGTTGTTCGATTTCGTTGTTCGATTTCGTTGTTCGATTTCGTTGTTCCATTTTGTTGTTCGATTTCGTTGTTAGATTTCGTTGTTCGATTTCGTTGTTCGATTTCGTTGTTCGATTTTGTTGTTCGATTTCGTTGTTCGATTTCGTTGTTCGATTTCGTTGTTCCATTTCGTTGTTCGATTTCGTTGTTCGATTTCGTTGTTCGATTTCGTTGTTCGATTTCGTTGTTCGATTTCGTTGTTCGATTTCGTTGTTCGATTTCGTTGTTCGATTGCGTTGTTCCATTTGGTTGTTCTATTTCGTGGTTCGATTTAGTGGTTTCAGTTTGTTGTTCGATTTCGTTGTTCGATATCGGTTGGATTTCGTTGTTCAATTTCGTTGTTCGATTTCGTTGTTCGATTTCGTTGTTCGATTTTGTTGTTCGATTTCGTTGTTCGATTTCGTTGTTCGATTTCGTTGTTCGATTTCGTTGTCCGATTCCGTTGTTCGATTTCGTTGTTCGTTTTCGTTGTTCTATATTGTTGCATGATTTCGTGATTCGATTTCGTTGTTCGATTGCGTTGTTCCATTTCGTTGTTCTATTTCGTGGTTCGATTTATAGTGGTTTCAGTTTGTTGTTCGATTTCGTTGTTCGATTTCGTTGTTCGATTTCGTTATTCGATTTAGTGATTCGAATTCGTTGTTCGTTTTCGTTGTTCGATTTCGTTGTTCGATTCGTTATTCGATTTCGTTGTTCGATTTCGTTGTTCGATTTCGTTGTTCGATTTCGTTGTTCCATTTTGTTGTTCGATTTCGTTGTTAGATTTCGTTGTTCGATTTCGTTGTTCGATTTCGTTGTTCGATTTTGTTGTTCGATTTCGTTGTTCGATTTCGTTGTTCGATTTCGTTGTTCCATTTCGTTGTTCGATTTCGTTGTTCGATTTCGTTGTTCGATTTCGTTGTTCGATTTCGTTGTTCGATTTCGTTGTTCGATTTCGTTGTTCGATTTCGTTGTTCGATTGCGTTGTTCCATTTCGTTGTTCTATTTCGTGGTTCGATTTAGTGGTTTCAGTTTGTTGTTCGATTTCGTTGTTCGATATCGGTTGGATTTCGTTGTTCAATTTCGTTGTTCTATTTCGTTGTTCGATTTCGTTGTTCGATTCGTTATTCGATTTCGTTGATCGATTTCGTTGTTCGATTTCGTTATTCGATTTAGTGATTCGAATTCGTTGTTCGTTTTCGTTGTTCGATTTCGTTGTTCGATTCGTTATTCGATTTCGTTGTTCGATTTCGTTGTTCGATTTCGTTGTTCGATTTCGTTGTTCGATTTCGTTGTTCGATTTCGTTGTTCGATTTCGTTGTTCGATTGCGTTGTTCCATTTCGTTGTTCGATTTAGTGGTTTCAGTTTGTTGTTCGATTTCGTTGTTCGATATCGAAGTTGGATTTCGTTGTTCAATTTCGTTGTTCTATTTCGTTGTTCGATTTCGTTGTTCGATTCGTTATTCGATTTCGTTGTTCGATTTCGTTGTTCGATTTCGTTGTTCGATTTCGTTGTTCGATTTCGTTGTTCCATTTTGTTGTTCGATTTCGTTGTTCGATTTCGTTGTTAGATTTCGTTGTTAGATTTCGTTGTTCGATTTCGTTGTTCGATTTCGTTGTTCGATTTCGTTGTTCGATTTCGTTGTTCGATTTCGTTGTTAGATTTCGTTGTTCGATATCGAAGTTGGATTTCGTAGGTCAATTTCGTTGTTCTATTTCGTTGTTCGATTTCGTTGTTCGATTCGTTATTCGATTTCGTTGTTCGATTTCGTTGTTCGATTTCGTTGTTCGATTTCGTTGTTCCATTTCGTTGTTCGATATCGTTGTTCGATTTCGTTGTTCGATTTCGTTGTTCGATTTCGTTGTTCGATTTCGAAGTTCGATTTCGTTGTTCGATTTCGTTGTTCGATTTCGTTGTTCGATTTTGTTGTTCGATTTCGTTGTTCGATTTCGTTGTTCGATTTCGTTGTTCGATTTCGTTGTTCGATTTCGTTGTCCGATTCCGTTGTTCGATTTCGTTGTTCGTTTTCGTTGTTCTATATTGTTGCATGATTTCGTGATTCGATTTCGTGATTCGATTTCGTTGTTCGATTGCGTTGTTCCATTTCGTTGTTCTATTTCGTGGTTCGATTTATAGTGGTTTCAGTTTGTTGTTCGATGTCGTTGTTCGATATCGAAGTTGGATTTCGTTGTTCAATTTCGTTGTTCTATTTCGTTGTTCGATTCGTTATTCGATTTCATTGTTCGATTTCGTTATTCGATTTCGTTGTTCCATTTTGTTGTTCAATTTCGTTGTCCGATTTCGTTGTTAGATTTCGTTGTTCGATTTCGTTGTTCGATTTCGTTGTTCGATTTCGTTGTTCGATTTCGTTGTTCGATTTCGTTGTTCGATTTCGTTGTTCGATTTCGTTGTTCGATTTCGTTATTCGATTTAGTGATTCGAATTCGTTGTTCGTTTTCGTTGTTCGATTTCGTTGTTCGATTCGTTATTCGATTTCGTTGTTCGATTTCGTTGTTCGATTTCGTTGTTCGATTTCGTTGTTCGATTTCGTTGTTCCATTTTGTTGTTCGATTTCGTTGTTCGATTTCGTTGTTCGATTTCGTTGTTAGATTTCGTTGTTCGATTTCGTTGTTCGATTTCGTTGTTCGATTTCGTTGTTCGATTTTGTTGTTCGATTTCGTTGTTCGATTTCGTTGTTCGATTTCGTTGTTCCATTTCGTTGTTCGATTTCGTTGTTCGATTTCGTTGTTCGATTTCGTTGTTCGATTTCGTTGTTCGATTTCGTTGTTCGATTTCGTTGTTCGATTGCGTTGTTCCATTTCGTTGTTCTATTTCGTGGTTCGATTTAGTGGTTTCAGTTTGTTGTTCGATTTCGTTGTTCGATATCGAAGTTGGATTTCGTTGTTCAATTTCGTTGTTCTATTTCGTTGTTCGATTTCGTTGTTCGATTCGTTATTCGATTTCGTTGTTCGATTTCGTTGTTCGATTTCGTTGTTCGATTTCGTTGTTCCATTTTGTTGTTCGATTTCGTTGTTCGATTTCGTTGTTAGATTTCGTTGTTAGATTTCGTTGTTCGATTTCGTTGTTCGATTTCGTTGTTCGATTTCGTTGTTCGATTTCGTTGTTAGATTTCGTTGTTCGATATCGAAGTTGGATTTCGTAGGTCAATTTCGTTGTTCTATTTCGTTGTTCTATTTCGTTGTTCGATTTCGTTGTTCGATTTTGTTGTTCGATTTCGTTGTTCGATTTCGTTGTTCGATTTCGTTGTTCGATTTCGTTGTTCGATTTCGTTGTTCGATTTCGTTGTCCGATTCCGTTGTTCGATTTCGTTGTTCGTTTTCGTTGTTCTATATTGTTGCATGATTTCGTGATTCGATTTCGTTGTTCGATTGCGTTGTTCCATTTCGTTGTTCTATTTCGTGGTTCGATTTATAGTGGTTTCAGTTTGTTGTTCGATGTCGTTGTTCGATATCGAAGTTGGATTTCGTTGTTCAATTTCGTTGTTCTATTTCGTTGTTCGATTTCGTTGTTCGATTCGTTATTCGATTTCGTTGTTCGATTTCGTTATTCGATTTCGTTGTTCCATTTTGTTGTTCAATTTCGTTGTTCGATTTCGTTGTTAGATTTCGTTGTTCGATTTCGTTGTTCGATTTCGTTGTTCGATTTCGTTGTTCGATTTCGTTGTTCGATTTCGTTGTTCGATTTCGTTGTTCAATTTCGTTGTCCGATTCCGTTGTTCGATTTCGTTGTTCGTTTTCGTTGTTCTATATTGTTGCATGATTTCGTGATTCGATTTCGTTGTTCGATTGCGTTGTTCCATTTCGTTGTTCTATTTCGTGGTTCGATTTATAGTGGTTTCAGTTCGTTGTTCGATGTCGTTGTTCGATATCGAAGTTGGATTTCGTTGTTCAATTTCGTTGTTCTATTTCGTTGTTCGATTTCGTTGTTCGATTCGTTATTCGATTTTGTTGTTCGATTTCGTTGTTCGATTTCGTTGTTCGATTTCGTTGTTCGATTTCGTTGTCCGATTCCGTTGTTCGTTTTCGTTGTTCTATATTGTTGCATGATTTCGTTGTTCGATTGCGTTGTTAAATTTCGTTGTTCTATTTCGTGGTTCGATTTATAGTGGTTTCAGTTTGTTGTTCGATGTCGTTGTTCGATATCGAAGTTGGATTTCGTTGTTCAATTTCGTTGTTCAATTTCGTTGTTCTATTTCGTTGTTCGATTTCGTTGTTCGATTCGTTATTCGATTTCGTTCTTCGATTTCGTTGTTCGATTTCGTTGTTCGATTTCGTTGTTCCATTTTGTTGTTCAATTTCGTTGTTCGATTTCGTTTTTAGATTTCGTTGTTCGATTTCGTTGTTCGATTTCGTTGTTCGATTTCGTTGTTCGATTTCGTTGTTCGATTTCGTTTTTAGATTTCGTTGTTCGATTCGTTATTCGATTTCGTTGTTCGATTTCGTTGTTCGATTTCGTTGTTCGATTTCGTTGTTCGATTTCGTTATTCGATTTAGTGATTCGAATTCGTTGTTCGTTTTCGTTGTTCGATTTCGTTGTTCGATTCGTTATTCGATTTCGTTGTTCGATTTCGTTGTTCGATTTCGTTGTTCGATTTCGTTGTTCGATTTCGTTGTTCCATTTTGTTGTTCGATTTCGTTGTTCGATTTCGTTGTTCCATTTTGTTGTTCAATTTCGTTGTTCGATTTCGTTGTTCGATTGCGTTGTTCCATTTCGTTGTTCTATTTCGTGGTTCGATTTATAGTGGTTTCAGTTTGTTGTTCGATGTCGTTGTTCGATATCGAAGTTGGATTTCGTTGTTCAATTTCGTTGTTCTATTTCGTTGTTCGATTTCGTTGTTCGATTCGTTATTCGATTTCGTTGTTCGATTTCGTTATTCGATTTCGTTGTTCCATTTTGTTGTTCAATTTCGTTGTTCGATTTCGTTGTTAGATTTCGTTGTTCGATTTCGTTGTTCGATTTCGTTGTTCGATTTCGTTGTTCGATTTCGTTGTTCGATTTCGTTGTTCGATTTCGTTGTTCGATTTCGTTGTTCGATTTCGTTTTTAGATTTCGTTGTTCGATTTCGTTGTTCGATTTCGTTGTTCGATTTCGTTGTTCGATTTCGTTGTTCGATTTCGTTTTTAGATTTCGTTGTTCGATTCGTTATTCGATTTCGTTGTTCGATTTCGTTGTTCGATTTCGTTGTTCGATTTCGTTGTTCGATTTCGTTATTCGATTTAGTGATTCGAATTCGTTGTTCGTTTTCGTTGTTCGATTTCGTTGTTCGATTCGTTATTCGATTTCGTTGTTCGATTTCGTTGTTCGATTTCGTTGTTCGATTTCGTTGTTCGATTTCGTTGTTCCATTTTGTTGTTCGATTTCGTTGTTCGATTTCGTTGTTCCATTTTGTTGTTCAATTTCGTTGTTCGATTTCGTTGTTCGATTGCGTTGTTCCATTTCGTTGTTCTATTTCGTGGTTCGATTTATAGTGGTTTCAGTTTGTTGTTCGATGTCGTTGTTCGATATCGAAGTTGGATTTCGTTGTTCAATTTCGTTGTTCTATTTCGTTGTTCGATTTCGTTGTTCGATTCGTTATTCGATTTCGTTGTTCGATTTCGTTATTCGATTTCGTTGTTCCATTTTGTTGTTCAATTTCGTTGTTCGATTTCGTTGTTAGATTTCGTTGTTCGATTTCGTTGTTCGATTTCGTTGTTCGATTTCGTTGTTCGATTTCGTTGTTCGATTTCGTTGTTCGATTTCGTTGTTCGATTTCGTTGTTCGATTTCGTTGTCCGATTCCGTTGTTCGATTTCGTTGTTCGTTTTCGTTGTTCTATATTGTTGCATGATTTCGTGATTCGATTTCGTTGTTCGATTGCGTTGTTCCATTTCGTTGTTCTATTTCGTGGTTCGATTTATAGTGGTTTCAGTTCGTTGTTCGATGTCGTTGTTCGATATCGAAGTTGGATTCCGTTGTTCAATTTCGTTGTTCTATTTCGTTGTTCGATTTCGTTGTTCGATTCGTTATTCGATTTCGTTGTTCGATTTCGTTGTTCGATTTCGTTGTTCGATTTCGTTGTTCCATTTTGTTGTTCGATTTCGTTGTTCTATATTGTTGCATGATTTCGTGGTTCGATTTCGTTGTTCGATTGCGTTGTTCCATTTCGTTGTTCCATTTTGTTCGATTTCGTTGTTCGATTTCGTTGTTCGATTTCGTTGTTCGATTTCGTTGTTCGATTTCGTTGTTCCATTTTGTTGTTCGATTTCGTTGTTAGATTTCGTTGTTCGATTTCGTTGTTCGATATCGAAGTTGGATTTCGTTGTTCAATTTCGTTGTTCTATTTCGTTGTTCGATTTCGTTGTTCGATTCGTTAATCGATTTCGTTGTTCGATTTCGTTGTTCGATTTCGTTGTTCCATTTTGTTCGATTTCGTTGTTCGATTTCGTTGTTCGATTTCGTTGTTCGATTTCGTTGTTCGATTTCGTTGTTCCATTTTGTTGTTCGATTTCGTTGTTAGATTTCGTTGTTCGATTTCGTTGTTCGATTTCGTTGTTCGATTTCGTTATTCGATTTAGTGATTCGAATTCGTTGTTCGTTTTCGTTGTTCGATTTCGTTGTTCGATTCGTTATTCGATTTCGTTGTTCGATTTCGTTGTTCGATTTCGTTGTTCGATTTCGTTGTTCCATTTGGTTGTTCGATTTCGTTGTTCGATTTCGTTGTTAGATTTCGTTGTTCGATTTCGTTGTTCGATTTCGTTGTTCGATTTTGTTGTTCGATTTCGTTGTTCGATTTCGTTGTTCGATTTCGTTGTTCGATTTCGTTGTTCGATTTCGTTGTTCGATTTCGTTGTTCGATTTCGTTGTTCGATTTCGTTGTTCGATTGCGTTGTTCCATTTCGTTGTTCTGTTTCGTGGTTCGATTTAGTGGTTTCAGTTTGTTGTTCGATTTCGTTGTTCGATATCGAAGTTGGATTTCGTTGTTCTATTTCGTGGTTCGATTTAGTGGTTTCAGTTTGTTGTTCGATTTCGTTGTTCGATATCGAAGTTGGATTTCGTTGTTCTATTTCGTGGTTCGATTTCGTTGTTCGATTGCGTTGTTCCATTTCGTTGTTCTATTTCGTGGTTCGATTTATAGTGGTTTCAGTTTGTTGTTCGATTTCGTTGTTCGATATCGAAGTTGGATTTCGTTGTTCAATTTCGTTGTTCTATTTCGTTGTTCGATTTCGTTGTTCGATTCGTTAATCGATTTCGTTGTTAGATTTCGTTGTTCCATTTTGTTGTTCGATTTCGTTGTTAGATTTCGTTGTTCGATTTCGTTGTTCGATTTCGTTGTTCGATTTCGTTATTCGATTTAGTGATTCGAATTCGTTGTTCGTTTTCGTTGTTCGATTTCGTTGTTCGATTCGTTATTCGATTTCGTTGTTCGATTTCGTTGTTCGATTTCGTTGTTCGATTTCGTTGTTCCATTTTGTTGTTCGATTTCGTTGTTCGATTTCGATGTTAGATTTCGTTGTTCGATTTCGTTGTTCGATTTCGTTGTTCGATTTTGTTGTTCGATTTCGTTGTTCGATTTCGTTGTTCGATTTAGTGGTTTCAGTTTGTTGTTCGATTTCGTTGTTCGATATCGAAGTTGGATTTCGTTGTTCAATTTCGTTGTTCTATTTCGTTGTTCGATTTCGTTGTTCGATTCGTTATTCGATTTCGTTGTTCGATTTCGTTGTTCGATTTCGTTGTTCGATTTCGTTGTTCCATTTTGTTGTTCGATTTCGTTGTTCGATTTCGTTGTTAGATTTCGTTGTTAGATTTCGTTGTTCGATTTCGTTGTTCGATTTCGTTGTTCGATTTCGTTGTTCGATTTCGTTGTTAGATTTCGTTGTTCGATATCGAAGTTGGATTTCGTAGGTCAATTTCGTTGTTCTATTTCGTTGTTCTATTTCGTTGTTCGATTTCGTTGTTCGATTCGTTATTCGATTTCGTTGTTCGATTTCGTTGTTCGATTTCGTTGTTCGATTTCGTTGTTCCATTTCGTTGTTCGATTTCGTTGTTCGATTTCGTTGTTCCATTTTGTTGTTCGATTTCGTTGTTCTATATTGTTGCATGATTTCGTGGTTCGATTTCGTTGTTCGATTGCGTTGTTCCATTTCGTTGTTCTATTTCGTGGTTCGATTTATTGTGGTTTCAGTTTGTTGTTCGATTTCGTTGTTCGATATCGAAGTTGGATTTCGTTGTTCAATTTCGTTGTTCTATTTCGTTGTTCGATTACGTTGTTCGATTCGTTAATCGATTTCGTTGTTCGATTTCGTTGTTCGATTTCGTTGTTCCATTTTGTTGTTCGATTTCGTTGTTCGATTTCGTTGTTCGATTTCGTTGTTCGATTTCGTTGTTCGATTTCGTTGTTCCATTTTTTTGTTCGATTTCGTTGTTAGATTTCGTTGTTCGATTTCGTTGTTCGATTTCGGTATTCGATTTAGTGATTCGAATTCGTTGTTCGTTTTCGTTGTTCGATTTCGTTGTTCGATTCGTTATTCGATTTCGTTGTTCGATTTCGTTGTTCGATTTCGTTGTTCGATTTCGTTGTTCGATTTCGTTGTTCGATTTCGTTGTTCGATTTTGTTGTTCGATTTCGTTGTTCGATTTCGTTGTTCGATTTCGTTGTTAGATTTCGTTGTTCGATTTCGTTGTTCGATTTCGTTGTTCGATTTTGTTGTTCGATTTCGTTGTTCGATTTCGTTGTTCGATTTCGTTGTTCCATTTCGTTGTTCGATTTCGTTGTTCGATTTCGTTGTTCGATTTCGTTGTTCGATTTCGTTGTTCGATTTCGTTGTTCGATTTCGTTGTTCGATTTCGTTGTTCGATTTCGTTGTTCGATTTCGTTGTTCGATTGCGTTGTTCCATTTCGTTGTTCTATTTCGTGGTTCGATTTAGTGGTTTCAGTTTGTTGTTCGATTTCGTTGTTCGATATCGAAGTTGGATTTCGTTGTTCAATTTCGTTGTTCTATTTCGTTGTTCGATTCGTTATTCGATTTCGTTGTTCGATTTCGTTGTTCGATTTCGTTGTTCGATTTCGTTGTTCCATTTTGTTGTTCGATTTCGTTGTTCGATTTCGTTGTTAGATTTCGTTGTTAGATTTCGTTGTTCGATTTCGTTGTTCGATTTCGTTGTTCGATTTCGTTGTTCGATTTCGTTGTTAGATTTCGTTGTTCGATATCGAAGTTGGATTTCGTAGGTCAATTTCGTTGTTCTATTTCGTTGTTCTATTTCGTTGTTCGATTTCGTTGTTCGATTCGTTATTCGATTTCGTTGTTCGATTTTGTTGTTCGATTTCGTTGTTCCATTTCGTTGTTCCATTTCGTTGTTCGATATCGTTGTTCGATTTCGTTGTTCGATTTCGTTGTTCGATTTCGAAGTTCGATTTCGTTGTTCGATTTCGTTGTTCGATTTCGTTGTTCGATTTTGTTGTTCGATTTCGTTGTTCGATTTCGTTGTTCGATTTCGTTGTTCGATTTCGTTGTTCGATTTCGTTGTTCGATTTCGTTGTCCGATTCCGTTGTTCGATTTCGTTGTTCGTTTTCGTTGTTCTATATTGTTGCATGATTTCGTGATTCGATTTCGTTGTTCGATTGCGTTGTTCCATTTCGTTGTTCTATTTCGTGGTTCGATTTATAGTGGTTTCAGTTTGTTGTTCGATGTCGTTGTTCGATATCGAAGTTGGATTTCGTTGTTCAATTTCGTTGTTCTATTTCGTTGTTCGATTTCGTTGTTCGATTCGTTATTCGATTTCGTTGTTCGATTTCGTTATTCGATTTCGTTGTTCCATTTTGTTGTTCAATTACGTTGTTCGATTTCGTTGTTAGATTTCGTTGTTCGATTTCGTTGTTCGATTTCGTTGTTCGATTTCGTTGTTCGATTTCGTTGTTCGATTTCGTTGTTCGATTTCGTTGTTCGATTTCGTTGTTCGATTTCGTTGTTCGATTTCGAAGTTTGATTTCGTTGTTCGATTTCGTTGTTCGATTTCGTTGTTCGATTTTGTTGTTCGATTTCGTTGTTCGATTTCGTTGTTCGATTTCGTTGTTCGATTTCGTTGTTCGATTTCGTTGTTCGATTTCGTTGTCCGATTCCGTTGTTCGTTTTCGTTGTTCTATATTGTTGCATGATTTCGTTGTTCGATTGCGTTGTTAAATTTCGTTGTTCTATTTCGTGGTTCGATTTATAGTGGTTTCAGTTTGTTGTTCGATGTCGTTGTTCGATATCGAAGTTGGATTTCGTTGTTCAATTTCGTTGTTCTATTTCGTTGTTCGATTTCGTTGTTCGATTCGTTATTCGATTTCGTTGTTCGATTTCGTTGTTCGATTTCGTTGTTCGATTTCGTTGTTCGATTTCGTTATTCGATTTAGTGATTCGAATTCGTTGTTCGTTTTCGTTGTTCGATTTCGTTGTTCGATTCGTTATTCGATTTCGTTGTTCGATTTCGTTGTTCGATTTCGTTGTTCGATTTCGTTGTTCCATTTTGTTGTTCGATTTCGTTGTTAGATTTCGTTGTTCGATTTCGTTGTTCGATTTCGTTGTTCGATTTTGTTGTTCGATTTCGTTGTTCGATTTCGTTGTTCGATTTCGTTGTTCCATTTCGTTGTTCGATTTCGTTGTTCGATTTCGTTGTTCGATTTCGTTGTTCGATTTCGTTGTTCGATTTCGTTGTTCGATTTCGTTGTTCGATTTCGTTGTTCGATTGCGTTGTTCCATTTGGTTGTTCTATTTCGTGGTTCGATTTAGTGGTTTCAGTTTGTTGTTCGATTTCGTTGTTCGATATCGGTTGGATTTCGTTGTTCAATTTCGTTGTTCGATTTCGTTGTTCGATTTCGTTGTTCGATTTTGTTGTTCGATTTCGTTGTTCGATTTCGTTGTTCGATTTCGTTGTTCGATTTCGTTGTCCGATTCCGTTGTTCGATTTCGTTGTTCGTTTTCGTTGTTCTATATTGTTGCATGATTTCGTGATTCGATTTCGTTGTTCGATTGCGTTGTTCCATTTCGTTGTTCTATTTCGTGGTTCGATTTATAGTGGTTTCAGTTTGTTGTTCGATTTCGTTGTTCGATTTCGTTGTTCGATTTCGTTATTCGATTTAGTGATTCGAATTCGTTGTTCGTTTTCGTTGTTCGATTTCGTTGTTCGATTCGTTATTCGATTTCGTTGTTCGATTTCGTTGTTCGATTTCGTTGTTCGATTTCGTTGTTCCATTTTGTTGTTCGATTTCGTTGTTAGATTTCGTTGTTCGATTTCGTTGTTCGATTTCGTTGTTCGATTTTGTTGTTCGATTTCGTTGTTCGATTTCGTTGTTCGATTTCGTTGTTCCATTTCGTTGTTCGATTTCGTTGTTCGATTTCGTTGTTCGATTTCGTTGTTCGATTTCGTTGTTCGATTTCGTTGTTCGATTTCGTTGTTCGATTTCGTTGTTCGATTGCGTTGTTCCATTTCGTTGTTCTATTTCGTGGTTCGATTTAGTGGTTTCAGTTTGTTGTTCGATTTCGTTGTTCGATATCGGTTGGATTTCGTTGTTCAATTTCGTTGTTCTATTTCGTTGTTCGATTTCGTTGTTCGATTCGTTATTCGATTTCGTTGATCGATTTCGTTGTTCGATTTCGTTATTCGATTTAGTGATTCGAATTCGTTGTTCGTTTTCGTTGTTCGATTTCGTTGTTCGATTCGTTATTCGATTTCGTTGTTCGATTTCGTTGTTCGATTTCGTTGTTCGATTTCGTTGTTCGATTTCGTTGTTCGATTTCGTTGTTCGATTTCGTTGTTCGATTGCGTTGTTCCATTTCGTTGTTCGATTTATTGGTTTCAGTTTGTTGTTCGATTTCGTTGTTCGATATCGAAGTTGGATTTCGTTGTTCAATTTCGTTGTTCTATTTCGTTGTTCGATTTCGTTGTTCGATTCGTTATTCGATTTCGTTGTTCGATTTCGTTGTTCGATTTCGTTGTTCGATTTCGTTGTTCGATTTCGTTGTTCCATTTTGTTGTTCGATTTCGTTGTTCGATTTCGTTGTTAGATTTCGTTGTTAGATTTCGTTGTTCGATTTCGTTGTTCGATTTCGTTGTTCGATTTCGTTGTTCGATTTCGTTGTTCGATTTCGTTGTTAGATTTCGTTGTTCGATATCGAAGTTGGATTTCGTAGGTCAATTTCGTTGTTCTATTTCGTTGTTCGATTTCGTTGTTCGATTCGTTATTCGATTTCGTTGTTCGATTTCGTTGTTCGATTTCGTTGTTCGATTTCGTTGTTCCATTTCGTTGTTCGATATCGTTGTTCGATTTCGTTGTTCGATTTCGTTGTTCGATTTCGTTGTTCGATTTCGAAGTTCGATTTCGTTGTTCGATTTCGTTGTTCGATTTCGTTGTTCGATTTTGTTGTTCGATTTCGTTGTTCGATTTCGTTGTTCGATTTCGTTGTTCGATTTCGTTGTTCGATTTCGTTGTCCGATTCCGTTGTTCGATTTCGTTGTTCGTTTTCGTTGTTCTATATTGTTGCATGATTTCGTGATTCGATTTCGTGATTCGATTTCGTTGTTCGATTGCGTTGTTCCATTTCGTTGTTCTATTTCGTGGTTCGATTTATAGTGGTTTCAGTTTGTTGTTCGATGTCGTTGTTCGATATCGAAGTTGGATTTCGTTGTTCAATTTCGTTGTTCTATTTCGTTGTTCGATTCGTTATTCGATTTCATTGTTCGATTTCGTTATTCGATTTCGTTGTTCCATTTTGTTGTTCAATTTCGTTGTCCGATTTCGTTGTTAGATTTCGTTGTTCGATTTCGTTGTTCGATTTCGTTGTTCGATTTCGTTGTTCGATTTCGTTGTTCGATTTCGTTGTTCGATTTCGTTGTTAGATTTCGTTGTTCGATATCGAAGTTGGATTTCGTAGGTCAATTTCGTTGTTCTATTTCGTTGTTCGATTTCGTTGTTCAATTCGTTATTCGATTTCGTTGTTCGATTTCGTTGTTCGATTTCGTTGTTCGATTTCGTTGTTCCATTTCGTTGTTCGATATCGTTGTTCGATTTCGTTGTTCGATTTCGTTGTTCGATTTCGTTGTTCGATTTCGAAGTTCGATTTCGTTGTTCGATTTCGTTGTTCGATTTCGTTGTTCGATTTTGTTGTTCGATTTCGTTGTTCGATTTCGTTGTTCGATTTCGTTGTTCGATTTCGTTGTTCGATTTCGTTGTCCGATTCCGTTGTTCGATTTCGTTGTTCGTTTTCGTTGTTCTATATTGTTGCATGATTTCGTGATTCGATTTCGTGATTCGATTTCGTTGTTCGATTGCGTTGTTCCATTTCGTTGTTCTATTTCGTGGTTCGATTTATAGTGGTTTCAGTTTGTTGTTCGATGTCGTTGTTCGATATCGAAGTTGGATTTCGTTGTTCAATTTCGTTGTTCTATTTCGTTGTTCGATTCGTTATTCGATTTCATTGTTCGATTTCGTTATTCGATTTCGTTGTTCCATTTTGTTGTTCAATTTCGTTGTCCGATTTCGTTGTTAGATTTCGTTGTTCGATTTCGTTGTTCGATTTCGTTGTTCGATTTCGTTGTTCGATTTCGTTGTTCGATTTCGTTGTTCGATTTCGTTGTTCGATTTCGTTGTTCGATTTCGTTGTTCGATTTCGTTGTCCGATTCCGTTGTTCGATTTCGTTGTTCGTTTTCGTTGTTCTATATTGTTGCATGATTTCGTGATTCGATTTCGTGATTCGATTTCGTTGTTCGATTGCGTTGTTCCATTTCGTTGTTCTATTTCGTGGTTCGATTTATAGTGGTTTCAGTTTGTTGTTCGATGTCGTTGTTCGATATCGAAGTTGGATTTCGTTGTTCAATTTCGTTGTTCTATTTCGTTGTTCGATTCGTTATTCGATTTCATTGTTCGATTTCGTTATTCGATTTCGTTGTTCCATTTTGTTGTTCAATTTCGTTGTCCGATTTCGTTGTTAGATTTCGTTGTTCGATTTCGTTGTTCGATTTCGTTGTTCGATTTCGTTGTTCGATTTCGTTGTTCGATTTCGTTGTTCGATTGCGTTGTTCCATTTCGTTGTTCGATTTAGTGGTTTCAGTTTGTTGTTCGATTTCGTTGTTCGATATCGAAGTTGGATTTCGTTGTTCAATTTCGTTGTTCTATTTCGTTGTTCGATTTCGTTGTTCGATTCGTTATTCGATTTCGTTGTTCGATTTCGTTGTTCGATTTCGTTGTTCGATTTCGTTGTTCGATTTCGTTGTTCCATTTTGTTGTTCGATTTCGTTGTTCGATTTCGTTGTTAGATTTCGTTGTTAGATTTCGTTGTTCGATTTCGTTGTTCGATTTCGTTGTTCGATTTCGTTGTTCGATTTCGTTGTTCGATTTCGTTGTTAGATTTCGTTGTTCGATATCGAAGTTGGATTTCGTAGGTCAATTTCGTTGTTCTATTTCGTTGTTCGATTTCGTTGTTCGATTCGTTATTCGATTTCGTTGTTCGATTTCGTTGTTCGATTTCGTTGTTCGATTTCGTTGTTCCATTTCGTTGTTCGATATCGTTGTTCGATTTCGTTGTTCGATTTCGTTGTTCGATTTCGTTGTTCGATTTCGAAGTTCGATTTCGTTGTTCGATTTCGTTGTTCGATTTCGTTGTTCGATTTTGTTGTTCGATTTCGTTGTTCGATTTCGTTGTTCGATTTCGTTGTTCGATTTCGTTGTTCGATTTCGTTGTCCGATTCCGTTGTTCGATTTCGTTGTTCGTTTTCGTTGTTCTATATTGTTGCATGATTTCGTGATTCGATTTCGTGATTCGATTTCGTTGTTCGATTGCGTTGTTCCATTTCGTTGTTCTATTTCGTGGTTCGATTTATAGTGGTTTCAGTTTGTTGTTCGATGTCGTTGTTCGATATCGAAGTTGGATTTCGTTGTTCAATTTCGTTGTTCTATTTCGTTGTTCGATTTCGTTGTTCGATTCGTTATTCGATTTCGTTGTTCGATTTCGTTATTCGATTTCGTTGTTCCATTTTGTTGTTCAATTACGTTGTTCGATTTCGTTGTTAGATTTCGTTGTTCGATTTCGTTGTTCGATTTCGTTGTTCGATTTCGTTGTTCGATTTCGTTGTTCGATTTCGTTGTTCGATTTCGTTGTTCGATTTCGTTGTTCGATTTCGTTGTTCGATTTCGAAGTTTGATTTCGTTGTTCGATTTCGTTGTTCGATTTCGTTGTTCGATTTTGTTGTTCGATTTCGTTGTTCGATTTCGTTGTTCGATTTCGTTGTTCGATTTCGTTGTTCGATTTCGTTGTTCGATTTCGTTGTCCGATTCCGTTGTTCGTTTTCGTTGTTCTATATTGTTGCATGATTTCGTTGTTCGATTGCGTTGTTAAATTTCGTTGTTCTATTTCGTGGTTCGATTTATAGTGGTTTCAGTTTGTTGTTCGATGTCGTTGTTCGATATCGAAGTTGGATTTCGTTGTTCAATTTCGTTGTTCGATTTCGTTGTTCGATTCGTTATTCGATTTCGTTGTTCGATTTCGTTGTTCGATTTCGTTGTTCGATTTCGTTGTTCGATTTCGTTATTCGATTTAGTGATTCGAATTCGTTGTTCGTTTTCGTTGTTCGATTTCGTTGTTCGATTCGTTATTCGATTTCGTTGTTCGATTTCGTTGTTCGATTTCGTTGTTCGATTTCGTTGTTCCATTTTGTTGTTCGATTTCGTTGTTAGATTTCGTTGTTCGATTTCGTTGTTCGATTTCGTTGTTCGATTTTGTTGTTCGATTTCGTTGTTCGATTTCGTTGTTCGATTTCGTTGTTCCATTTCGTTGTTCGATTTCGTTGTTCGATTTCGTTGTTCGATTTCGTTGTTCGATTTCGTTGTTCGATTTCGTTGTTCGATTTCGTTGTTCGATTTCGTTGTTCGATTGCGTTGTTCCATTTGGTTGTTCTATTTCGTGGTTCGATTTAGTGGTTTCAGTTTGTTGTTCGATTTCGTTGTTCGATATCGGTTGGATTTCGTTGTTCAATTTCGTTGTTCGATTTCGTTGTTCGATTTCGTTGTTCGATTTTGTTGTTCGATTTCGTTGTTCGATTTCGTTGTTCGATTTCGTTGTTCGATTTCGTTGTCCGATTCCGTTGTTCGATTTCGTTGTTCGTTTTCGTTGTTCTATATTGTTGCATGATTTCGTGATTCGATTTCGTTGTTCGATTGCGTTGTTCCATTTCGTTGTTCTATTTCGTGGTTCGATTTATAGTGGTTTCAGTTTGTTGTTCGATTTCGTTGTTCGATTTCGTTGTTCGATTTCGTTATTCGATTTAGTGATTCGAATTCGTTGTTCGTTTTCGTTGTTCGATTTCGTTGTTCGATTCGTTATTCGATTTCGTTGTTCGATTTCGTTGTTCGATTTCGTTGTTCGATTTCGTTGTTCCATTTTGTTGTTCGATTTCGTTGTTAGATTTCGTTGTTCGATTTCGTTGTTCGATTTCGTTGTTCGATTTTGTTGTTCGATTTCGTTGTTCGATTTCGTTGTTCGATTTCGTTGTTCCATTTCGTTGTTCGATTTCGTTGTTCGATTTCGTTGTTCGATTTCGTTGTTCGATTTCGTTGTTCGATTTCGTTGTTCGATTTCGTTGTTCGATTTCGTTGTTCGATTGCGTTGTTCCATTTCGTTGTTCTATTTCGTGGTTCGATTTAGTGGTTTCAGTTTGTTGTTCGATTTCGTTGTTCGATATCGGTTGGATTTCGTTGTTCAATTTCGTTGTTCTATTTCGTTGTTCGATTTCGTTGTTCGATTCGTTATTCGATTTCGTTGATCGATTTCGTTGTTCGATTTCGTTATTCGATTTAGTGATTCGAATTCGTTGTTCGTTTTCGTTGTTCGATTTCGTTGTTCGATTCGTTATTCGATTTCGTTGTTCGATTTCGTTGTTCGATTTCGTTGTTCGATTTCGTTGTTCGATTTCGTTGTTCGATTTCGTTGTTCGATTTCGTTGTTCGATTGCGTTGTTCCATTTCGTTGTTCGATTTAGTGGTTTCAGTTTGTTGTTCGATTTCGTTGTTCGATATCGAAGTTGGATTTCGTTGTTCAATTTCGTTGTTCTATTTCGTTGTTCGATTTCGTTGTTCGATTCGTTATTCGATTTCGTTGTTCGATTTCGTTGTTCGATTTCGTTGTTCGATTTCGTTGTTCGATTTCGTTGTTCCATTTTGTTGTTCGATTTCGTTGTTCGATTTCGTTGTTAGATTTCGTTGTTAGATTTCGTTGTTCGATTTCGTTGTTCGATTTCGTTGTTCGATTTCGTTGTTCGATTTCGTTGTTCGATTTCGTTGTTAGATTTCGTTGTTCGATATCGAAGTTGGATTTCGTAGGTCAATTTCGTTGTTCTATTTCGTTGTTCGATTTCGTTGTTCGATTCGTTATTCGATTTCGTTGTTCGATTTCGTTGTTCGATTTCGTTGTTCGATTTCGTTGTTCCATTTCGTTGTTCGATATCGTTGTTCGATTTCGTTGTTCGATTTCGTTGTTCGATTTCGTTGTTCGATTTCGAAGTTCGATTTCGTTGTTCGATTTCGTTGTTCGATTTCGTTGTTCGATTTTGTTGTTCGATTTCGTTGTTCGATTTCGTTGTTCGATTTCGTTGTTCGATTTCGTTGTTCGATTTCGTTGTCCGATTCCGTTGTTCGATTTCGTTGTTCGTTTTCGTTGTTCTATATTGTTGCATGATTTCGTGATTCGATTTCGTGATTCGATTTCGTTGTTCGATTGCGTTGTTCCATTTCGTTGTTCTATTTCGTGGTTCGATTTATAGTGGTTTCAGTTTGTTGTTCGATGTCGTTGTTCGATATCGAAGTTGGATTTCGTTGTTCAATTTCGTTGTTCTATTTCGTTGTTCGATTCGTTATTCGATTTCATTGTTCGATTTCGTTATTCGATTTCGTTGTTCCATTTTGTTGTTCAATTTCGTTGTCCGATTTCGTTGTTAGATTTCGTTGTTCGATTTCGTTGTTCGATTTCGTTGTTCGATTTCGTTGTTCGATTTCGTTGTTCGATTTCGTTGTTCGATTTCGTTGTTCGATTTCGTTGTTCGATTTCGTTGTTCGATTTCGTTGTCCGATTCCGTTGTTCGATTTCGTTGTTCGTTTTCGTTGTTCTATATTGTTGCATGATTTCGTGATTCGATTTCGTTGTTCGATTGCGTTTTTCCATTTCGTTGTTCTATTTTGTGGTTCGATTTATAGTGGTTTCAGTTCGTTGTTCGATGTCGTTGTTCGATATCGAAGTTGGATTTCGTTGTTCAATTTCGTTGTTCTATTTCGTTGTTCGATTTCGTTGTTCGATTCGTTATTCGATTTCGTTGTTCGATTTCGTTGTTCGATTTCGTTGTTCGATTTCGTTGTTCCATTTTGTTGTTCGATTTCGTTGTTCTATATTGTTGCATGATTTCGTGGTTCGATTTCGTTGTTCGATTGCGTTGTTCCATTTCGTTGTTCTATTTCGTGGTTCGATTTATAGTGGTTTCAGTTTGTTGTTCGATTTCGTTGTTCGATATCGAAGTTGGATTTCGTTGTTCAATTTCGTTGTTCTATTTCGTTGTTCGATTTCGTTGTTCGATTCGTTAATCGATTTCGTTGTTCGATTTCGTTGTTCGATTTCGTTGTTCGATTTCGTTGTTCCATTTTGTTGTTCGATTTCGTTGTTCGATTTCGTTGTTCGATTTCGTTGTTCGATTTCGTTGTTCCATTTTGTTGTTCGATTTCGTTGTTCGATTTCGTTATTCGATTTAGTGATTCGAATTCGTTGTTCGTTTTCGTTGTTCGATTTCGTTGTTCGATTCGTTATTCGATTTCGTTGTTCGATTTCGTTGTTCGATTTCGTTGTTCGATTTCGTTGTTCGATTTCGTTGTTCCATTTTGTTGTTCGATTTCGTTGTTCGATTTCGTTGTTAGATTTCGTTGTTCGATTTCGTTGTTCGATTTCGTTGTTCGATTTCGTTGTTCGATTTTGTTGTTCGATTTCGTTGTTCGATTTCGTTGTTCGATTTCGTTGTTCCATTTCGTTGTTCGATTTCGTTGTTCGATTTCGTTGTTCGATTTCGTTGTTCCATTTTGTTGTTCGATTTCGTTGTTCGATATCGAAGTTGGATTTCGTTGTTCAATTTCGTTGTTCGATTTCGTTGTTCGATTTCGTTGTTCGATTTCGTTGTTCCATTTTGTTGTTCGATTTCGTTGTTCGATTTCGTTGTTAGATTTCGTTGTTAGATTTCGTTGTTCGATTTCGTTGTTCGATTTCGTTGTTCGATTTCGTTGTTAGATTTCGTTGTTAGATTTCGTTGTTCGATTTCGTTGTTCGATTTCGTTGTTCGATTTCGTTGTTCGATTTCGTTGTTAGATTTCGTTGTTCGATATCGAAGTTGGATTTCGTAGGTCAATTTCGTTGTTCTATTTCGTTGTTCTATTTCGTTGTTCGATTTCGTTGTTCGATTCGTTATTCGATTTCGTTGTTCGATTTCGTTGTTCGATTTCGTTGTTCGATTTCGTTGTTCCATTTCGTTGTTCGATATCGTTGTTCGATTTCGTTGTTCGATTTCGTTGTTCGATTTCGAAGTTCGATTTCGTTGTTCGATTTCGTTGTTCGATTTCGTTGTTCGATTTTGTTGTTCGATTTCGTTGTTCGATTTCGTTGTTCGATTTCGTTGTTCGATTTCGTTGTTCGATTTCGTTGTCCGATTCCGTTGTTCGATTTCGTTGTTCGTTTTCGTTGTTCTATATTGTTGCATGATTTCGTGATTCGATTTCGTTGTTCGATTGCGTTGTTCCATTTCGTTGTTCTATTTCGTGGTTCGATTTATAGTGGTTTCAGTTTGTTGTTCGATGTCGTTGTTCGATATCGAAGTTGGATTTCGTTGTTCAATTTCGTTGTTCTATTTCGTTGTTCGATTTCGTTGTTCGATTCGTTATTCGATTTCGTAGTTCCATTTTGTTGTTCAATTTCGTTGTTCGATTTCGTTGTTAGATTTCGTTGTTCGATTTCGTTGTTTGATTTCGTTGTTCGATTTCGTTGTTCGATTTCGTTGTTCGATTTCGTTGTTCGATTTCGAAGTTCGATTTCGTTGTTCGATTTCGTTGTTCGATTTCGTTGTTCGATTTTGTTGTTCGATTTCGTTGTTCGATTTCGATGTTCGATTTCGTTGTTCGATTTCGTTGTTCGATTTCGTTGTTCGATTTCGTTGTCCGATTCCGTTGTTCGATTTCGTTGTTCGTTTTCGTTGTTCTATATTGTTGCATGATTTCTTTGTTCGATTGCGTTGTTCCATTTCGTTGTTCTATTTCGTGGTTCGATTTATAGTGGTTTCAGTTTGTTGTTCGATGTCGTTGTTCGATATCGAAGTTGGATTTCGTTGTTCAATTTCGTTGTTCTATTTCGTTGTTCGATTTCGTTGTTCGATTCGTTATTCGATTTCGTTGTTCGATTTCGTTGTTCGATTTCGTTGTTCCATTTTGTTGTTCAATTTCGTTGTTCGATTTCGTTTTTAGATTTCGTTGTTCGATTTCGTTGTTCGATTTCGTTGTTCGATTTCGTTGTTCGATTTCGTTGTTCGATTTCGTTGTTCGATTTCGTTGTTCGAATTCGTTGTTCGATTTCGTTATTCGATTTAGTGATTCGAATTCGTTGTTCGAATTCGTTGTTCGTTTTCGTTGTTCGATTTCGTTGTTCGATTCGTTATTCGATTTCATTGTTCGATTTCGTTGTTCGATTTCGTTGTTCGATTTCGTTGTTCGATTTCGTTGTTCGATTTCGTTGTTCGATTTCGTTGTTCGATTTTGTTGTTCCATTTTGTTGTTGGATTTCGTTGTTCGATTTCGTTGTTCGATTTCGTTGTTCGATTTCGTTGTTCCATTTTGTTGTTCGATTTCGTTGTTATAGATTTCGTTGTTCGATTTCGTTGTTCGATTTCGTTGTTCGATTTCGTTATTCGATTTAGTGATTCGAATTCGTTGTTCGTTTTCGTTGTTCGATTTCGTTGTTCGATTCGTTATTCGATTTCGTTGTTCGATTTCGTTGTTCGATTTCGTTGTTCGATTTCGTTGTTCGATTTCGTTGTTCCATTTGGTTGTTCGATTTCGTTGTTCGATTTCGTTGTTAGATTTCGTTGTTCGATTTCGTTGTTCGATTTCGTTGTTCGATTTTGTTGTTCGATTTCGTTGTTCGATTTCGTTGTTCGATTTCGTTGTTCGATTTCGTTGTTCGATTTCGTTGTTCGATTTCGTTGTTCGATTTCGTTGTTCGATTGCGTTGTTCCATTTCGTTGTTCTATTTCGTGGTTCGATTTAGTGGTTTCAGTTTGTTGTTCGATTTCGTTGTTCGATATCGAAGTTGGATTTCGTTGTTCTATTTCGTTGTTCGATTTCGTTGTTCGATTCGTTATTCGATTTCGTTGTTCGATTTCGTTGTTCGATTTCGTTGTTCGATTTCGTTGTTCCATTTTGTTGTTCGATTTCGTTGTTCTATATTGTTGCATGATTTCGTGGTTCGATTTCGTTGTTCGATTGCGTTGTTCCATTTCGTTGTTCTATTTCGTGGTTCGATTTATAGTGGTTTCAGTTTGTTGTTCGATTTCGTTGTTCGATATCGAAGTTGGATTTCGTTGTTCAATTTCGTTGTTCTATTTCGTTGTTCGATTTCGTTGTTCGATTCGTTAATCGATTTCGTTGTTAGATTTCGTTGTTCCATTTTGTTGTTCGATTTCGTTGTTAGATTTCGTTGTTCGATTTCGTTGTTCGATTTCGTTGTTCGATTTCGTTATTCGATTTAGTGATTCGAATTCGTTGTTCGTTTTCGTTGTTCGATTTCGTTGTTCGATTCGTTATTCGATTTCGTTGTTCGATTTCGTTGTTCGATTTCGTTGTTCGATTTCGTTGTTCCATTTTGTTGTTCGATTTCGTTGTTCGATTTCGATGTTCGATTTCGTTGTTCGATTTCGTTGTTCGATTTCGTTGTTCGATTTTGTTGTTCGATTTCGTTGTTCGATTTCGTTGTTCGATTTCGTTGTTCGATTTCGTTGTTCGATTTCGTTGTTCGATTTCGTTGTTCGATTTTGTTGTTCGATTTCGTTGTTCGATTTCGTTGTTCGATTTCGTTGTTCGATTTCGTTGTTCGATTTCGTTGTTCGATTTCGTTGTTCGATTTCGTTGTTCGATTTCGTTGTTCGATTGCGTTGTTCCATTTCGTTGTTCTATTTCGTGGTTCGATTTAGTGGTTTCAGTTTGTTGTTCGATTTCGTTGTTCGATATCGAAGTTGGATTTCGTTGTTCAATTTCGTTGTTCTATTTCGTTGTTCGATTTCGTTGTTCGATTCGTTATTCGATTTCGTTGTTCGATTTCGTTGTTCGATTTCGTTGTTCGATTTCGTTGTTCCATTTTGTTGTTCGATTTCGTTGTTCGATTTCGTTGTTAGATTTCGTTGTTAGATTTCGTTGTTCGATTTCGTTGTTCGATTTCGTTGTTCGATTTCGTTGTTCGATTTCGTTGTTAGATTTCGTTGTTCGATATCGAAGTTGGATTTCGTAGGTCAATTTCGTTGTTCTATTTCGTTGTTCTATTTCGTTGTTCGATTTCGTTGTTCGATTCGTTATTCGATTTCGTTGTTCGATTTCGTTGTTCGATTTCGTTGTTCGATTTCGTTGTTCCATTTCGTTGTTCGATTTCGTTGTTCGATTTCGTTGTTCCATTTTGTTGTTCGATTTCGTTGTTCTATATTGTTGCATGATTTCGTGGTTCGATTTCGTTGTTCGATTGCGTTGTTCCATTTCGTTGTTCTATTTCGTGGTTCGATTTATTGTGGTTTCAGTTTGTTGTTCGATTTCGTTGTTCGATATCGAAGTTGGATTTCGTTGTTCAATTTCGTTGTTCTATTTCGTTGTTCGATTACGTTGTTCGATTCGTTAATCGATTTCGTTGTTCGATTTCGTTGTTCGATTTCGTTGTTCCATTTTGTTGTTCGATTTCGTTGTTCGATTTCGTTGTTCGATTTCGTTGTTCGATTTCGTTGTTCGATTTCGTTGTTCCATTTTTTTGTTCGATTTCGTTGTTAGATTTCGTTGTTCGATTTCGTTGTTCGATTTCGGTATTCGATTTAGTGATTCGAATTCGTTGTTCGTTTTCGTTGTTCGATTTCGTTGTTCGATTCGTTATTCGATTTCGTTGTTCGATTTCGTTGTTCGATTTCGTTGTTCGATTTCGTTGTTCGATTTCGTTGTTCGATTTCGTTGTTCGATTTCGTTGTTCCATTTGGTTGTTCGATTTCGTTGTTCGATTTCGTTGTTAGATTTCGTTGTTCGATTTCGTTGTTCGATTTCGTTGTTCGATTTTGTTGTTCGATTTCGTTGTTCGATTTCGTTGTTCGATTTCGTTGTTCGATTTCGTTGTTCGATTTCGTTGTTCGATTTCGTTGTTCGATTTCGTTGTTCGATTGCGTTGTTCCATTTCGTTGTTCTATTTCGTGGTTCGATTTAGTGGTTTCAGTTTGTTGTTCGATTTCGTTGTTCGATATCGAAGTTGGATTTCGTTGTTCTATTTCGTTGTTCGATTTCGTTGTTCGATTCGTTATTCGATTTCGTTGTTCGATTTCGTTGTTAGATTTCGTTGTTCGATTTCGTTGTTCGATTTCGTTGTTCGATTTCGTTGTTCGATTTCGTTGTTCGATTTCGTTGTTCGATTTCGTTGTTCGATTTCGTTGTTCGATTTCGTTGTTCGATTGCGTTGTTCCATTTCGTTGTTCTATTTCGTGGTTCGATTTTGGTTTCAGTTTGTTGTTCGATTTCGTTGTTCGATATCGAAGTTGGATTTCGTTGTTCAATTTCGTTGTTCTATTTCGTTGTTCGATTTCGTTGTTCGATTCGTTATTCGATTTCGTTGTTCGATTTCGTTGTTCGATTTCGTTGTTCGATTTCGTTGTTCCATTTTGTTGTTCGATTTCGTTGTTCGATTTCGTTGTTAGATTTCGTTGTTAGATTTCGTTGTTCGATTTCGTTGTTCGATTTCGTTGTTCGATTTCGTTGTTCGATTTCGTTGTTAGATTTCGTTGTTCGATATCGAAGTTGGATTTCGTAGGTCAATTTCGTTGTTCTATTTCGTTGTTCTATTTCGTTGTTCGATTTCGTTGTTCGATTCGTTATTCGATTTCGTTGTTCGATTTCGTTGTTCGATTTCGTTGTTCGATTTCGTTGTTCCATTTCGTTGTTCGATTTCGTTGTTCGATTTCGTTGTTCCATTTTGTTGTTCGATTTCGTTGTTCTATATTGTTGCATGATTTCGTGGTTCGATTTCGTTGTTCGATTGCGTTGTTCCATTTCGTTGTTCTATTTCGTGGTTCGATTTCGTTGTTCGATTTCGTTATTCGATTTAGTGATTCGAATTCGTTGTTCGTTTTCGTTGTTCGATTTCGTTGTTCGATTCGTTATTCGATTTCGTTGTTCGATTTCGTTGTTCGATTTCGTTGTTCGATTTCGTTGTTCCATTTTGTTGTTCGATTTCGTTGTTCGATTTCGATGTTAGATTTCGTTGTTCGATTTCGTTGTTCGATTTCGTTGTTCGATTTTGTTGTTCGATTTCGTTGTTCGATTTCGTTGTTCGATTTCGTTGTTCGATTTCGTTGTTCGATTTCGTTGTTCGATTTCGTTGTTCGATTTTGTTGTTCGATTTCGTTGTTCGATTTCGTTGTTCGATTTCGTTGTTCGATTTCGTTGTTCGATTTCGTTGTTCGATTTCGTTGTTCGATTTCGTTGTTCGATTTCGTTGTTCGATTTCGTTGTTCGATTGCGTTGTTCCATTTCGTTGTTCTATTTCGTGGTTCGATTTAGTGGTTTCAGTTTGTTGTTCGATTTCGTTGTTCGATATCGAAGTTGGATTTCGTTGTTCAATTTCGTTGTTCTATTTCGTTGTTCGATTTCGTTGTTCGATTTGTTATTCGATTTCGTTGTTCGATTTCGTTGTTCGATTTCGTTGTTCGATTTCGTTGTTCCATTTTGTTGTTCGATTTCGTTGTTAGATTTCGTTGTTAGATTTCGTTGTTCGATTTCGTTGTTCGATTTCGTTGTTCGATTTCGTTGTTCGATTTCGTTGTTAGATTTCGTTGTTCGATATCGAAGTTGGATTTCGTAGGTCAATTTCGTTGTTCTATTTCGTTGTTCTATTTCGTTGTTCGATTTCGTTGTTCGATTCGTTATTCGATTTCGTTGTTCGATTTCGTTGTTCGATTTCGTTGTTCGATTTCGTTGTTCCATTTCGTTGTTCGATTTCGTTGTTCGATTTCGTTGTTCCATTTTGTTGTTCGATTTCGTTGTTCTATATTGTTGCATGATTTCGTGGTTCGATTTCGTTGTTCGATTGCGTTGTTCCATTTCGTTGTTCTATTTCGTGGTTCGATTTATTGTGGTTTCAGTTTGTTGTTCGATTTCGTTGTTCGATATCGAAGTTGGATTTCGTTGTTCAATTTCGTTGTTCTATTTCGTTGTTCGATTACGTTGTTCGATTCGTTAATCGATTTCGTTGTTCGATTTCGTTGTTCGATTTCGTTGTTCCATTTTGTTGTTCGATTTCGTTGTTCGATTTCGTTGTTCGATTTCGTTGTTCGATTTCGTTGTTCGATTTCGTTGTTCCATTTTTTTGTTCGATTTCGTTGTTAGATTTCGTTGTTCGATTTCGTTGTTCGATTTCGGTATTCGATTTAGTGATTCGAATTCGTTGTTCGTTTTCGTTGTTCGATTTCGTTGTTCGATTCGTTATTCGATTTCGTTGTTCGATTTCGTTGTTCGATTTCGTTGTTCGATTTCGTTGTTCGATTTCGTTGTTCGATTTCGTTGTTCGATTTCGTTGTTCCATTTGGTTGTTCGATTTCGTTGTTCGATTTCGTTGTTAGATTTCGTTGTTCGATTTCGTTGTTCGATTTCGTTGTTCGATTTTGTTGTTCGATTTCGTTGTTCGATTTCGTTGTTCGATTTCGTTGTTCGATTTCGTTGTTCGATTTCGTTGTTCGATTTCGTTGTTCGATTTCGTTGTTCGATTGCGTTGTTCCATTTCGTTGTTCTATTTCGTGGTTCGATTTAGTGGTTTCAGTTTGTTGTTCGATTTCGTTGTTCGATATCGAAGTTGGATTTCGTTGTTCTATTTCGTTGTTCGATTTCGTTGTTCGATTCGTTATTCGATTTCGTTGTTCGATTTCGTTGTTAGATTTCGTTGTTCGATTTCGTTGTTCGATTTCGTTGTTCGATTTCGTTGTTCGATTTCGTTGTTCGATTTCGTTGTTCGATTTCGTTGTTCGATTTCGTTGTTCGATTTCGTTGTTCGATTGCGTTGTTCCATTTCGTTGTTCTATTTCGTGGTTCGATTTTGGTTTCAGTTTGTTGTTCGATTTCGTTGTTCGATATCGAAGTTGGATTTCGTTGTTCAATTTCGTTGTTCTATTTCGTTGTTCGATTTCGTTGTTCGATTCGTTATTCGATTTCGTTGTTCGATTTCGTTGTTCGATTTCGTTGTTCGATTTCGTTGTTCCATTTTGTTGTTCGATTTCGTTGTTCGATTTCGTTGTTAGATTTCGTTGTTAGATTTCGTTGTTCGATTTCGTTGTTCGATTTCGTTGTTCGATTTCGTTGTTCGATTTCGTTGTTAGATTTCGTTGTTCGATATCGAAGTTGGATTTCGTAGGTCAATTTCGTTGTTCTATTTCGTTGTTCTATTTCGTTGTTCGATTTCGTTGTTCGATTCGTTATTCGATTTCGTTGTTCGATTTCGTTGTTCGATTTCGTTGTTCGATTTCGTTGTTCCATTTCGTTGTTCGATTTCGTTGTTCGATTTCGTTGTTCCATTTTGTTGTTCGATTTCGTTGTTCTATATTGTTGCATGATTTCGTGGTTCGATTTCGTTGTTCGATTGCGTTGTTCCATTTCGTTGTTCTATTTCGTGGTTCGATTTCGTTGTTCGATTTCGTTATTCGATTTAGTGATTCGAATTCGTTGTTCGTTTTCGTTGTTCGATTTCGTTGTTCGATTCGTTATTCGATTTCGTTGTTCGATTTCGTTGTTCGATTTCGTTGTTCGATTTCGTTGTTCCATTTTGTTGTTCGATTTCGTTGTTCGATTTCGATGTTAGATTTCGTTGTTCGATTTCGTTGTTCGATTTCGTTGTTCGATTTTGTTGTTCGATTTCGTTGTTCGATTTCGTTGTTCGATTTCGTTGTTCGATTTCGTTGTTCGATTTCGTTGTTCGATTTCGTTGTTCGATTTTGTTGTTCGATTTCGTTGTTCGATTTCGTTGTTCGATTTCGTTGTTCGATTTCGTTGTTCGATTTCGTTGTTCGATTTCGTTGTTCGATTTCGTTGTTCGATTTCGTTGTTCGATTTCGTTGTTCGATTGCGTTGTTCCATTTCGTTGTTCTATTTCGTGGTTCGATTTAGTGGTTTCAGTTTGTTGTTCGATTTCGTTGTTCGATATCGAAGTTGGATTTCGTTGTTCAATTTCGTTGTTCTATTTCGTTGTTCGATTTCGTTGTTCGATTTGTTATTCGATTTCGTTGTTCGATTTCGTTGTTCGATTTCGTTGTTCGATTTCGTTGTTCCATTTTGTTGTTCGATTTCGTTGTTCGATTTCGTTGTTAGATTTCGTTGTTAGATTTCGTTGTTCGATTTCGTTGTTCGATTTCGTTGTTCGATTTCGTTGTTCGATTTCGTTGTTAGATTTCGTTGTTCGATATCGAAGTTGGATTTCGTAGGTCAATTTCGTTGTTCTATTTCGTTGTTCTATTTCGTTGTTCGATTTCGTTGTTCGATTCGTTATTCGATTTCGTTGTTCGATTTCGTTGTTCGATTTCGTTGTTCGATTTCGTTGTTCCATTTCGTTGTTCGATTTCGTTGTTCGATTTCGTTGTTCCATTTTGTTGTTCGATTTCGTTGTTCTATATTGTTGCATGATTTCGTGGTTCGATTTCGTTGTTCGATTGCGTTGTTCCATTTCGTTGTTCTATTTCGTGGTTCGATTTATTGTGGTTTCAGTTTGTTGTTCGATTTCGTTGTTCGATATCGAAGTTGGATTTCGTTGTTCAATTTCGTTGTTCTATTTCGTTGTTCGATTTCGTTGTTCGATTCGTTATTCGATTTCGTTGTTCGATTTCGTTGTTCGATTTCGTTGTTCGATTTCGTTGTTCCATTTTGTTGTTCGATTTCGTTGTTCGATTTTGTTGTTAGATTTCGTTGTTAGATTTCGTTGTTCGATTTCGTTGTTCGATTTCGTTGTTCGATTTCGTTGTTCGATTTCGTTGTTAGATTTCGTTGTTCGATATCGAAGTTGGATTTCGTAGGTCAATTTCGTTGTTCTATTTCGTTGTTCTATTTCGTTGTTCGATTTCGTTGTTCGATTCGTTATTCGATTTCGTTGTTCGATTTCGTTGTTCGATTTCGTTGTTCGATTTCGTTGTTCCATTTCGTTGTTCGATTTCGTTGTTCGATTTCGTTGTTCCATTTTGTTGTTCGATTTCGTTGTTCTATATTGTTGCATGATTTCGTGGTTCGATTTCGTTGTTCGATTGCGTTGTTCCATTTCGTTGTTCTATTTCGTGGTTCGATTTATTGTGGTTTCAGTTTGTTGTTCGATTTCGTTGTTCGATATCGAAGTTGGATTTCGTTGTTCAATTTCGTTGTTCTATTTCGTTGTTCGATTACGTTGTTCGATTCGTTAATCGATTTCGTTGTTCGATTTCGTTGTTCGATTTCGTTGTTCCATTTTGTTGTTCGATTTCGTTGTTCGATTTCGTTGTTCAATTTCGTTGTTCGATTTCGTTGTTCGATTTCGTTGTTCCATTTTTTTGTTCGATTTCGTTGTTAGATTTCGTTGTTCGATTTCGTTGTTCGATTTCGGTATTCGATTTAGTGATTCGAATTCGTTGTTCGTTTTCGTTGTTCGATTTCGTTGTTCGATTCGTTATTCGATTTCGTTGTTCGATTTCGTTGTTCGATTTCGTTGTTCGATTTCGTTGTTCGATTTCGTTGTTCGATTTCGTTGTTCGATTTCGTTGTTCCATTTGGTTGTTATTTCGTTGTTCGATTTCGTTGTTAGATTTCGTTGTTCGATTTCGTTGTTCGATTTCGTTGTTCGATTTTGTTGTTCGATTTCGTTGTTCGATTTCGTTGTTCGATTTCGTTGTTCGATTTCGTTGTTCGATTTCGTTGTTCGATTTCGTTGTTCGATTTCGTTGTTCGATTGCGTTGTTCCATTTCGTTGTTCTATTTCGTGGTTCGATTTAGTGGTTTCAGTTTGTTGTTCGATTTCGTTGTTCGATATCGAAGTTGGATTTCGTTGTTCTATTTCGTTGTTCGATTTCGTTGTTCGATTCGTTATTCGATTTCGTTGTTCGATTTCGTTGTTCGATTTCGTTGTTCGATTTCGTTGTTCCATTTTGTTGTTCGATTTCGTTGTTCTATATTGTTGCATGATTTCGTGGTTCGATTTCGTTGTTCGATTGCGTTGTTCCATTTCGTTGTTCTATTTCGTGGTTCGATTTATAGTGGTTTCAGTTTGTTGTTCGATTTCGTTGTTCGATATCGAAGTTGGATTTCGTTGTTCAATTTCGTTGTTCTATTTCGTTGTTCGATTTCGTTGTTCGATTCGTTAATCGATTTCGTTGTTAGATTTCGTTGTTCCATTTTGTTGTTCGATTTCGTTGTTAGATTTCGTTGTTCGATTTCGTTGTTCGATTTCGTTGTTCGATTTCGTTATTCGATTTAGTGATTCGAATTCGTTGTTCGTTTTCGTTGTTCGATTTCGTTGTTCGATTCGTTATTCGATTTCGTTGTTCGATTTCGTTGTTCGATTTCGTTGTTCGATTTCGTTGTTCCATTTTGTTGTTCGATTTCGTTGTTCGATTTCGATGTTAGATTTCGTTGTTCGATTTCGTTGTTCGATTTCGTTGTTCGATTTTGTTGTTCGATTTCGTTGTTCGATTTCGTTGTTCGATTTCGTTGTTCGATTTCGTTGTTCGATTTCGTTGTTCGATTTCGTTGTTCGATTTTGTTGTTCGATTTCGTTGTTCGATTTCGTTGTTCGATTTCGTTGTTCGATTTCGTTGTTCGATTTCGTTGTTCGATTTCGTTGTTCGATTTCGTTGTTCGATTTCGTTGTTCGATTGCGTTGTTCCATTTCGTTGTTCTATTTCGTGGTTCGATTTAGTGGTTTCAGTTTGTTGTTCGATTTCGTTGTTCGATATCGAAGTTGGATTTCGTTGTTCAATTTCGTTGTTCTATTTCGTTGTTCGATTTCGTTGTTCGATTCGTTATTCGATTTCGTTGTTCGATTTCGTTGTTCGATTTCGTTGTTCGATTTCGTTGTTCCATTTTGTTGTTCGATTTCGTTGTTCGATTTCGTTGTTAGATTTCGTTGTTAGATTTCGTTGTTCGATTTCGTTGTTCGATTTCGTTGTTCGATTTCGTTGTTCGATTTCGTTGTTAGATTTCGTTGTTCGATATCGAAGTTGGATTTCGTAGGTCAATTTCGTTGTTCTATTTCGTTGTTCTATTTCGTTGTTCGATTTCGTTGTTCGATTCGTTATTCGATTTCGTTGTTCGATTTCGTTGTTCGATTTCGTTGTTCGATTTCGTTGTTCCATTTCGTTGTTCGATTTCGTTGTTCGATTTCGTTGTTCCATTTTGTTGTTCGATTTCGTTGTTCTATATTGTTGCATGATTTCGTGGTTCGATTTCGTTGTTCGATTGCGTTGTTCCATTTCGTTGTTCTATTTCGTGGTTCGATTTATTGTGGTTTCAGTTTGTTGTTCGATTTCGTTGTTCGATATCGAAGTTGGATTTCGTTGTTCAATTTCGTTGTTCTATTTCGTTGTTCGATTTCGTTGTTCGATTCGTTATTCGATTTCGTTGTTCGATTTCGTTGTTCGATTTCGTTGTTCGATTTCGTTGTTCCATTTTGTTGTTCGATTTCGTTGTTCGATTTCGTTGTTAGATTTCGTTGTTAGATTTCGTTGTTCGATTTCGTTGTTCGATTTCGTTGTTCGATTTCGTTGTTAGATTTCGTTGTTCGATATCGAAGTTGGATTTCGTAGGTCAATTTCGTTGTTCTATTTCGTTGTTCTATTTCGTTGTTCGATTTCGTTGTTCGATTCGTTATTCGATTTCGTTGTTCGATTTCGTTGTTCGATTTCGTTGTTCGATTTCGTTGTTCCATTTCGTTGTTCGATTTCGTTATTCGATTTAGTGATTCGAATTCGTTGTTCGTTTTCGTTGTTCGATTTCGTTGTTCGATTCGTTATTCGATTTCGTTGTTCGATTTCGTTGTTCGATTTCGTTGTTCGATTTCGTTGTTCCATTTTGTTGTTCGATTTCGTTGTTGGATTTCGATGTTAGATTTCGTTGTTCGATTTCGTTGTTCGATTTCGTTGTTCGATTTTGTTGTTCGATTTCGTTGTTCGATTTCGTTGTTCGATTCGTTAATCGATTTCGTTGTTAGATTTCGTTGTTCCATTTTGTTGTTCGATTTCGTTGTTAGATTTCGTTGTTCGATTTCGTTGTTCGATTTCGTTGTTCGATTTCGTTATTCGATTTAGTGATTCGAATTCGTTGTTCGTTTTCGTTGTTCGATTTCGTTGTTCGATTCGTTATTCGATTTCGTTGTTCGATTTCGTTGTTCGATTTCGTTGTTCGATTTCGTTGTTCCATTTTGTTGTTCGATTTCGTTGTTCGATTTCGATGTTAGATTTCGTTGTTCGATTTCGTTGTTCGATTTCGTTGTTCGATTTTGTTGTTCGATTTCGTTGTTCGATTTCGTTGTTCGATTTCGTTGTTCGATTTCGTTGTTCGATTTCGTTGTTCGATTTCGTTGTTCGATTTTGTTGTTCGATTTCGTTGTTCGATTTCGTTGTTCGATTTCGTTGTTCGATTTCGTTGTTCGATTTCGTTGTTCGATTTCGTTGTTCGATTTCGTTGTTCGATTTCGTTGTTCGATTGCGTTGTTCCATTTCGTTGTTCTATTTCGTGGTTCGATTTAGTGGTTTCAGTTTGTTGTTCGATTTCGTTGTTCGATATCGAAGTTGGATTTCGTTGTTCAATTTCGTTGTTCTATTTCGTTGTTCGATTTCGTTGTTCGATTCGTTATTCGATTTCGTTGTTCGATTTCGTTGTTCGATTTCGTTGTTCGATTTCGTTGTTCCATTTTGTTGTTCGATTTCGTTGTTCGATTTCGTTGTTAGATTTCGTTGTTAGATTTCGTTGTTCGATTTCGTTGTTCGATTTCGTTGTTCGATTTCGTTGTTCGATTTCGTTGTTAGATTTCGTTGTTCGATATCGAAGTTGGATTTCGTAGGTCAATTTCGTTGTTCTATTTCGTTGTTCTATTTCGTTGTTCGATTTCGTTGTTCGATTCGTTATTCGATTTCGTTGTTCGATTTCGTTGTTCGATTTCGTTGTTCGATTTCGTTGTTCCATTTCGTTGTTCGATTTCGTTGTTCGATTTCGTTGTTCCATTTTGTTGTTCGATTTCGTTGTTCTATATTGTTGCATGATTTCGTGGTTCGATTTCGTTGTTCGATTGCGTTGTTCCATTTCGTTGTTCTATTTCGTGGTTCGATTTATTGTGGTTTCAGTTTGTTGTTCGATTTCGTTGTTCGATATCGAAGTTGGATTTCGTTGTTCAATTTCGTTGTTCTATTTCGTTGTTCGATTTCGTTGTTCGATTCGTTATTCGATTTCGTTGTTCGATTTCGTTGTTCGATTTCGTTGTTCGATTTCGTTGTTCCATTTTGTTGTTCGATTTCGTTGTTCGATTTCGTTGTTAGATTTCGTTGTTAGATTTCGTTGTTCGATTTCGTTGTTCGATTTCGTTGTTCGATTTCGTTGTTCGATTTCGTTGTTAGATTTCGTTGTTCGATATCGAAGTTGGATTTCGTAGGTCAATTTCGTTGTTCTATTTCGTTGTTCTATTTCGTTGTTCGATTTCGTTGTTCGATTCGTTATTCGATTTCGTTGTTCGATTCCGTTGTTCGATTTCGTTGTTCGATTTCGTTGTTCCATTTCGTTGTTCGATTTCGTTGTTCGATTTCGTTGTTCCATTTTGTTGTTCGATTTCGTTGTTCTATATTGTTGCATGATTTCGTGGTTCGATTTCGTTGTTCGATTGCGTTGTTCCATTTCGTTGTTCTATTTCGTGGTTCGATTTATTGTGGTTTCAGTTTGTTGTTCGATTTCGTTGTTCGATATCGAAGTTGGATTTCGTTGTTCAATTTCGTTGTTCTATTTCGTTGTTCGATTACGTTGTTCGATTCGTTAATCGATTTCGTTGTTCGATTTCGTTGTTCGATTTCGTTGTTCGATTTCGTTGTTCCATTTTGTTGTTCGATTTCGTTGTTCGATTTCGTTGTTCGATTTCGTTGTTCGATTTCGTTGTTCGATTTCGTTGTTCCATTTTTTTGTTCGATTTCGTTGTTAGATTTCGTTGGTCGATTTCGTTGTTCGATTTCGGTATTCGATTTAGTGATTCGAATTCGTTGTTCGTTTTCGTTGTTCGATTTCGTTGTTCGATTCGTTATTCGATTTCGTTGTTCGATTTCGTTGTTCGATTTCGTTGTTCGATTTCGTTGTTCGATTTCGTTGTTCGATTTCGTTGTTCGATTTCGTTGTTCGATTTCGTTGTTCGATTTCGTTGTTCGATTTTGATGTTCGATTTCGTTGTTCGATTTCGTTGTTCGATTTCGTTGTTCGATTTCGTTGTTAGATTTCGTTGTTCCATTTTGTTGTTCGATTTCGTTGTTCGATTTCGATGTTCGATTTCGTTGTTCGATTTCGTTGTTCGATTTCGTTGTTCCATTTTGTTGTTCGATTTCGTTGTTCGATTTCGTTGTTAGATTTCGTTGTTAGATTTCGTTGTTCGATTTCGTTGTTCGATTTCGTTGTTCGATTTCGTTGTTCGATTTCGTTGTTAGATTTCGTTGTTCGATATCGAAGTTGGATTTCGTAGGTCAATTTCGTTGTTCTATTTCGTTGTTCTATTTCGTTGTTCGATTTCGTTGTTCGATTCGTTATTCGATTTCGTTGTTCGATTTCGTTGTTCGATTTCGTTGTTCGATTTCGTTGTTCCATTTCGTTGTTCGATTTCGTTGTTCGATTTCGTTGTTCCATTTTGTTGTTCGATTTCGTTGTTCTATATTGTTGCATGATTTCGTGGTTCGATTTCGTTGTTCGATTGCGTTGTTCCATTTCGTTGTTCTATTTCGTGGTTCGATTTATTGTGGTTTCAGTTTGTTGTTCGATTTCGTTGTTCGATATCGAAGTTGGATTTCGTTGTTCAATTTCGTTGTTCTATTTCGTTGTTCGATTACGTTGTTCGATTCGTTAATCGATTTCGTTGTTCGATTTCGTTGTTCGATTTCGTTGTTCGATTTCGTTGTTCCATTTTGTTGTTCGATTTCGTTGTTCGATTTCGTTGTTCGATTTCGTTGTTCGATTTCGTTGTTCGATTTCGTTGTTCCATTTTTTTGTTCGATTTCGTTGTTAGATTTCGTTGGTCGATTTCGTTGTTCGATTTCGGTATTCGATTTAGTGATTCGAATTCGTTGTTCGTTTTCGTTGTTCGATTTCGTTGTTCGATTCGTTATTCGATTTCGTTGTTCGATTTCGTTGTTCGATTTCGTTGTTCGATTTCGTTGTTCGATTTCGTTGTTCGATTTCGTTGTTCGATTTCGTTGTTCGATTTCGTTGTTCGATTTCGTTGTTCGATTTTGATGTTCGATTTCGTTGTTCGATTTCGTTGTTCGATTTCGTTGTTCGATTTCGTTGTTCGATTTCGTTGTTCCATTTTGTTGTTCGATTTCGTTGTTCGATTTCGATGTTCGATTTCGTTGTTCGATTTCGTTGTTCGATTTCGTTGTTCGATTTTGTTGTTCGATTTCGTTGTTCGATTTCGTTGTTCGATTTCGTTGTTCGATTTCGTTGTTCGATTTCGTTGTTCGATTTCGTTGTTCGATTTTGTTGTTCGATTTCGTTGTTCGATTTCGTTGTTCGATTTCGTTGTTCGATTTCGTTGTTCGATTTCGTTGTTCGATTTCGTTGTTCGATTTCGTTGTTCGATTTCGTTGTTCGATTGCGTTGTTCCATTTCGTTGTTCTATTTCGTGGTTCGATTTAGTGGTTTCAGTTTGTTGTTCGATTTCGTTGTTCGATATCGAAGTTGGATTTCGTTGTTCAATTTCGTTGTTCTATTTCGTTGTTCGATTTCGTTGTTCGATTCGTTATTCGATTTCGTTGTTCGATTTCGTTGTTCGATTTCGTTGTTCGATTTCGTTGTTCCATTTTGTTGTTCGATTTCGTTGTTCGATTTCGTTGTTAGATTTCGTTGTTAGATTTCGTTGTTCGATTTCGTTGTTCGATTTCGTTGTTCGATTTCGTTGTTCGATTTCGTTGTTAGATTTCGTTGTTCGATATCGAAGTTGGATTTCGTAGGTCAATTTCGTTGTTCTATTTCGTTGTTCTATTTCGTTGTTCGATTTCGTTGTTCGATTCGTTATTCGATTTCGTTGTTCGATTTCGTTGTTCGATTTCGTTGTTCGATTTCGTTGTTCCATTTCGTTGTTCGATTTCGTTGTTCGATTTCGTTGTTCCATTTTGTTGTTCGATTTCGTTGTTCTATATTGTTGCATGATTTCGTGGTTCGATTTCGTTGTTCGATTGCGTTGTTCCATTTCGTTGTTCTATTTCGTGGTTCGATTTATTGTGGTTTCAGTTTGTTGTTCGATTTCGTTGTTCGATATCGAAGTTGGATTTCGTTGTTCAATTTCGTTGTTCTATTTCGTTGTTCGATTACGTTGTTCGATTCGTTAATCGATTTCGTTGTTCGATTTCGTTGTTCGATTTCGTTGTTCCATTTTGTTGTTCGATTTCGTTGTTCGATTTCGTTGTTCGATTTCGTTGTTCGATTTCGTTGTTCGATTTCGTTGTTCCATTTTTTTGTTCGATTTCGTTGTTAGATTTCGTTGTTCGATTTCGTTGTTCGATTTCGGTATTCGATTTAGTGATTCGAATTCGTTGTTCGTTTTCGTTGTTCGATTTCGTTGTTCGATTCGTTATTCGATTTCGTTGTTCGATTTCGTTGTTCGATTTCGTTGTTCGATTTCGTTGTTCGATTTCGTTGTTCGATTTCGTTGTTCGATTTCGTTGTTCCATTTGGTTGTTCGATTTCGTTGTTCGATTTCGTTGTTAGATTTCGTTGTTCGATTTCGTTGTTCGATTTCGTTGTTCGATTTTGTTGTTCGATTTCGTTGTTCGATTTCGTTGTTCGATTTCGTTGTTCGATTTCGTTGTTCGATTTCGTTGTTCGATTTCGTTGTTCGATTTCGTTGTTCGATTGCGTTGTTCCATTTCGTTGTTCTATTTCGTGGTTCGATTTAGTGGTTTCAGTTTGTTGTTCGATTTCGTTGTTCGATATCGAAGTTGGATTTCGTTGTTCTATTTCGTTGTTCGATTTCGTTGTTCGATTCGTTATTCGATTTCGTTGTTCGATTTCGTTGTTAGATTTCGTTGTTCGATTTCGTTGTTCGATTTCGTTGTTCGATTTCGTTGTTCGATTTCGTTGTTCGATTTCGTTGTTCGATTTCGTTGTTCGATTTCGTTGTTCGATTTCGTTGTTCGATTGCGTTGTTCCATTTCGTTGTTCTATTTCGTGGTTCGATTTAGTGGTTTCAGTTTGTTGTTCGATTTCGTTGTTCGATATCGAAGTTGGATTTCGTTGTTCAATTTCGTTGTTCTATTTCGTTGTTCGATTTCGTTGTTCGATTCGTTATTCGATTTCGTTGTTCGATTTCGTTGTTCGATTTCGTTGTTCGATTTCGTTGTTCCATTTTGTTGTTCGATTTCGTTGTTCGATTTCGTTGTTAGATTTCGTTGTTAGATTTCGTTGTTCGATTTCGTTGTTCGATTTCGTTGTTCGATTTCGTTGTTCGATTTCGTTGTTAGATTTCGTTGTTCGATATCGAAGTTGGATTTCGTAGGTCAATTTCGTTGTTCTATTTCGTTGTTCTATTTCGTTGTTCGATTTCGTTGTTCGATTCGTTATTCGATTTCGTTGTTCGATTTCGTTGTTCGATTTCGTTGTTCGATTTCGTTGTTCCATTTCGTTGTTCGATTTCGTTGTTCGATTTCGTTGTTCCATTTTGTTGTTCGATTTCGTTGTTCTATATTGTTGCATGATTTCGTGGTTCGATTTCGTTGTTCGATTGCGTTGTTCCATTTCGTTGTTCTATTTCGTGGTTCGATTTCGTTGTTCGATTTCGTTATTCGATTTAGTGATTCGAATTCGTTGTTCGTTTTCGTTGTTCGATTTCGTTGTTCGATTCGTTATTCGATTTCGTTGTTCGATTTCGTTGTTCGATTTCGTTGTTCGATTTCGTTGTTCCATTTTGTTGTTCGATTTCGTTGTTCGATTTCGATGTTAGATTTCGTTGTTCGATTTCGTTGTTCGATTTCGTTGTTCGATTTTGTTGTTCGATTTCGTTGTTCGATTTCGTTGTTCGATTTCGTTGTTCGATTTCGTTGTTCGATTTCGTTGTTCGATTTCGTTGTTCGATTTTGTTGTTCGATTTCGTTGTTCGATTTCGTTGTTCGATTTCGTTGTTCGATTTCGTTGTTCGATTTCGTTGTTCGATTTCGTTGTTCGATTTCGTTGTTCGATTTCGTTGTTCGATTGCGTTGTTCCATTTCGTTGTTCTATTTCGTGGTTCGATTTAGTGGTTTCAGTTTGTTGTTCGATTTCGTTGTTCGATATCGAAGTTGGATTTCGTTGTTCAATTTCGTTGTTCTATTTCGTTGTTCGATTTCGTTGTTCGATTTGTTATTCGATTTCGTTGTTCGATTTCGTTGTTCGATTTCGTTGTTCGATTTCGTTGTTCCATTTTGTTGTTCGATTTCGTTGTTCGATTTCGTTGTTAGATTTCGTTGTTAGATTTCGTTGTTCGATTTCGTTGTTCGATTTCGTTGTTCGATTTCGTTGTTCGATTTCGTTGTTAGATTTCGTTGTTCGATATCGAAGTTGGATTTCGTAGGTCAATTTCGTTGTTCTATTTCGTTGTTCTATTTCGTTGTTCGATTTCGTTGTTCGATTCGTTATTCGATTTCGTTGTTCGATTTCGTTGTTCGATTTCGTTGTTCCATTTCGTTGTTCGATTTCGTTGTTCGATTTCGTTGTTCCATTTTGTTGTTCGATTTCGTTGTTCTATATTGTTGCATGATTTCGTGGTTCGATTTCGTTGTTCGATTGCGTTGTTCCATTTCGTTGTTCTATTTCGTGGTTCGATTTATTGTGGTTTCAGTTTGTTGTTCGATTTCGTTGTTCGATATCGAAGTTGGATTTCGGTGTTCAATTTCGTTGTTCTATTTCGTTGTTCGATTTCGTTGTTCGATTCGTTATTCGATTTCGTTGTTCGATTTCGTTGTTCGATTTCGTTGTTCGATTTCGTTGTTCCATTTTGTTGTTCGATTTCGTTGTTCGATTTTGTTGTTAGATTTCGTTGTTAGATTTCGTTGTTCGATTTCGTTGTTCGATTTCGTTGTTCGATTTCGTTGTTCGATTTCGTTGTTAGATTTCGTTGTTCGATATCGAAGTTGGATTTCGTAGGTCAATTTCGTTGTTCTATTTCGTTGTTCTATTTCGTTGTTCGATTTCGTTGTTCGATTCGTTATTCGATTTCGTTGTTCGATTTCGTTGTTCGATTTCGTTGTTCGATTTCGTTGTTCCATTTCGTTGTTCGATTTCGTTGTTCGATTTCGTTGTTCCATTTTGTTGTTCGATTTCGTTGTTCTATATTGTTGCATGATTTCGTGGTTCGATTTCGTTGTTCGATTGCGTTGTTCCATTTTGTTGTTCTATTTCGTGGTTCGATTTATTGTGGTTTCAGTTTGTTGTTCGATTTCGTTGTTCGATATCGAAGTTGGATTTCGTTGTTCAATTTCGTTGTTCTATTTCGTTGTTCGATTACGTTGTTCGATTCGTTAATCGATTTCGTTGTTCGATTTCGTTGTTCGATTTCGTTGTTCCATTTTGTTGTTCGATTTCGTTGTTCGATTTCGTTGTTCAATTTCGTTGTTCGATTTCGTTGTTCGATTTCGTTGTTCCATTTTTTTGTTCGATTTCGTTGTTAGATTTCGTTGTTCGATTTCGTTGTTCGATTTCGGTATTCGATTTAGTGATTCGAATTCGTTGTTCGTTTTCGTTGTTCGATTTCGTTGTTCGATTCGTTATTCGATTTCGTTGTTCGATTTCGTTGTTCGATTTCGTTGTTCGATTTCGTTGTTCGATTTCGTTGTTCGATTTCGTTGTTCGATTTCGTTGTTCCATTTGGTTGTTCGATTTCGTTGTTCGATTTCGTTGTTAGATTTCGTTGTTCGATTTCGTTGTTCGATTTCGTTGTTCGATTTTGTTGTTCGATTTCGTTGTTCGATTTCGTTGTTCGATTTCGTTGTTCGATTTCGTTGTTCGATTTCGTTGTTCGATTTCGTTGTTCGATTTCGTTGTTCGATTGCGTTGTTCCATTTCGTTGTTCTATTTCGTGGTTCGATTTAGTGGTTTCAGTTTGTTGTTCGATTTCGTTGTTCGATATCGAAGTTGGATTTCGTTGTTCTATTTCGTTGTTCGATTTCGTTGTTCGATTCGTTATTCGATTTCGTTGTTCGATTTCGTTGTTCGATTTCGTTGTTCGATTTCGTTGTTCCATTTTGTTGTTCGATTTCGTTGTTCTATATTGTTGCATGATTTCGTGGTTCGATTTCGTTGTTCGATTGCGTTGTTCCATTTCGTTGTTCTATTTCGTGGTTCGATTTATAGTGGTTTCAGTTTGTTGTTCGATTTCGTTGTTCGATATCGAAGTTGGATTTCGTTGTTCAATTTCGTTGTTCTATTTCGTTGTTCGATTTCGTTGTTCGATTCGTTAATCGATTTCGTTGTTAGATTTCGTTGTTCCATTTTGTTGTTCGATTTCGTTGTTAGATTTCGTTGTTCGATTTCGTTGTTCGATTTCGTTGTTCGATTTCGTTATTCGATTTAGTGATTCGAATTCGTTGTTCGTTTTCGTTGTTCGATTTCGTTGTTCGATTCGTTATTCGATTTCGTTGTTCGATTTCGTTGTTCGATTTCGTTGTTCGATTTCGTTGTTCCATTTTGTTGTTCGATTTCGTTGTTCGATTTCGATGTTAGATTTCGTTGTTCGATTTCGTTGTTCGATTTCGTTGTTCGATTTTGTTGTTCGATTTCGTTGTTCGATTTCGTTGTTCGATTTCGTTGTTCGATTTCGTTGTTCGATTTCGTTGTTCGATTTCGTTGTTCGATTTTGTTGTTCGATTTCGTTGTTCGATTTCGTTGTTCGATTTCGTTGTTCGATTTCGTTGTTCGATTTCGTTGTTCGATTTCGTTGTTCGATTTCGTTGTTCGATTTCGTTGTTCGATTTCGTTGTTCGATTGCGTTGTTCCATTTCGTTGTTCTATTTCGTGGTTCGATTTAGTGGTTTCAGTTTGTTGTTCGATTTCGTTGTTCGATATCGAAGTTGGATTTCGTTGTTCAATTTCGTTGTTCTATTTCGTTGTTCGATTTCGTTGTTCGATTCGTTATTCGATTTCGTTGTTCGATTTCGTTGTTCGATTTCGTTGTTCGATTTCGTTGTTCCATTTTGTTGTTCGATTTCGTTGTTCGATTTCGTTGTTAGATTTCGTTGTTAGATTTCGTTGTTCGATTTCGTTGTTCGATTTCGTTGTTCGATTTCGTTGTTCGATTTCGTTGTTAGATTTCGTTGTTCGATATCGAAGTTGGATTTCGTAGGTCAATTTCGTTGTTCTATTTCGTTGTTCTATTTCGTTGTTCGATTTCGTTGTTCGATTCGTTATTCGATTTCGTTGTTCGATTTCGTTGTTCGATTTCGTTGTTCGATTTCGTTGTTCCATTTCGTTGTTCGATTTCGTTGTTCGATTTCGTTGTTCCATTTTGTTGTTCGATTTCGTTGTTCTATATTGTTGCATGATTTCGTGGTTCGATTTCGTTGTTCGATTGCGTTGTTCCATTTCGTTGTTCTATTTCGTGGTTCGATTTATTGTGGTTTCAGTTTGTTGTTCGATTTCGTTGTTCGATATCGAAGTTGGATTTCGTTGTTCAATTTCGTTGTTCTATTTCGTTGTTCGATTTCGTTGTTCGATTCGTTATTCGATTTCGTTGTTCGATTTCGTTGTTCGATTTCGTTGTTCGATTTCGTTGTTCCATTTTGTTGTTCGATTTCGTTGTTCGATTTCGTTGTTAGATTTCGTTGTTAGATTTCGTTGTTCGATTTCGTTGTTCGATTTCGTTGTTCGATTTCGTTGTTAGATTTCGTTGTTCGATATCGAAGTTGGATTTCGTAGGTCAATTTCGTTGTTCTATTTCGTTGTTCTATTTCGTTGTTCGATTTCGTTGTTCGATTCGTTATTCGATTTCGTTGTTCGATTTCGTTGTTCGATTTCGTTGTTCGATTTCGTTGTTCCATTTCGTTGTTCGATTTCGTTATTCGATTTAGTGATTCGAATTCGTTGTTCGTTTTCGTTGTTCGATTTCGTTGTTCGATTCGTTATTCGATTTCGTTGTTCGATTTCGTTGTTCGATTTCGTTGTTCGATTTCGTTGTTCCATTTTGTTGTTCGATTTCGTTGTTGGATTTCGATGTTAGATTTCGTTGTTCGATTTCGTTGTTCGATTTCGTTGTTCGATTTTGTTGTTCGATTTCGTTGTTCGATTTCGTTGTTCGATTCGTTAATCGATTTCGTTGTTAGATTTCGTTGTTCCATTTTGTTGTTCGATTTCGTTGTTAGATTTCGTTGTTCGATTTCGTTGTTCGATTTCGTTGTTCGATTTCGTTATTCGATTTAGTGATTCGAATTCGTTGTTCGTTTTCGTTGTTCGATTTCGTTGTTCGATTCGTTATTCGATTTCGTTGTTCGATTTCGTTGTTCGATTTCGTTGTTCGATTTCGTTGTTCCATTTTGTTGTTCGATTTCGTTGTTCGATTTCGATGTTAGATTTCGTTGTTCGATTTCGTTGTTCGATTTCGTTGTTCGATTTTGTTGTTCGATTTCGTTGTTCGATTTCGTTGTTCGATTTCGTTGTTCGATTTCGTTGTTCGATTTCGTTGTTCGATTTCGTTGTTCGATTTTGTTGTTCGATTTCGTTGTTCGATTTCGTTGTTCGATTTCGTTGTTCGATTTCGTTGTTCGATTTCGTTGTTCGATTTCGTTGTTCGATTTCGTTGTTCGATTTCGTTGTTCGATTGCGTTGTTCCATTTCGTTGTTCTATTTCGTGGTTCGATTTAGTGGTTTCAGTTTGTTGTTCGATTTCGTTGTTCGATATCGAAGTTGGATTTCGTTGTTCAATTTCGTTGTTCTATTTCGTTGTTCGATTTCGTTGTTCGATTCGTTATTCGATTTCGTTGTTCGATTTCGTTGTTCGATTTCGTTGTTCGATTTCGTTGTTCCATTTTGTTGTTCGATTTCGTTGTTCGATTTCGTTGTTAGATTTCGTTGTTAGATTTCGTTGTTCGATTTCGTTGTTCGATTTCGTTGTTCGATTTCGTTGTTCGATTTCGTTGTTAGATTTCGTTGTTCGATATCGAAGTTGGATTTCGTAGGTCAATTTCGTTGTTCTATTTCGTTGTTCTATTTCGTTGTTCGATTTCGTTGTTCGATTCGTTATTCGATTTCGTTGTTCGATTTCGTTGTTCGATTTCGTTGTTCGATTTCGTTGTTCCATTTCGTTGTTCGATTTCGTTGTTCGATTTCGTTGTTCCATTTTGTTGTTCGATTTCGTTGTTCTATATTGTTGCATGATTTCGTGGTTCGATTTCGTTGTTCGATTGCGTTGTTCCATTTCGTTGTTCTATTTCGTGGTTCGATTTATTGTGGTTTCAGTTTGTTGTTCGATTTCGTTGTTCGATATCGAAGTTGGATTTCGTTGTTCAATTTCGTTGTTCTATTTCGTTGTTAGATTTCGTTGTTCGATTCGTTATTCGATTTCGTTGTTCGATTTCGTTGTTCGATTTCGTTGTTCGATTTCGTTGTTCCATTTTGTTGTTCGATTTCGTTGTTCGATTTCGTTGTTAGATTTCGTTGTTAGATTTCGTTGTTCGATTTCGTTGTTCGATTTCGTTGTTCTATTTCGTTGTTCGATTTCGTTGTTAGATTTCGTTGTTCGATATCGAAGTTGGATTTCGTAGGTCAATTTCGTTGTTCTATTTCGTTGTTCTATTTCGTTGTTCGATTTCGTTGTTCGATTCGTTATTCGATTTCGTTGTTCGATTTCGTTGTTCGATTTCGTTGTTCGATTTCGTTGTTCCATTTCGTTGTTCGATTTCGTTGTTCGATTTCGTTGTTCCATTTTGTTGTTCGATTTCGTTGTTCTATATTGTTGCATGATTTCGTGGTTCGATTTCGTTGTTCGATTGCGTTGTTCCATTTCGTTGTTCTATTTCGTGGTTCGATTTATTGTGGTTTCAGTTTGTTGTTCGATTTCGTTGTTCGATATCGAAGTTGGATTTCGTTGTTCAATTTCGTTGTTCTATTTCGTTGTTCGATTACGTTGTTCGATTCGTTAATCGATTTCGTTGTTCGATTTCGTTGTTCGATTTCGTTGTTCGATTTCGTTGTTCCATTTTGTTGTTCGATTTCGTTGTTCGATTTCGTTGTTCGATTTCGTTGTTCGATTTCGTTGTTCGATTTCGTTGTTCCATTTTTTTGTTCGATTTCGTTGTTAGATTTCGTTGGTCGATTTCGTTGTTCGATTTCGGTATTCGATTTAGTGATTCGAATTCGTTGTTCGTTTTCGTTGTTCGATTTCGTTGTTCGATTCGTTATTCGATTTCGTTGTTCGATTTCGTTGTTCGATTTCGTTGTTCGATTTCGTTGTTCGATTTCGTTGTTCGATTTCGTTGTTCGATTTCGTTGTTCGATTTCGTTGTTCGATTTCGTTGTTCGATTTTGATGTTCGATTTCGTTGTTCGATTTCGTTGTTCGATTTCGTTGTTAGATTTCGTTGTTCGATTTCGTTGTTCGATTTCGTTGTTCGATTTTGTTGTTCGATTTCGTTGTTCGATTTCGTTGTTCGATTTCGTTGTTCCATTTCGTTGTTCGATTTCGTTGTTCGATTTCGTTGTTCGATTTCGTTGTTCGATTTCGTTGTTCGATTTCGTTGTTCGATTTCGTTGTTCGATTGCGTTGTTCCATTTCGTTGTTCTATTTCGTGGTTCGATTTAGTGGTTTCAGTTTGTTGTTCGATTTCGTTGTTCGATATCGAAGTTGGATTTCGTTGTTCAATTTCGTTGTTCTATTTCGTTGTTCGATTCGTTATTCGATTTCGTTGTTCGATTTCGTTGTTCGATTTCGTTGTTCGATTTCGTTGTTCCATTTTGTTGTTCGATTTCGTTGTTCGATTTCGTTGTTAGATTTCGTTGTTAGATTTCGTTGTTCGATTTCGTTGTTCGATTTCGTTGTTCGATTTCGTTGTTCGATTTCGTTGTTAGATTTCGTTGTTCGATATCGAAGTTGGATTTCGTAGGTCAATTTCGTTGTTCTATTTCGTTGTTCTATTTCGTTGTTCGATTTCGTTGTTCGATTCGTTATTCGATTTCGTTGTTCGATTTTGTTGTTCGATTTCGTTGTTCGATTTCGTTGTTCCATTTCGTTGTTCGATATCGTTGTTCGATTTCGTTGTTCGATTTCGTTGTTCGATTTCGAAGTTCGATTTCGTTGTTCGATTTCGTTGTTCGATTTCGTTGTTCGATTTTGTTGTTCGATTTCGTTGTTCGATTTCGTTGTTCGATTTCGTTGTTCGATTTCGTTGTTCGATTTCGTTGTTCGATTTCGTTGTCCGATTCCGTTGTTCGATTTCGTTGTTCGTTTTCGTTGTTCTATATTGTTGCACGATTTCGTGATTCGATTTCGTTGTTCGATTGCGTTGTTCCATTTCGTTGTTCTATTTCGTGGTTCGATTTATAGTGGTTTCAGTTTGTTGTTCGATGTCGTTGTTCGATATCGAAGTTGGATTTCGTTGTTCAATTTCGTTGTTCTATTTCGTTGTTCGATTTCGTTGTTCGATTCGTTATTCGATTTCGTTGTTCGATTTCGTTATTCGATTTCGTTGTTCCATTTTGTTGTTCAATTACGTTGTTCGATTTCGTTGTTAGATTTCGTTGTTCGATTTCGTTGTTCGATTTCGTTGTTCGATTTCGTTGTTCGATTTCGTTGTTCGATTTCGTTGTTCGATTTCGTTGTTCGATTTCGTTGTTCGATTTCGAAGTTTGATTTCGTTGTTCGATTTCGTTGTTCGATTTCGTTGTTCGATTTTGTTGTTCGATTTCGTTGTTCGATTTCGTTGTTCGATTTCGTTGTTCGATTTCGTTGTTCGATTTCGTTGTTCGATTTCGTTGTCCGATTCCGTTGTTCGTTTTCGTTGTTCTATATTGTTGCATGATTTCGTTGTTCGATTGCGTTGTTAAATTTCGTTGTTCTATTTCGTGGTTCGATTTATAGTGGTTTCAGTTTGTTGTTCGTTGTCGTTGTTCGATATCGAAGTTGGATTTCGTTGTTCAATTTCGTTGTTCTATTTCGTTGTTCGATTTCGTTGTTCGATTCGTTATTCGATTTCGTTGTTCGATTTCGTTGTTCGATTTCGTTGTTCGATTTCGTTGTTCCATTTTGTTGTTCAATTTCGTTGTTCGATTTCGTTTTTAGATTTCGTTGTTCGATTTCGTTGTTCGATTTCGTTGTTCGATTTCGTTGTTCGATTTCGTTGTTCGATTTCGTTGTTCGATTTCGTTGTTCGAATACGTTGTTCGATTTCGTTATTCGATTTAGTGATTCGAATTCGTTGTTCGAATTCGTTGTTCGTTTTCGTTGTTCGATTTCGTTGTTCGATTCGTTATTCGATTTCGTTGTTCGATTTCGTTGTTCGATTTCGTTGTTCGATTTCGTTGTTCGATTTCGTTATTCGATTTAGTGATTCGAATTCGTTGTTCGTTTTCGTTGTTCGATTTCGTTGTTCGATTCGTTATTCGATTTCGTTGTTCGATTTCGTTGTTCGATTTCGTTGTTCGATTTCGTTGTTCCATTTTGTTGTTCGATTTCGTTGTTAGATTTCGTTGTTCGATTTCGTTGTTCGATTTCGTTGTTCGATTTTGTTGTTCGATTTCGTTGTTCGATTTCGTTGTTCGATTTCGTTGTTCCATTTCGTTGTTCGATTTCGTTGTTCGATTTCGTTGTTCGATTTCGTTGTTCCATTTCGTTGTTCGATTTCGTTGTTCGATTTCGTTGTTCGATTTCGTTGTTCGATTTCGTTGTTCGATTTCGTTGTCCGATTCCGTTGTTCGATTTCGTTGTTCGTTTTCGTTGTTCTATATTGTTGCATGATTTCGTGATTCGATTTCGTTGTTCGATTGCGTTGTTCCATTTCGTTGTTCTATTTCGTGGTTCGATTTATAGTGGTTTCAGTTTGTTGTTCGATGTCGTTGTTCGATATCGAAGTTGGATTTCGTTGTTCAATTTCGTTGTTCTATTTCGTTGTTCGATTTCGTTGTTCGATTCGTTATTCGATTTCGTAGTTCCATTTTGTTGTTCAATTTCGTTGTTCGATTTCGTTGTTAGATTTCGTTGTTCGATTTCGTTGTTCGATTTCGTTGTTCGATTTCGTTGTTCGATTTCGTTGTTCGATTTCGTTGTTCGATTTCGAAGTTCGATTTCGTTGTTCGATTTCGTTGTTCGATTTCGTTGTTCGATTTTGTTGTTCGATTTCGTTGTTCGATTTCGATGTTCAATTTCATTGTTCGATTTCGTTGTTCGATTTCGTTGTTCGATTTCGTTGTCCGATTCCGTTGTTCGATTTCGTTGTTCGTTTTCGTTGTTCTATATTGTTGCATGATTTCTTTGTTCGATTGCGTTGTTCCATTTCGTTGTTCTATTTCGTGGTTCGATTTATAGTGGTTTCAGTTTGTTGTTCGATGTCGTTGTTCGATATCGAAGTTGGATTTCGTTGTTCAATTTCGTTGTTCTATTTCGTTGTTCGATTTCGTTGTTCGATTCGTTATTCGATTTCGTTGTTCGATTTCGTTGTTCGATTTCGTTGTTCCATTTTGTTGTTCAATTTCGTTGTTCGATTTCGTTTTTAGATTTCGTTGTTCGATTTCGTTGTTCGATTTCGTTGTTCGATTTCGTTGTTCGATTTCGTTGTTCGATTTCGTTGTTCGATTTCGTTGTTCGAATTCGTTGTTCGATTTCGTTATTCGATTTAGTGATTCGAATTCGTTGTTCGAATTCGTTGTTCGTTTTCGTTGTTCGATTTCGTTGTTCGATTCGTTATTCGATTTCGTTGTTCGATTTCGTTGTTCGATTTCGTTGTTCGATTTCGTTGTTCGATTTCGTTGTTCGATTTCGTTGTTCGATTTCGTTGTTCGATTTTGTTGTTCCATTTTGTTGTTGGATTTCGTTGTTCGATTTCGTTGTTCGATTTCGTTGTTCGATTTCGTTGTTCTGTTGTTCGATTTCGTTGTTAGATTTCGTTGTTCGATTTCGTTGTTCGATTTCGTTGTTCGATTTCGTTATTCGATTTAGTGATTCGAATTCGTTGTTCGTTTTCGTTGTTCGATTTCGTTGTTCGATTCGTTATTCGATTTCGTTGTTCGATTTCGTTGTTCGATTTCGTTGTTCGATTTCGTTGTTCGATTTCGTTGTTCCATTTGGTTGTTCGATTTCGTTGTTCGATTTCGTTGTTAGATTTCGTTGTTCGATTTCGTTGTTCGATTTCGTTGTTCGATTTTGTTGTTCGATTTCGTTGTTCGATTTCGTTGTTCGATTTCGTTGTTCGATTTCGTTGTTCGATTTCGTTGTTCGATTTCGTTGTTCGATTTCGTTGTTCGATTGCGTTGTTCCATTTCGTTGTTCTATTTCGTGGTTCGATTTAGTGGTTTCAGTTTGTTGTTCGATTTGGTTGTTCGATATCGAAGTTGGATTTCGTTGTTCTATTTCGTTGTTCGATTTCGTTGTTCGATTCGTTATTCGATTTCGTTGTTCGATTTCGTTGTTCGATTTCGTTGTTCGATTTCGTTGTTCCATTTTGTTGTTCGATTTCGTTGTTAGATTTCGTTGTTCGATTTCGTTGTTCGATTTCGTTGTTCGATTTCGTTATTCGATTTAGTGATTCGAATTCGTTGTTCGTTTTCGTTGTTCGATTTCGTTGTTCGATTCGTTATTCGATTTCGTTGTTCGATTTCGTTGTTCGATTTCGTTGTTCGATTTCGTTGTTCGATTGCGTTGTTCCATTTCGTTGTTCTATTTCGTGGTTCGATTTATAGTGGTTTCAGTTTGTTGTTCGATTTCGTTGTTCGATATCGAAGTTGGATTTCGTTGTTCAATTTCGTTGTTCTATTTCGTTGTTCGATTTCGTTGTTCGATTCGTTAATCGATTTCGTTGTTAGATTTCGTTGTTCCATTTTGTTGTTCGATTTCGTTGTTAGATTTCGTTGTTCGATTTCGTTGTTCGATTTCGTTGTTCGATTTCGTTATTCGATTTAGTGATTCGAATTCGTTGTTCGTTTTCGTTGTTCGATTTCGTTGTTCGATTCGTTATTCGATTTCGTTGTTCGATTTCGTTGTTCGATTTCGTTGTTCGATTTCGTTGTTCCATTTTGTTGTTCGATTTCGTTGTTCGATTTCGATGTTAGATTTCGTTGTTCGATTTCGTTGTTCGATTTCGTTGTTCGATTTTGTTGTTCGATTTCGTTGTTCGATTTCGTTGTTCGATTTCGTTGTTCGATTTCGTTGTTCGATTTCGTTGTTCGATTTCGTTGTTCGATTTTGTTGTTCGATTTCGTTGTTCGATTTCGTTGTTCGATTTCGTTGTTCGATTTCGTTGTTCGATTTCGTTGTTCGATTTCGTTGTTCGATTTCGTTGTTCGATTTCGTTGTTCGATTGCGTTGTTCCATTTCGTTGTTCTATTTCGTGGTTCGATTTAGTGGTTTCAGTTTGTTGTTCGATTTCGTTGTTCGATATCGAAGTTGGATTTCGTTGTTCAATTTCGTTGTTCTATTTCGTTGTTCGATTTCGTTGTTCGATTCGTTATTCGATTTCGTTGTTCGATTTCGTTGTTCGATTTCGTTGTTCGATTTCGTTGTTCCATTTTGTTGTTCGATTTCGTTGTTCGATTTCGTTGTTAGATTTCGTTGTTAGATTTCGTTGTTCGATTTCGTTGTTCGATTTCGTTGTTCGATTTCGTTGTTCGATTTCGTTGTTAGATTTCGTTGTTCGATATCGAAGTTGGATTTCGTAGGTCAACTTCGTTGTTCTATTTCGTTGTTCTATTTCGTTGTTCGATTTCGTTGTTCGATTCGTTATTCGATTTCGTTGTTCGATTTCGTTGTTCGATTTCGTTGTTCGATTTCGTTGTTCCATTTCGTTGTTCGATTTCGTTGTTCGATTTCGTTGTTCCATTTTGTTGTTCGATTTCGTTGTTCTATATTGTTGCATGATTTCGTGGTTCGATTTCGTTGTTCGATTGCGTTGTTCCATTTCGTTGTTCTATTTCGTGGTTCGATTTATTGTGGTTTCAGTTTGTTGTTCGATTTCGTTGTTCGATATCGAAGTTGGATTTCGTTGTTCAATTTCGTTGTTCTATTTCGTTGTTCGATTACGTTGTTCGATTCGTTAATCGATTTCGTTGTTCGATTTCGTTGTTCGATTTCGTTGTTCCATTTTGTTGTTCGATTTCGTTGTTCGATTTCGTTGTTCGATTACGTTGTTCGATTTCGTTGTTCGATTTCGTTGTTCGATTTCGTTGTTCGATTTCGTTGTTCCATTTTTTTGTTCGATTTCGTTGTTAGATTTCGTTGTTCGATTTCGTTGTTCGATTTCGGTATTCGATTTAGTGATTCGAATTCGTTGTTCGTTTTCGTTGTTCGATTTCGTTGTTCGATTCGTTATTCGATTTCGTTGTTCGATTTCGTTGTTCGATTTCGTTGTTCGATTTCGTTGTTCGATTTCGTTGTTCGATTTCGTTGTTCGATTTCGTTGTTCCATTTGGTTGTTCGATTTCGTTGTTCGATTTCGTTGTTCGATTTCGTTGTTCGATTTCGTTGTTCGATTTTGTTGTTCGATTTCGTTGTTCGATTTCGTTGTTCGATTTCGTTGTTCGATTTCGTTGTTCGATTTCGTTGTTCGATTTCGTTGTTCGATTTCGTTGTTCGATTGCGTTGTTCCATTTCGTTGTTCTATTTCGTGGTTCGATTTAGTGGTTTCAGTTTGTTGTTCGATTTCGTTGTTCGATATCGAAGTTGGATTTCGTTGTTCTATTTCGTTGTTCGATTTCGTTGTTCGATTCGTTATTCGATTTCGTTGTTCGATTTCGTTGTTCGATTTCGTTGTTCGATTTCGTTGTTCCATTTTGTTGTTCGATTTCGTTGTTCTATATTGTTGCATGATTTCGTGGTTCGATTTCGTTGTTCGATTGCGTTGTTCCATTTCGTTGTTCTATTTCGTGGTTCGATTTATAGTGGTTTCAGTTTGTTGTTCGATTTCGTTGTTCGATATCGAAGTTGGATTTCGTTGTTCAATTTCGTTGTTCTATTTCGTTGTTCGATTTCGTTGTTCGATTCGTTAATCGATTTCGTTGTTAGATTTCGTTGTTCCATTTTGTTGTTCGATTTCGTTGTTAGATTTCGTTGTTCGATTTCGTTGTTCGATTTCGTTGTTCGATTTCGTTATTCGATTTAGTGATTCGAATTCGTTGTTCGTTTTCGTTGTTCGATTTCGTTGTTCGATTCGTTATTCGATTTCGTTGTTCGATTTCGTTGTTCGATTTCGTTGTTCGATTTCGTTGTTCCATTTTGTTGTTCGATTTCGTTGTTCGATTTCGATGTTAGATTTCGTTGTTCGATTTCGTTGTTCGATTTCGTTGTTCGATTTTGTTGTTCGATTTCGTTGTTCGATTTCGTTGTTCGATTTCGTTGTTCGATTTCGTTGTTCGATTTCGTTGTTCGATTTCGTTGTTCGATTTTGTTGTTCGATTTCGTTGTTCGATTTCGTTGTTCGATTTCGTTGTTCGATTTCGTTGTTCGATTTCGTTGTTCGATTTCGTTGTTCGATTTCGTTGTTCGATTTCGTTGTTCGATTGCGTTGTTCCATTTCGTTGTTCTATTTCGTGGTTCGATTTAGTGGTTTCAGTTTGTTGTTCGATTTCGTTGTTCGATATCGAAGTTGGATTTCGTTGTTCAATTTCGTTGTTCTATTTCGTTGTTCGATTTCGTTGTTCGATTCGTTATTCGATTTCGTTGTTCGATTTCGTTGTTCGATTTCGTTGTTCTATTTCGTTGTTCGATTTCGTTGTTCGATTCGTTATTCGATTTCGTTGTTCGATTTCGTTGTTAGATTTCGTTGTTCGATTTCGTTGTTCGATTTCGTTGTTCGATTTCGTTGTTCGATTTCGTTGTTAGATTTCGTTGTTCGATATCGAAGTTGGATTTCGTAGGTCAATTTCGTTGTTCTATTTCGTTGTTCTATTTCGTTGTTCGATTTCGTTGTTCGATTCGTTATTCGATTTCGTTGTTCGATTTCGTTGTTCGATTTCGTTGTTCGATTTCGTTGTTCCATTTCGTTGTTCGATTTCGTTGTTCGATTTCGTTGTTCCATTTTGTTGTTCGATTTCGTTGTTCTATATTGTTGCATGATTTCGTGGTTCGATTTCGTTGTTCGATTGCGTTGTTCCATTTCGTTGTTCTATTTCGTGGTTCGATTTATTGTGGTTTCAGTTTGTTGTTCGATTTCGTTGTTCGATATCGAAGTTGGATTTCGTTGTTCAATTTCGTTGTTCTATTTCGTTGTTCGATTTCGTTGTTCGATTCGTTATTCGATTTCGTTGTTCGATTTCGTTGTTCGATTTCGTTGTTCGATTTCGTTGTTCCATTTTGTTGTTCGATTTCGTTGTTCGATTTCGTTGTTAGATTTCGTTGTTAGATTTCGTTGTTCGATTTCGTTGTTCGATTTCGTTGTTCGATTTCGTTGTTCGATTTCGTTGTTAGATTTCGTTGTTCGATATCGAAGTTGGATTTCGTAGGTCAATTTCGTTGTTCTATTTCGTTGTTCTATTTCGTTGTTCGATTTCGTTGTTCGATTCGTTATTCGATTTCGTTGTTCGATTTCGTTGTTCGATTTCGTTGTTCGATTTCGTTGTTCCATTTCGTTGTTCGATTTCGTTGTTCTATATTGTTGCATGATTTCGTGGTTCGATTTCGTTGTTCGATTGCGTTGTTCCATTTCGTTGTTCTATTTCGTGGTTCGATTTATTGTGGTTTCAGTTTGTTGTTCGATTTCGTTGTTCGATATCGAAGTTGGATTTCGTTGTTCAATTTCGTTGTTCTATTTCGTTGTTCGATTACGTTGTTCGATTCGTTAATCGATTTCGTTGTTCGATTTCGTTGTTCGATTTCGTTGTTCGATTTCGTTGTTCCATTTTGTTGTTCGATTTCGTTGTTCGATTTCGTTGTTCGATTTCGTTGTTCGATTTCGTTGTTCGATTTCGTTGTTCCATTTTTTTGTTCGATTTCGTTGTTAGATTTCGTTGTTCGATTTCGTTGTTCGATTTCGGTATTCGATTTAGTGATTCGAATTCGTTGTTCGTTTTCGTTGTTCGATTTCGTTGTTCGATTCGTTATTCGATTTCGTTGTTCGATTTCGTTGTTCGATTTCGTTGTTCGATTTCGTTGTTCGATTTCGTTGTTCGATTTCGTTGTTCGATTTTGTTGTTCGATTTCGTTGTTCGATTTCGTTGTTCGATTTCGTTGTTAGATTTCGTTGTTCGATTTCGTTGTTCGATTTCGTTGTTCGATTTTGTTGTTCGATTTCGTTGTTCGATTTCGTTGTTCGATTTCGTTGTTCCATTTCGTTGTTCGATTTCGTTGTTCGATTTCGTTGTTCGATTTCGTTGTTCGATTTCGTTGTTCGATTTCGTTGTTCGATTTCGTTGTTCGATTTCGTTGTTCGATTGCGTTGTTCCATTTCGTTGTTCTATTTCGTGGTTCGATTTAGTGGTTTCAGTTTGTTGTTCGATTTCGTTGTTCGATATCGAAGTTGGATTTCGTTGTTCAATTTCGTTGTTCTATTTCGTTGTTCGATTCGTTATTCGATTTCGTTGTTCGATTTCGTTGTTCGATTTCGTTGTTCGATTTCGTTGTTCCATTTTGTTGTTCGATTTCGTTGTTCGATTTCGTTGTTAGATTTCGTTGTTAGATTTCGTTGTTCGATTTCGTTGTTCGATTTCGTTGTTCGATTTCGTTGTTCGATTTCGTTGTTAGATTTCGTTGTTAGATATCGAAGTTGGATTTCGTAGGTCAATTTCGTTGTTCTATTTCGTTGTTCTATTTCGTTGTTCGATTTCGTTGTTCGATTCGTTATTCGATTTCGTTGTTCGATTTTGTTGTTCGATTTCGTTGTTCGATTTCGTTGTTCCATTTCGTTGTTCGATATCGTTGTTCGATTTCGTTGTTCGATTTCGTTGTTCGATTTCGAAGTTCGATTTCGTTGTTCGATTTCGTTGTTCGATTTCGTTGTTCGATTTTGTTGTTCGATTTCGTTGTTCGATTTCGTTGTTCGATTTCGTTGTTCGATTTCGTTGTTCGATTTCGTTGTTCGATTTCGTTGTCCGATTCCGTTGTTCGATTTCGTTGTTCGTTTTCGTTGTTCTATATTGTTGCATGATTTCGTGATTCGATTTCGTTGTTCGATTGCGTTGTTCCATTTCGTTGTTCTATTTCGTGGTTCGATTTATAGTGGTTTCAGTTTGTTGTTCGATGTCGTTGTTCGATATCGAAGTTGGATTTCGTTGTTCAATTTCGTTGTTCTATTTCGTTGTTCGATTTCGTTGTTCGATTCGTTATTCGATTTCGTTGTTCGATTTCGTTATTCGATTTCGTTGTTCCATTTTGTTGTTCAATTACGTTGTTCGATTTCGTTGTTAGATTTCGTTGTTCGATTTCGTTGTTCGATTTCGTTGTTCGATTTCGTTGTTCGATTTCGTTGTTCGATTTCGTTGTTCGATTTCGTTGTTCGATTTCGTTGTTCGATTTCGAAGTTTGATTTCGTTGTTCGATTTCGTTGTTCGATTTCGTTGTTCGATTTTGTTGTTCGATTTCGTTGTTCGATTTCGTTGTTCGATTTCGTTGTTCGATTTCGTTGTTCGATTTCGTTGTTCGATTTCGTTGTCCGATTCCGTTGTTCGTTTTCGTTGTTCTATATTGTTGCATGATTTCGTTGTTCGATTGCGTTGTTAAATTTCGTTGTTCTATTTCGTGGTTCGATTTATAGTGGTTTCAGTTTGTTGTTCGATGTCGTTGTTCGATATCGAAGTTGGATTTCGTTGTTCAATTTCGTTGTTCTATTTCGTTGTTCGATTTCGTTGTTCGATTCGTTATTCGATTTCGTTGTTCGATTTCGTTGTTCGATTTCGTTGTTCGATTTCGTTGTTCCATTTTGTTGTTCAATTTCGTTGTTCGATTTCGTTTTTAGATTTCGTTGTTCGATTTCGTTGTTCGATTTCGTTGTTCGATTTCGTTGTTTGATTTCGTTGTTCGATTTCGTTGTTCGATTTCGTTGTTCGAATACGTTGTTCGATTTCGTTATTCGATTTAGTGATTCGAATTCGTTGTTCGAATTCGTTGTTCGTTTTCGTTGTTCGATTTCGTTGTTCGATTCGTTATTCGATTTCGTTGTTCGATTTCGTTGTTCGATTTCGTTGTTCGATTTCGTTGTTCGATTTCGTTATTCGATTTAGTGATTCGAATTCGTTGTTCGTTTTCGTTGTTCGATTTCGTTGTTCGATTCGTTATTCGATTTCGTTGTTCGATTTCGTTGTTCGATTTCGTTGTTCGATTTCGTTGTTCCATTTTGTTGTTCGATTTCGTTGTTAGATTTCGTTGTTCGATTTCGTTGTTCGATTTCGTTGTTCGATTTTGTTGTTCGATTTCGTTGTTCGATTTCGTTGTTCGATTTCGTTGTTCCATTTCGTTGTTCGATTTCGTTGTTCGATTTCGTTGTTCGATTTCGTTGTTCGATTTCGTTGTTCGATTTCGTTGTTCGATTTCGTTGTTCGATTTCGTTGTTCGATTGCGTTGTTCCATTTCGTTGTTCTATTTCGTGGTTCGATTTAGTGGTTTCAGTTTGTTGTTCGATTTCGTTGTTCGATATCGGTTGGATTTCGTTGTTCAATTTCGTTGTTCTATTTCGTTGTTCGATTTCGTTGTTCGATTCGTTATTCGATTTCGTTGATCGATTTCGTTGTTCGATTTCGTTATTCGATTTAGTGATTCGAATTCGTTGTTCGTTTTCGTTGTTCGATTTCGTTGTTCGATTCGTTATTCGATTTCGCTGTTCGATTTCGTTGTTCGATTTCGTTGTTCGATTTCGTTGTTCGATTTCGTTGTTCGATTTCGTTGTTCGATTTCGTTGTTCGATTGCGTTGTTCCATTTCGTTGTTCTATTTCGTGGTTCGATTTAGTGGTTTCAGTTTGTTGTTCGATTTCGTTGTTCGATATCGAAGTTGGATTTCGTTGTTCAATTTCGTTGTTCTATTTCGTTGTTCGATTTCGTTGTTCGATTCGTTATTCGATTTCGTTGTTCGATTTCGTTGTTCGATTTCGTTGTTCGATTTCGTTGTTCGATTTCGTTGTTCCATTTTGTTGTTCGATTTCGTTGTTCGATTTCGTTGTTAGATTTCGTTGTTAGATTTCGTTGTTCGATTTCGTTGTTCGATTTCGTTGTTCGATTTCGTTGTTCGATTTCGTTGTTCGATTTCGTTGTTAGATTTCGTTGTTCGATATCGAAGTTGGATTTCGTAGGTCAATTTCGTTGTTCTATTTCGTTGTTCTATTTCGTTGTTCGATTTCGTTGTTCGATTCGTTATTCGATTTCGTTGTTCGATTTCGTTGTTCGATTTAGTTGTTCGATTTCGTTGTTCCATTTCGTTGTTCGATATCGTTGTTCGATTTCGTTGTTCGATTTCGTTGTTCGATTTCGAAGTTCGATTTCGTTGTTCGATTTCGTTGTTCGATTTCGTTGTTCGATTTTGTTGTTCGATTTCGTTGTTCGATTTCGTTGTTCGATTTCGTTGTTCGATTTCGTTGTTCGATTTCGTTGTTCGATTTCGTTGTCCGATTCCGTTGTTCGATTTCGTTGTTCGTTTTCGTTGTTCTATATTGTTGCATGATTTCGTGATTCGATTTCGTTGTTCGATTGCGTTGTTCCATTTCGTTGTTCTATTTCGTGGTTCGATTTATAGTGGTTTCAGTTTGTTGTTCGATGTCGTTGTTCGATATCGAAGTTGGATTTCGTTGTTCAATTTCGTTGTTCTATTTCGTTGTTCGATTCGTTATTCGATTTCATTGTTCGATTTCGTTATTCGATTTCGTTGTTCCATTTTGTTGTTCAATTTCGTTGTCCGATTTCGTTGTTAGATTTCGTTGTTCGATTTCGTTGTTCGATTTCGTTGTTCGATTTCGTTGTTCGATTTCGTTGTTCGATTTCGTTGTTCGATTTCGTTGTTCGATTTCGTTGTTCGATTTCGTTGTTCGATTTCGTTGTCCGATTCCGTTGTTCGATTTCGTTGTTCGTTTTCGTTGTTCTATATTGTTGCATGATTTCGTGATTCGATTTCGTTGTTCGATTGCGTTTTTCCATTTCGTTGTTCTATTTTGTGGTTCGATTTATAGTGGTTTCAGTTCGTTGTTCGATGTCGTTGTTCGATATCGAAGTTGGATTTCGTTGTTCAATTTCGTTGTTCAATTTCGTTGTTCGATTTCGTTGTTCGATTAGTTATTCGATTTCGTTGTTCGATTTCGTTGTTCGATTTCGTTGTTCGATTTCGTTGTTCGATTTCGTTGTTCCATTTTGTTGTTCGATTTCGTTGTTCTATATTGTTGCATGATTTCGTGGTTCGATTTCGTTGTTCGATTGCGTTGTTCCATTTCGTTGTTCTATTTCGTGGTTCGATTTATAGTGGTTTCAGTTTGTTGTTCGATTTCGTTGTTCGATATCGAAGTTGGATTTCGTTGTTCAATTTCGTTGTTCTATTTCGTTGTTCGATTTCGTTGTTCGATTCGTTAATCGATTTCGTTGTTCGATTTCGTTGTTCGATTTCGTTGTTCGATTTCGTTGTTCCATTTTGTTGTTCGATTTCGTTGTTCGATTTCGTTGTTCGATTTCGTTGTTCGATTTCGTTGTTCCATTTTGTTGTTCGATTTCGTTGTTCGATTTCGTTATTCGATTTAGTGATTCGAATTCGTTGTTCGTTTTCGTTGTTCGATTTCGTTGTTCGATTCGTTATTCGATTTCGTTGTTCGATTTCGTTGTTCGATTTCGTTGTTCGATTTCGTTGTTCGATTTCGTTGTTCCATTTTGTTGTTCGATTTCGTTGTTCGATTTCGTTGTTAGATTTCGTTGTTCGATTTCGTTGTTCGATTTCGTTGTTCGATTTTGTTGTTCGATTTCGTTGTTCGATTTCGTTGTTCGATTTCGTTGTTCCATTTCGTTGTTCGATTTCGTTGTTCGATTTCGTTGTTCGATTTCGTTGTTCCATTTTGTTGTTCGATTTCGTTGTTCGATATCGAAGTTGGATTTCGTTGTTCAATTTCGTTGTTCGATTTCGTTGTTCGATTTCGTTGTTCGATTTCGTTGTTCCATTTTGTTGTTCGATTTCGTTGTTCGATTTCGTTGTTAGATTTCGTTGTTAGATTTCGTTGTTCGATTTCGTTGTTCGATTTCGTTGTTCGATTTCGTTGTTCGATTTCGTTGTTAGATTTCGTTGTTCGATATCGAAGTTGGATTTCGTAGGTCAATTTCGTTGTTCTATTTCGTTGTTCTATTTCGTTGTTCGATTTCGTTGTTCGATTCGTTATTCGATTTCGTTGTTCGATTTCGTTGTTCGATTTCGTTGTTCGATTTCGTTGTTCCATTTCGTTGTTCGATATCGTTGTTCGATTTCGTTGTTCGATTTCGTTGTTCGATTTCGAAGTTCGATTTCGTTGTTCGATTTCGTTGTTCGATTTCGTTGTTCGATTTTGTTGTTCGATTTCGTTGTTCGATTTCGTTGTTCGATTTCGTTGTTCGATTTCGTTGTTCGATTTCGTTGTCCGATTCCGTTGTTCGATTTCGTTGTTCGTTTTCGTTGTTCTATATTGTTGCATGATTTCGTGATTCGATTTCGTTGTTCGATTGCGTTGTTCGATTTCGTTGTTCGATTGCGTTGTTCCATTTCGTTGTTCTATTTCGTGGTTCGATTTAGTGGTTTCAGTTTGTTGTTCGATTTCGTTGTTCGATATCGAAGTTGGATTTCGTTGTTCTATTTCGTTGTTCGATTTCGTTGTTCGATTTCGTTGTTCGATTTCGTTGTTCGATTTCGTTGTTCGATTGCGTTGTTCCATTTCGTTGTTCTATTTCGTGGTTCGATTTAGTGGTTTCAGTTTGTTGTTCGATTTCGTTGTTCGATATCGAAGTTGGATTTCGTTGTTCAATTTCGTTGTTCTATTTCGTTGTTCGATTTCGTTGTTCGATTCGTTAATCGATTTCGTTGTTCGATTCGTTATTCGATTTCGTTGTTCGATTTCGTTGTTCGATTTCGTTGTTCGATTTCGTTGTTCCATTTTGTTGTTCGATTTCGTTGTTCTATATTGTTGCATGATTTCGTGGTTCGATTTCGTTGTTCGATTGCGTTGTTCCATCGTTGTTCTATTTCGTGGTTCGATTTATAGTGGTTTCAGTTTGTTGTTCGATTTCGTTGTTCGATATCGAAGTTGGATTTCGTTGTTCAATTTCGTTGTTCTATTTCGTTGTTCGATTTCGTTGTTCGATTCGTTAATCGATTTCGTTGTTAGATTTCGTTGTTCCATTTTGTTGTTCGATTTCGTTGTTAGATTTCGTTGTTCGATTTCGTTGTTCGATTTCGTTGTTCGATTTCGTTATTCGATTTAGTGATTCGAATTCGTTGTTCGTTTTCGTTGTTCGATTTCGTTGTTCGATTCGTTATTCGATTTCGTTGTTCGATTTCGTTGTTCGATTTCGTTGTTCGATTTCGTTGTTCCATTTTGTTGTTCGATTTCGTTGTTCGATTTCGATGTTAGATTTCGTTGTTCGATTTCGTTGTTCGATTTCGTTGTTCGATTTTGTTGTTCGATTTCGTTGTTCGATTTCGTTGTTCGATTTCGTTGTTCGATTTCGTTGTTCGATTTCGTTGTTCGATTTCGTTGTTCGATTTTGTTGTTCGATTTCGTTGTTCGATTTCGTTGTTCGATTTCGTTGTTCGATTTCGTTGTTCGATTTCGTTGTTCGATTTCGTTGTTCGATTTCGTTGTTCGATTTCGTTGTTCGATTGCGTTGTTCCATTTCGTTGTTCTATTTCGTGGTTCGATTTAGTGGTTTCAGTTTGTTGTTCGATTTCGTTGTTCGATATCGAAGTTGGATTTCGTTGTTCAATTTCGTTGTTCTATTTCGTTGTTCGATTTCGTTGTTCGATTCGTTATTCGATTTCGTTGTTCGATTTCGTTGTTCGATTTCGTTGTTCTATTTCGTTGTTCGATTTCGTTGTTCGATTCGTTATTCGATTTCGTTGTTCGATTTCGTTGTTAGATTTCGTTGTTCGATTTCGTTGTTCGATTTCGTTGTTCGATTTCGTTGTTCGATTTCGTTGTTAGATTTCGTTGTTCGATATCGAAGTTGGATTTCGTAGGTCAATTTCGTTGTTCTATTTCGTTGTTCTATTTCGTTGTTCGATTTCGTTGTTCGATTCGTTATTCGATTTCGTTGTTCGATTTCGTTGTTCGATTTCGTTGTTCGATTTCGTTGTTCCATTTCGTTGTTCGATTTCGTTGTTCGATTTCGTTGTTCCATTTTGTTGTTCGATTTCGTTGTTCTATATTGTTGCATGATTTCGTGGTTCGATTTCGTTGTTCGATTGCGTTGTTCCATTTCGTTGTTCTATTTCGTGGTTCGATTTATTGTGGTTTCAGTTTGTTGTTCGATTTCGTTGTTCGATATCGAAGTTGGATTTCGTTGTTCAATTTCGTTGTTCTATTTCGTTGTTCGATTTCGTTGTTCGATTCGTTATTCGATTTCGTAGTTCCATTTTGTTGTTCAATTTCGTTATTCGATTTAGTGATTCGAATTCGTTGTTCGAATTCGTTGTTCGTTTTCGTTGTTCGATTTCGTTGTTCGATTCGTTATTCGATTTCGTTGTTCTATTTCGTGGTTCGATTTATAGTGGTTTCAGTTTGTTGTTCGATGTCGTTGTTCGATATCGAAGTTGGATTTCGTTGTTCAATTTCGTTGTTCTATTTCGTTGTTCGATTTCGTTGTTCGATTCGTTATTCGATTTCGTAGTTCCATTTTGTTGTTCAATTTCGTTGTTCGATTTCGTTGTTAGATTTCGTTGTTCGATTTCGTTGTTCGATTTCGTTGTTCGATTTCGTTGTTCGATTTCGTTGTTCGATTTCGTTGTTCGATTTCGTTGTTCGATTTCGAAGTTCGATTTCGTTGTTCGATTTCGTTGTTCGATTTCGTTGTTCGATTTTGTTGTTCGATTTCGTTGTTCGATTTCGATGTTCGATTTCGTTGTTCGATTTCGTTGTTCGATTTCGTTGTTCGATTTCGTTGTCCGATTCCGTTGTTCGATTTCGTTGTTCGTTTTCGTTGTTCTATATTGTTGCATGATTTCTTTGTTCGATTGCGTTGTTCCATTTCGTTGTTCTATTTCGTGGTTCGATTTATAGTGGTTTCAGTTTGTTGTTCGATGTCGTTGTTCGATATCGAAGTTGGATTTCGTTGTTCAATTTCGTTGTTCTATTTCGTTGTTCGATTTCGTTGTTCGATTCGTTATTCGATTTCGTTGTTCGATTTCGTTGTTCGATTTCGTTGTTCCATTTTGTTGTTCAATTTCGTTGTTCGATTTCGTTTTTAGATTTCGTTGTTCGATTTCGTTGTTCGATTTCGTTGTTCGATTTCGTTGTTCGATTTCGTTGTTCGATTTCGTTGTTCGAATTCGTTGTTCGATTTCGTTATTCGATTTAGTGATTCGAATTCGTTGTTCGAATTCGTTGTTCGTTTTCGTTGTTCGATTTCGTTGTTCGATTCGTTATTCGATTTCGTTGTTCGATTTCGTTGTTCGATTTCGTTGTTCGATTTCGTTGTTCGATTTCGTTGTTCGATTTCGTTGTTCGATTTCGTTGTTCGATTTCGTTGTTCCATTTTGTTGTTGGATTTCGTTGTTCGATTTCGTTGTTCGATTTCGTTGTTCGATTTCGTTGTTCCATTTTGTTGTTCGATTTCGTTGTTAGATTTCGTTGTTCGATTTCGTTGTTCGATTTCGTTGTTCGATTTCGTTATTCGATTTAGTGATTCGAATTCGTTGTTCGTTTTCGTTGTTCGATTTCGTTGTTCGATTCGTTATTCGATTTCGTTGTTCGATTTCGTTGATCGATTTCGTTGTTCGATTTCGTTGTTCGATTTCGTTGTTCGATTGCGTTGTTCCATTTCGTTGTTCTATTTCGTGGTTAGATTTAGTGGTTTCAGTTTGTTGTTCGATTTCGTTGCTCGATATCGAAGTTGGATTTCGTTGTTCAATTTCGTTGTTCGTTTTCGTTGTTCTATATTGTTGCATGATTTCGTAAGTCGATTTAGTTGTTCGATTGCGTTGTTCCATTTCGTTGTTCTATTTCGTGGTTCGATTTATAGTGGTTTCAGTTTGTTGTTCGATGTCGTTGTTCGATATCGAAGTTGGATTTCGTTGTTCAATTTCGTTGTTCGATTTCGTTGTTCGATTCGTTATTCGATTTCGTTGTTCGATTTCGTTGTTCGATTTCGTTGTTAGATTTCGTTGTTAGATTTCGTTGTTCGGTTTCGTTGTTAGACTTCATTGTTCGATTTCGTTGTTCGATTTCGTTGTTCGATTTCGTTGTTAGATTTCGTTGTTCGATTTCGTTGTTCGATTTCGTTGTTCGATTTCGTTGTTCGATTTTGTTGTTCGATTTCGTTGTTCGATTTCGTTGTTCGATTTCGTTGTTCGATTTCGTTGTTCCATTTCGTTGTTCGATTTCGTTGTTCGATTTCGTTGTTCGATTTCGTTGTTCGATTTCGTTGATCGATTTCGTTGTTCGATTTCGTTGTTCGATTTCGTTGTTCGATTGCGTTGTTCCATTTCGTTGTTCTATTTCGTGGTTAGATTTAGTGGTTTCAGTTTGTTGTTCGATTTCGTTGCTCGATATCGAAGTTGGATTTCGTTGTTCAATTTCGTTGTTCGTTTTCGTTGTTCTATATTGTTGCATGATTTCGTGATTCGATTTCGTTGTTCGATTGCGTTGTTCCATTTCGTTGTTCTATTTCGTGGTTCGATTTATAGTGGTTTCAGTTTGTTGTTCGATGTCGTTGTTCGATATCGAAGTTGGATTTCGTTGTTCAATTTCGTTGTTCGATTTCGTTGTTCGATTCGTTATTCGATTTCGTTGTTCGATTTCGTTGTTCGATTTCGTTGTTAGATTTCGTTGTTAGATTTCGTTGTTCGGTTTCGTTGTTAGACTTCATTGTTCGATTTCGTTGTTCGATTTCGTTGTTCGATTTCGTTGTTCGATTTCGTTGTTCGATTTCGTTGTTCGATTTCGTTGTTCCATTTCGTTGTTCGATTTCGTTGTTCCATTTTGTTGTTCGATTTCGTTGTTCGATTTCGTTGTTAGATTTCGTTGTTCGATTTCGTTGTTCGATTACGTTGTTCGATTTCGTTGTTCGATTTCGTTGTTCGATATCGAAGTTGGATTTCGTAGTTCAATTTCGTTGTTCTATTTCGTTGTTCTATTTCGTTGTTCGATTTCGTTGTTCGATTCGTTATTCGATTTCGTTGTTCGATTTCGTTGTTCGATTTCGTTGTTCGATTTCGTTGTTCGATTTCGTTGTTCAATTTCGTTGTTCCATTTTGTTGTTCGATTTCGTTGTTCGATTTCGTTGTTCGATTTCGTTGTTCCATTTTGTTGTTTGATTTCGTTGTTCGATTTCGTTGTTAGATTTCGTTGTTCGATTTCGTTGTTCGATTTCGTTGTTCGATTGAGCTGTTCCTTTTCGTTGTTCTATTTCGTGGTTCGATTTAGTGGTTTCAGTTTGTTGTTCAATTTCGTTGTTCTATTTCGTTGTTCGATTTCGTTGTTCGATTCGTTATTCGATTTCGTTGTTCGATTTCGTTGTTCAATTTCGTTGTTCGATTTCGTTGTTCCATTTTGTTGTTCGATTTCGTTGTTCGATTTCGTTGTTCTATATTGTTGCATGATTTCGTGGTTCGATTTCGTTGTTCGATTGCGTTGTTCCATTTCGTTGTTCTATTTCGTGGTTCGATTTATAGTGGTTTCAGTTTGTTGTTCGATTTCGTTGTTCGATATCGAAGTTGGATTTCGTTGTTCAATTTCGTTGTTCTATTTCGTTGTTCGATTTCGTTGTTCGATTCGTTATTCGATTTCGTTGTTCGATTTCGTTGTTCGATTTCGTTGTTAGATTTCGTTGTTCGATTTCTTTGTTCGATTTCGTTGTTCGATTTCGTTGTTCGATTTCGTTGTTCGATTTCGTTGTTCGATTTCGTTGTTCGATTTCGTTGTTCGATTTCGTTATTCCATTTCGTTGTTCGATTTCGTTGTTCCATTTTGTTGTTCGATTTCCTTGTTCGATTTCGTTGTTAGATTTCGTTGTTCGATTTCGTTGTTCGATTACGATGTTCGATTTCGTTGTTCGATTTCGTTGTTCGATTTCGTTGTTCGATTTCGTTGTTCGATTTTGTTGTTCGATTTCGTTGTTCGATTTCATTGTTCGATTTCGTTGTTCGATTTCGTTGTTCCATTTCGTTGTTCGATTTCGTTGTTCGATTTCGTTGTTCGATTTCGTTGATCGATTTCGTTGTTCGATTTCGTTGTTCGATTTCGTTGTTCGATTGCGTTGTTCCATTTCGTTGTTCTATTTCGTGGTTCGATTTAGTGGTTTCAGTTTGTGTTTCGATTTCGTTGTTCGATATCGAAGTTGGATTTCGTTGTTCAATTTCGTTGTTCTATTTCGTTGTTCGATTTCGTTGTTCGATTCGTTATTCGATTTCGTTGTTCGATTTCGTTGTTCGATTTCGTTGTTCGATTTCGTTGTTCCATTTTGTTGTTCGATTTCGTTGTTCGATTTCGTTGTTAGATTTCGTTGTTCGATTTCGTTGTTCGATTTCGTTGTTCGATTTCGTTGTTCGATTTCGTTGTTCGATTTCGTTGTTCGATTTCGTTGTTCGATATCGAAGTTGGATTTCGTAGGTCAATTTCGTTGTTCTATTTCGTTGTTCCATTTCGTTGTTCGATTTCGTTGTTCGATTCGTTATTCGATTTCGTTGTTCGATTTCGTTGTTCGATTTCGTTGTTCGATTTCGTTGTTCGATTTCGTTGTTCGATTTCGTTGTTCGATTTCGTTGTTCGATTTCGTTGTTCGATTTCGTTGTTCCATTTCGTTGTTCGATATCGTTGTTCGATTTCGTTGTTCGATTTCGTTGTTCGATTTCGAAGTTCGATTTCGTTGTTCGATTTCGTTGTTCGATTTCGTTGTTCGATTTTGTTGTTCGATTTCGTTGTTCGATTTCGTTGTTCGATTTCGTAGTTCGATTTCGTTGTTCGATTTCGTTGTCCGATTCCGTTGTTCGATTTCGTTGTTCGTTTTCGTTGTTCTATATTGTTGCATGATTTCGTGATTCGATTTCGTTGTTCGATTGCGTTGTTCCATTTCGTTGTTCTATTTCGTGGTTCGATTTATAGTGGTTTCAGTTTGTTCGATGTCGTTGTTCGATATCGAAGTTGGATTTCGTTGTTCAATTTCGTTGTTCTATTTCGTTGTTCGATTTCGTTGTTCGATTCGTTATTCGATTTCGTTGTTCGATTTCGTTGTTCGATTTCGTTGTTCGATTTCGTTGTTAGATTTCGTTGTTCGGTTTCGTTGTTCGATTTCGTTGTTCGATTTCGTTGTTCGATTTCGTTGTTCCATTTCTTTGTTCGATTTCGTTGTTCCATTTTGTTGTTCGATTTCGTTGTTCGATTTCGTTGTTAGATTTCGTTGTTCGATTTCGTTGTTCGATTACGTTGTTCGATTTCGTTGTTCTATTTCGTTGTTCGATTTCGTTGTTCGATATCGAAGTTGGATTTCGTTGTTCAATTTCGTTGTTCTATTTCGTTGTTCGATTTCGTTGTTCGATTCGTTATTCGATTTCGTTGTTCGATTTCGTTGTTCGATTTCGTTGTTCGATTTCGTTGTTCCATTTTGTTGTTCGATTTCGTTGTTCGATTTCGTTGTTCTATATTGTTGCATGATTTCGTGGTTCGATTTCGTTGTTCGATTGCGTTGTTCCATTTCGTTGTTCTATTTCGTGGTTCGATTTATAGTGGTTTCAGTTTGTTGTTCGATTTCGTTGTTCGATATCTAAGTTGGATTTCGTTGTTCAATTTCGTTGTTCTATTTCGTTGTTCGATTTCGTTGTTCGATTCGTTAATCGATTTCGTTGTTCGATTTCGTTGTTCGATTTCGTTGTTCGATTTCGTTGTTCGATTTCGTTGTTCGATTTCGTTGTTCGATTTCGAAGTTCGATTTCGTTGTTCGATTTCGTTGTTCGATTTCGTTGTTCGATTTTGTTGTTCGATTTCGTTGTTCGATTTCGTTGTTCGATTTCGTTGTTCGATTTCGTTGTTCGATTTCGTTGTTCGATTTCGTTGTTCGATTTCGTTGTCCGATTCCGTTGTTCGATTTCGTTGTTCGTTTTCGTTGTTCTATATTGTTGCATGATTTCTTTGTTCGATTGCGTTGTTCCATTTCGTTGTTCTATTTCGTGGTTCGATTTATAGTGGTTTCAGTTTGTTGTTCGATGTCGTTGTTCGATATCGAAGTTGGATTTCGTTGTTCAATTTCGTTGTTCTATTTCGTTGTTCGATTTCGTTGTTCGATTCGTTATTCGATTTCGTTGTTCGATTTCGTTGTTCGATTTCGTTGTTCCATTTTGTTGTTCAATTTCGTTGTTCGATTTCGTTGTTCGAATTCGTTGTTCGATTTCGTTATTCGATTTAGTGATTCGAATTCGTTGTTCGAATTCGTTGTTCGTTTTCGTTGTTCGATTTCGTTGTTCGATTTCGTTGTTCGATTTCGTTGTTCCATTTTGTTGTTCGATTTCGTTGTTTGATTTCGTTGTTAGATTTCGTTGTTCGATTTCATTGTTCGATTTCGTTGTTCGATTTCGTTGTTCGATTGCGCTGTTCCATTTCGTTGTTCTATTTTGTGGTTCGATTTAGTGGTTTCAGTTTGTTGTTCGATTTCGTTGTTCGATATCGAAGTTGGATTTCGTTGTTCAATTTCGTTGTTCTATTTCGTTGTTCGATTTCGTTGTTCGATTCGTTATTCGATTTCGTTGTTCGATTTCGTTGTTCGATTTCGTTGTTAGATTTCATTGTTCGATTTCGTTGTTCGATTTCGTTGTTCGATTTCGTTGTTCGATTTCGTTGTTCGATTTCGTTGTTCGATTTCGTTGTTCCATTTCGTTGTTCGATTTCGTTGTTCCATTTTGTTGTTCGATTTCGTTGTTCGATTTCGTTGTTAGATTTCGTTGTTCGATTTCGTTGTTCGATTACGTTGTTCGATTTCGTTGTTCGATTTCGTTGTTCGATATCGAAGTTGGATTTCGTAGTTCAATTTCGTTGTTCTATTTCGTTGTTCGATTTCGTTGTTCGATTCGTTATTCGATTTCGTTGTTCGATTTCGTTGTTCGATTTCGTTGTTCGATTTCGTTGTTCGATTTCGTTGTTCGATTTCGTTGTTCCATTTTGTTGTTCGATTTCGTTGTTCGATTTCGTTGTTAGATTTCGTTGTTCGATTTCGTTGTTCGATTTCGTTGTTCGATTTCGTTGTTCGATTTCGTTGTTCGATTGAGCTGTTCCTTTTCGTTGTTCTATTTCGTGGTTCGATTTAGTGGTTTCAGTTTGTTGTTCAATTTCGTTGTTCTATTTCGTTGTTCGATTTCGTTGTTCGATTCGTTATTCGATTTTGTTGTTCGATTTCGTTGTTCGATTTCGTTGTTCGATTTCGTTGTTCCATTTTGTTGTTCGATTTCGTTGTTCGATTTCGTTGTTCTATATTGTTGCATGATTTCGTGGTTCGATTTCGTTGTTCGATTGCGTTGTTCCATTTCGTTGTTCTATTTCGTGGTTCGATTTATAGTGGTTTCAGTTTGTTGTTCGATTTCGTTGTTCGATATCGAAGTTGGATTTCGTTGTTCAATTTCGTTGTTCTATTTCGTTGTTCGATTTCGTTGTTCGATTCGTTATTCGATTTCGTTGTTCGATTTCGTTGTTCGATTTCGTTGTTAGATTTCGTTGTTCGATTTCGTTGTTCGATTTCGTTGTTCGATTTCGTTGTTCGATTTCGTTGTTCGATTTTGTTGTTCGATTTCGTTGTTCGATTTCGTTATTCCATTTCGTTGTTCGATTTCGTTGTTCCATTTTGTTGTTCGATTTCCTTGTTCGATTTCGTTGTTAGATTTCGTTGTTCGATTTCGTTGTTCGATTACGATGTTCGATTTCGTTGTTCGATTTCGTTGTTCGATTTCGTTGTTCGATTTCGTTGTTCGATTTTGTTGTTCGATTTCGTTGTTCGATTTCATTGTTCGATTTCGTTGTTCGATTTCGTTGTTCCATTTCGTTGTTCGATTTCGTTGTTCGATTTCGTTGTTCGATTTCGTTGTTCGATTTCGTTGTTCGATTTCGTTGATCGATTTCGTTGTTCGATTTCGTTGTTCGATTTCGTTGTTCGATTGCGTTGTTCCATTTCGTTGTTCTATTTCGTGGTTCGATTTAGTGGTTTCAGTTTGTTGTTCGATTTCGTTGTTCGATATCGAAGTTGGATTTCGTTGTTCAATTTCGTTGTTCTATTTCGTTGTTCGATTTCGTTGTTCGATTCGTTATTCGATTTCGTTGTTCGATTTCGTTGTTCGATTTCGTTGTTCGATTTCGTTGTTCCATTTTGTTGTTCGATTTCGTTGTTCGATTTCGTTGTTAGATTTCGTTGTTCGATTTCGTTGTTCTATTTCGTTGTTCGATTTCGTTGTTCGATTTCGTTGTTCGATTTCGTTGTTCGATATCGAAGTTGGATTTCGTAGGTCAATTTCGTTGTTCTATTTCGTTGTTCCATTTCGTTGTTCGATTTCGTTGTTCGATTCGTTATTCGATTTCGTTGTTCGATTTCGTTGTTCGATTTCGTTGTTCGATTTCGTTGTTCGATTTCGTTGTTCGATTTCGTTGTTCGATTTCGTTGTTCCATTTCGTTGTTCGATATCGTTGTTCGATTTCGTTGTTCGATTTCGTTGTTCGATTTCGAAGTTCGATTTCGTTGTTCGATTTCGTTGTTCGATTTCGTTGTTCGATTTTGTTGTTCGATTTCGTTGTTCGATTTCGTTGTTCGATTTCGTAGTTCGATTTCGTTGTTCGATTTCGTTGTCCGATTCCGTTGTTCGATTTCGTTGTTCGTTTTCGTTGTTCTATATTGTTGCATGATTTCGTGATTCGATTTCGTTGTTCGATTGCGTTGTTCCATTTCGTTGTTCTATTTCGTGGTTCGATTTATAGTGGTTTCAGTTTGTTCGATGTCGTTGTTCGATATCGAAGTTGGATTTCGTTGTTCAATTTCGTTGTTCTATTTCGTTGTTCGATTTCGTTGTTCGATTCGTTATTCGATTTCGTTGTTCGATTTCGTTGTTCGATTTCGTTGTTCGATTTCGTTGTTAGATTTCGTTGTTCGGTTTCGTTGTTCGATTTCGTTGTTCCATTTCGTTGTTCGATTTCGTTCGATTTCGTTGTTCCATTTTGTTGTTCGATTTCGTTGTTAGATTTCGTTGTTCGATTTCGTTGTTCGATTTCGAAGTTCGATTTCGTTGTTCGATTTCGTTGTTCGATTTCGTTGTTCGATTTTGTTGTTCGATTTCGTTGTTCGATTTCGATGTTCGATTTCGTTGTTCGATTTCGTTGTTCGATTTCGTTGTTCGATTTCGTTGTTCGATTTCGTTATTCGATTTAGTGATTCGAATTCGTTGTTCGTTTTCGTTGTTCGATTTCGTTGTTCGATTCGTTATTCGATTTCGTTGTTCGATTTCGTTGTTCGATTTCGTTGTTCGATTTCGTTGTTCGATTTCGTTGTTCCATTTTGTTGTTCGATTTCGTTGTTCGATTTCGTTGTTAGATTTCGTTGTTCGATTTCGTTGTTCGATTTCGTTGTTCGATTTCGTTGTTCGATTTTGTTGTTCGATTTCGTTGTTCGATTTCGTTGTTCGATTTCGTTGTTCGATTTCGTTGTTCCATTTCGTTGTTCGATTTCGTTGTTCGATTTCGTTGTTCGATTTCGTTGTTCGATTTCGTTGATCGATTTCGTTGTTCGATTTCGTTGTTCGATTTCGTTGTTCGATTGCGTTGTTCCATTTCGTTGTTCTATTTCGTGGTTAGATTTAGTGGTTTCAGTTTGTTGTTCGATTTCGTTGCTCGATATCGAAGTTGGATTTCGTTGTTCAATTTCGTTGTTCGTTTTCGTTGTTCTATATTGTTGCATGATTTCGTGATTCGATTTCGTTGTTCGATTGCGTTGTTCCATTTCGTTGTTCTATTTCGTGGTTCGATTTATAGTGGTTTCAGTTTGTTGTTCGATGTCGTTGTTCGATATCGAAGTTGGATTTCGTTGTTCAATTTCGTTGTTCGATTTCGTTGTTCGATTCGTTATTCGATTTCGTTGTTCGATTTCGTTGTTCGATTTCGTTGTTAGATTTCGTTGTTAGATTTCGTTGTTCGGTTTCGTTGTTAGACTTCATTGTTCGATTTCGTTGTTCGATTTCGTTGTTCGATTTCGTTGTTAGATTTCGTTGTTCGATTTCGTTGTTCGATTTCGTTGTTCGATTTCGTTGTTCGATTTCGTTGTTCGATTTTGTTGTTCGATTTCGTTGTTCGATTTCGTTGTTCGATTTCGTTGTTCGATTTCGTTGTTCCATTTCGTTGTTCGATTTCGTTGTTCGATTTCGTTGTTCGATTTCGTTGTTCGATTTCGTTGATCGATTTCGTTGTTCGATTTCGTTGTTCGATTTCGTTGTTCGATTGCGTTGTTCCATTTCGTTGTTCTATTTCGTGGTTAGATTTAGTGGTTTCAGTTTGTTGTTCGATTTCGTTGCTCGATATCGAAGTTGGATTTCGTTGTTCAATTTCGTTGTTCGTTTTCGTTGTTCTATATTGTTGCATGATTTCGTGATTCGATTTCGTTGTTCGATTGCGTTGTTCCATTTCGTTGTTCTATTTCGTGGTTCGATTTATAGTGGTTTCAGTTTGTTGTTCGATGTCGTTGTTCGATATCGAAGTTGGATTTCGTTGTTCAATTTCGTTGTTCGATTTCGTTGTTCGATTCGTTATTCGATTTCGTTGTTCGATTTCGTTGTTCGATTGCGTTGTTCCATTTCGTTGTTCTATTTCGTGGTTCGATTTATAGTGGTTTCAGTTTGTTGTTCGATTTCGTTGTTCGATATCGAAGTTGGATTTCGTTGTTCAATTTCGTTGTTCTATTTCGTTGTTCGATTTCGTTGTTCGATTCGTTAATCGATTTCGTTGTTCGATTTCGTTGTTCGATTTCGTTGTTCGATTTCGTTGTTCCATTTTGTTGTTCGATTTCGTTGTTAAATTTCGTTGTTCGATTTCGTTGTTCGATTTCGTTGTTCCATTTTGTTGTTCGATTTCGTTGTTCGATTTCGTTATTCGATTTAGTGATTCGAATTCGTTGTTCGTTTTCGTTGTTCGATTTCGTTGTTCGATTCGTTATTCGATTTCGTTGTTCGATTTCGTTGTTCGATTTCGTTGTTCGATTTCGTTGTTCGATTTCGTTGTTCCATTTTGTTGTTCGATTTCGTTGTTCGATTTCGTTGTTAGATTTCGTTGTTCGATTTCGTTGTTCGATTTCGTTGTTCGATTTCGTTGTTCGATTTTGTTGTTCGATTTCGTTGTTCGATTTCGTTGTTCGATTTCGTTGTTCGATTTCGTTGTTCCATTTCGTTGTTCGATTTCGTTGTTCGATTTCGTTGTTCGATTTCGTTGTTCGATTTCGTTGTTCCATTTTGTTGTTCGATTTCGTTGTTCGATATCGAAGTTGGATTTCGTTGTTCAATTTCGTTGTTCGATTTCGTTGTTCGATTTCGTTGTTCGATTTCGTTGTTCCATTTTGTTGTTCGATTTCGTTGTTCGATTTCGTTGTTAGATTTCGTTGTTAGATTTCGTTGTTCGATTTCGTTGTTCGATTTCGTTGTTCGATTTCGTTGTTCGATTTCGTTGTTAGATTTCGTTGTTCGATATCGAAGTTGGATTTCGTAGGTCAATTTCGTTGTTCTATTTCGTTGTTCTATTTCGTTGTTCGATTTCGTTGTTCGATTCGTTATTCGATTTCGTTGTTCGATTTCGTTGTTCGATTTCGTTGTTCGATTTCGTTGTTCGATTTCGTTGTTCCATTTCGTTGTTCGATATCGTTGTTCGATTTCGTTGTTCGATTTCGTTGTTCGATTTCGAAGTTCGATTTCGTTGTTCGATTTCGTTGTTCGATTTCGTTGTTCGATTTTGTTGTTCGATTTCGTTGTTCGATTTCGTTGTTCGATTTCGTTGTTCGATTTCGTTGTTCGATTTCGTTGTCCGATTCCGTTGTTCGATTTCGTTGTTCGTTTTCGTTGTTCTATATTGTTGCATGATTTCGTGATTCGATTTCGTTGTTCGATTGCGTTGTTCCATTTCGTTGTTCTATTTCATGGTTCGATTTATAGTGGTTTCAGTTTGTTGTTCGATGTCGTTGTTCGATATCGAAGTTGGATTTCGTTGTTCAATTTCGTTGTTCTATTTCGTTGTTCGATTTCGTTGTTCGATTCGTTATTCGATTTCGTAGTTCCATTTTGTTGTTCAATTTCGTTGTTCGATATCGTTGTTCGATTTCGTTGTTCGATTTCGTTGTTCGATTTCGAAGTTCGATTTCGTTGTTCGATTTCGTTGTTCAATTTCGTTGTTCTATTTCGTTGTTCGATTTCGTTGTTCGATTCGTTATTCGATTTCGTTGTTCAATTTCGTTGTTCTATTTCGTTGTTCGATTTCGTTGTTCGATTCGTTATTCGATTTCGTTGTTCGATTTCGTTGTTCGATTTCGTTGTTAGATTTCGTTGTTCGATTTCTTTGTTCGATTTCGTTGTTCGATTTCGTTGTTCGATTTCGTTGTTCGATTTCGTTGTTCGATTTCGTTGTTCGATTTCGTTGTTCGATTTCGTTATTCCATTTCGTTGTTCGATTTCGTTGTTCCATTTTGTTGTTCGATTTCCTTGTTCGATTTCGTTGTTAGATTTCGTTGTTCGATTTCGTTGTTCGATTACGATGTTCGATTTCGTTGTTCGATTTCGTTGTTCGATTTCGTTGTTCGATTTCGTTGTTCGATTTTGTTGTTCGATTTCGTTGTTCGATTTCATTGTTCGATTTCGTTGTTCGATTTCGTTGTTCCATTTCGTTGTTCGATTTCGTTGTTCGATTTCGTTGTTCGATTTCGTTGTTCGATTTCGTTGATCGATTTCGTTGTTCGATTTCGTTGTTCGATTTCGTTGTTCGATTGCGTTGTTCCATTTCGTTGTTCTATTTCGTGGTTCGATTTAGTGGTTTCAGTTTGTGTTTCGATTTCGTTGTTCGATATCGAAGTTGGATTTCGTTGTTCAATTTCGTTGTTCTATTTCGTTGTTCGATTTCGTTGTTCGATTCGTTATTCGATTTCGTTGTTCGATTTCGTTGTTCGATTTCGTTGTTCGATTTCGTTGTTCCATTTTGTTGTTCGATTTCGTTGTTCGATTTCGTTGTTAGATTTCGTTGTTCGATTTCGTTGTTCGATTTCGTTGTTCGATTTCGTTGTTCGATTTCGTTGTTCGATTTCGTTGTTCGATTTCGTTGTTCGATATCGAAGTTGGATTTCGTAGGTCAATTTCGTTGTTCTATTTCGTTGTTCCATTTCGTTGTTCGATTTCGTTGTTCGATTCGTTATTCGATTTCGTTGTTCGATTTCGTTGTTCGATTTCGTTGTTCGATTTCGTTGTTCGATTTCGTTGTTCGATTTCGTTGTTCGATTTCGTTGTTCGATTTCGTTGTTCCATTTCGTTGTTCGATATCGTTGTTCGATTTCGTTGTTCGATTTCGTTGTTCGATTTCGAAGTTCGATTTCGTTGTTCGATTTCGTTGTTCGATTTCGTTGTTCGATTTTGTTGTTCGATTTCGTTGTTCGATTTCGTTGTTCGATTTCGTAGTTCGATTTCGTTGTTCGATTTCGTTGTCCGATTCCGTTGTTCGATTTCGTTGTTCGTTTTCGTTGTTCTATATTGTTGCATGATTTCGTGATTCGATTTCGTTGTTCGATTGCGTTGTTCCATTTCGTTGTTCTATTTCGTGGTTCGATTTATAGTGGTTTCAGTTTGTTCGATGTCGTTGTTCGATATCGAAGTTGGATTTCGTTGTTCAATTTCGTTGTTCTATTTCGTTGTTCGATTTCGTTGTTCGATTCGTTATTCGATTTCGTTGTTCGATTTCGTTGTTCGATTTCGTTGTTCGATTTCGTTGTTAGATTTCGTTGTTCGGTTTCGTTGTTCGATTTCGTTGTTCGATTTCGTTGTTCGATTTCGTTGTTCCATTTCTTTGTTCGATTTCGTTGTTCCATTTTGTTGTTCGATTTCGTTGTTCGATTTCGTTGTTAGATTTCGTTGTTCGATTTCGTTGTTCGATTACGTTGTTCGATTTCGTTGTTCTATTTCGTTGTTCGATTTCGTTGTTCGATATCGAAGTTGGATTTCGTTGTTCAATTTCGTTGTTCTATTTCGTTGTTCGATTTCGTTGTTCGATTCGTTATTCGATTTCGTTGTTCGATTTCGTTGTTCGATTTCGTTGTTCGATTTCGTTGTTCCATTTTGTTGTTCGATTTCGTTGTTCGATTTCGTTGTTCTATATTGTTGCATGATTTCGTGGTTCGATTTCGTTGTTCGATTGCGTTGTTCCATTTCGTTGTTCTATTTCGTGGTTCGATTTATAGTGGTTTCAGTTTGTTGTTCGATTTCGTTGTTCGATATCTAAGTTGGATTTCGTTGTTCAATTTCGTTGTTCTATTTCGTTGTTCGATTTCGTTGTTCGATTCGTTAATCGATTTCGTTGTTCGATTTCGTTGTTCGATTTCGTTGTTCGATTTCGTTGTTCGATTTCGTTGTTCGATTTCGTTGTTCGATTTCGTTGTTCGATTTCGAAGTTCGATTTCGTTGTTCGATTTCGTTGTTCGATTTCGTTGTTCGATTTTGTTGTTCGATTTCGTTGTTCGATTTCGTTGTTCGATTTCGTTGTTCGATTTCGTTGTTCGATTTCGTTGTTCGATTTCGTTGTTCGATTTCGTTGTCCGATTCCGTTGTTCGATTTCGTTGTTCGTTTTCGTTGTTCTATATTGTTGCATGATTTCTTTGTTCGATTGCGTTGTTCCATTTCGTTGTTCTATTTCGTGGTTCGATTTATAGTGGTTTCAGTTTGTTGTTCGATGTCGTTGTTCGATATCGAAGTTGGATTTCGTTGTTCAATTTCGTTGTTCTATTTCGTTGTTCGATTTCGTTGTTCGATTCGTTATTCGATTTCGTTGTTCGATTTCGTTGTTCGATTTCGTTGTTCCATTTTGTTGTTCAATTTCGTTGTTCGATTTCGTTGTTCGAATTCGTTGTTCGATTTCGTTATTCGATTTAGTGATTCGAATTCGTTGTTCGAATTCGTTGTTCGTTTTCGTTGTTCGATTTCGTTGTTCGATTTCGTTGTTCGATTTCGTTGTTCCATTTTGTTGTTCGATTTCGTTGTTTGATTTCGTTGTTAGATTTCGTTGTTCGATTTCATTGTTCGATTTCGTTGTTCGATTTCGTTGTTCGATTGCGCTGTTCCATTTCGTTGTTCTATTTTGTGGTTCGATTTAGTGGTTTCAGTTTGTTGTTCGATTTCGTTGTTCGATATCGAAGTTGGATTTCGTTGTTCAATTTCGTTGTTCTATTTCGTTGTTCGATTTCGTTGTTCGATTCGTTATTCGATTTCGTTGTTCGATTACGATGTTCGATTTCGTTGTTCGATTTCGTTGTTCGATTTCGTTGTTCGATTTCGTTGTTCGATTTTGTTGTTCGATTTCGTTGTTCGATTTCATTGTTCGATTTCGTTGTTCGATTTCGTTGTTCCATTTCGTTGTTCGATTTCGTTGTTCGATTTCGTTGTTCGATTTCGTTGTTCGATTTCGTTGATCGATTTCGTTGTTCGATTTCGTTGTTCGATTTCGTTGTTCGATTGCGTTGTTCCATTTCGTTGTTCTATTTCGTGGTTCGATTTAGTGGTTTCAGTTTGTGTTTCGATTTCGTTGTTCGATATCGAAGTTGGATTTCGTTGTTCAATTTCGTTGTTCTATTTCGTTGTTCGATTTCGTTGTTCGATTCGTTATTCGATTTCGTTGTTCGATTTCGTTGTTCGATTTCGTTGTTCGATTTCGTTGTTCCATTTTGTTGTTCGATTTCGTTGTTCGATTTCGTTGTTAGATTTCGTTGTTCGATTTCGTTGTTCGATTTCGTTGTTCGATTTCGTTGTTCGATTTCGTTGTTCGATTTCGTTGTTCGATTTCGTTGTTCGATATCGAAGTTGGATTTCGTAGGTCAATTTCGTTGTTCTATTTCGTTGTTCCATTTCGTTGTTCGATTTCGTTGTTCGATTCGTTATTCGATTTCGTTGTTCGATTTCGTTGTTCGATTTCGTTGTTCGATTTCGTTGTTCGATTTCGTTGTTCGATTTCGTTGTTCGATTTCGTTGTTCGATTTCGTTGTTCCATTTCGTTGTTCGATATCGTTGTTCGATTTCGTTGTTCGATTTCGTTGTTCGATTTCGAAGTTCGATTTCGTTGTTCGATTTCGTTGTTCGATTTCGTTGTTCGATTTTGTTGTTCGATTTCGTTGTTCGATTTCGTTGTTCGATTTCGTAGTTCGATTTCGTTGTTCGATTTCGTTGTCCGATTCCGTTGTTCGATTTCGTTGTTCGTTTTCGTTGTTCTATATTGTTGCATGATTTCGTGATTCGATTTCGTTGTTCGATTGCGTTGTTCCATTTCGTTGTTCTATTTCGTGGTTCGATTTATAGTGGTTTCAGTTTGTTCGATGTCGTTGTTCGATATCGAAGTTGGATTTCGTTGTTCAATTTCGTTGTTCTATTTCGTTGTTCGATTTCGTTGTTCGATTCGTTATTCGATTTCGTTGTTCGATTTCGTTGTTCGATTTCGTTGTTCGATTTCGTTGTTAGATTTCGTTGTTCGGTTTCGTTGTTCGATTTCGTTGTTCGATTTCGTTGTTCGATTTCGTTGTTCCATTTCTTTGTTCGATTTCGTTGTTCCATTTTGTTGTTCGATTTCGTTGTTCGATTTCGTTGTTAGATTTCGTTGTTCGATTTCGTTGTTCGATTACGTTGTTCGATTTCGTTGTTCTATTTCGTTGTTCGATTTCGTTGTTCGATATCGAAGTTGGATTTCGTTGTTCAATTTCGTTGTTCTATTTCGTTGTTCGATTTCGTTGTTCGATTCGTTATTCGATTTCGTTGTTCGATTTCGTTGTTCGATTTCGTTGTTCGATTTCGTTGTTCCATTTTGTTGTTCGATTTCGTTGTTCGATTTCGTTGTTCTATATTGTTGCATGATTTCGTGGTTCGATTTCGTTGTTCGATTGCGTTGTTCCATTTCGTTGTTCTATTTCGTGGTTCGATTTATAGTGGTTTCAGTTTGTTGTTCGATTTCGTTGTTCGATATCTAAGTTGGATTTCGTTGTTCAATTTCGTTGTTCTATTTCGTTGTTCGATTTCGTTGTTCGATTCGTTAATCGATTTCGTTGTTCGATTTCGTTGTTCGATTTCGTTGTTCGATTTCGTTGTTCGATTTCGTTGTTCGATTTCGTTGTTCGATTTCGTTGTTCGATTTCGAAGTTCGATTTCGTTGTTCGATTTCGTTGTTCGATTTCGTTGTTCGATTTTGTTGTTCGATTTCGTTGTTCGATTTCGTTGTTCGATTTCGTTGTTCGATTTCGTTGTTCGATTTCGTTGTTCGATTTCGTTGTTCGATTTCGTTGTCCGATTCCGTTGTTCGATTTCGTTGTTCGTTTTCGTTGTTCTATATTGTTGCATGATTTCTTTGTTCGATTGCGTTGTTCCATTTCGTTGTTCTATTTCGTGGTTCGATTTATAGTGGTTTCAGTTTGTTGTTCGATGTCGTTGTTCGATATCGAAGTTGGATTTCGTTGTTCAATTTCGTTGTTCTATTTCGTTGTTCGATTTCGTTGTTCGATTCGTTATTCGATTTCGTTGTTCGATTTCGTTGTTCGATTTCGTTGTTCCATTTTGTTGTTCAATTTCGTTGTTCGATTTCGTTGTTCGAATTCGTTGTTCGATTTCGTTATTCGATTTAGTGATTCGAATTCGTTGTTCGAATTCGTTGTTCGTTTTCGTTGTTCGATTTCGTTGTTCGATTTCGTTGTTCGATTTCGTTGTTCCATTTTGTTGTTCGATTTCGTTGTTTGATTTCGTTGTTAGATTTCGTTGTTCGATTTCATTGTTCGATTTCGTTGTTCGATTTCGTTGTTCGATTGCGCTGTTCCATTTCGTTGTTCTATTTTGTGGTTCGATTTAGTGGTTTCAGTTTGTTGTTCGATTTCGTTGTTCGATATCGAAGTTGGATTTCGTTGTTCAATTTCGTTGTTCTATTTCGTTGTTCGATTTCGTTGTTCGATTCGTTATTCGATTTCGTTGTTCGATTTCGTTGTTCGATTTCGTTGTTAGATTTCATTGTTCGATTTCGTTGTTCGATTTCGTTGTTCGATTTCGTTGTTCGATTTCGTTGTTCGATTTCGTTGTTCGATTTCGTTGTTCCATTTCGTTGTTCGATTTCGTTGTTCCATTTTGTTGTTCGATTTCGTTGTTCGATTTCGTTGTTAGATTTCGTTGTTCGATTTCGTTGTTCGATTACGTTGTTCGATTTCGTTGTTCGATTTCGTTGTTCGATATCGAAGTTGGATTTCGTAGTTCAATTTCGTTGTTCTATTTCGTTGTTCGATTTCGTTGTTCGATTCGTTATTCGATTTCGTTGTTCGATTTCGTTGTTCGATTTCGTTGTTCGATTTCGTTGTTCGATTTCGTTGTTCGATTTCGTTGTTCCATTTTGTTGTTCGATTTCGTTGTTCGATTTCGTTGTTAGATTTCGTTGTTCGATTTCGTTGTTCGATTTCGTTGTTCGATTTCGTTGTTCGATTTCGTTGTTCGATTGAGCTGTTCCTTTTCGTTGTTCTATTTCGTGGTTCGATTTAGTGGTTTCAGTTTGTTGTTCAATTTCGTTGTTCTATTTCGTTGTTCGATTTCGTTGTTCGATTCGTTATTCGATTTTGTTGTTCGATTTCGTTGTTCGATTTCGTTGTTCGATTTCGTTGTTCCATTTTGTTGTTCGATTTCGTTGTTCGATTTCGTTGTTCTATATTGTTGCATGATTTCGTGGTTCGATTTCGTTGTTCGATTGCGTTGTTCCATTTCGTTGTTCTATTTCGTGGTTCGATTTATAGTGGTTTCAGTTTGTTGTTCGATTTCGTTGTTCGATATCGAAGTTGGATTTCGTTGTTCAATTTCGTTGTTCTATTTCGTTGTTCGATTTCGTTGTTCGATTCGTTATTCGATTTCGTTGTTCGATTTCGTTGTTCGATTTCGTTGTTAGATTTCGTTGTTCGATTTCGTTGTTCGATTTCGTTGTTCGATTTCGTTGTTCGATTTCGTTGTTCGATTTTGTTGTTCGATTTCGTTGTTCGATTTCGTTATTCCATTTCGTTGTTCGATTTCGTTGTTCCATTTTGTTGTTCGATTTCCTTGTTCGATTTCGTTGTTAGATTTCGTTGTTCGATTTCGTTGTTCGATTACGATGTTCGATTTCGTTGTTCGATTTCGTTGTTCGATTTCGTTGTTCGATTTCGTTGTTCGATTTTGTTGTTCGATTTCGTTGTTCGATTTCATTGTTCGATTTCGTTGTTCGATTTCGTTGTTCCATTTCGTTGTTCGATTTCGTTGTTCGATTTCGTTGTTCGATTTCGTTGTTCGATTTCGTTGTTCGATTTCGTTGATCGATTTCGTTGTTCGATTTCGTTGTTCGATTTCGTTGTTCGATTGCGTTGTTCCATTTCGTTGTTCTATTTCGTGGTTCGATTTAGTGGTTTCAGTTTGTTGTTCGATTTCGTTGTTCGATATCGAAGTTGGATTTCGTTGTTCAATTTCGTTGTTCTATTTCGTTGTTCGATTTCGTTGTTCGATTCGTTATTCGATTTCGTTGTTCGATTTCGTTGTTCGATTTCGTTGTTCGATTTCGTTGTTCCATTTTGTTGTTCGATTTCGTTGTTCGATTTCGTTGTTAGATTTCGTTGTTCGATTTCGTTGTTCTATTTCGTTGTTCGATTTCGTTGTTCGATTTCGTTGTTCGATTTCGTTGTTCGATATCGAAGTTGGATTTCGTAGGTCAATTTCGTTGTTCTATTTCGTTGTTCCATTTCGTTGTTCGATTTCGTTGTTCGATTCGTTATTCGATTTCGTTGTTCGATTTCGTTGTTCGATTTCGTTGTTCGATTTCGTTGTTCGATTTCGTTGTTCGATTTCGTTGTTCGATTTCGTTGTTCCATTTCGTTGTTCGATATCGTTGTTCGATTTCGTTGTTCGATTTCGTTGTTCGATTTCGAAGTTCGATTTCGTTGTTCGATTTCGTTGTTCGATTTCGTTGTTCGATTTTGTTGTTCGATTTCGTTGTTCGATTTCGTTGTTCGATTTCGTAGTTCGATTTCGTTGTTCGATTTCGTTGTCCGATTCCGTTGTTCGATTTCGTTGTTCGTTTTCGTTGTTCTATATTGTTGCATGATTTCGTGATTCGATTTCGTTGTTCGATTGCGTTGTTCCATTTCGTTGTTCTATTTCGTGGTTCGATTTATAGTGGTTTCAGTTTGTTCGATGTCGTTGTTCGATATCGAAGTTGGATTTCGTTGTTCAATTTCGTTGTTCTATTTCGTTGTTCGATTTCGTTGTTCGATTCGTTATTCGATTTCGTTGTTCGATTTCGTTGTTCGATTTCGTTGTTCGATTTCGTTGTTAGATTTCGTTGTTCGGTTTCGTTGTTCGATTTCGTTGTTCCATTTCGTTGTTCGATTTCGTTCGATTTCGTTGTTCCATTTTGTTGTTCGATTTCGTTGTTAGATTTCGTTGTTCGATTTCGTTGTTCGATTTCGAAGTTCGATTTCGTTGTTCGATTTCGTTGTTCGATTTCGTTGTTCGATTTTGTTGTTCGATTTCGTTGTTCGATTTCGATGTTCGATTTCGTTGTTCGATTTCGTTGTTCGATTTCGTTGTTCGATTTCGTTGTTCGATTTCGTTATTCGATTTAGTGATTCGAATTCGTTGTTCGTTTTCGTTGTTCGATTTCGTTGTTCGATTCGTTATTCGATTTCGTTGTTCGATTTCGTTGTTCGATTTCGTTGTTCGATTTCGTTGTTCGATTTCGTTGTTCCATTTTGTTGTTCGATTTCGTTGTTCGATTTCGTTGTTAGATTTCGTTGTTCGATTTCGTTGTTCGATTTCGTTGTTCGATTTCGTTGTTCGATTTTGTTGTTCGATTTCGTTGTTCGATTTCGTTGTTCGATTTCGTTGTTCGATTTCGTTGTTCCATTTCGTTGTTCGATTTCGTTGTTCGATTTCGTTGTTCGATTTCGTTGTTCGATTTCGTTGATCGATTTCGTTGTTCGATTTCGTTGTTCGATTTCGTTGTTCGATTGCGTTGTTCCATTTCGTTGTTCTATTTCGTGGTTAGATTTAGTGGTTTCAGTTTGTTGTTCGATTTCGTTGCTCGATATCGAAGTTGGATTTCGTTGTTCAATTTCGTTGTTCGTTTTCGTTGTTCTATATTGTTGCATGATTTCGTGATTCGATTTCGTTGTTCGATTGCGTTGTTCCATTTCGTTGTTCTATTTCGTGGTTCGATTTATAGTGGTTTCAGTTTGTTGTTCGATGTCGTTGTTCGATATCGAAGTTGGATTTCGTTGTTCAATTTCGTTGTTCGATTTCGTTGTTCGATTCGTTATTCGATTTCGTTGTTCGATTTCGTTGTTCGATTTCGTTGTTAGATTTCGTTGTTAGATTTCGTTGTTCGGTTTCGTTGTTAGACTTCATTGTTCGATTTCGTTGTTCGATTTCGTTGTTCGATTTCGTTGTTAGATTTCGTTGTTCGATTTCGTTGTTCGATTTCGTTGTTCGATTTCGTTGTTCGATTTCGTTGTTCGATTTTGTTGTTCGATTTCGTTGTTCGATTTCGTTGTTCGATTTCGTTGTTCGATTTCGTTGTTCCATTTCGTTGTTCGATTTCGTTGTTCGATTTCGTTGTTCGATTTCGTTGTTCGATTTCGTTGATCGATTTCGTTGTTCGATTTCGTTGTTCGATTTCGTTGTTCGATTGCGTTGTTCCATTTCGTTGTTCTATTTCGTGGTTAGATTTAGTGGTTTCAGTTTGTTGTTCGATTTCGTTGCTCGATATCGAAGTTGGATTTCGTTGTTCAATTTCGTTGTTCGTTTTCGTTGTTCTATATTGTTGCATGATTTCGTGATTCGATTTCGTTGTTCGATTGCGTTGTTCCATTTCGTTGTTCTATTTCGTGGTTCGATTTATAGTGGTTTCAGTTTGTTGTTCGATGTCGTTGTTCGATATCGAAGTTGGATTTCGTTGTTCAATTTCGTTGTTCGATTTCGTTGTTCGATTCGTTATTCGATTTCGTTGTTCGATTTCGTTGTTCGATTGCGTTGTTCCATTTCGTTGTTCTATTTCGTGGTTCGATTTATAGTGGTTTCAGTTTGTTGTTCGATTTCGTTGTTCGATATCGAAGTTGGATTTCGTTGTTCAATTTCGTTGTTCTATTTCGTTGTTCGATTTCGTTGTTCGATTCGTTAATCGATTTCGTTGTTCGATTTCGTTGTTCGATTTCGTTGTTCGATTTCGTTGTTCCATTTTGTTGTTCGATTTCGTTGTTAAATTTCGTTGTTCGATTTCGTTGTTCGATTTCGTTGTTCCATTTTGTTGTTCGATTTCGTTGTTCGATTTCGTTATTCGATTTAGTGATTCGAATTCGTTGTTCGTTTTCGTTGTTCGATTTCGTTGTTCGATTCGTTATTCGATTTCGTTGTTCGATTTCGTTGTTCGATTTCGTTGTTCGATTTCGTTGTTCGATTTCGTTGTTCGATTTCGTTGTTCCATTTTGTTGTTCGATTTCGTTGTTCGATTTCGTTGTTAGATTTCGTTGTTCGATTTCGTTGTTCGATTTCGTTGTTCGATTTTGTTGTTCGATTTCGTTGTTCGATTTCGTTGTTCGATTTCGTTGTTCCATTTCGTTGTTCGATTTCGTTGTTCGATTTCGTTGTTCGATTTCGTTGTTCGATTTCGTTGTTCCATTTTGTTGTTCGATTTCGTTGTTCGATATCGAAGTTGGATTTCGTTGTTCAATTTCGTTGTTCGATTTCGTTGTTCGATTTCGTTGTTCGATTTCGTTGTTCCATTTTGTTGTTCGATTTCGTTGTTCGATTTCGTTGTTAGATTTCGTTGTTAGATTTCGTTGTTCGATTTCGTTGTTCGATTTCGTTGTTCGATTTCGTTGTTCGATTTCGTTGTTAGATTTCGTTGTTCGATATCGAAGTTGGATTTCGTAGGTCAATTTCGTTGTTCTATTTCGTTGTTCTATTTCGTTGTTCGATTTCGTTGTTCGATTCGTTATTCGATTTCGTTGTTCGATTTCGTTGTTCGATTTCGTTGTTCGATTTCGTTGTTCCATTTCGTTGTTCGATATCGTTGTTCGATTTCGTTGTTCGATTTCGTTGTTCGATTTCGAAGTTCGATTTCGTTGTTCGATTTCGTTGTTCGATTTCGTTGTTCGATTTTGTTGTTCGATTTCGTTGTTCGATTTCGTTGTTCGATTTCGTTGTTCGATTTCGTTGTTCGATTTCGTTGTCCGATTCCGTTGTTCGATTTCGTTGTTCGTTTTCGTTGTTCTATATTGTTGCATGATTTCGTGATTCGATTTCGTTGTTCGATTGCGTTGTTCCATTTCGTTGTTCTATTTCATGGTTCGATTTATAGTGGTTTCAGTTTGTTGTTCGATGTCGTTGTTCGATATCGAAGTTGGATTTCGTTGTTCAATTTCGTTGTTCTATTTCGTTGTTCGATTTCGTTGTTCGATTCGTTATTCGATTTCGTAGTTCCATTTTGTTGTTCAATTTCGTTGTTCGATTTCGTTGTTAGATTTCGTTGTTCGATTTCGTTGTTCGATTTCGTTGTTCGATTTCGTTGTTCGATTTCGTTGTTCGATTTTGTTGTTCGATTTCGTTGTTCGATTTCGATGTTCGATTTCGTTGTTCGATTTTGTTGTTCGATTTCGTTGTTCGATTTCGTTGTTCGATTTCGTTGTTCGATTTCGTTGTTCGATTTCGTTGTCCGATTCCGTTGTTCGATTTCGTTGTTCGTTTTCGTTGTTCTATATTGTTGCATGATTTCGTGATTCGATTTCGTTGTTCGATTGCGTTGTTCCATTTCGTTGTTCTATTTCATGGTTCGATTTATAGTGGTTTCAGTTTGTTGTTCGATGTCGTTGTTCGATATCGAAGTTGGATTTCGTTGTTCAATTTCGTTGTTCTATTTCGTTGTTCGATTTCGTTGTTCGATTCGTTATTCGATTTCGTAGTTCCATTTTGTTGTTCAATTTCGTTGTTCGATTTCGTTGTTAGATTTCGTTGTTCGATTTCGAAGTTCGATTTCGTTGTTCGATTTCGTTGTTCGATTTCGTTGTTCGATTTTGTTGTTCGATTTCGTTGTTCGATTTCGATGTTCGATTTCGTTGTTCGATTTCGTTGTTCGATTTCGTTGTTCGATTTCGTTGTCCGATTCCGTTGTTCGATTTCGTTGTTCGTTTTCGTTGTTCTATATTGTTGCATGATTTCTTTGTTCGATTGCGTTGTTCCATTTCGTTGTTCTATTTCGTGGTTCGATTTATGGTGGTTTCAGTTTGTTGTTCGATGTCGTTGTTCGATATCGAAGTTGGATTTCGTTGTTCAATTTCGTTGTTCTAGTTCGTTGTTCGATTTCGTTGTTCGATTCGTTATTCGATTTCGTTGTTCGATTTCGTTGTTCGATTTCGTTGTTCCATTTTGTTGTTCAATTTCGTTGTTCGATTTCGTTTTTAGATTTCGTTGTTCGATTTCGTTGTTCGATTTCGTTGTTCGATTTCGTTGTTCGATTTCGTTGTTCGATTTCGTTGTTCGATTTCGAAGTTCGATTTCGTTGTTCGATTTCGTTGTTCGATTTCGTTGTTCGATTTTGTTGTTCGATTTCGTTGTTCGATTTCGATGTTCGATTTCGTTGTTCGATTTCGTTGTTCGATTTCGTTGTTCGATTTCGTTGTCCGATTTCGTTGTTCCATTTTGTTGTTCGATTTCGTTGTTCGATATCGAAGTTGGATTTCGTTGTTCAATTTCGTTGTTCGATTTCGTTGTTCGATTTCGTTGTTCGATTTCGTTGTTCCATTTTGTTGTTCGATTTCGTTGTTCGATTTCGTTGTTAGATTTCGTTGTTCGATTTCGTTGTTCGATTTCGTTGTTCGATTTCGTTGTTCGATTTCGTTGTTCGATTTCGTTGTTCGATTTCGTTGTTCGATTTCGTTGTCCGATTCCGTTGTTCGATTTCGTTGTTCGTTTTCGTTGTTCTATATTGTTGCATGATTTCTTTGTTCGATTGCGTTGTTCCATTTCGTTGTTCTATTTCGTGGTTCGATTTATAGTGGTTTCAGTTTGTTGTTCGATGTCGTTGTTCGATATCGAAGTTGGATTTCGTTGTTCAATTTCGTTGTTCTATTTCGTTGTTCGATTTCGTTGTTCGATTCGTTATTCGATTTCGTTGTTCGATTTCGTTGTTCGATTTCGTTGTTCCATTTTGTTGTTCAATTTCGTTGTTCGATTTCGTTTTTAGATTTCGTTGTTCGATTTCGTTGTTCGATTTCGTTGTTCGATTTCGTTGTTCGATTTCGTTGTTCGATTTCGTTGTTCGATTTCGTTGTTCGATTTCGTTGTTCGATTTCGTTGTTCGAATTCGTTGTTCGATTTCGTTATTCGATTTAGTGATTCGAATTCGTTGTTCGAATTCGTTGTTCGTTTTCGTTGTTCGATTTCGTTGTTCGATTCGTTATTCGATTTCGTTGTTCGATTTCGTTGTTCGATTTCGTTGTTCGATTTCGTTGTTCGATTTCGTTGTTCGATTTCGTTGTTCGATTTCGTTGTTCGATTTTGTTGTTCCATTTTGTTGTTGGATTTCGTTGTTCGATTTCGTTGTTCGATTTCGTTGTTCGATTTCGTTGTTCCATTTTGTTGTTCGATTTCGTTGTTAGATTTCGTTGTTCGATTTCGTTGTTCGATTTCGTTGTTCGATTTCGTTATTCGATTTAGTGATTCGAATTCGTTGTTCGTTTTCGTTGTTCGATTTCGTTGTTCGATTCGTTATTCGATTTCGTTGTTCGATTTCGTTGTTCGATTTCGTTGTTCGATTTCGTTGTTCGATTTCGTTGTTCCATTTTGTTGTTCGATTTCGTTGTTCGATTTCGTTGTTCGATTTCGTTGTTAGATTTCGTTGTTCGATTTCGTTGTTCGATTTCGTTGTTCGATTTCGTTGTTCGATTTTGTTGTTCGATTTCGTTGTTCGATTTCGTTGTTCGATTTCGTTGTTCCATTTCGTTGTTCGATTTCGTTGTTCGATTTCGTTGTTCGATTTCGTTGTTCGATTTCGTTGTTCGATTTCGTTGTTCGATTTCGTTGTTCGATTGCGTTGTTCCATTTCGTTGTTCTATTTCGTGGTTCGATTTAGTGGTTTCAGTTTGTTGTTCGATTTCGTTGTTCGATATCGAAGTTGGATTTCGTTGTTCAATTTCGTTGTTCTATTTCGTTGTTCGATTTCGTTGTTCGATTCGTTATTCGATTTCGTTGTTCGATTTCGTTGTTCGATTTCGTTGTTCGATTTCGTTGTTCGATTTCGTTGTTCCATTTTGTTGTTCGATTTCGTTGTTCGATTTCGTTGTTAGATTTCGTTGTTAGATTTCGTTGTTCGATTTCGTTGTTCGATTTCGTTGTTCGATTTCGTTGTTCGATTTCGTTGTTCGATTTCGTTGTTAGATTTCGTTGTTCGATATCGAAGTTGGATTTCGTAGGTCAATTTCGTTGTTCTATTTCGTTGTTCTATTTCGTTGTTCGATTTCGTTGTTCGATTCGTTATTCGATTTCGTTGTTCGATTTCGTTGTTCGATTTCGTTGTTCGATTTCGTTGTTCCATTTCGTTGTTCGATATCGTTGTTCGATTTCGTTGTTCGATTTCGTTGTTCGATTTCGTTGTTCGATTTCGAAGTTCGATTTCGTTGTTCGATTTCGTTGTTCGATTTCGTTGTTCGATTTTGTTGTTCGATTTCGTTGTTCGATTTCGTTGTTCGATTTCGTTGTTCGATTTCGTTGTTCGATTTCGTTGTTCGATTTCGTTGTCCGATTCCGTTGTTCGATTTCGTTGTTCGTTTTCGTTGTTCTATATTGTTGCATGATTTCGTGATTCGATTTCGTTGTTCGATTGCGTTGTTCCATTTCGTTGTTCTATTTCGTGGTTCGATTTATAGTGGTTTCAGTTTGTTGTTCGATGTCGTTGTTCGATATCGAAGTTGGATTTCGTTGTTCAATTTCGTTGTTCTATTTCGTTGTTCGATTCGTTATTCGATTTCATTGTTCGATTTCGTTATTCGATTTCGTTGTTCCATTTTGTTGTTCAATTTCGTTGTCCGATTTCGTTGTTAGATTTCGTTGTTCGATTTCGTTGTTCGATTTCGTTGTTCGATTTCGTTGTTCGATTTCGTTGTTCGATTTCGTTGTTCGATTTCGTTGTTCGATTTCGTTGTTCGATTTCGTTGTTCGATTTCGTTGTCCGATTCCGTTGTTCGATTTCGTTGTTCGTTTTCGTTGTTCTATATTGTTGCATGATTTCGTGATTCGATTTCGTTGTTCGATTGCGTTTTTCCATTTCGTTGTTCTATTTTGTGGTTCGATTTATAGTGGTTTCAGTTCGTTGTTCGATGTCGTTGTTCGATATCGAAGTTGGATTTCGTTGTTCAATTTCGTTGTTCTATTTCGTTGTTCGATTTCGTTGTTCGATTCGTTATTCGATTTCGTTGTTCGATTTCGTTGTTCGATTTCGTTGTTCGATTTCGTTGTTCGATTTCGTTGTTCCATTTTGTTGTTCGATTTCGTTGTTCTATATTGTTGCATGATTTCGTGGTTCGATTTCGTTGTTCGATTGCGTTGTTCCATTTCGTTGTTCTATTTCGTGGTTCGATTTATAGTGGTTTCAGTTTGTTGTTCGATTTCGTTGTTCGATATCGAAGTTGGATTTCGTTGTTCAATTTCGTTGTTCTATTTCGTTGTTCGATTTCGTTGTTCGATTCGTTAATCGATTTCGTTGTTCGATTTCGTTGTTCGATTTCGTTGTTCGATTTCGTTGTTCCATTTTGTTGTTCGATTTCGTTGTTCGATTTCGTTGTTCGATTTCGTTGTTCCATTTTGTTGTTCGATTTCGTTGTTCGATTTCGTTATTCGATTTAGTGATTCGAATTCGTTGTTCGTTTTCGTTGTTCGATTTCGTTGTTCGATTCGTTATTCGATTTCGTTGTTCGATTTCGTTGTTCGATTTCGTTGTTCGATTTCGTTGTTCGATTTCGTTGTTCGATTTCGTTGTTCCATTTTGTTGTTCGATTTCGTTGTTCGATTTCGTTGTTAGATTTCGTTGTTCGATTTCGTTGTTCGATTTCGTTGTTCGATTTCGTTGTTCGATTTTGTTGTTCGATTTCGTTGTTCGATTTCGTTGTTCGATTTCGTTGTTCCATTTCGTTGTTCGATTTCGTTGTTCGATTTCGTTGTTCGATTTCGTTGTTCCATTTTGTTGTTCGATTTCGTTGTTCGATATCGAAGTTGGATTTCGTTGTTCAATTTCGTTGTTCGATTTCGTTGTTCGATTTCGTTGTTCGATTTCGTTGTTCCATTTTGTTGTTCGATTTCGTTGTTCGATTTCGTTGTTAGATTTCGTTGTTAGATTTCGTTGTTCGATTTCGTTGTTCGATTTCGTTGTTCGATTTCGTTGTTCGATTTCGTTGTTAGATTTCGTTGTTCGATATCGAAGTTGGATTTCGTAGGTCAATTTCGTTGTTCTATTTCGTTGTTCTATTTCGTTGTTCGATTTCGTTGTTCGATTCGTTATTCGATTTCGTTGTTCGATTTCGTTGTTCGATTTCGTTGTTCGATTTCGTTGTTCCATTTCGTTGTTCGATATCGTTGTTCGATTTCGTTGTTCGATTTCTTTGTTCGATTTCGAAGTTCGATTTCGTTGTTCGATTTCGTTGTTCGATTTCGTTGTTCGATTTTGTTGTTCGATTTCGTTGTTCGATTTCGTTGTTCGATTTCGTTGTTCGATTTCGTTGTTCGATTTCGTTGTTCGATTTCGTTGTCCGATTCCGTTGTTCGATTTCGTTGTTCGTTTTCGTTGTTCTATATTGTTGCATGATTTCGTGATTCGATTTCGTTGTTCGATTGCGTTGTTCCATTTCGTTGTTCTATTTCGTGGTTCGATTTATAGTGGTTTCAGTTTGTTGTTCGATGTCGTTGTTCGATATCGAAGTTGGATTTCGTTGTTCAATTTCGTTGTTCTATTTCGTTGTTCGATTTCGTTGTTCGATTCGTTATTCGATTTCGTAGTTCCATTTTGTTGTTCAATTTCGTTGTTCGATTTCGTTGTTAGATTTCGTTGTTCGATTTCGTTGTTCGATTTCGTTGTTCGATTTCGTTGTTCGATTTCGTTGTTCGATTTCGTTGTTCGATTTCGAAGTTCGATTTCGTTGTTCGATTTCGTTGTTCGATTTCGTTGTTCGATTTTGTTGTTCGATTTCGTTGTTCGATTTCGATGTTCGATTTCGTTGTTCGATTTCGTTGTTCGATTTCGTTGTTCGATTTCGTTGTCCGATTCCGTTGTTCGATTTCGTTTTTCGTTTTCGTTGTTCTATATTGTTGCATGATTTCTTTGTTCGATTGCGTTGTTCCATTTCGTTGTTCTATTTCGTGGTTCGATTTATAGTGGTTTCAGTTTGTTGTTCGATGTCGTTGTTCGATATCGAAGTTGGATTTCGTTGTTCAATTTCGTTGTTCTATTTCGTTGTTCGATTTCGTTGTTCGATTCGTTATTCGATTTCGTTGTTCGATTTCGTTGTTCGATTTCGTTGTTCCATTTTGTTGTTCAATTTCGTTGTTCGATTTCGTTTTTAGATTTCGTTGTTCGATTTCGTTGTTCGATTTCGTTGTTCGATTTCGTTGTTCGATTTCGTTGTTCGATTTCGTTCGAATTCGTTGTTCGATTTCGTTATTCGATTTAGTGATTCGAATTCGTTGTTCGAATTCGTTGTTCGTTTTCGTTGTTCGATTTCGTTGTTCGATTCGTTATTCGATTTCGTTGTTCTATTTCGTGGTTCGATTTCGTTGTTCGTTTTCGTTGTTCTATATTGTTGCATGATTTCGTGATTCGATTTCGTTGTTCGATTGCGTTGTTCCATTTCGTTGTTCTATTTCGTGGTTCGATTTATAGTGGTTTCAGTTTGTTGTTCGATGTCGTTGTTCGATATCGAAGTTGGATTTCGTTGTTCAATTTCGTTGTTCTATTTCGTTGTTCGATTTCGTTGTTCGATTCGTTATTCGATTTCGTAGTTCCATTTTGTTGTTCAATTTCGTTGTTCGATTTCGTTGTTAGATTTCGTTGTTCGATTTCGTTGTTCGATTTCGTTGTTCGATTTCGTTGTTCGATTTCGTTGTTCGATTTCGTTGTTCGATTTCGAAGTTCGATTTCGTTGTTCGATTTCGTTGTTCGATTTCGTTGTTCGATTTTGTTGTTCGATTTCGTTGTTCGATTTCGATGTTCGATTTCGTTGTTCGATTTCGTTGTTCGATTTCGTTGTTCGATTTCGTTGTCCGATTCCGTTGTTCGATTTCGTTTTTCGTTTTCGTTGTTCTATATTGTTGCATGATTTCTTTGTTCGATTGCGTTGTTCCATTTCGTTGTTCTATTTCGTGGTTCGATTTATAGTGGTTTCAGTTTGTTGTTCGATGTCGTTGTTCGATATCGAAGTTGGATTTCGTTGTTCAATTTCGTTGTTCTATTTCGTTGTTCGATTTCGTTGTTCGATTCGTTATTCGATTTCGTTGTTCGATTTCGTTGTTCGATTTCGTTGTTCCATTTTGTTGTTCAATTTCGTTGTTCGATTTCGTTTTTAGATTTCGTTGTTCGATTTCGTTGTTCGATTTCGTTGTTCGATTTCGTTGTTCGATTTCGTTGTTCGATTTCGTTGTTCGATTTCGTTCGAATTCGTTGTTCGATTTCGTTATTCGATTTAGTGATTCGAATTCGTTGTTCGAATTCGTTGTTCGTTTTCGTTGTTCGATTTCGTTGTTCGATTCGTTATTCGATTTCGTTGTTCTATTTCGTGGTTCGATTTATAGTGGTTTCAGTTTGTTGTTCAATGTCGTTGTTCGATATCGAAGTTGGATTTCGTTGTTCAATTTCGTTGTTCTATTTCGTTGTTCGATTTCGTTGTTCGATTCGTTATTCGATTTCGTAGTTCCATTTTGTTGTTCAATTTCGTTGTTCGATTTCGTTGTTAGATTTCGTTGTTCGATTTCGTTGTTCGATTTCGTTGTTCGATTTCGTTGTTCGATTTCGCTGTTCGATTTCGTTGTTCGATTTCGAAGTTCGATTTCGTTGTTCGATTTCGTTGTTCGATTTCGTTGTTCGATTTTGTTGTTCGATTTCGTTGTTCGATTTCGATGTTCGATTTCGTTGTTCGATTTCGTTGTTCGATTTCGTTGTTCGATTTCGTTGTCCGATTCCGTTGTTCGATTTCGTTGTTCGTTTTCGTTGTTCTATATTGTTGCATGATTTCTTTGTTCGATTGCGTTGTTCCATTTCGTTGTTCCATTTCGTGGTTCGATTTATAGTGGTTTCAGTTTGTTGTTCGATGTCGTTGTTCGATATCGAAGTTGGATTTCGTTGTTCAATTTCGTTGTTCTATTTCGTTGTTCGATTTCGTTGTTCGATTCGTTATTCGATTTCGTTGTTCGATTTCGTTGTTCGATTTCGTTGTTCCATTTTGTTGTTCAATTTCGTTGTTCGATTTCGTTTTTAGATTTCGTTGTTCGATTTCGTTGTTCGATTTCGTTGTTCGATTTCGTTGTTCGATTTCGTTGTTCGATTTCGTTGTTCGAATTCGTTGTTCGATTTCGTTATTCGATTTAGTGATTCGAATTCGTTGTTCGAATTCGTTGTTCGTTTTCGTTGTTCGATTTCGTTGTTCGATTCGTTATTCGATTTCGTTGTTCGATTTCGTTGTTCGATTTCGTTGTTCGATTTCGTTGTTCGATTTCGTTGTTCGATTTCGTTGTTCGATTTCGTTGTTCGATTTCGTTGTTCCATTTTGTTGTTGGATTTCGTTGTTCGATTTCGTTGTTCGATTTCGTTGTTCGATTTCGTTGTTCCATTTTGTTGTTCGATTTCGTTGTTAGATTTCGTTGTTCGATTTCGTTGTTCGATTTCGTTGTTCGATTTCGTTATTCGATTTAGTGATTCGAATTCGTTGTTCGTTTTCGTTGTTCGATTTCGTTGTTCGATTCGTTATTCGATTTCGTTGTTCGATTTCGTTGATCGATTTCGTTGTTCGATTTCGTTGTTCGATTTCGTTGTTCGATTGCGTTGTTCCATTTCGTTGTTCTATTTCGTGGTTAGATTTAGTGGTTTCAGTTTGTTGTTCGATTTCGTTGCTCGATATCGAAGTTGGATTTCGTTGTTCAATTTCGTTGTTCGTTTTCGTTGTTCTATATTGTTGCATGATTTCGTGATTCGATTTCGTTGTTCGATTGCGTTGTTCCATTTCGTTGTTCTATTTCGTGGTTCGATTTATAGTGGTTTCAGTTTGTTGTTCGATGTCGTTGTTCGATATCGAAGTTGGATTTCGTTGTTCAATTTCGTTGTTCGATTTCGTTGTTCGATTCGTTATTCGATTTCGTTGTTCGATTTCGTTGTTAGATTTCGTTGTTAGATTTCGTTGTTCGGTTTCGTTGTTAGACTTCATTGTTCGATTTCGTTGTTCGATTTCGTTGTTCGATTTCGTTGTTAGATTTCGTTGTTCGATTTCGTTGTTCGATTTCGTTGTTCGATTTCGTTGTTCGATTTTGTTGTTCGATTTCGTTGTTCGATTTCGTTGTTCGATTTCGTTGTTCGATTTCGTTGTTCCATTTCGTTGTTCGATTTCGTTGTTCGATTTCGTTGTTCGATTTCGTTGTTCGATTTCGTTGATCGATTTCGTTGTTCGATTTCGTTGTTCGATTTCGTTGTTCGATTGCGTTGTTCCATTTCGTTGTTCTATTTCGTGGTTAGATTTAGTGGTTTCAGTTTGTTGTTCGATTTCGTTGCTCGATATCGAAGTTGGATTTCGTTGTTCAATTTCGTTGTTCGTTTTCGTTGTTCTATATTGTTGCATGATTTCGTGATTCGATTTCGTTGTTCGATTGCGTTGTTCCATTTCGTTGTTCTATTTCGTGGTTCGATTTATAGTGGTTTCAGTTTGTTGTTCGATGTCGTTGTTCGATATCGAAGTTGGATTTCGTTGTTCAATTTCGTTGTTCGATTTCGTTGTTCGATTCGTTATTCGATTTCGTTGTTCGATTTCGTTGTTCGATTTCGTTGTTAGATTTCGTTGTTAGATTTCGTTGTTCGGTTTCGTTGTTAGACTTCATTGTTCGATTTCGTTGTTCGATTTCGTTGTTCGATTTCGTTGTTCGATTTCGTTGTTCCATTTCGTTGTTCGATTTCGTTGTTCCATTTTGTTGTTCGATTTCGTTGTTCGATTTCGTTGTTAGATTTCGTTGTTCGATTTCGTTGTTCGATTACGTTGTTCGATTTCGTTGTTCGATTTCGTTGTTCGATATCGAAGTTGGATTTCGTAGTTCAATTTCGTTGTTCTATTTCGTTGTTCTATTTCGTTGTTCGATTTCGTTGTTCGATTCGTTATTCGATTTCGTTGTTCGATTTCGTTGTTCGATTTCGTTGTTCGATTTCGTTGTTCGATTTCGTTGTTCAATTTCGTTGTTCCATTTTGTTGTTCGATTTCGTTGTTCGATTTCGTTGTTAGATTTCGTTGTTCGATTTCGTTGTTCGATTTCGTTGTTCGATTTCGTTGTTCGATTTCGTTGTTCCATTTTGTTGTTCGATTTCGTTGTTCGATTTCGTTGTTAGATTTCGTTGTTCGATTTCGTTGTTCGATTTCGTTGTTCGATTGAGCTGTTCCTTTTCGTTGTTCTATTTCGTGGTTCGATTTAGTGGTTTCAGTTTGTTGTTCAATTTCGTTGTTCTATTTCGTTGTTCGATTTCGTTGTTCGATTCGTTATTCGATTTCGTTGTTCGATTTCGTTGTTCAATTTCGTTGTTCGATTTCGTTGTTCCATTTTGTTGTTCGATTTCGTTGTTCGATTTCGTTGTTCTATATTGTTGCATGATTTCGTGGTTCGATTTCGTTGTTCGATTGCGTTGTTCCATTTCGTTGTTCTATTTCGTGGTTCGATTTATAGTGGTTTCAGTTTGTTGTTCGATTTCGTTGTTCGATATCGAAGTTGGATTTCGTTGTTCAATTTCGTTGTTCTATTTCGTTGTTCGATTTCGTTGTTCGATTCGTTATTCGATTTCGTTGTTCGATTTCGTTGTTCGATTTCGTTGTTAGATTTCGTTGTTCGATTTCGTTGTTCGATTTCGTTGTTCGATTTCGTTGTTCGATTTCGTTGTTCGATTTCGTTGTTCGATTTCGTTGTTCGATTTCGTTGTTCGATTTCGTTATTCCATTTCGTTGTTCGATTTCGTTGTTCCATTTTGTTGTTCGATTTCCTTGTTCGATTTCGTTGTTAGATTTCGTTGTTCGATTTCGTTGTTCGATTACGATGTTCGATTTCGTTGTTCGATTTCGTTGTTCGATTTCGTTGTTCGATTTCGTTGTTCGATTTTGTTGTTCGATTTCGTTGTTCGATTTCATTGTTCGATTTCGTTGTTCGATTTCGTTGTTCCATTTCGTTGTTCGATTTCGTTGTTCGATTTCGTTGTTCGATTTCGTTGTTCGATTTCGTTGATCGATTTCGTTGTTCGATTTCGTTGTTCGATTTCGTTGTTCGATTGCGTTGTTCCATTTCGTTGTTCTATTTCGTGGTTCGATTTAGTGGTTTCAGTTTGTGTTTCGATTTCGTTGTTCGATATCGAAGTTGGATTTCGTTGTTCAATTTCGTTGTTCTATTTCGTTGTTCGATTTCGTTGTTCGATTCGTTATTCGATTTCGTTGTTCGATTTCGTTGTTCGATTTCGTTGTTCGATTTCGTTGTTCCATTTTGTTGTTCGATTTCGTTGTTCGATTTCGTTGTTAGATTTCGTTGTTCGATTTCGTTGTTCGATTTCGTTGTTCGATTTCGTTGTTCGATTTCGTTGTTCGATTTCGTTGTTCGATTTCGTTGTTCGATATCGAAGTTGGATTTCGTAGGTCAATTTCGTTGTTCTATTTCGTTGTTCCATTTCGTTGTTCGATTTCGTTGTTCGATTCGTTATTCGATTTCGTTGCTCGATTTCGTTGTTCGATTTCGTTGTTCGATTTCGTTGTTCGATTTCGTTGTTCGATTTCGTTGTTCGATTTCGTTGTTCCATTTCGTTGTTCGATATCGTTGTTCGATTTCGTTGTTCGATTTCGTTGTTCGATTTCGAAGTTCGATTTCGTTGTTCGATTTCGTTGTTCGATTTCGTTGTTCGATTTTGTTGTTCGATTTCGTTGTTCGATTTCGTTGTTCGATTTCGTAGTTCGATTTCGTTGTTCGATTTCGTTGTCCGATTCCGTTGTTCGATTTCGTTGTTCGTTTTCGTTGTTCTATATTGTTGCATGATTTCGTGATTCGATTTCGTTGTTCGATTGCGTTGTTCCATTTCGTTGTTCTATTTCGTGGTTCGATTTATAGTGGTTTCAGTTTGTTCGATGTCGTTGTTCGATATCGAAGTTGGATTTCGTTGTTCAATTTCGTTGTTCTATTTCGTTGTTCGATTTCGTTGTTCGATTCGTTATTCGATTTCGTTGTTCGATTTCGTTGTTCGATTTCGTTGTTCGATTTCGTTGTTAGATTTCGTTGTTCGGTTTCGTTGTTCGATTTCGTTGTTCGATTTCGTTGTTCGATTTCGTTGTTCCATTTCTTTGTTCGATTTCGTTGTTCCATTTTGTTGTTCGATTTCGTTGTTCGATTTCGTTGTTAGATTTCGTTGTTCGATTTCGTTGTTCGATTACGTTGTTCGATTTCGTTGTTCTATTTCGTTGTTCGATTTCGTTGTTCGATATCGAAGTTGGATTTCGTTGTTCAATTTCGTTGTTCAATTTCGTTGTTCGATTTCGTTGTTCGATTCGTTATTCGATTTCGTTGTTCGATTTCGTTGTTCGATTTCGTTGTTCGATTTCGTTGTTCCATTTTGTTGTTCGATTTCGTTGTTCGATTTCGTTGTTCTATATTGTTGCATGATTTCGTGGTTCGATTTCGTTGTTCGATTGCGTTGTTCCATTTCGTTGTTCTATTTCGTGGTTCGATTTATAGTGGTTTCAGTTTGTTGTTCGATTTCGTTGTTCGATATCGAAGTTGGATTTCGTTGTTCAATTTCGTTGTTCTATTTCGTTGTTCGATTTCGTTGTTCGATTCGTTAATCGATTTCGTTGTTCGATTTCGTTGTTCGATTTCGTTGTTCGATTTCGTTGTTCGATTTCGAAGTTCGATTTCGTTGTTCGATTTCGTTGTTCGATTTCGTTGTTCGATTTTGTTGTTCGATTTCGTTGTTCGATTTCGTTGTTCGATTTCGTTGTTCGATTTCGTTGTTCGATTTCGTTGTTCGATTTCGTTGTCCGATTCCGTTGTTCGATTTCGTTGTTCGTTTTCGTTGTTCTATATTGTTGCATGATTTCTTTGTTCGATTGCGTTGTTCCATTTCGTTGTTCTATTTCGTGGTTCGATTTATAGTGGTTTCAGTTTGTTGTTCGATGTCGTTGTTCGATATCGAAGTTGGATTTCGTTGTTCAATTTCGTTGTTCTATTTCGTTGTTCGATTTCGTTGTTCGATTCGTTATTCGATTTCGTTGTTCGATTTCGTTGTTCGATTTCGTTGTTCCATTTTGTTGTTCAATTTCGTTGTTCGATTTCGTTGTTCGAATTCGTTGTTCGATTTCGTTATTCGATTTAGTGATTCGAATTCGTTGTTCGTTTTCGTTGTTCGATTTCGTTGTTCGATTTCGTTGTTCGATTTCGTTGTTCCATTTTGTTGTTCGATTTCGTTGTTTGATTTCGTTGTTAGATTTCGTTGTTCGATTTCATTGTTCGATTTCGTTGTTCGATTTCGTTGTTCGATTGCGCTGTTCCATTTCGTTGTTCTATTTTGTGGTTCGATTTAGTGGTTTCAGTTTGTTGTTCGATTTCGTTGTTCGATATCGAAGTTGGATTTCGTTGTTCAATTTCGTTGTTCTATTTCGTTGTTCGATTTCGTTGTTCGATTCGTTATTCGATTTCGTTGTTCGATTTCGTTGTTCGATTTCGTTGTTAGATTTCATTGTTCGATTTCGTTGTTCGATTTCGTTGTTCGATTTCGTTGTTCGATTTCGTTGTTCGATTTCGTTGTTCGATTTCGTTGTTCCATTTCGTTGTTCGATTTCGTTGTTCCATTTTGTTGTTCGATTTCGTTGTTCGATTTCGTTGTTAGATTTCGTTGTTCGATTTCGTTGTTCGATTACGTTGTTCGATTTCGTTGTTCGATTTCGTTGTTCGATATCGAAGTTGGATTTCGTAGTTCAATTTCGTTGTTCTATTTCGTTGTTCGATTTCGTTGTTCGATTCGTTATTCGATTTCGTTGTTCGATTTCGTTGTTCGATTTCGTTGTTCGATTTCGTTGTTCGATTTCGTTGTTCCATTTTGTTGTTCGATTTCGTTGTTCGATTTCGTTGTTAGATTTCGTTGTTCGATTTCGTTGTTCGATTTCGTTGTTCGATTTCGTTGTTCGATTTCGTTGTTCGATTGAGCTGTTCCTTTTCGTTGTTCTATTTCGAGGTTCGATTTAGTGGTTTCAGTTTGTTGTTCAATTTCGTTGTTCTATTTCGTTGTTCGATTTCGTTGTTCGATTCGTTATTCGATTTTGTTGTTCGATTTCGTTGTTCGATTTCGTTGTTCGATTTCGTTGTTCCATTTTGTTGTTCGATTTCGTTGTTCGATTTCGTTGTTCTATATTGTTGCATGATTTCGTGGTTCGATTTCGTTGTTCGATTGCGTTGTTCCATTTCGTTGTTCTATTTCGTGGTTCGATTTATAGTGGTTTCAGTTTGTTGTTCGATTTCGTTGTTCGATATCGAAGTTGGATTTCGTTGTTCAATTTCGTTGTTCTATTTCGTTGTTCGATTTCGTTGTTCGATTCGTTATTCGATTTCGTTGTTCGATTTCGTTGTTCGATTTCGTTGTTAGATTTCGTTGTTCGATTTCGTTGTTCGATTTCGTTGTTCGATTTCGTTGTTCGATTTCGTTGTTCGATTTTGTTGTTCGATTTCGTTGTTCGATTTCGTTATTCCATTTCGTTGTTCGATTTCGTTGTTCCATTTTGTTGTTCGATTTCCTTGTTCGATTTCGTTGTTAGATTTCGTTGTTCGATTTCGTTGTTCGATTACGATGTTCGATTTCGTTGTTCGATTTCGTTGTTCGATTTCGTTGTTCAATTTCGTTGTTCGATTTTGTTGTTCGATTTCGTTGTTCCATTTCATTGTTCGATTTCGTTGTTCGATTTCGTTGTTCCATTTCGTTGTTCGATTTCGTTGTTCGATTTCGTTGTTCGATTTCGTTGTTCGATTTCGTTGATCGATTTCGTTGTTCGATTTCGTTGTTCGATTTCGTTGTTCGATTGCGTTGTTCCATTTCGTTGTTCTATTTCGTGGTTCGATTTAGTGGTTTCAGTTTGTTGTTCGATTTCGTTGTTCGATATCGAAGTTGGATTTCGTTGTTCAATTTCGTTGTTCTATTTCGTTGTTCGATTTCGTTGTTCGATTCGTTGTTCGATTTCGTTGTTCGATTTCGTTGTTCGATTTCGTTGTTCCATTTTGTTGTTCGATTTCGTTGTTCGATTTCGTTGTTAGATTTCGTTGTTAGATTTCGTTGTTCGATTTCGTTGTTCGATTTCGTTGTTCGATTTCGTTGTTCGATTTCGTTGTTCGATTTCGTTGTTCGATATCGAAGTTGGATTTCGTAGGTCAATTTCGTTGTTCTATTTCGTTGTTCCATTTCGTTGTTCGATTTCGTTGTTCGATTCGTTATTCGATTTCGTTGTTCGATTTCGTTGTTCGATTTCGTTGTTCGATTTCGTTGTTCGATTTCGTTGTTCGATTTCGTTGTTCGATTTCGTTGTTCCATTTCGTTGTTCGATATCGTTGTTCGATTTCGTTGTTCGATTTCGTTGTTCGATTTCGAAGTTCGATTTCGTTGTTCGATTTCGTTGTTCGATTTCGTTGTTCGATTTTGTTGTTCGATTTCGTTGTTCGATTTCGTTGTTCGATTTCGTAGTTCGATTTCGTTGTTCGATTTCGTTGTCCGATTCCGTTGTTCGATTTCGTTGTTCGTTTTCGTTGTTCTATATTGTTGCATGATTTCGTGATTCGATTTCGTTGTTCGATTGCGTTGTTCCATTTCGTTGTTCTATTTCGTGGTTCGATTTATAGTGGTTTCAGTTTGTTCGATGTCGTTGTTCGATATCGAAGTTGGATTTCGTTGTTCAATTTCGTTGTTCTATTTCGTTGTTCGATTTCGTTGTTCGATTCGTTATTCGATTTCGTTGTTCGATTTCGTTGTTCGATTTCGTTGTTCGATTTCGTTGTTAGATTTCGTTGTTCGGTTTCGTTGTTCGATTTCGTTGTTCTATTTCGTTGTTCGATTTCGTTGTTCCATTTCTTTGTTCGATTTCGTTGTTCCATTTTGTTGTTCGATTTCGTTGTTCGATTTCGTTGTTAGATTTCGTTGTTCGATTTCGTTGTTCGATTACGTTGTTCGATTTCGTTGTTCGATTTCGTTGTTCGATTTCGTTGTTCGATTTCGTTGTTCGATATCGAAGTTGGATTTCGTTGTTCAATTTCGTTGTTCTATTTCGTTGTTCGATTTCGTTGTTCGATTCGTTATTCGATTTCGTTGTTCGATTTCGTTGTTAGATTTCGTTGTTCGATTTCGTTGTTCCATTTTGTTGTTCGATTTCGTTGTTCGATTTCGTTGTTCGATTTCGTTGTTCTATATTGTTGCATGATTTCGTGGTTCGATTTCGTTGTTCGATTGCGTTGTTCCATTTCGTTGTTCTATTTCGTGGTTCGATTTATAGTGGTTTCAGTTTGTTGTTCGATTTCGTTGTTCGATATCGAAGTTGGATTTCGTTGTTCAATTTCGTTGTTCTATTTCGTTGTTCGATTTCGTTGTTCGATTCGTTAATCGATTTCGTTGTTCGATTTCGTTCGATTTCGTTGTTCCATTTTGTTGTTCGATTTCGTTGTTAGATTTCGTTGTTCGATTTCGTTGTTCGATTTCGTTGTTCGATTTCGTTGTTCCATTTTGTTGTTCGATTTCGTTGTTAGATTTCGTTGTTCGATTTCGTTGTTCGATTTCGTTGTTCGATTTCGTTATTCGATTTAGTGATTCGAATTCGTTGTTCGTTTTCGTTGTTCCATTTCGTTGTTCTATTTCGTGGTTCGATTTAGTGGTTTCAGTTTGTTGTTTGATTTCGTTGTTCGATATCGAAGTTGGATTTCGTTGTTCAATTTCGTTGTTCTATTTCGTTGTTCGATTTCGTTGTTCGACTCGTTATTCGATTTCGTTGTTCGATTTCGTTGTTCGATTTCGTTGTTCGATTTCGTTGTTCCATTTTGTTGTTCGATTTCGTTGTTCGATTTCGTTGTTAGATTTCGTTGTTCGATTTCGTTGTTCGATTTCGTTGTTCGATTTCGTTGTTCGATTTCGTTGTTCGATTTCGTTGTTCGATATCGAAGTTGGATTTCGTAGGTCAATTTCGTTGTTCTATTTCGTTGTTCCATTTCGTTGTTCGATTTCGTTGTTCGATTCGTTATTCGATTTCGTTGTTCGATTTCGTTGTTCGATTTCGTTGTTCGATTTCGTTGTTCGATTTCGTTGTTCGATTTCGTTGTTCGATTTCGTTGTTCCATTTCGTTGTTCGATATCGTTGTTCGATTTCGTTTTTCGATTTCGTTGTTCGATTTCGAAGTTCGATTTCGTTGTTCGATTTCGTTGTTCGATTTCGTTGTTCGATTTTGTTGTTCGATTTCGTTGTTCGATTTCGTTGTTCGATTTCGTAGTTCGATTTCGTTGTTCGATTTCGTTGTCCGATTCCGTTGTTCGATTTCGTTGTTCGTTTTCGTTGTTCTATATTGTTGCATGATTTCGTGATTCGATTTCGTTGTTCGATTGCGTTGTTCCATTTCGTTGTTCTATTTCGTGGTTCGATTTATAGTGGTTTCAGTTTGTTCGATGTCGTTGTTCGATATCGAAGTTGGATTTCGTTGTTCAATTTCGTTGTTCTATTTCGTTGTTCGATTTCGTTGTTCGATTCGTTATTCGATTTCGTTGTTCGATTTCGTTGTTCGATTTCGTTGTTCGATTTCGTTGTTAGATTTCGTTGTTCGGTTTCGTTGTTCGATTTCGTTGTTCTATTTCGTTGTTCGATTTCGTTGTTCCATTTCTTTGTTCGATTTCGTTGTTCCATTTTGTTGTTCGATTTCGTTGTTCGATTTCGTTGTTAGATTTCGTTGTTCGATTTCGTTGTTCGATTACGTTGTTCGATTTCGTTGTTCGATTTCGTTGTTCGATTTCGTTGTTCGATATCGAAGTTGGATTTCGTTGTTCAATTTCGTTGTTCTATTTCGTTGTTCGATTTCGTTGTTCGATTCGTTATTCGATTTCGTTGTTCGATTTCGTTGTTAGATTTCGTTGTTCGATTTCGTTGTTCCATTTTGTTGTTCGATTTCGTTGTTCGATTTCGTTGTTCGATTTCGTTGTTCGATTTCGTTGTTCTATATTGTTGCATGATTTCGTGGTTCGATTTCGTTGTTCGATTGCGTTGTTCCATTTCGTTGTTCTATTTCGTGGTTCGATTTATAGTGGTTTCAGTTTGTTGTTCGATTTCGTTGTTCGATATCGAAGTTGGATTTCGTTGTTCAATTTCGTTGTTCTATTTCGTTGTTCGATTTCGTTGTTCGATTCGTTAATCGATTTCGTTGTTCGATTTCGTTCGATTTCGTTGTTCCATTTTGTTGTTCGATTTCGTTGTTAGATTTCGTTGTTCGATTTCGTTGTTCGATTTCGTTGTTCGATTTCGTTGTTCCATTTTGTTGTTCGATTTCGTTGTTAGATTTCGTTGTTCGATTTCGTTGTTCGATTTCGTTGTTCGATTTCGTTATTCGATTTAGTGATTCGAATTCGTTGTTCGTTTTCGTTGTTCGATTTCGTTGTTCGATTCGTTATTCGATTTCGTTGTTCGATTTCGTTGTTCGATTTCGTTGTTCGATTTCGTTGTTCGATTTCGTTGTTCCATTTTGTTGTTCGATTTCGTTGTTCGATTTCGTTGTTAGATTTCGTTGTTCGATTTCGTTGTTCGATTTCGTTGTTCGATTTCGTTGTTCGATTTTGTTGTTCGATTTCGTTGTTCGATTTCGTTGTTCGATTTCGTTGTTCGATTTCGTTGTTCCATTTCGTTGTTCGATTTCGTTGTTCGATTTCGTTGTTCGATTTCGTTGTTCGATTTCGTTGATCGATTTCGTTGTTCGATTTCGTTGTTCGATTTCGTTGTTCGATTGCGTTGTTCCATTTCGTTGTTCTATTTCGTGGTTAGATTTAGTGGTTTCAGTTTGTTGTTCGATTTCGTTGCTCGATATCGAAGTTGGATTTCGTTGTTCAATTTCGTTGTTCGTTTTCGTTGTTCTATATTGTTGCATGATTTCGTGATTCGATTTCGTTGTTCGATTGCGTTGTTCCATTTCGTTGTTCTATTTCGTGGTTCGATTTATAGTGGTTTCAGTTTGTTGTTCGATGTCGTTGTTCGATATCGAAGTTGGATTTCGTTGTTCAATTTCGTTGTTCGATTTCGTTGTTCGATTCGTTATTCGATTTCGTTGTTCGATTTCGTTGTTCGATTTCGTTGTTAGATTTCGTTGTTAGATTTCGTTGTTCGGTTTCGTTGTTAGACTTCATTGTTCGATTTCGTTGTTCGATTTCGTTGTTCGATTTCGTTGTTAGATTTCGTTGTTCGATTTCGTTGTTCGATTTCGTTGTTCGATTTCGTTGTTCGATTTCGTTGTTCGATTTTGTTGTTCGATTTCGTTGTTCGATTTCGTTGTTCGATTTCGTTGTTCGATTTCGTTGTTCCATTTCGTTGTTCGATTTCGTTGTTCGATTTCGTTGTTCGATTTCGTTGTTCGATTTCGTTGATCGATTTCGTTGTTCGATTTCGTTGTTCGATTTCGTTGTTCGATTGCGTTGTTCCATTTCGTTGTTCTATTTCGTGGTTAGATTTAGTGGTTTCAGTTTGTTGTTCGATTTCGTTGCTCGATATCGAAGTTGGATTTCGTTGTTCAATTTCGTTGTTCGTTTTCGTTGTTCTATATTGTTGCATGATTTCGTGATTCGATTTCGTTGTTCGATTGCGTTGTTCCATTTCGTTGTTCTATTTCGTGGTTCGATTTATAGTGGTTTCAGTTTGTTGTTCGATGTCGTTGTTCGATATCGAAGTTGGATTTCGTTGTTCAATTTCGTTGTTCGATTTCGTTGTTCGATTCGTTATTCGATTTCGTTGTTCGATTTCGTTGTTCGATTTCGTTGTTAGATTTCGTTGTTAGATTTCGTTGTTCGGTTTCGTTGTTAGACTTCATTGTTCGATTTCGTTGTTCGATTTCGTTGTTCGATTTCGTTGTTCGATTTCGTTGTTCGATTTCGTTGTTCTATTTCGTTGTTCGATTTCGTTGTTCCATTTTGTTGTTCGATTTCGTTGTTCGATTTCGTTGTTAGATTTCGTTGTTCGATTTCGTTGTTCGATTACGTTGTTCGATTTCGTTGTTCGATTTCGTTGTTCGATATCGAAGTTGGATTTCGTAGTTCAATTTCGTTGTTCTATTTCGTTGTTCTATTTCGTTGTTCGATTTCGTTGTTCGATTCGTTATTCGATTTCGTTGTTCGATTTCGTTGTTCGATTTCGTTGTTCGATTTCGTTGTTCGATTTCGTTGTTCAATTTCGTTGTTCCATTTTGTTGTTCGATTTCGTTGTTCGATTTCGTTGTTAGATTTCGTTGTTCGATTTCGTTGTTCGATTTCGTTGTTCGATTTCGTTGTTCGATTTCGTTGTTCCATTTTGTTGTTCGATTTCGTTGTTCGATTTCGTTGTTAGATTTCGTTGTTCGATTTCGTTGTTCGATTGAGCTGTTCCTTTTCGTTGTTCTATTTCGTGGTTCGATTTAGTGGTTTCAGTTTGTTGTTCAATTTCGTTGTTCTATTTCGTTGTTCGATTTCGTTGTTCGATTCGTTATTCGATTTCGTTGTTCGATTTCGTTGTTCAATTTCGTTGTTCGATTTCGTTGTTCCATTTTGTTGTTCGATTTCGTTGTTCGATTTCGTTGTTCTATATTGTTGCATGATTTCGTGGTTCGATTTCGTTGTTCGATTGCGTTGTTCCATTTCGTTGTTCTATTTCGTGGTTCGATTTATAGTGGTTTCAGTTTGTTGTTCGATTTCGTTGTTCGATATCGAAGTTGGATTTCGTTGTTCAATTTCGTTGTTCTATTTCGTTGTTCGATTTCGTTGTTCGATTCGTTATTCGATTTCGTTGTTCGATTTCGTTGTTCGATTTCGTTGTTAGATTTCGTTGTTCGATTTCGTTGTTCGATTTCGTTGTTCGATTTCGTTGTTCGATTTCGTTGTTCGATTTCGTTGTTCGATTTCGTTGTTCGATTTCGTTGTTCGATTTCGTTGTTCGATTTCGTTATTCCATTTCGTTGTTCGATTTCGTTGTTCCATTTTGTTGTTCGATTTCCTTGTTCGATTTCGTTGTTAGATTTCGTTGTTCGATTTCGTTGTTCGATTACGATGTTCGATTTCGTTGTTCGATTTCGTTGTTCGATTTCGTTGTTCGATTTCGTTGTTCGATTTTGTTGTTCGATTTCGTTGTTCGATTTCATTGTTCGATTTCGTTGTTCGATTTCGTTGTTCCATTTCGTTGTTCGATTTCGTTGTTCGATTTCGTTGTTCGATTTCGTTGTTCGATTTCGTTGATCGATTTCGTTGTTCGATTTCGTTGTTCGATTTCGTTGTTCGATTGCGTTGTTCCATTTCGTTGTTCTATTTCGTGGTTCGATTTAGTGGTTTCAGTTTGTGTTTCGATTTCGTTGTTCGATATCGAAGTTGGATTTCGTTGTTCAATTTCGTTGTTCTATTTCGTTGTTCGATTTCGTTGTTCGATTCGTTATTCGATTTCGTTGTTCGATTTCGTTGTTCGATTTCGTTGTTCGATTTCGTTGTTCCATTTTGTTGTTCGATTTCGTTGTTCGATTTCGTTGTTAGATTTCGTTGTTCGATTTCGTTGTTCGATTTCGTTGTTCGATTTCGTTGTTCGATTTCGTTGTTCGATTTCGTTGTTCGATTTCGTTGTTCGATATCGAAGTTGGATTTCGTAGGTCAATTTCGTTGTTCTATTTCGTTGTTCCATTTCGTTGTTCGATTTCGTTGTTCGATTCGTTATTCGATTTCGTTGTTCGATTTCGTTGTTCGATTTCGTTGTTCGATTTCGTTGTTCGATTTCGTTGTTCGATTTCGTTGTTCGATTTCGTTGTTCCATTTCGTTGTTCGATATCGTTGTTCGATTTCGTTGTTCGATTTCGAAGTTCGATTTCGTTGTTCGATTTCGTTGTTCGATTTCGTTGTTCGATTTTGTTGTTCGATTTCGTTGTTCGATTTCGTTGTTCGATTTCGTAGTTCGATTTCGTTGTTCGATTTCGTTGTCCGATTCCGTTGTTCGATTTCGTTGTTCGTTTTCGTTGTTCTATATTGTTGCATGATTTCGTGATTCGATTTCGTTGTTCGATTGCGTTGTTCCATTTCGTTGTTCTATTTCGTGGTTCGATTTATAGTGGTTTCAGTTTGTTCGATGTCGTTGTTCGATATCGAAGTTGGATTTCGTTGTTCAATTTCGTTGTTCTATTTCGTTGTTCGATTTCGTTGTTCGATTCGTTATTCGATTTCGTTGTTCGATTTCGTTGTTCGATTTCGTTGTTCGATTTCGTTGTTAGATTTCGTTGTTCGGTTTCGTTGTTCGATTTCGTTGTTTGATTTCGTTGTTCGATTTCGTTGTTCCATTTCTTTGTTCGATTTCGTTGTTCCATTTTGTTGTTCGATTTCGTTGTTCGATTTCGTTGTTAGATTTCGTTGTTCGATTTCGTTGTTCGATTACGTTGTTCGATTTCGTTGTTCTATTTCGTTGTTCGATTTCGTTGTTCGATATCGAAGTTGGATTTCGTTGTTCAATTTCGTTGTTCTATTTCGTTGTTCGATTTCGTTGTTCGATTCGTTATTCGATTTCGTTGTTCGATTTCGTTGTTCGATTTCGTTGTTCGATTTCGTTGTTCCATTTTGTTGTTCGATTTCGTTGTTCGATTTCGTTGTTCTATATTGTTGCATGATTTCGTGGTTCGATTTCGTTGTTCGATTGCGTTGTTCCATTTCGTTGTTCTATTTCGTGGTTCGATTTATAGTGGTTTCAGTTTGTTGTTCGATTTCGTTGTTCGATATCGAAGTTGGATTTCGTTGTTCAATTTCGTTGTTCTATTTCGTTGTTCGATTTCGTTGTTCGATTCGTTAATCGATTTCGTTGTTCGATTTCGTTCGATTTCGTTGTTCCATTTTGTTGTTCGATTTCGTTGTTAGATTTCGTTGTTCGATTTCGTTGTTCGATTTCGTTGTTCGATTTCGTTGTTCCATTTTGTTGTTCGATTTCGTTGTTAGATTTCGTTGTTCGATTTCGTTGTTCGATTTCGTTGTTCGATTTCGTTATTCGATTTAGTGATTCGAATTCGTTGTTCGTTTTCGTTGTTCGATTTCGTTGTTCGATTCGTTATTCGATTTCGTTGTTCGATTTCGTTGTTCGATTTCGTTGTTCGATTTCGTTGTTCGATTTCGTTGTTCGATTTCGTTGTTCGATTTCGTTGTTCGATTTCGTTGTTCCATTTCGTTGTTCGATTTCGTTGTTCGATTTCGTTGTTCGATTTCGTTGTTCGATTTCGTTGATCGATTTCGTTGTTCGATTTCGTTGTTCGATTTCGTTGTTCGATTTCGTTGTTTGATTGCGTTGTTCCATTTCGTTGTTCTATTTCGTGGTTAGATTTAGTGGTTTCAGTTTGTTGTTCGATTTCGTTGCTCGATATCGAAGTTGGATTTCGTTGTTCAATTTCGTTGTTCGTTTTCGTTGTTCTATATTGTTGCATGATTTCGTGATTCGATTTCGTTGTTCGATTGCGTTGTTCCATTTCGTTGTTCTATTTCGTGGTTCGATTTATAGTGGTTTCAGTTTGTTGTTCGATGTCGTTGTTCGATATCGAAGTTGGATTTCGTTGTTCAATTTCGTTGTTCGATTTCGTTGTTCGATTCGTTATTCGATTTCGTTGTTCGATTTCGTTGTTCGATTTCGTTGTTCGATTTCGTTGTTTCATTTCTTTGTTCGATTTCGTTGTTCCATTTTGTTGTTCGATTTCGTTGTTCGATTTCGTTGTTAGATTTCGTTGTTCGATTTCGTTGTTCGATTACGTTGTTCGATTTCGTTGTTCGATTTCGTTGTTCGATTTCGTTGTTCGATATCGAAGTTGGATTTCGTTGTTCAATTTCGTTGTTCTATTTCGTTGTTCGATTTCGTTGTTCGATTCGTTATTCGATTTCGTTGTTCGATTTCGTTGTTCGATTTCGTTGTTCGATTTCGTTGTTCCATTTTGTTGTTCGATTTCGTTGTTCAATTTCGTTGTTCTATTTCGTTGTTCGATTTCGTTGTTCGATTCGTTATTCGATTTCGTTGTTCGATTTCGTTGTTCGATTTCGTTGTTCGATTGCGTTGTTCCATTTCGTTGTTCTATTTCGTGGTTCGATTTATAGTGGTTTCAGTTTGTTGTTCGATTTCGTTGTTCGATATCGAAGTTGGATTTCGTTGTTCAATTTCGTTGTTCTATTTCGTTGTTCGATTTCGTTGTTCGATTTGTTAATCGATTTCGTTGTTCGATTTCGTTCGATTTCGTTGTTCCATTTTGTTGTTCGATTTCGTTGTTCGATTTCGTTGTTCGATTTCGTTGTTCGATTTCGTTGTTCGATTTCGTTGTTCGATATCGAAGTTGGATTTCGTTGTTCAATTTCGTTGTTCTATTTCGTTGTTCGATTTCGTTGTTCGATTCGTTATTCGATTTCGTTGTTCGATTTCGTTGTTCGATTTCGTTGTTCGATTTCGTTGTTAGATTTCGTTGTTCGGTTTCGTTGTTCGATTTCGTTGTTCGATTTCGTTGTTCGATTTCGTTGTTCCATTTCTTTGTTCGATTTCGTTGTTCCATTTTGTTGTTCGATTTCGTTGTTCGATTTCGTTGTTAGATTTCGTTGTTCGATTTCGTTGTTCGATTACGTTGTTCGATTTCGTTGTTCGATTTCGTTGTTCGATTTCGTTGTTCGATATCGAAGTTGGATTTCGTTGTTCAATTTCGTTGTTCTATTTCGTTGTTCGATTTCGTTGTTCGATTCGTTATTCGATTTCGTTGTTCGATTTCGTTGTTCGATTTCGTTGTTCGATTTCGTTGTTCCATTTTGTTGTTCGATTTCGTTGTTCGATTTCGTTGTTCGATTTCGTTGTTCGATTTCGTTGTTCTATATTGTTGCATGATTTCGTGGTTCGATTTCGTTGTTCGATTGCGTTGTTCCATTTCGTTGTTCTATTTCGTGGTTCGATTTATAGTGGTTTCAGTTTGTTGTTCGATTTCGTTGTTCGATATCGAAGTTGGATTTCGTTGTTCAATTTCGTTGTTCTATTTCGTTGTTCGATTTCGTTGTTCGATTCGTTAATCGATTTCGTTGTTCGATTTCGTTCGATTTCGTTGTTCCATTTTGTTGTTCGATTTCGTTGTTAGATTTCGTTGTTCGATTTCGTTGTTCGATTTCGTTGTTCGATTTCGTTGTTCCATTTTGTTGTTCGATTTCGTTGTTAGATTTCGTTGTTCGATTTCGTTGTTCGATTTCGTTGTTCGATTTCGTGATTCGATTTAGTGATTCGAATTCGTTGTTCGTTTTCGTTGTTCGATTTCGTTGTTCGATTCGTTATTCGATTTCGTTGTTCGATTTCGTTGTTCGATTTCGTTGTTCGATTTCGTTGTTCGATTTCGTTGTTCCATTTTGTTGTTCGATTTCGTTGTTCGATTTCGTTGTTAGATTTCGTTGTTCGATTTCGTTGTTCGATTTCGTTGTTCGATTTCGTTGTTCGATTTTGTTGTTCGATTTCGTTGTTCGATTTCGTTGTTCGATTTCGTTGTTCGATTTCGTTGTTCCATTTCGTTGTTCGATTTCGTTGTTCGATTTCGTTGTTCGATTTCGTTGTTCGATTTCGTTGATCGATTTCGTTGTTCGATTTCGTTGTTCGATTTCGTTGTTCGATTGCGTTGTTCCATTTCGTTGTTCTATTTCGTGGTTAGATTTAGTGGTTTCAGTTTGTTGTTCGATTTCGTTGCTCGATATCGAAGTTGGATTTCGTTGTTCAATTTCGTTGTTCGTTTTCGTTGTTCTATATTGTTGCATGATTTCGTGATTCGATTTCGTTGTTCGATTGCGTTGTTCCATTTCGTTGTTCTATTTCGTGGTTCGATTTATAGTGGTTTCAGTTTGTTGTTCGATGTCGTTGTTCGATATCGAAGTTGGATTTCGTTGTTCAATTTCGTTGTTCGATTTCGTTGTTCGATTCGTTATTCGATTTCGTTGTTCGATTTCGTTGTTCGATTTCGTTGTTCGATTTCGTTGTTAGATTTCGTTGTTCGGTTTTGTTGTTCGATTTCGTTGTTCGATTTCGTTGTTCGATTTCGTTGTTTCATTTCTTTGTTCGATTTCGTTGTTCCATTTTGTTGTTCGATTTCGTTGTTCGATTTCGTTGTTAGATTTCGTTGTTCGATTTCGTTGTTCGATTACGTTGTTCGATTTCGTTGTTCGATTTCGTTGTTCGATATCGAAGTTGGATTTCGTTGTTCAATTTCGTTGTTCTATTTCGTTGTTCGATTTCGTTGTTCGATTCGTTATTCGATTTCGTTGTTCGATTTCGTTGTTCGATTTCGTTGTTCGATTTCGTTGTTCCATTTTGTTGTTCGATTTCGTTGTTCGATTTCGTTGTTCTATATTGTTGCATGATTTCGTGGTTCGATTTCGTTGTTCGATTGCGTTGTTCCATTTCGTTGTTCTATTTCGTGGTTCGATTTATAGTGGTTTCAGTTTGTTGTTCGATTTCGTTGTTCGATATCGAAGTTGGATTTCGTTGTTCAATTTCGTTGTTCTATTTCGTTGTTCGATTTCGTTGTTCGATTTCGTTGTTCGATTTCGTTGTTCGATTCGTTATTTGATTTCGTTGTTCGATTTCGTTGTTCGATTTCGTTGTTCGATTGCGTTGTTCCATTTCGTTGTTCTATTTCGTGGTTCGATTTATAGTGGTTTCAGTTCGTTGTTCGATGTCGTTGTTCGATATCGAAGTTGGATTTCGTTGTTCAATTTCGTTGTTCTATTTCGTTGTTCGATTTCGTTGTTCGATTCGTTATTCGATTTCGTTGTTCGATTTCGTTGTTCTATTTCGTTGTTCGATTTCGTTGTTCGATTCGTTATTCGATTTCGTTGTTCGATTTCGTTGTTCGATTTCGTTGTTAGATTTCGTTGTTCGATTTCATTGTTCGATTTCGTTGTTCGATTTCGTTGTTTGATTTCGTTGTTCGATTTCGTTGTTCGATTTCGTTGTTCGATACCGTTGTTCCATTTCGTTGTTCGATTTCGTTGTTCCATTTTGTTGTTCGATTTCGTTGTTCGATTTCGTTGTTAGATTTCGTTGTTCGAATTCGTTGTTCGATTTCGTTATTCGATTTAGTGATTCGAATTCGTTGTTCGAATTCGGTGTTCGTTTTCGTTGTTCGATTTCGTTGTTCGATTCGTTATTCGATTTCGTTGTTCGATTTCGTTGTTCGATTTCGTTGTTCGATTTCGTTGTTCGATTTCGTTGTTCAATTTCGTTGTTCTATTTCGTTGTTCGATTTCGTTGTTCGATTCGTTATTCGATTTCGTTGTTCGATTTCGTTGTTCGATTTCGTTGTTCGATTTCGTTGTTCCATTTTGTTGTTCGATTTCGTTGTTCGATTTCGTTGTTCTATATTGTTGCATGATTTCGTGGTTCGATTTCGTTGTTCGATTGCGTTGTTCCATTTCGTTGTTCTATTTCGTGGTTCGATTTATAGTGGTTTCAGTTTGTTGTTCGATTTCGTTGTTCGATATCGAAGTTGGATTTCGTTGTTCAATTTCGTTGTTCTATTTCGTTGTTGGATTTCGTTGTTCGATTCGTTATTCGATTTCGTTGTTCGATTTCGTTGTTAGATTTCGTTGTTCGATTTCGTTGTTCGATTTCGTTGTTCGATTTCGTTGTTCGATTTCGTTGTTCGATTTCGTTGTTCGATACCGTTGTTCCATTTCGTTGTTCGATTTCGTTGTTCCATTTTGTTGTTCGATTTCGTTGTTCGATTTCGTTGTTAGATTTCGTTGTTCGAATTCGTTGTTCGATTTCGTTATTCGATTTAGTGATTCGAATTCGTTGTTCGAATTCGTTGTTCGTTTTCGTTGTTCGATTTCGTTGTATTTAGTTGTTCGATTTCGTTGTTCGATTTCGTTGTTCCATTTTGTTGTTCGATTTCGTTGTTCGATTTCGTTGTTAGATTTCGTGGTTCGATTTCGTTGTTCGATTTCGTTGTTCGATTTCGTTGTTCGATTTCGATGATCGATTTCGTTGTTCGATTTCGTTGTTCCATTTCGTTGTTCTATTTCGTGGTTCGATTTAGTGGTTTCAGTTTGTTGTTCGATTTCGTTGTTCAATTTCGTTGTTCTATTTCGTTGTTCGATTTCGTTGTTCGATTCGTTATTCGATTTCGTTGTTCGATTTCGTTGTTCGATTTCGTTGTTCGATTTCGTTGTTCCATTTTGTTGTTCGATTTCGTTGTTCGATTTCGTTGTTAGATTTCGTTGTTGTATTTCGTTGTTCTATTTCGTTGTTCGATTTCGTTGTTCGATTTCGTTGTTCGATTTCGTTGTTCGATATCGAAGTTGGATTTCGTAGGTCAATTTCGTTGTTCTTTTTCGTTGTTCTATTTCGTTGTTCGATTTCGTTGTTCGATTCGTTATTCGATTTCGTTGTTCGATTTCGTTGTTCGATTTCGTTGTTCGATTTCGTTGTTCGATTTCGTTGTTCCATTTCGTTGTTCGATATCGTTGTTCGATTTCGTTGTTCGATTTCGTTGTTCGATTTCGTTGTTAGATTTCGTTGTTGTATTTCGTTGTTCGATTTCGTTGTTCGATTTCGTTGTTCGATTTTGTTGTTCGATTTCGTTGTTCGATTTCGTTGTTCGATTTCGTTGTTCGATTTCGTTGTTCGATTTCGTTGTCCGATTCCGTTGTTCGATTTCGTTGTTCGTTTTCGTTGTTCTATATTGTTGCTTGATTTCGTGATTCGATTTCGTTGTTCGATTGCGTTGTTCCATTTCGTTGTTCTATTTCGTGGTTCGATTTATAGTGGCTTCAGTTCGTTGTTCTATATTGTTGCTTGATTTCGTGATTCGATTTCGTTGTTCGATTTCGTTGTTAGATTTCGTTGTTCGATTTCATTGTTCGATTTCGTTGTTCGATTTCGTTGTTTGATTTCGTTGTTCGATTTCGTTGTTCGATTTCGTTGTTCGATACCGTTGTTCCATTTCGTTGTTCGATTTCGTTGTTCCATTTTGTTGTTCGATTTCGTTGTTCGATTTCGTTGTTAGATTTCGTTGTTCGAATTCGTTGTTCGATTTCGTTATTCGATTTAGTGATTCGAATTCGTTGTTCGAATTCGTTGTTCGTTTTCGTTGTTCGATTTCGTTGTTCGATTCGTTATTCGATTTCGTTGTTCGATTTCGTTGTTCGATTTCGTTGTTCGATTTCGTTGTTCGATTTCGTTGTTCAATTTCGTTGTTCTATTTCGTTGTTCGATTTCGTTGTTCGATTCGTTATTCGATTTCGTTGTTCGATTTCGTTGTTCGATTTCGTTGTTCGATTTCGTTGTTCCATTTTGTTGTTCGATTTCGTTGTTCGATTTCGTTGTTCTATATTGTTGCATGATTTCGTGGTTCGATTTCGTTGTTCGATTGCGTTGTTCCATTTCGTTGTTCTATTTCGTGGTTCGATTTATAGTGGTTTCAGTTTGTTGTTCGATTTCGTTGTTCGATATCGAAGTTGGATTTCGTTGTTCAATTTCGTTGTTCTATTTCGTTGTTGGATTTCGTTGTTCGATTCGTTATTCGATTTCGTTGTTCGATTTCGTTGTTAGATTTCGTTGTTCGATTTCGTTGTTCGATTTCGTTGTTCGATTTCGTTGTTCGATTTCGTTGTTCGATTTCGTTGTTCGATACCGTTGTTCCATTTCGTTGTTCGATTTCGTTGTTCCATTTTGTTGTTCGATTTCGTTGTTCGATTTCGTTGTTAGATTTCGTTGTTCGAATTCGTTGTTCGATTTCGTTATTCGATTTAGTGATTCGAATTCGTTGTTCGAATTCGTTGTTCGTTTTCGTTGTTCGATTTCGTTGTATTTAGTTGTTCGATTTCGTTGTTCGATTTCGTTGTTCCATTTTGTTGTTCGATTTCGTTGTTCGATTTCGTTGTTAGATTTCGTGGTTCGATTTCGTTGTTCGATTTCGTTGTTCGATTTCGTTGTTCGATTTCGATGATCGATTTCGTTGTTCGATTTCGTTGTTCGATTTCGTTGTTCGATTGCGTTGTTCCATTTCGTTGTTCTATTTCGTGGTTCGATTTAGTGGTTTCAGTTTGTTGTTCGATTTCGTTGTTCAATTTCGTTGTTCTATTTCGTTGTTCGATTTCGTTGTTCGATTCGTTATTCGATTTCGTTGTTCGATTTCGTTGTTCGATTTCGTTGTTCGATTTCGTTGTTCCATTTTGTTGTTCGATTTCGTTGTTCGATTTCGTTGTTAGATTTCGTTGTTGTATTTCGTTGTTCTATTTCGTTGTTCGATTTCGTTGTTCGATTTCGTTGTTCGATTTCGTTGTTCGATATCGAAGTTGGATTTCGTAGGTCAATTTCGTTGTTCTTTTTCGTTGTTCTATTTCGTTGTTCGATTTCGTTGTTCGATTCGTTATTCGATTTCGTTGTTCGATTTCGTTGTTCGATTTCGTTGTTCGATTTCGTTGTTCGATTTCGTTGTTCCATTTCGTTGTTCGATATCGTTGTTCGATTTCGTTGTTCGATTTCGTTGTTCGATTTCGTTGTTAGATTTCGTTGTTGTATTTCGTTGTTCGATTTCGTTGTTCGATTTCGTTGTTCGATTTTGTTGTTCGATTTCGTTGTTCGATTTCGTTGTTCGATTTCGTTGTTCGATTTCGTTGTTCGATTTCGTTGTCCGATTCCGTTGTTCGATTTCGTTGTTCGTTTTCGTTGTTCTATATTGTTGCTTGATTTCGTGATTCGATTTCGTTGTTCGATTGCGTTGTTCCATTTCGTTGTTCTATTTCGTGGTTCGATTTATAGTGGCTTCAGTTCGTTGTTCGATGTCGTTGTTCGATATCGAAGTTGGATTTCGTTGTTCAATTTCGTTGTTCTATTTCGTTGTTCGATTTCGTTGTTCGATTCGTTATTCGATTTCGTTGTTCGATTTCGTTGTTCTATTTCGTTGTTCGATTTCGTTGTTCGATTCGTTATTCGATTTCGTTGTTCGATTTCGTTGTTCGATTTCGTTGTTAGATTTCGTTGTTCGATTTCGTTGTTCGATTTCGTTGTTCGATTTCGTTGTTTGATTTCGTTGTTCGATTTCGTTGTTCGATTTCGTTGTTCGATACCGTTGTTCCATTTCGTTGTTCGATTTCGTTGTTCCATTTTGTTGTTCGATTTCGTTGTTCGATTTCGTTGTTAGATTTCGTTGTTCGAATTCGTTGTTCGATTTCGTTATTCGATTTAGTGATTCGATTTCGTTGTTCGATTTCGTTTGTTCGATTTCGTTGTTCGATTTCGTTGTTCGATTTCGTTGTTCAATTTCGTTGTTCGATTTCGTTGTTCCATTTCGTTGTTCGATATCGTTGTTCGATTTCGTTGTTCGATTTCGTTGTTCGATTTCTTTGTTCGATTTCGAAATTCGATTTCGTTGTTCGATTTCGTTGTTCGATTTCGTTGTTCGATTTTGTTGTTCGATTTCGTTGTTCGATTTCGTTGTTCAATTTCGTTGTTCGATTTCGTTGTTCGATTTCGTTGTCCGATTCCGTTGTTCGATTTCGTTGTTCGTTTTGGTTGTTCTATATTGTTGCATGATTTCGTGATTCGATTTCGTTGTTCGATTGCTTTGTTCCATTTCGTTGTTCTATTTCGTGGTTCGATTTTTAGTAGTTTCAGTTTGTTGTTCGATGTCGTTGTTCGATATCGAAGTTGGATTTCGTTGTTCAATTTCGTTGTTCTATTTCGTTGTTCGATTTCGTTGTTCGATTCGTTATTCGATTTCGTTGTTCGATTTCGTTGTTCGATTTCGTTGTTCGATTTCGTTGTTAGATTTCGTTGTTAGATTTCGTTGTTAGATTTCGTTGTTCGATTTCGTTGTTCGATTTCGTTGTTCGATTTCGTTGTTCGATTTCGTTGTTCGATTTCGTTGTTCCATTTCTTTGTTCGATTTCGTTGTTCCATTTTGTTGTTCGATTTCGTTGTTCGATTTAGTGTTAGATTTCGTTGTTCGATTTCGTTGTTCGATTACGTTGTTCGATTTCGTTGTTCGATTTCGTTGTTCGATTTCGTTGTTCGATATCGAAGTTGGATTTCGTTGTTCAATTTCGTTGTTCTATTTCGTTGTTCGATTTCGTTGTTCGATTCGTTATTCGATTTCGTTGTTCGATTTCGTTGTTCGATTTCGTTGTTCGATTTCGTTGTTCCATTTTGTTGTTCGATTTCGTTGTTCGATTTCGTTGTTCTATATTGTTGCATGATTTCGTGGTTCGATTTCGTTGTTCGATTGCGTTGTTCCATTTCGTTGTTCTATTTCGTGGTTCGATTTATAGTGGTTTCAGTTTGTTGATCGATTTCGTTGTTCGATATCGAAGTTGGATTTCGTTGTTCAATTTCGTTGTTCTATTTCGTTGTTCGATTTCGTTGTTCGATTCGTTAATCGATTTCGTTGTTCGATTTCGTTGTTCGATTTCGTTGTTCGATTTCGTTGTTCCATTTTGTTGTTCGATTTCGTTGTTCGATTTCGTTGTTCGATTCGTTATTCGATTTCGTTGTTCGATTTCGTTGTTCGATTTCGTTGTTCGATTTCGTTGTTCCATTTTGTTGTTCGATTTCGTTGTTAGATTTCGTTGTTCGATTTCGTTGTTCGATTTCGTTGTTCGATTTCGTTATTCGATTAAGTGATTCGAATTCGTTGTTCGAATTCGTTGTTCGATTTCGTTGTTCGATTTCGTTGTTAGATTTCGTTGTTAGATTTCGTTGTTAGATTTCGTTGTTCGATTTCGTTGTTCGATTTCGTTGTTCGATTTCGTTGTTCGATTTCGTCGTTCCATTTTGTTGTTCGATTTCGTTGTTCGATTTCGTTGTTAGATTTCGTTGTTCGATTTCGTTGTTCGATTTCGTTGTTCGATTTTGTTGTTCGATTTCGTTGTTCGATTTCGTTGTTCGATTTCGTTGTTCCATTTCGTTGTTCGATTTCGTTGTTCGATTTCGTTGTTCGATTTCGTTGTTCGATTTCGTTGTTCGATTTCGTTGTTCGATTTCGTTGTTCGATTTCGTTGTTCGATTTCGTTGTTCGATTGCGTTGTTCCATTTCGTTGTTCTATTTCGTGGTTCGATTTATAGTGGTTTCAGTTTGTTGTTCGATTTCGTTGTTCGATATCGTTGTTCGATTTCGTTGTTCGATTTCGTTGTTCGATTTCGTTGTTCCATTTTGTTGTTCGATTTCGTTGTTCGATTTCGTTGTTCGATTTCGTTGTTCGATTTCGTTGTTCGATTTCGTTGTTCGATTTCGTTGTTCGATTTCGTTGTTCGATTTCGTTGTTCCATTTTGTTGTTCGATTTCGTTGTTAGATTTCGTTGTTCGATTTCGTTGTTCGATTTCGTTGTTCGATTTCGTTATTCGATTTAGTGATTCGAATTCGTTGTTCGAATTCGTTGTTCGTTTTCGTTGTTCGATTTCGTTGTTCGATTCGTTATTCGATTTCGTTCTTCGATTTCGTTGTTCGATTTCGTTGTTCGATTTCGTTGTTCGATTTCGTTGTTCGATTTCGTTGTTCCATTTTGTTGTTCGATTTCGTTGTTCGATTTCGTTGTTAGATTTCGTTGTTGTATTTCGTTGTTCGATTTCGTTGTTCGATTTTGTTGTTCGATTTCGTTGTTCGATTTCGTTGTTCGATTTCGTTGTTCGATTTCGTTGTTCGATTTCGTTGTTCCATTTCGTTGTTCGATTTCGTTGTTCGATTTCGTTGTTCGATTTCGTTGTTCGATTTCGTTGTTCGATTTCGTTGTTCCATTTCGTTGTTCTATTTCGTGGTTAGATTTAGTGGTTTCAGTTTGTTGTTCGATTTCGTTGTTCGATATCGAAGTTGGATTTCGTTGTTCAATTTCGTTGTTCTATTTCGTTGTTCGATTTCGTTGTTCGATTCGTTATTCGATTTCGTTGTTCGATTTCGTTGTTCGATTTCGTTGTTCGATTTCGTTGTTCGATTTCGTTGTTAGATTTCGTTGTTCGATTTCGTTGTTCGATTTCGTTGTTCGATTTCGTTGTTCGATTTCGTTGTTCGATTTCGTTGTTCGATTTCGTTGTTCGATTTCGTTGTTCGATATCGAAGTTGGATTTCGTAGGTCAATTTCGTTGTTCTATTTCGTTGTTCTATTTCGTTGTTCGATTTCGTTGTTCGATTCGTTATTCGATTTCGTTGTTCGATTTCGTTGTTCGATTTCGTTGTTCGATTTCGTTGTTCGATTTCGTTGTTCGATTTCGTTGTTCCATTTCGTTGTTCGATATCGTTGTTCGATTTCGTTGTTCGATTTCGTTGTTCGATTTCGTTGTTCGATTTCGAAGTTCGATTTCGTTGTTCGATTTCGTTGTTCGATTTCGTTGTTCGATTTTGTTGTTCGATTTCGTTGTTCGATTTCGTTGTTCGATTTCGTTGTTCGATTTCGTTGTCCGATTCCGTTGTTCGATTTCGTTGTTCGTTTTCGTTGTTCTATATTGTTACATGATTTCGTGATTCGATTTCGTTGTTCGATTGCGTTGTTCCATTTCGTTGTTCTATTTCGTGGTTCGATTTATAGTGGTTTCAGTTCGTTGTTCGATGTCGTTGTTCGATATCGAAGTTGGATTTCGTTGTTCAATTTCGTTGTTCTATTTCGTTGTTCGATTTCGTTGTTCGATTCGTTATTCGATTTCGTTGTTCGATTTCGTTGTTCGATTTCGTTGTTCGATTTCGTTGTTCGATTTCGTTGTTCGATTTCGTTGTTCGATTTCGTTGTTCGATATCGAAGTTGGATTTCGTAGGTCAATTTCGTTGTTCTATTTCGTTGTTCTATTTCGTTGTTCGATTTCGTTGTTCGATTCGTTATTCGATTTCGTTGTTCGATTTCGTTGTTCGATTTCGTTGTTCGATTTCGTTGTTCGATTTCGTTGTTCGATTTCGTTGTTCCATTTCGTTGTTCGATATCGTTGTTCGATTTCGTTGTTCGATTTCGTTGTTCGATTTCGTTGTTCGATTTCGTTGTTCGATTTCGTTGTTCGATTTTGTTGTTCGATTTCGTTGTTCGATTTCGTTGTTCGATTTCGTTGTTCGATTTCGTTGTCCGATTCCGTTGTTCGATTTCGTTGTTCGTTTTCGTTGTTCTATATTGTTGCATGATTTCGTGATTCGATTTCGTTGTTCGATTGCGTTGTTCCATTTCGTTGTTCTATTTCGTGGTTCGATTTATAGTGGTTTCAGTTCGTTGTTCGATGTCGTTGTTCGATATCGAAGTTGGATTTCGTTGTTCAATTTCGTTGTTCTATTTCGTTGTTCGATTTCGTTGTTCGATTCGTTATTCGATTTCGTTGTTCGATTTCGTTGTTCGATTTCGTTGTTCGATTGCGTTGTTCCATTTCGTTGTTCTATTTCGTGGTTCGATTTATAGTGGTTTCAGTTCGTTGTTCGATGTCGTTGTTCGATATCGAAGTTGGATTTCGTTGTTCAATTTCGTTGTTCTATTTCGTTGTTCCATTTTGTTGTTCGATTTCGTTAATCGATTTCGTTGTTCGATTTCGTTGTTCGATTTCGTTGTTCCATTTTGTTGTTCGATTTCGTTGTTCGATTTCGTTGTTCGATTTCGTTGTTCGATTTCGTTGTTCGATTTCGTTGTTCGATTTCGTTGTTCGATTTCGTTGTTCGATTTCGTTGTTCGATTTCGTTGTTCGATTTCGTTGTTCGATTTCGTTGTTCGATTTCGTTGTTCCATTTTGTTGTTCGATTTCGTTGTTAGATTTCGTTGTTCGATTTCGTTGTTCGATTTCGTTGTTCGATTTCGTTATTCGATTTAGTGATTCGAATTCGTTGTTCGAATTCGTTGTTCGTTTTCGTTGTTCGATTTCGTTGTTCGATTCGTTATTCGATTTCGTTCTTCGATTTCGTTGTTCGATTTCGTTGTTCGATTTCGTTGTTCGATTTCGTTGTTCGATTTCGTTGTTCCATTTTGTTGTTCGATTTCGTTGTTCGATTTCGTTGTTAGATTTCGTTGTTGTATTTCGTTGTTCGATTTCGTTGTTCGATTTTGTTGTTCGATTTCGTTGTTCGATTTCGTTGTTCGATTTCGTTGTTCGATTTCGTTGTTCGATTTCGTTGTTCCATTTCGTTGTTCGATTTCGTTGTTCGATTTCGTTGTTCGATTTCGTTGTTCGATTTCGTTGTTCGATTTCGTTGTTCCATTTCGTTGTTCTATTTCGTGGTTAGATTTAGTGGTTTCAGTTTGTTGTTCGATTTCGTTGTTCGATATCGAAGTTGGATTTCGTTGTTCAATTTCGTTGTTCTATTTCGTTGTTCGATTTCGTTGTTCGATTCGTTATTCGATTTCGTTGTTCGATTTCGTTGTTCGATTTCGTTGTTCGATTTCGTTGTTCGATTTCGTTGTTAGATTTCGTTGTTCGATTTCGTTGTTCGATTTCGTTGTTCGATTTCGTTGTTCGATTTCGTTGTTCGATTTCGTTGTTCGATTTCGTTGTTCGATTTCGTTGTTCGATATCGAAGTTGGATTTCGTAGGTCAATTTCGTTGTTCTATTTCGTTGTTCTATTTCGTTGTTCGATTTCGTTGTTCGATTCGTTATTCGATTTCGTTGTTCGATTTCGTTGTTCGATTTCGTTGTTCGATTTCGTTGTTCGATTTCGTTGTTCCATTTCGTTGTTCGATATCGTTGTTCGATTTCGTTGTTCGATTTCGTTGTTCGATTTCGTTGTTCGATTTCGAAGTTCGATTTCGTTGTTCGATTTCGTTGTTCGATTTCGTTGTTCGATTTTGTTGTTCGATTTCGTTGTTCGATTTCGTTGTTCGATTTCGTTGTTCGATTTCGTTGTCCGATTCCGTTGTTCGATTTCGTTGTTCGTTTTCGTTGTTCTATATTGTTGCATGATTTCGTGATTCGATTTCGTTGTTCGATTGCGTTGTTCCATTTCGTTGTTCTATTTCGTGGTTCGATTTATAGTGGTTTCAGTTCGTTGTTCGATGTCGTTGTTCGATATCGAAGTTGGATTTCGTTGTTCAATTTCGTTGTTCTATTTCGTTGTTCGATTTCGTTGTTCGATTCGTTATTCGATTTCGTTGTTCGATTTCGTTGTTCGATTTCGTTGTTCGATTTCGTTGTTCGATTTCGTTGTTCGATTTCGTTGTTCGATTTCGTTGTTCGATTTCGTTGTTCGATTTCGTTGTTCGATATCGAAGTTGGATTTCGTAGGTCAATTTCGTTGTTCTATTTCGTTGTTCTATTTCGTTGTTCGATTTCGTTGTTCGATTCGTTATTCGATTTCGTTGTTCGATTTCGTTGTTCGATTTCGTTGTTCGATTTCGTTGTTCGATTTCGTTGTTCGATTTCGTTGTTCCATTTCGTTGTTCGATATCGTTGTTCGATTTCGTTGTTCGATTTCGTTGTTCGATTTCGTTGTTCGATTTCGAAGTTCGATTTCGTTGTTCGATTTCGTTGTTCGATTTCGTTGTTCGATTTTGTTGTTCGATTTCGTTGTTCGATTTCGTTGTTCGATTTCGTTGTTCGATTTCGTTGTCCGATTCCGTTGTTCGATTTCGTTGTTCGTTTTCGTTGTTCTATATTGTTGCATGATTTCGTGATTCGATTTCGTTGTTCGATTGCGTTGTTCCATTTCGTTGTTCTATTTCGTGGTTCGATTTATAGTGGTTTCAGTTCGTTGTTCGATGTCGTTGTTCGATATCGAAGTTGGATTTCGTTGTTCAATTTCGTTGTTCTATTTCGTTGTTCGATTTCGTTGTTCGATTCGTTATTCGATTTCGTTGTTCGATTTCGTTGTTCGATTTCGTTGTTCGATTGCGTTGTTCCATTTCGTTGTTCTATTTCGTGGTTCGATTTATAGTGGTTTCAGTTCGTTGTTCGATGTCGTTGTTCGATATCGAAGTTGGATTTCGTTGTTCAATTTCGTTGTTCTATTTCGTTGTTCCATTTTGTTGTTCGATTTCGTTAATCGATTTCGTTGTTCGATTTCGTTGTTCGATTTCGTTGTTCGATTTCGTTGTTCCATTTTGTTGTTCGATTTCGTTGTTCGATTTCGTTGTTCGATTTCGTTGTTCGATTTCGTTGTTCGATTTCGTTGTTCCATTTTGTTGTTCGATTTCGTTGTTAGATTTCGTTGTTCGATTTCGTTGTTCGATTTCGTTGTTCGATTTCGTTATTCGATTTAGTGATTCGAATTCGTTGTTCGTTTTCGTTGTTCGATTTCGTTGTTCGATTCGTTATTCGATTTCGTTGTTCGATTTCGTTGTTCGATTTCGTTGTTCGATTTCGTTGTTCGATTTCGTCGTTCCATTTTGTTGTTCGATTTCGTTGTTCGATTTCGTTGTTGATTTCGTTGTTCGATTTCGTTGTTCGATTTCGTTGTTCGATTTTGTTGTTCGATTTCGTTGTTCGATTTCGTTGTTCGATTTCGTTGTTCCATTTCGTTGTTCGATTTCGTTGTTCGATTTCGTTGTTCGATTTCGTTGTTCGATTTCGTTGTTCGATTTCGTTGTTCGATTTCGTTGTTCGATTTCGTTGTTCGATTTCGTTGTTCGATTGCGTTGTTCCATTTCGTTGTTCTATTTCGTGGTTCGATTTATAGTGGTTTCAGTTTATTGTTCGATTTCGTTGTTCGATATCGTTGTTCGATTTCGTTGTTCGATTTCGTTGTTCGATTTCGTTGTTCCATTTTGTTGTTCGATTTCGTTGTTCGATTTCGTTGTTCGATTTCGTTGTTCGATTTCGTTGTTCGATTTCGTTGTTCGATTTCGTTGTTCGATTTCGTTTTTCGATTTCGTTGTTCCATTTTGTTGTTCGATTTCGTTGTTAGATTTCGTTGTTCGATTTCGTTGTTCGATTTCGTTATTCGATTTAGTGATTCGAATTCGTTGTTCGAATTCGTTGTTCGTTTTCGTTGTTCGATTTCGTTGTTCGATTCGTTATTCGATTTCGTTGTTCGATTTCGTTGTTCGATTTCGTTGTTCGATTTCGTTGTTCGATTTCGTTGTTCCATTTTGTTGTTCGATTTCGTTGTTCGATTTCGTTGTTAGATTTCGTTGTTCGATTTCGTTGTTCGATTTCGTTGTTCGATTTTGTTGTTCGATTTCGTTGTTCGATTTCGTTGTTCGATTTCGTTGTTCGATTTCGTTGTTCGATTTCGTTGTTCCATTTCGTTGTTCGATTTCGTTGTTCGATTTCGAAGTTCGATTTCGTTGTTCGATTTCGTTGTTCGATTTCGTTGTTCGATTTTGTTGTTCGATTTCGTTGTTCGATTTCGTTGTTCGATTTCGTTGTTCGATCTCGTTGTTCGATTTCGTTGTTCGATTTCGTTGTCCGATTCCGTTGTTCGATTTCGTTGTTCGTTTTCGTTGTTCTATATTGTTGCATGATTTCGTTGTTCGATTGCGTTGTTCCATTTCGTTGTTCTATTTCGTGGTTCGATTTATAGTGGTTTCAGTTTGTTGTTCGATGTCGTTGTTCGATATCGAAGTTGGATTTCGTTGTTCAATTTCGTTGTTCTATTTCGTTGTTCGATTTCGTTGTTCGATTCGTTATTCGATTTCGTTGTTCGATTTCGTTGTTCGATTTCGTTGTTCCATTTTGTTGTTCAATTTCGTTGTTCGATTTCGTTTTTAGATTTCGTTGTTCGATTTCGTTGTTCGATTTCGTTGTTCGATTTCGTTGTTCGATTTCGTTGTTCGATTTTGTTGTTCGATTTCGTTGTTCGATTTCGTTGTTCGATTTCGTTGTTCGATTTCGTTGTTCGATTTCGTTGTTCCATTTCGTTGTTCGATTTCGTTGTTCGATTTCGTTGATCGATTTCGTTGTTCGATTTCGTTGTTCGATTTCGTTGTTCGATTGCGTTGTTCCATTTCGTTGTTCTATTTCGTGGTTAGATTTAGTGGTTTCAGTTTGTTGTTCGATTTCGTTGTTCGATATCGAAGTTGGATTTCGTTGTTCAATTTCGTTGTTCTATTTCGTTGTTCGATTTCGTTGTTCGATTTCGTTGTTCGATTCGTTATTCGATTTCGTTGTTCGATTTCGTTGTTCGATTTCGTTGTTCGATTTCGTTGTTAGATTTCGTTGTTCGATTTCGTTGCTCGATTTCGTTGTTCGATTTCGTTGTTCGATTTCGTTGTTCGATTTCGTTGTTCGATTTCGTTGTTCGATATCGAAGTTGGATTTCGTAGGTCAATTTCGTTGTTCTATTTCGTTGTTCTATTTCGTTGTTCGATTTCGTTGTTCGATTCGTTATTCGATTTCGTTGTTCGATTTCGTTGTTCGATTTCGTTGTTCGATTTCGTTGTTCCATTTCGTTGTTCGATATCGTTGTTCGATTTCGTTGTTCGATTTCGTTGTTCGATTTCGTTGTTCGATTTCGAAGTTCGATTTCGTTGTTCGATTTCGTTGTTCGATTTCGTTGTTTGATTTTGTTGTTCGATTTCGTTGTTCGATTTCGTTGTTCGATTTCGTTGTTCGATTTCGTTGTTCGATTTCGTTGTCCGATTCCGTTGTTCGATTTCGTTGTTCGTTTTCGTTGTTCTATATTGTTGCATGATTTCGTGATTCGATTTCGTTGTTCGATTGCGTTGTTCCATTTCGTTGTTCTATTTCGTGGTTCGATTTATAGTGGTTTCAGTTCGTTGTTCGATGTCGTTGTTCGATATCGAAGTTGGATTTCGTTGTTCAATTTCGTTGTTCTATTTCGTTGTTCGATTTCGTTGTTCGATTCGTTATTCGATTTCGTTGTTCGATTTCGTTGTTCGATTTCGTTGTTCGATTTCGTTGTTCCATTTTGTTGTTCGATTTCGTTGTTCTATATTGTTGCATGATTTCGTGGTTCGATTTCGTTGTTCGATTGCGTTGTTCCATTTCGTTGTTCTATTTCGTGGTTCGATTTATAGTGGTTTCAGTTTGTTGTTCGATTTCGTTGTTCGATATCGAAGTTGGATTTCGTTGTTCAATTTCGTTGTTCTATTTCGTTGTTCGATTTCGTTGTTCGATTCGTTAATCGATTTCGTTGTTCGATTTCGTTGTTCGATTTCGTTGTTCGATTTCGTTGTTCGATTTCGTTGTTCCATTTTGTTGTTCGATTTCGTTGTTAGATTTCGTTGTTCGATTTCGTTGTTCGATTTCGTTGTTCGATTTCGTTATTCGATTTAGTGATTCGAATTCGTTGTTCGTTTTCGTTGTTCGATTTCGTTGTTCGATTCGTTATTCGATTTCGTTGTTCGATTTCGTTGTTCGATTTCGTTGTTCGATTTCGTTGTTCGATTTCGTTGTTCCATTTTGTTGTTCGATTTCGTTGTTCGATTTCGTTGTTAGATTTCGTTGTTCGATTTCGTTGTTCGATTTCGTTGTTCGATTTTGTTGTTCGATTTAGTTGTTCGATTTCGTTGTTCGATTTCGTTGTTCCATTTCGTTGTTCGATTTCGTTGTTCGATTTCGTTGTTCGATTTCGTTGTTCGATTTCGTTGTTCGATTTCGTTGTTCAATTTCGTTGTTCGATTTCGTTGTTCGATTGCGTTGTTCCATTTCGTTGTTCTATTTCGTGGTTCGATTTAGTGGTTTCAGTTTGTTGTTCGATTTCGTTGTTCGATATCGAAGTTGGATTTCGTTGTTCAATTTCGTTGTTCTATTTCGTTGTTCGATTTCGTTGTTCGATTCGTTATTCGATTTCGTTGTTCGATTTCGTTGTTCGATTTCGTTGTTCGATTTCGTTGTTCCATTTTGTTCTTCGATTTCGTTGTTCGATTTCGTTGTTAGATTTCGTTGTTAGATTTCGTTGTTCGATTTCGTTGTTCGATTTCGTTGTTCGATTTCGTTGTTCGATTTCGTTGTTAGATTTCGTTGTTCGATATCGAAGTTGGATTTCGTAGGTCAATTTCGTTGTTCTATTTCGTTGTTCTATTTCGTTGTTCGATTTCGTTGTTCGATTTGTTATTCGATTTCGTTGTTCGATTTCGTTGTTCGATTTCGTTGTTCGATTTCGTTGTTCGATTTCGTTGTTCCATTTCGTTGTTCGATATCGTTGTTCGATTTCGTTGTTCGATTTCGTTGTTCGATTTCGTTGTTCGATTTCGAAGTTCGATTTCGTTGTTCGATTTCGTTGTTCGATTTCGTTGTTCGATTTTGTTGTTCGATTTCGTTGTTCGATTTCGTTGTTCGATTTCGTTGTTCGATTTCGTTGTTCGATTTCGTTGTTCGATTTCGTTGTCCGATTCCGTTGTTCGATTTCGTTGTTCGTTTTCGTTGTTCTATATTGTTGCATGATTTCGTGATTCGATTTCGTTGTTCGATTGCGTTGTTCCATTTCGTTGTTCTATTTCGTGGTTCGATTTATAGTGGTTTCAGTTTGTTGTTCGATGTCGTTGTTCGATATCGAAGTTGGATTTCGTTGTTCAATTTCGTTGTTCTATTTCGTTGTTCGATTTCGTTGTTCGATTCGTTATTCGATTTCGTTGTTCGATTTCGTTATTCGATTTCGTTGTTCCATTTTGTTGTTCAATTTCGTTGTTCGATTTCGTTGTTAGATTTCGTTGTTCGATTTCGTTGTTCGATTTCGTTGTTCGATTTCGTTGTTCGATTTCGTTGTTCGATTTCGTTGTTCGATTTCGAAGTTCGATTTCGTTGTTCGATTTCGTTGTTCGATTCCGTTGTTCGATTTCGTTGTTCGTTTTCGTTGTTCTATATTGTTGCATGATTTCGTTGTTCGATTGCGTTGTTCCATTTCGTTGTTCTATTTCGTGGTTCGATTTATAGTGGTTTCAGTTTGTTGTTCGATGTCGTTGTTCGATATCGAAGTTGGATTTCGTTGTTCAATTTCGTTGTTCTATTTCGTTGTTCGATTTCGTTGTTCGATTCGTTATTCGATTTCGTTGTTCGATTTCGTTGTTCGATTTCGTTGTTCCATTTTGTTGTTCAATTTCTTTGTTCGATTTCGTTTTTAGATTTCGTTGTTCGATTTCGTTGTTCCATTTCGTTGTTCGATTTCGTTGTTCGATTTCGTTGTTCGATTTCGTTGTTCGATTTCGTTGTTCGATTTCGTTGTTCGAATTCGTTGTTCGATTTCGTTATTCGATTTAGTGATTCGAATTCGTTGTTCGAATTCGTTGTTCGTTTTCGTTGTTCGATTTCGTTGTTCGATTCGTTATTCGATTTCGTTGTTCGATTTCGTTGTTCGATTTCGTTGTTCGATTTCGTTGTTCGATTTCGTTGTTCGATTTCGTTGTTCCATTTTGTTGTTCGATTTAGTTGTTCGATTTCGTTGTTAGATTTCGTTGTTCGATTTCGTTGTTCCATTTTGTTGTTCAATTTCGTTGTTCGATTTCGTTTTTAGATTTCGTTGTTCGATTTCGTTGTTCGATTTCGTTGTTCGATTTCGTTGTTCGATTTCGTTGTTCGATTTCGTTGTTCGATTTCGTTGTTCGATTTCGTTGTTCGAATTCGTTGTTCGATTTCGTTATTCGATTTAGTGATTCGAATTCGTTGTTCGAATTCGTTGTTCGTTTTCGTTAATCGATTTCGTTGTTCGATTCGTTATTCGATTTCGTTGTTCGATTTCGTTGTTCGATTTCGTTGTTCGATTTCGTTGTTCGATTTCGTTGTTCCATTTTGTTGTTCGATTTCGTTGTTCGATTTCGTTGTTAGATTTAGTTCTATTTCGTGGTTCGATTTAGTGGTTTCAGTTTGTTGTTGAAAATGAAAATAAATGAAAATAAATGAAAATAAATGAAAATAAATGAAAATAAATGAAAATAAATGAAAATAAATGAAAATTAATAAAAATAAATGAAAATAAATGAAAATAAATGAAAATAAATGAAAATAAATGAAAATAAATGAAAATAAATGAAAATAAATGAAAATAAATGAAAATAAATGAAAATAAATGAAAATAAATGAAAATAAATGAAAATAAATAAAAATAAATGAAAATAAATGAAAATAAATGAAAATAAATGAAAATAAATGAAAATAAATGAAAATAAATGAAAATAAATGAAAATAAATGAAATAATGAAATGAAAATAAATGAAAATAAATGAAAATAAATGAAAAAAAAT